>OZ023295.1:4664933-5317184 GCA_964007245.1 Hypomecis atomaria | reverse complement strand
CTTGGTTTATACCCATAGTAAATTACAAACAGTTATCTTCACAAACGAACGAATACTTATTCCCATCAATATTAAATACCGAATGTTTTTTCATGTCGATGCAAAAGTCATCGTCACTTTCGTGGCACATTTTGTTTGTTTATTCGAATTATTTTTGCAAAAAAAGCTGTGGCGCTCGATAATACTAGGGAGTTGTATGTAGTCAAACGCAAAGCTATACGGAATAAAAAAATAAAATAAAAAAACACTAGTAAATTCGAAGCGTAAATTTAAAAAATCATGAGAGTCCTTTGGAATACATTTGCCACGAAGTGACGCTAAGAATCGTGTCGAAGAGAATTACCTTCTTACATTTTTTTGCCAAAGACCTAGTAAACAGGAAAACTGGATAATATTCCCCAATATCGAAAATCAGGTGATAACTCAGCCATTGGCGGCAATCGTGACAAAACTCCGAACCGCTGAAGCATACAGAACATCGAACATCGATTCCCGGAAACGGAAAGAGAATCTCCGTTTACAATTCCCAATTCGAGAAACTTCGACAAGTTTACGCGGGAAGTACCTCGAGTAGGTGCGAACTGGGAAGGTGTCGCTGATAGAGGGACGATATCCCTTTACATCTCTGTCAATACATGAGTCCTAAATAACATGTTGAGGTCTCCAATATATAATTTAAAGAGGATAAGTACTTACCGACTCGTAGGTGCAAACTGGAAAGGTAACGCTGATAGAAGAACAATGTCAATACATCTCAGTCAATGTATAAGCTAAAATTACAGATAATAACTCGAGAGACTGACAATCTTCGTGGGGAAGAACCTATCTACTGCCGCTTTGTCGCTACATGAAGCCAAAATTACTCATAACTCGTGGAACTTCGAGAAGTTTGCCTTTAGAAGTACATGTAGATTCGTTCGTTTCAGCCATATGGCGTCCAACCTTGGGCATAGGCCTCCCCTAGATCGCCAATAAGACCGGTTGGAAGCGACTTGCATCCAGCACGATCCTGCGGTCTTGATAAGGTCATCTGTCTACCTTTTGGGTGGACGTTCTACGCTGCGCCTGTCGGCACGTAGTCTCCACTCGAGAAAATTTCGACCCCATCGGTCATCGGTTCTCCATGCATATGGCCATTTCAACGTGCCAATCCACTGCCCTATGTCGATTTTAACTTTGGTCTTCTACGGATCTCACCATTTCTGATGCGATCTCGTAGTGAAACTCCAAACATAGCCCGCTCCATAGCACGTCGGACACGGCTCTCTTAGATATGCGAAATTTTATATTTCGTGTCTCTTGTAAACTGCGTATTGGCGATCGTATGAATCGTTGGAAACTTCGTCACCAACAATATCCCGGATAAACTGCTAATGGACGGGCTTTAAACTGAATTTAGAAGACATTTGAGCTTCAATCGAATAATCATTGACTGGGATACATAATTTCATTTTGAATCGATTATTATAAAGAACGAAAATATTTAATAACTATCACCTCATTTGTATCACATAGCTAATGCAGAACTCTAAAAATGAGAGGAAACATAATACTCGTAGCAAAGTTCGTAGCACGTAGCGTTTTGTAGAATGGTCTACGAAGGTTACAATACATAAGCACTAGCATTAACACCTTTTTTTTATCGCGAATAAGTCCGCGCTTGACCACCAACTCTCCTGATGGTAAGCGACGTTGTGGTCGAAGATGAAGCACGCAGACCTAGAAGATACCTATTCACCATGGCCTTGAAAAGCTTTAGATTATATCTCTTAGGAAAGAGGCCTAACCTACATGCTAACATGAAAAAAATGTGTATTATTAATTTTGTTCCACTACTACGACACGATCGATCTTCGGAGGGACCGCGAGTAGCATTCAAGACAAACAAAAAATAAACTATAATTTGAATGTCTGTAAGGCTAATACGTGCTTTAATTTGACTTCAACGTCACCTTCTTTTGAAAAAGTTGGGAGTCAAATACAGTCTTAGAATATAAACATACTTAGATATTAGAGCTAAGCTCTCGGCCTGTACGAACTTATTGAATCCACAAATAGCCTAACCAATACAAACCTCATACTCGGGTATTCCAAAAGCTCCCTCGAGCTTCCTGTGTCGTTTGAACTCAAATAACTTGTCTTTGAAATCGTCGAGCTCAAGTATTAGAGCTGCAGAGATTCAGCAGTGCAGATTGGTTCTTTGCTTCTACTAGGAATCTTTTTTCCAATACTAAATTAAGGACAAAAAGATAAGGCGGTTGCTCTCGGACAGCGCGCGTAACTCAAATTTTCTTGGCTTCTTTGGCATTTAGGTACAGATTAACTAGTCGTTGTAAAGAGTTACTTTTTGAGATAAACCTAGTGTGGGATGCACTATAAAATTAAAATCATTTCATAGTCGTTGTAAGTTTACGGAAATTTGAACGAAGAGGGTATAAGCCTCTCTCTTATGGTGCTATTTGTCTCGATCATGTGCTGATCGTGTCCAGATTCGACCCGCGATTTTCACGATTCCGTCGACCCATCTTACAACCCGATGTTACGATTTATTATACCTACAATCTACATATACACATTTTTAAAACTACACAGTCATTTGTATTTATATTCTAAAACCAGTTCGTAGCCGAGCACAAAATATGTAACCGAATTCAAAATCAGGAACTTACGAACTTTGATATTCTGAGAAAATCGCAGCAAGATTTGTTTGGATCCTGTTTTAGTTTTGTAGTAGGTACGCGGTATAAATTTCCTTTAGTTAGATTTTGTGTAAAAAGAGAAGCGTCGTAGGAGTTGAGGTCGCCTGTGTGTCATTTTACTAATTTTGTTACGTTGAAAACACTGTTCTGCTATTGCTAGTACAACTAAAAGTGTTTGATACTTGGTAGACACCAATTCGGTTTTCATCAGCAGGTACTCGTGTCTACCAAGTAGTCGGTAGCGGTACCTTGTCTGCTGATTAAAATTTTATTGTTAGTTCACCGTAACGCCACGACGGTTCTCTTTTTGCACATACTCTATTAGGCATTGGATTCCGCTTAGCCTTATAGCTTTGGGATCCGGAATTGTTTAGAGGATGGTTAAAGTTAAGTTTAAACTGGGAGCCACTATCTACGACTTATTTTACGTGATAGTAGCTACTTTCAGTATTAAGAGGACTGTGAATCCACCACTGTTTTCACGTTTTCTGTAGAACATCAAAAGAATTTTAAAATTATTTTGATATATTTACGATTCGGGAGAAAACTCTTTTCACCTCTTAAATGGTAACTAAATGTTATGTTTTTGGTGTCAATCGCTTGAGTAAGAAATATAACACGCTCATGCATTTAATTTTTTTCAGAAAACTTTTTGGTTTCTGTATACTATTCAGCCAAGTTTTTGCATACAAAATGACTTGTTAGAGCCTTATAACTTAAAAAACACTATGACGTTTAACCCTAGTGATTGAAATATTGATTACTACGCGAAAAAAAAAACCACTTAAATCGGATAAAATTTAACAGCATTTAACAGCTTATTGTTTTTGTATGTCTAAGTTCGCGGTTCACACTTGCTTTAACTACGGAAAACTGGTTTTCCTCTCGCTGGATATTTTGTTAGCTAAGACGAAAAACGAGAGACGATGTAAGCTTTTAACAGATATAGACATGTTTCAGTTTGAATTATATGTTCGTTTGTGTGTGTGATTATACATCCCAAACGATCCTTGATCGCGTTGTAGCATGACAACGGATTAATAATCGGCCAAGTGCGAGTCGGACTCGCGCACGAAGGGGTCCGTACCGTATTAATACCCCCCTTAATACAATTTGTATTAATTATTTATTTTTGAAGTTAACGTTTATTTAACTAAATATTCTGTGAAAATTTCAAGCATCTACCTGTCACCGTTATTAAAACCGAGCGAAAAACGGCTTAAAATTCAGGTATGCTGTATGGGAGCTCACTTAATTTTTTTTTCTGTTTTTAGTAAGTATTTGTTGTTATAGTGGCAAGAGAAAAAATACATTATCTGTGAAAATTTCAACGTTCTAGCTATCATGGTTCCTGAGATACAGCCTGGTGACGGACGGACAGCAGAGTCTTAGAAATAGGGTTGAGGGTTCCGTTTTTAGCCTTAGGGTACGGAACCCTAAAAAGATCAATCACCAGTCCACGGACAAACAAATACTTATCATACAAAGAAACTTATTCCATATCATATTTCTTAGGTACATAAAATTGTCTTTTCAATGGACAAATAAAGTAAAACAACACAGCCTAATAAATCAATGTTTCATTTTCAATTTGGGAAGCGAGGCAACGCGTTCAATTTCCGGCTAAGGAAAAAAGAAAGGAAAACTCAGACAATCACAATTTTAATTATCACTCGTGTTAAATCACGGAGGGATGGCGATTTACGGGAGAAATTAAAGGGAGATTTTCCCTTTTCGCCACTTTATGTGTTTGGGCATTTAATGGCTGCCTTAATTAGGAGATGACTGGTGAATGCAATTAAGGCTATGGATGGAATGTAGCGGCTTGTATACAGGATGGGCTGGCTGAATGTTGGATTGCAAATCCCTGTGGTTATCCGTCTATGTAGGTATATGTGTATGATGTGTGTTTGTCAGTAAGGCCTATAGAAGGGGTTATCTAAAAGTTATAACAGGATATTACAAATTTACATGAAACAACTGATACAGTAAGTACTAAGTACAGTGGCAGGTGAAATATTTTAATCAGTCTTCCTAAATAGAGTAGGTTTGTAATTCGACTATTTTTCTACCTTATCTATATGTATACTTCGCGATACTCGTATTGGCAATATATACGAATCCCTCCTTATCTCGGAATCAACCAAATGTATGATATAGCTGTTGTTATTCTTCTAATTCCAGGTTAGCCCCATAGTAGAAGTTTTTAATAATGATGATCTTGTCTTAATTACCCCTTTTCGGCTTAGTTCATGACAAACAGATAACCCCGTACCTATATGTATATATAAGGGTTATGTAACCCTGTTTACATAATTATTATTATGTGTGTATTATTATGATGTAAACATAACTATAACTATGTGTATAACTTTCTCTCATATAGTTAAATATATTTTAGAGAAAACAACACAGAATAAAATAAAGGTTCCACTGTCTATTTGACCGCGAAACTGCAAGGGAATATCACTTTGTCTCCGAGACCATTGCAAATAACAATACGACTACCGATGGAGGATTCAATCCGCCACATGTGGAAAATGTAGACCAAAGTTTCGGTGTATATAAAGTTTATACGTATTTATTTATTTTACTTAAGTCTATAAACTCACTGGGCCTGCTATGTGAGCCTCAACTATGGGCCAAAATCAGCACCAAGTGGCATCCCAATTCGGTCCGGCTACTTGGCAGGCCCCGAAAGAGATGGCGCGACGACCTTCACACCTTTGATAAGAACTGGTACACTATAGCACAAAACCGTCAAACCTAGAAAGATCGGGGGGAGGTCTTTGCCCAGCAGTGAAACACGAAAGGCTAAAAACAACAAGTCTATAAACTAAAACCGAGATCTTCTAGCGCCCGACGTAGAAAGAAGAATGTTGAATGTAGAAAAAAACAATGTGTATCGGTGAGCCTCTATAATCGTATCTCCAAAAAGATAGCCTGATTTTCACGTCGTTTTTAACCGACTTCCTTAAAGGACTTCCTTAGAGGTTCTATGTTCGTCTGTATGTATATTTTTTGTGTATGTTCATTGATATTTTTGCCAATTGTGAACGGAATTAAAAAAATATTTTTAGTTCGAAAGGGTATTCCTACTGATGAGGTCCAATTTAAAATGTATCGAAATCGGCTGAGTCGTTTTTGTAAAATCAACAATAATGTAAAAATTGTAAACATCCATTCGATCGAATTTTGTACACGATGGAAGTCTGTTTTGCCATTTTTGCGAAAAATAATTATTCATTAGTTTTAGTAGCTCACTTTTTAAAAGTCCACGCTTGACCACTAACTGTCTTAATTGTACTCGATGTTATGGTCTCAGATGAAACACGCAAATATACGAGTAGAAGATATTTATTAACTATGACTTTGAAAAACTTTAGATTATATAGATTACTAGCTTTTACCCGCGGCTTCGCCCGCGTTGTATTTTGATTTTGGCTTATGTTTATGTCGGCTGCGAAACCTAACCTAACTGACAAATATCAAAATACCTTAGAGCAATGCTTTTGTTGGTTAAGTTACGGTTGGAGTGTATATACAACCCCCCCGTGTATTCCCGCCTTGTCGTGGGGGAGGTCTGAGGCAGCTGAAAAGGCGGCGCTCGAAGTCTCCCTCTTCTTTGGGTCTTTTCCCCCAAGGAAGCTTAGAGGCTGGCACTCGAGTTTCAGCCGCTTTTAACTAAAGCAGCTGAGAGGATGGCCGGTAGGTTGCATGCCTTATGAGGAGTGTCGCAACTTAGGCGGGCTGCAGTGCCGCTCTTGCGACGCTGCATCCGAGGAGTTTTTTTTATTATATCGCGAAATATCCCTGACATGATCAGGGGTCTTAATTACAAATGAATAAAAACTAAGTATACCTATATTTCAATGTTTTTGGCTGTTTGCAGTTATAATAAACATTACAATGGTACAGCAAAGTTTATACCTACTTGTTCCTAATTAAGTATTGCTTCTTTACAAATATTTGTGCAAAAATTCGATAAAATTGTTTCTAAGGTTTTTTCGTGTTAGATTAATTCCAATTTTTTGTTCTAAATCAAATCTCTGCTTTCCATAAACTGGGCATTCCAAGATTATGTGCAGTGGAGTCTCCTCTTTTGTGGGTTCACAGATGCACGATGGGCTTTCCCTCAACTTAAATCGATGTAAGTATTGGGAAAACTCACCATGCCCCGTCAGCACTTGAGTTATGATTCCCACTGGTGCTATTTCTCTTACGATCTTGTATGCCGCCCTTGCATCCGGAAAATATGTTTTGGTTACCGCCGCTGTGTGTCCATCCTGATACCGCCGGTTCCACTCGTCAAGAGAGTCCTTTCGGATTTCTCGCTTGACGAATGAAACGGGGCAGTTATCCTAAATAGGTCTGCACTTCGAGTGCGGTGCTGCTTCCTTTGCTAGCTGGTCCGCTCTCTCATTTCCCTCCATCCCCGCGTGCGCTTTAATCCAATAAAGTTTCACTATTTTATTTTGTGCGTGTAGTAACTTTATGTTAGCTTTGAATTTACTGCTAAGGGATGGAGGGAAGATACGCCAACTACCGTTTCCAGTGCAGACCTGGAGTCACAAAAGATTTTTGCTTTTTCGGTAGCCTCAAGAAGTGCCAATAACTCGACCTGTTACACAGAGCACCAATCGGCCAATTTCAGCTTGCGGGTACTGATCTCAGCGGCATCATCCCAAATGGATAATGCCGCCCCAACTTTCCCTTTAATTTTACTGCCGTCTGTAAATATGTTAATTTCTCGGTTAAGATTTTGCTCTAGTGCTGCTCCGTCTGCCAGGCATATGAACTCCAGCTCCTCCTGCTGCGCTGGGTGTGGCTTCTTTTCTGTCTCTCTATCTCCAGTTACTTGCTGGGAATAACCTTTCTTAGTTTCATAAAGCAAGGCTGCTTCTTGGACTCTGATATGACAGCCGAGGATAAGGGGCCGCGGTGGGATATATGGAACTGGTGGTGTGGGTGCCGCCACCTACCCTACCTTCCGCTAGGCCGTCAACGTGTTGGCAGACGCAGTGGGGCTGCAGGGGAAGAGAGGTGTCGGTATCGCGATTGCCGTTCTCACTGCCCTCTGCAGTTGAAGAGGCAGGCGCTGGGCTACTATGACTGACCCACTGCACTGGGACCAGGGCGTTGGAATGCTGTCTGACGTTCAGTACTGGTTAGTCCCGAGTGGTGGATGACGATGTGTCTTGTGCTCCGAAACACTCCGTCACTATGGCGAGAGCGCAAGCTCCGTTATGGAGCCCGAGTCTGGGCTAGTGCTGTTGAGTGCCGCGAAGGAGTGCGAAATATGTGGGAACGTCCTAAACTTGCCATGACAGGTTATTTCTGGCGCTTAGACGGCTGCTACCGCAGCCCACTCACTTAGTTTTTATCCTATCCTACGGGAACTGTTAAAGTTTTTGCGATAAAAAGTGGCCTATGTCACTTTTCGTCTTTCAAACTATATTCATGCAATATGCCAAGACAAGTTGCTCCGTTGCTGAGAAAAATTTATCGTTAAGTCCTACGGGAACCACAATTTTTTCGGGATGGAAAGTATCCCAAGTCACTTTCCGTCTTCCAAACTATGCCCACCCCAAATATCAAGTCAATCCGTTGCTCCATTGCTGAGAAACAGTTATTGTCCTATCCCATGGGAATCACGAATTTTCTCGAAATATAAAAAGTATCCTATTATCACTTTCTGTCTATTAAACCATAGGTATCCATACCAAAAATCAGGTCAATCTTTTGCTCCGTTGCTGCGTCAAAGAGGAACAAACCAACAAACTTTTCGGATTGATAATATTAAAGTATGATGATTCTGTACCATAAAGGTAGAATAAAAAAACATGTTGAACCTCTAATGATAGAATATTTAAAAATATTTTTAATGTCAGACAAAATGACGGCCTGGTATTAAACGTCATAGTAACATGTAGCATGCAGAGGGAAAAAAACATTTTATCCAATTTTAATGTCAGTTGTCATTTTCAATCCATACTTTATTTCCTCTTCAAGGGGATATAATGGTAGAAAAACAATTTGTCGCCTTGCCACGCTACTTGTGATTTATAAATGTCTGCAGACAATGTCACCTGTCATCTAATTACGTTTGGCTGTGACGTTTCGTTAGTCCATATTAGCGTCATAGAGGAATTAATCACTTAGCGTCTTTGTGATAGTGGCGACAGTTTCGCTTTCGAGGGTTTTTGTCCTGTCCTACAGGAACTATGAAATTTTTCGGGATAAAAAGTATCCTAAAGCTCCTTCCGCCTTTTATACTATATCCATGCCAAAAATCAAGTCAATCCGTTGCTCCGTTGGCGCGTGATAGAGTAACAAACCAACAAACCAACAAACTTTTCGGATTTATAATATTAAGTAAGGAAGTAAGGATATCGCAAAATAAACAATTCATTCCCTAGCCGCACGGATCAGAAACATTGAGTCAAACCGCTTCGTACGTACCTACAAAGGAAAATTTTGATAACTTTCAACAGTGATGGGGTGGTAATGGGATGGCGGTGGTAGTCACTTGAGTCTACATTGCTGCAGGAGTACTTAGGGCAAAATTTTCGGCAGCTGCAAGAGCAGAAACAGTTGTCATCATCATCATATCAACGAAAGGAAGTCCACTTGCTCATGTAGGCATTCCCCTATAAATTTCCATTAACACCAATTGACAGCGTCTTGCGCCGAGCCACTGAAGACCACAGTACCACGGTGGTCTTCATTAAATCAACGGTCCTTTATCTTTCCTATGCTGCATTTACCAATACCTACTCTCAATTTGAGAACTTTACGGCGCCATAGGCCAACAATGCCACGAACTATGTGCTCTACACACTGCTTTTCAACTTGCAAATCCACTGTAGCAGTGGCTGAGTTTGAACACCTGGCTTACTTTCAGGTGCGGCTGCACGAGAGGATGCTGCACGAACAAGCCAAGAAGATGAACGTCAAGTCCCTAGCAGCGAACAAGGACGACGCTGGCCGAAGCGTTGAGATCCGCATCGCCAAAGTGGCCTTTACCATCTTCTTCCTCTTCATCTGCGCATGGACTCCTTACGCTTTCGTTGCTATGACGGGCGCTTTTGGCGACAGGTAACCGCTGGCTTGGTGATTTCTTGCCTGAATTCTTTATTGTTTACACCAGATAATATAAACAAAGAAAGAATAACTTAAAAAATACTAGTGGCAACAACAGGCGACCTAATCACTAAAAGCGATTTCTTCCAGGCAACCTTAGTATGGAGAAACGTATTTGAATATAAAAAACGACGGGGTGTGCTTTAAAAAGAATCATAATATGAGCCGAAAGTATATCACAGCTAAACATAAATCTTTTATTAAATTACCAAGATAGGTACTCGTACTTAGATGAATGAAGTGAATGTTGCGTCCAGAACGTCCCTGGGATCAAAATCGTGATCAAGAATCAAGTCGTACCTAGTCATGTAGCTTGTAGCTAAGAAGAATGATCAATGAATATATTATATGTTAATTACGATAACCAATATGTGTCCATCCATCCATCAGCTATAGGATCCAGTGGACATCCTATAGCTGATGGATGGATATAGGCCTCCCGTACAACACCAATATGTGTGTTCAGATAATAATAGAGACAGAAGTCGTCAAGATAACCTTCACAATATTTTTCCTTTTCTTATAAGTTTATCTTCTTTTCAGTCGTGCTGTTTTGCCAGAATGTTCGTAGATATAGTACCTACAAGACCTACATGCATTATACACCTATGCATTGCTGTACAAATATGTTGGTCTTACAATTACCTACTATCAAATATCATTTCAGCTGTAAGATGTAAAAAATATTATAACGAAGTGTATACATATAGATTTATGAAGAACAGAATACTTTTCCTGATTCTCGGAGATTTTTGAATCCAATACAACAGCCAGTCCGTAGTGGCCGAACTGAAAGTTATCGAGCTATTTCCATAAAGCTCAGTATAAACTCCAAGTTAGGACTTCATCCGATTGCCAGTGATCAAATGAAATGCTTTCCAATATTTCAATATCATTTGGGATGCTTATTACTTACCAGATCACGTAATTAATTTGGTGGTTTTATATTATTTGGATGCGTATATCCACTTTTAACCCTCCATTGTCACACATAGACCTATCTTCGGAGGGTCAATTTCTCAAGTAACATTTGCTATCTTTCTTCGTCACAAATGCAGCTAACGCCTATAATAAAATCAGACGTAAAACATACCTAAACCTAGCTAGGTACTGAATATTAGTCAGTTTAAATGTATAACTTATCACTACACAGTATAAAACAAAGTCGCTTCCCGCTGTCTGTCCCCATGTATGCTTATATCTTTAAAACTACGCAACGGATTTTGATGCGGTTTTTTTAATAGATAGAGTGTTTCAAGAGGAAGGTTTACATGTATAATACACCTGTGCGAAGCCGGGGCGGGTCGCTAGTAATATAATAAAATCAGACGTAAAAACATACCTACCTATACCTAGCTAGGTACTCGTACTGAATATAAATCTGTTAAACATATAACTAAGCAGATATTTTACCAAATACTTCGGTAGGATACTTAGGTACTGCAATATTGCTTTATTTTGCGAGATGATACGTGAGATCCTTATACATGTTTTCACATACGAAACATTGAAATAAAAACCCGAATATAGAGCTTATATTAAAGCTTCTGAGCCCTTATAAAATTAGGTCTCCTATTATGAAAGAGAATAGAGGTTTTTTGCTATAAACGATGCCGACGTCTAGACAAGATAAGAGCGGTGTAAAGTTGGGCGAGCTTAGCCAATTATTACTAAACGCAGTGGAAACTAAAACGCCCCATTTAGTTAGGCGTTTTCGTAATAATTCGCCTTTTCGACTTTCGTGTAATTTTTTTATGATACGGGTTTTATCGTAGTAACATTAAGTTTTCATTCATAACTTTATAGGTGATTTTGTAAATTACGTAGTACCCTTCAGAATGCCTCCTAGCCTATTTAATAATAAGTATTCTTTTTTCTCTGATATTCTCTTTTAACTGATATTTTCATCATTTTAGTAGGTAATTTTTGACCGACGAAACGGAGGAGGTACTCAATTCGACGGGTATATTTTTTATGTATAACCACGCATAACTTTTTACGTAGTAGTCCGATTTTGATAATTATTTTTTAATTGGAAAGGGTGTACTTCGAAATTGGACCCATTTAAATTTCATTGAAATAGGCTGAGCCATTTTTAATAAATCAACAATAATGTGAAAAATACTACACCGATCCGTGCGAAATATTCGCCAATTCTGTACACGGTTAAAGTCGGTCATGCCATTTTTGCGAAAAATAATTATCAATAATGGGATAAGTCCTAAGGACGTTGAATTTTTATCCAACTGTATAAACAACAAGTCACTCTCAGGATTTGAAGTTTTGTCAAGGTTTTCAATCACTTAAAAAACATATCGGGTCTGGACATGGTTATCTTTACTTGTTTCATGGAGAATCCAAGAATGAATCATAGGTATACTACGATTTACGATCACCCTTCGTGGGTAGGCCTACGTCCTCCGGTGGACTATTAAAAGGCTGGTACTGTACTTTACCAACACCAAACCAAAGTTACCGACATAGCCCAGCGGATTGGCAAGTTGAAATGGCAATGGGCAGGGCACATAGCACGAAGGATTGATGACCGATGGGGTCGTTAAGTTCTTGAGTGGAGACCACGTACCGGCAAGCGCAGCGTAGGACATTCACCCACAAGCTGGACGGATGACCTCATCAAGACCGCAGGATCGAGCTGGATGCAAGCCGCTACCAACCGGTCTTATTGGAGATCGTTAAGGGAGGCCTATGTCCAGTAGTATACGTCCTATGGCTGAAAAGAAGAAGAAGAGAAGACTGTACTGTACTACGACATTTTTTTAAGGTAGCATGCCAAAGCAACTGTAGCCTCATAGTTCAAAACCATGCAAAATCACAGATCTACTTATTTAAGTTAATTAAATATATTTGTGAATGCGACAGGTCGCTCCTGACACCGATTGCGACAATGATTCCCGCCGTGTGCTGCAAGGTGGTCTCCTGCATAGACCCGTGGGTCTACGCGATCAATCACCCCAGATACAGGTTAGTAAAGTTTTTGTTTTTATTTTTTCATGATGTTCGTCACGTTATTCCGTCCGAGAACTTCTTCTTTAACATCATGATTTTGAACTTAATAAAATAGGTAAGTACTTTTAATAGTTTTTTTATGATTTAGCCCATTTAGTATACAGGGTTATTTCTAGTCAATTAGCATCCTTTTAGGGGCTTATTATGTACATCAAAACTAACAACTTTTGTTTTGCGACTTTTGTCAAAACTCCAAACAAAAATAAGCTGCTCCATACATTTCGTCGAGGGTGAACGATATTTTTCTATGGAACAACAACTTTTTTTGAGAATGATTAAAAGTCGTAGAACAAAAGTTATTAGTTTCGATGTAAGCCCCTAATAAGCCTCTAAAAGGAAGCTAATTGATTAGAAATAACCCTGTACATTTATCCCACTGGAAGTGCACGCATTCGGACACCGATGACATGAAAGGAAGTGCCGCATAGTTTGCGCCGGCGGCGGCGCTCCGTCGTCGATGTCCTGAATAAAAATTGAATGAAATTTTCAATTAAGTAGGTGCATAACTAACTATAAACTAAACTATGCAAATCAAATGGTTTGGTATCACAAAGACAATATTTTCTTGGTGAAATCAACGCAAGAATTTTCAATAAATCGTTCCATCTAGTGGCAAGACAGAGAGAAGAGATTTTTTTCACTTTTCCATTAACTTTTCACACAATTTAATCTGCAGACTGTGCAGAGAGGCTCTAAACGTCCTTTTCCTTGCAGGGCGGAGCTCCAGAAGCGCGTACCATGGCTGGGAGTCCGCGAGCAGGACCCCGACACCGTGTCCAACGCCACAAGCGTCGCCACCGCCAACTCCGGGCCTTCGCCCGCCGAGCCCTAAACCCCTAAATACATTAATTCTCCTTAGGAATATGATGCAATGACCTATAGATTCTTTAAAACTTTACTTTCATTTAGAACTGGCCCTTTCACATATTTTAAACTTCAATTGAAGGTGAAAATTACCGTAGCTGTGAAAAACCAAGAAAATCACTGAGCGGGCGCTGTGTTACGCGGGCTTTCGCGCGTATATCGCAACGCCAAAATTACAGATACAATTGCGTACCTATAGAATTATATATTCTTTGCCTATAGTCAAAGACGTTCAGTAAACTAAACGTTGTTTTTTTTTTAATTTTTGTAGGTACTCTTTCAATTTACGGAACGTGTTTGATTGACTAAACCGAATTCTGATTTCAAAAAACCAACGTTTTACTTTCGGGGCCGAGGCGCTATCTAGACGGAAGATACAAATAGATAAAGAGAATATTCAGGCAGAAATTTAATGTTTAGCTGTTCCGATAAAAATATTTAATTTGTTTCATCTCTGAATTTCAAAGCTTTTCAATGATATCTGAACCTCTCTTACTATTCTTAACTTCTCTTACTATAAATATACCTGCCTAAATGAATTACCTACAATAAATAAATTACTAAAGAAGATATCTTATCTAAATTAACTATCTACTTTTACTTCAAAGAGGCAGTAAATTCCATTCGCAATCCATAAGATTCAGTCCGATTATTATTTAAAAACGGCAATATATCTAACAAAAGGCACGCGGGAAAGCCAACAACAAATTACCCGCTAAGAAGATTAGATTAATTCTCAACAAGCTCTAACTATTCGGGACTGGAATCTAGATTAACCATTTTCCCCTCCGAATTTTATCCTAAAAGTTAAGATTTCAGCCATTCAACGTTAAATTTATCAAACACGAAAACAATGTCTCAAAAATTTCTATGGCTTTTGTGTTAAACTAATGAAAATCTTAGTAACGCCGCCCGTCATTGTTTGGGTTATAATTAAAAAAGGAACTCGGCTATTATTAGAGCAACATGGACCAGACTGGCCAAGATCAAAGTCAAAGATCAAATGTTGGTAAACATTGAACCACCCAGTCAAAACAAACTAATGCAGTAGTCGGTAATTTAACCTAATTTTACCATTTACTTTGAAATTGAAATAGCCCAGTTATAGTTGACTGACTTTGGATTTATTTGACTCCCTTGCGTGTAAGCTATGTCCGTCTTTAACAATTTTAAAATGAATAATTTCAGATATTTTACTGAAAAAGTTATTCATTTCAAGGTTCAGAAAACAATGCCTGTAAGTTTAATTAATAAAAATAAATAAATCTTAGGCACTCATTGCATCATTTTCTCAAAATTTGTCAAGTATCAAACGACATTCTTCTGGCTTGTAGAAAGGATTCTGATGCAGCAAAATATTTTTTTAACTAGCATTATTAAAAAATGTAAAAAAAATGCGGACTGATCCCGACGACCATTGCAACTTTGTAACTTATCAAATAAAAGTATGAAGCAATTTACTCTATTGTTTGGTTTGTAACCGACTTCCAAAAAGGAAGAGGTTCTATGTTCGTCCGTATGTATTTTTTTCGTGTATGTTCATTGATAATTCTGCCAAGTGTGAGCCGAATCGAAAAATTATTTTTTAGTTCGAAAGGGTACTCCCGAGGTGGTTCCATTTAAATTATACAGCAATCAGCTGAGCCGTTTTTGAAAAATCAACAATTCGAGCGAAAAATTCGAATTTTGTACACGATGGAAGGCGGTTTTGCCATTTTTTGCGAAAAATAATTAAGTATATTGTTTTCAAGTACCCAGCCTCCAAGTAGGTATCTAAATAGTTATTCTAAATGTATAAGCAGATTAGGCCTAATTTTAGAGGCGCCATCGTAATTATAATTGCAATTTAGAGTAGCCCTGTTTCTTTTTCACTATAATTATGCATTTGATACAAAGAACACTATTTTACGTTATTTATTAAATTTACGATGTCGCCTTTAAAATTGAGCTTATAAAGTACTCATAAGTAAGTTCGTATAGGCCGTGGCTAGCCCTGGCGTCAGAGCTTTTAGGCCGCCTGAATGCCTCTGACATGGCTAAACAGTTAAAACAACCGGGACCTACAATTTAACGTGTCATCCGAGCCACGGTAGCGCTTATTAGGAAATCAATTTACAATTTGGGTCTATTATTAGGCTATTACCTATAGGTATTAAGTTAGGCTAACGCCAAACTTAAGGATAAATTCCGACGCGGAATTTCCGTGTTGGAAAGATGGTTAACTTATATTTATACAGTTTGCAGTGATCGTTCACATTATGCAGAATATAGGTTGTCTGTTCGGCAAATTGTATGAATAAAAATAAATGTATTGTAGGATTTTCCGCGACGGAATTTCCGCCCAGTATAAAATCTCTAGCCTTTATTAGAAGCTACCTCATAGACAGGTTCCAGGATGACCCATGTAACTCTTTTTAGTATATTTCGTCTACTTTTAAAATCACACGGAAAATAAATATTAGTTAGATTAGTACCTATTCTATACAGTACTGTAACGAGAGGGCAGTGCTACATTGAGGGTCAATACGCTACCTTGACTGAGTATATTCTGACGCCCGACCAAACCTGGCTACGCCCATGTTTACGCCATAGTCAAAATCACAGCTTTACTTTAAATTTAACTCTAGCTACGACCCTGGTTCGAATGTTTGATCTAGTTAAAGAAAAAAAAAGATTACACAAGTAGGTTTTGTAACATTGTAACAATTAATTGTAAGTCATAAGTCCAAAATAATTTCCCAAATTGAGTTTTCTAAGTTTACGTAATTCGCCTTCGACCACAGCGTCGCTTACCATCAGGCGAGTTTATAGTCAATGTGCGGACATTATTCGCGACGATAATAGTTTTCTTTGATTTAGAAATTTCTTTTCAACAAAATCAAAACACTGCTTTCAAAAAAGCCGTTCTCTATCGTAACGGATAACTCAGAAGTAAGTATAAATGATCTGCTAACCAAACAGCGATTAGCGTAAATCTAAGTCGCTAACAAGTTACGGTACGTTCACACGGGATCACGTTTTGCCGAATCTTATTTTCATCGGATATGAAAATACCGAATGTTGTATTCACACAGCACATCTTGCATTGCCGTATTAAGCTACGTATTCAAGATGCCATATTCAAGATCTGGCAAATAACCGAATCTACCCCTGCGTGTATCGTATGAACGCATGTAGGTATTGAATGTGCTACCACTTCACCGGATCTTACATTTTGCAGTACGGCCGGATCGGTTTGTAGTCGCATAATCGGATGTTAACTTTAACAAGATTCGTTTTTAGGGTTCCGTACCCAAAGGGTAAAAACGGGACCCTATTACTAAGGCTCCGCTGTCCGTCTGTCTCCAGGCTGTATCTCATGAACCGCTATATCTAGAAAGCTGAAATTTTCACAGATGGTGTATTTCTGTTGCCGCTATACTCGTAACAACAAATACTTACCAAAAATAGAATAAAAATAATATTTAAGGGGGGCTACTATACCACAAATGTAAATTTTTTGCCGTTTTTCGCTTGATGTCAATAAGGTAGATTCTTGAAATATTTACAGATTTAAATGCATGCTTATTTTAACAACAAATAATTAAATTAAAATAAAAATTTAAGGGGGGTCACATACAGTATATACGGAATCCTTCGTGCACGAGTCCGGCTCGTACTTGGCAGATTATTTATGCCGTGTCTTGAAACTGAATGCATGTGTGAACTCATTCATTGAAATACTGTTGCCCCTAAAACCAAATCCTGCAAAAAACCGATTCGGTAGAGAAACACTCGACGCCGTGTGAACGTACCGTTACATCACCGTAGCGGCTTAACACCGTGCTAACACTGCTAACCAAGTGCGAAGCTGCTCAAATCCCCGAGCTCCTCGTAATAAACTGAACTCATGCATAATTTCTCTAATGTTCGCAAATTGGTTAAGGAAATTAATTTTAGGTCTTGCATGCGATTAGATTACGATGCATGGTAGGTACGAAGTATATACTAACTTTATTAGTGGTTGGCACCTCATGGGGTCAGAAATAAATAGAATTTCGATTATACGGATTATATATACGGCGTCATTAAGGCAGAATGTGATAACTTTGAAAAACAATAATCAGTATTGCCGGGTAAAGGGACATTCTGACTATTGTTTTAAAACTTTCGCGATTTGAACAGATTGTTATTATGTACTACGGGACTACCCGTAACGACGATCGATGCAAGTCGGTCGAAACGTCGGGTTGATGAGGTATTTTTTTATCTCGTAATTTTAGTGCGCGATTAGTCCCGTAGTACATAATAATAATACTGATTATTGTTTTGCAAAGTGCAGGGCACTTACAATGCTGTAGGTATATGCTAACAGTAGTGAACAACATTTACTAGGTATGGGTCCAAAAGCGAAAGAGTTTTTTTACAAGTTTATGAAACTCTACAAAATGCATAGAGCACCTGATTTGTTTTTCTCAATTTCGCGATTTCGCAGTTGGTCCCGTAGTAAAAGTTCAGCTTATTGATCAGTACAGTAATGGGCTCGTAGTAAAAGCGTAGTATTATTATATCTTCTTTGGTAAAAGTTTGATTTATTGATGAGTACAGTGATATTAAATATTAACTATTTCCTATTTCATGTTCGTCGTCGTCTAGAAATCATTAATCCTTGTATATGTCTTATATTATCTAGTAGGTACACAAAGTACGGTGTCAAATCCCTTTCAGAAATTAACTGCTTAACTTTTGGAAGCGTAAATAAAGGGAAAATATAAGAGAAGCGTAATGAGGCGCGCCATAAAGCAGCTTACATTGAGCCCTTCATCGCGCGGACCGCGGTAATAAACACCAGGGTTCCCAAGATGGGGAAACTTCCTCAAAATGTATGGAATCTTATAATTGGTTACAGGCGGAAAATAATCGAAAGATTAATCGAGTTACAAGGTGTTGTAGGTAGGGATACTGCGCCTGATTGGAGAGTACCGGGATCCAATAGGATAGCACCGGTAGGTAGGTACCCTTCTAGCACGGTTGTTTGACAACACTTATGTGATCTGAAAATACTTGAGGAAAATTAAGGAAAAACGCCATGTGTTTAAAAAGCCTTAAAACAAACTCTACCTTATTTCCACTTTTGTAGGATTATATTCTACAGAGACTTGCCAGTTTATTATTACCTACGTACGAGCTAGTATTTTACGTGACATTTTGTTTTTAGTTTGTGAGACTTTATCTTCGTTTACATTTGGCAGCATAAATAAACAGAAAATTTTAAAATGGTTGTCGTCGAAATTGTGGAGAATCAGAACATCACTGTTGTCAACCCTGATGAACAGTGAAGCGAGGGTATCGGTTTATAGAGATCGCCTTTTACTGCCGAGGATCTGACTCTCCGATCCACTGTTTGATGACTGATCGGTGGAAATTGATTTTTGATCTGCACGTACCTAATGCACACAAGTAGGTAACTAAATTAAATCAGCCAAAATTAGTACTGAGACGTTTCAAAACTGTGCCAAGTTAGCCTTTTTCAAAAAAGTATCAATTTACATAATTAAAAGACCAAACTGTTACAGGCAGTTGACCCTCATATTTAACTACCTAAGTATATAGTGAAATAGCAAAGAATAATCGGCCAAGTACGAGTCGGACTCGCGCACGGAGGGTCCCGTACTGTATGGGAGCCCCCCTTAAATATTTATTTTATTTTAATTTTATTATTTATTAATGAAGTGATTTTAAAACTAAATATTCTGTGAATATTTCAAGCATCTACCTATTACCATTATTAATATAGAGCGAGAAACGTCTAAAAATTCAGGTTTGTTGTATGGGAGCCCCCCTTAAATATTAATTTTATTTTGTCTTTATCACATCATCTGTGAAAATTTCAGTTGCCTAGCTATCATGGTTCATGAGATACAGCCCGGTGACAGACAGACGGACAGACGGACATCGAAGTCTTAGTAATAGGGTCCCGTTTTTCCCTTTGGGTATGGAACCCTAAAAAGTAAGGGGAGATGGGGCAGAGTGGTACGGTTTTTTTGTTTCGCCGCTACAAAAAACAGGAATAAAGTACTTAACTGCAAAAAAACTATTCTTTCCACGAGATGTCGAGTATGTATCTGGGTAGTGGGTACAAACGTGGGTACCTAGGTACTTATACATTTCTCTGCAAAAAGGCACGTAATTTTTTTTTTACTCTCATTCTGAAAAATTGGATTCGTATCCAACTACCCCGTATACAGGGTACCCCATTACACCATTGTCTTCATGTGTGTACAATGGTGGTCGAAGTATTTTATTTTTTATTTTATTTATATATTGAGTAAGAGTATTTTTTTTATTTTGATACCTATTTCTATTAGACGGATACTCCAAAGATGATTGTTTTAATGTCAAATTATAGCCCGATAATGTAAAATAGCTATGTTATGTTGCTAATAAAGCGCTGTGATTTATACCTATCATCAGTTTTTTTTTGTGGGTGTCTTTAAATCCCGAGTAAATAGGATATCTGCTAGGTAAGCGTGCTACACCCTAGACCGCTTATCTGCTCAACATCAGGCAGTATGTAGTCAATCAAACCTAAAAAAGCGCTAACTGACCGCCATTGCCCCATTCTCCCCTACTTAGGCACGATGTATCTTAGTCGACCGACGGACGTGTTTGTCATTAAGTGGTCTTATGATACCTAAGCCTATTTGCTGTAGGTCCAAAACTGTCCTACTTAAGACTTAGAAAGCCGCAGTCGAAGTTCTCCTCATTAGAGCTCGATCTCGGCAGTTTGTGTGACGAGCGGCGGTGCGCGATATGAAACCCCGGGGTGATGGCGCTGTGGCGGAAAATAAATATTATCTACCTACTTCCCTGTGGTTTCATTACTAGTCACTGCGCAAATAGATGAGTTTAGTTTGAAGAGATTGTCTTTTTTCAGCCAGTGAATAAAAAAGTGAAAAATATTGAATCACTACATAGTATTAAACAAAGTCGCTTCCCGCTGTCTGTCCCCATGTATGCTTATATCTTTAAAAATATGCAACGGAATTTTATGCTGTTTTTTAATAGATAGTGATTCAAGGGGGAGGTTTATTTATATGTATAATACACATGTGCGAAGCCGGGGCGGGTCGCTAGTTTTTAATAAATAAAATATTTCTCGCAAAATATGGCACCACCGACTTCCACCGCGTACAGAATTCGAATAGTTTGCGCGAATCGATGTGACTTCATGACGTTTTTGATAAATCAATATTAATGTACCTAACATTATTGTTCATTTATCAAAAACGGCTCAGCGCATTTCGATAAATTCATAACGGGACCACCTCAGGAGTAGGTATATACCTACCTAACCATTGGAAACATTTTTTTTAATTATATCACAATTGGCGAAATTATCGATGAAAATACACAAAAAATACATTTATAGGTACTTACAGACCAACATTCCTTTTTGGAAGTCGGTAGAAATTAAATGTCACCTCGTTCATATACGGTTCACACTATATTCAAATCTTCTTGCCCTGTACCTACCTACTAAGAGGAGCTGGTTAACACCATAATTATGAACGACTTTTACTATTAGGCCAACTAGAATATAAGAAAAACTCAGCTGTCCCATACAAACTCGGAATCGACAAAATGCACGAGTTATGAATATCATTCAGGAACATAATGTAATGAAATCTCCTACCAAAAAAAAAGATATACATATCCAATTGTTATTCTGCAATTTGAAACTTTAAACTGCTTTCCTGAATAATTTACCGCCTTGCCACAAAAGATTTAAACACACCCTTTAAATACTGTTTAACCGTGCATTTTCCCCGGTTAAACATTGTCTAAAGCGTGCGTAAAACTTTTGTGGTAAGACGGTTAGTATTTAGTCCTTAGCTACACGGCTTCACACAACCCAAGTAGAGTGTCAAGGAATGTATAAATTAGCCTAAAGGAAGGGCAACTAAGAGTAATCCATTAAAATACATGTTCATAATAAAAAAATGTTTTATTCAAATCCATAATCTTAAAGTACAGCACTGCATCACACAAAACGTATATACAAGGTAAGTACAGGCTTCGATCCAGAGTTGGAATGTAATGCGTTAGATTTCTAAGTCATATTGATTCAAAAGTAAAATGAAAACTATTAAGACATGATTCACACGAAATTGTTGTAGTGAGCTACTGTTCAACGGATTGAATGACGCATACTTCTCAAGTATCTCTATCAAATCTGATTTTCTAGGTTTTTTGGAAACACAGAACACTTCAAAATTTATGTAAGTTATTCACAATTAACAGCAGCGATTTGTTATTGGATAAACCGCAGCCGCAGGTAGTGTGCGGAACGATTAAATGTGAACAAGTTTTATTAGCGTCAAGACAGTAGCTCAAAACATCACCTATGTACGTGTAAGGTGCGACTCCCACTGAAAACGTCTAAAGAAATTAGTTTCTAACGTAAATCGCCGACAAATAAGTTACAATAAGTTATTTTAAAGCGCCGCAAACTATGCAACTCATATACTAAATCAATTTAAATATGACATAAGGAGAAATGCTCACAGGGAACCGTAAATATCCGTGATGTTTCAACCGACAAGTCTAGTTTTTAGGGTTCCGTACCCAAAGGGTAAAAACGAGACCCTATTACTAAGACTTCGATGTCCATCTGTCAGTCTGTCACCGGGCTGTATCTCATGAACCATGATAGCTAGGCAGCTGAAATGTTCACAGATGATGTATTTCTGTTGCCGCTATAACAACAAATATAAAACTAAAAACAGAATAAAATAAATATTTAAGGGGGCTCCCATACAACAAACGAGATTTTAGGGAGTTTTGTGCTCGCTCTTAATAACGCCAAGAGGAATGGGGCTCCCATACAGTACGGAACCCTTCGTGCGCGAGTCCGACTCGCACTTGGCCGATTTTTGTATTACATACGAATAAAACTCCGAAAAAGACTAAGATGTTTTAGTTGAATTAAAAATAGCACAGCGATTTACATTAGTAACTAATTTTATTAGGATCTCGACGTAAGACGCGCCAAATTCAATATCAAATTTTAACTCCATAATTTTCTACAAGCATTCATAAAATTCACGATTCAAAGATTCTAATATATGCTGAAAATCAATATCTTACCTACAAAATTAAAAATACAAATTAAACACTACCTTATTTACATATAGATCACCTACATACATAATGTCATTCAACTTATTGGAAAAGTTTCCCGACTTCGTGGCAGCTTCAAACATTATTCTATTATTGCTCTGGTTTTATTTTTAAATAATTTAATTATTTATTGTAAAAAAAGAAGTGACTATTTTATAAACCTTTCAACTCTTGTACTTCAAAAATAGAACCAATTTTAGAATTTTAACGTACCTACTGTAAAAAACGTACGTGACGTGATGTAAGAAAAAAACATTCAAAAAACAAATGCAATTATTATTTATGTTCGCGGTATGTCCTTTACGATACTCATAATTTATAGAATAGACATGAATTTAAAACATACCTACTTTGGGATACAAGATGTTCTGCTTGTTAAAAAATAGCCACTTCTCAGTTCTCACACACCATACCGATGAAGTCAGGGCGATTCGACAATATCCACACACAATATTAACTCTACACTGATTCAAACAAAATGCCAAAGTGTGATAAAAATTTGTATCGTCAAAACTCTTTCCTTTATAATAACCGGTTTACATTATTCCAGTCCAGAGTTCGAATCCAGCGCTAGATTACAACTGGAATCATGTAAACCTGCATTGGAATGCATTAGTGTCGATTTACATTATTTCAGTTGCAATCCAGCCCAGCGGCCATATTGTGTATGCGTTCTGACGTTCGGCTTCGCTTTTTCTCCTGCTCGCGCCACAAGAGAGAGTGGGAGGAAAAGCAAAGCCGAAGGCCAGAAAGCAATGACAATAAGGGCAGGATTTTGATAATGAAAACCGGT
Organism: Hypomecis atomaria; assembly: GCA_964007245.1. NCBI lineage: Eukaryota > Metazoa > Arthropoda > Insecta > Lepidoptera > Geometridae > Hypomecis > Hypomecis atomaria. The sequence goes on along the minus strand of OZ023295.1, from coordinate 5,293,496 downwards.
CAATAAGTCGTATGTTCACCAAAGTAAAGCGACGTTAAACAAATAAAAGTGCACAAAATATACCGATCTCAATTAGTGAACACACTGCCTCTCTCGCCTTTGGTGGACATCCGGCCTTACGAGAATGTTGTTTCTGAAACATTAAATGCTACCAATATGTGACTGTCTTTAGATAAAACTTTAGAACAAATATAATATAACATTTCATATACTTAGCGTCTTTCACAACTTGTGTTTGTAAAACAACTGCATTTTAATATACTTTCTAGACCATCACAACTTCATCATTGGGACTTTGTAAAATTGTCAATTTATCTGTAAAATCTGCATAAATTGTTTGGTTACATTTTTCGTCTGATTTTTATAACTTATCAAAAAGTGTAAACATAGTCAAAGAAGGAAGTGTTAAAAATTGTATTCAGTAATATTTTATGCTCTGGTATTTTTGACCAAAATTAGGCCACACCAACGATATTTTTATGATTTCTTATAGTTTGGGCATGCTTTAGTGACTAAATAATATCAAACTTGATTGACTAAAGTGTAGTCTCAAGTTTGATATTATTTTGCGGAAAACAATGTCGCACCATTTTGAATATAACATAAGTATCACTTGGCATAAACTATGAATTTATGATAAAAGTGCAATTGGTATAAACGCATTCTAATTACTTGATATTTTTTGTCCATTTTTCGAATTTATTTACACTTCCATACAAGTAACAAAATGTGAGCTCAAAAATAAAATATCTCTTGTCAAACATGTTTCTAAGCAAATAATTATACATCAAAATACCTAATGATTTTTAAAATATCCCAGAAAAAAAAACTATTTTACACAGAATTATTTCAAAATACTTAAATGTGATTTTCGTGAAAAATATGTCATAATCTCATTGTATCTCAAGATTTATTGTTTGGTCAAATTCTATGTCAATGTTAGAGTAACTTAAATCTTAGAATAACATAAATCTCATAGATACTAGAAATCAGTGAATAAAACCAGTGTATATAAAGCGTACAACTCAGATTTTAGCGCAAAATTCACACAAAAATATAAAAATCACGTTAAAATGCAAAATGGAACGCAAAGTCAAACAATATTTTAAGATATGTCAGTTTTATGTATTTTAGGAATAGGATAAGATTTTTCTTAATAATGAGTTCTACACAATTTAATATGTCAAGCATGAAGCTTAAAGGTACAATTCCGTAGCCGAAGGCACACAGCAGCAGCACACTACAGTGTCGCAGCGACACTGTTGGTTTCTATGTATTTCTGTGAAATACATTCCGGGGCTACACGTAGTCTACCGCAGCGCTTGTCTAGGTACGTGTCGCCAGAAAGACATGACGACTGGATAAAACAAATATTATCATAATTAGTCAGTCAGCTAGATTACAGAAAATTATTAGACACGTACCGCCTTACCACAAAAGTTTTAAACATGCTTTAAACTCTGTTTAACCGTGCAATTTGTACTGTTAAACATTGTCTAAAGTGTGCGTAAAACATTTGTGGTAAGACGGGTATTTTTGGTTTTGCCATGAAACAAAAAATAGCAATGATAAAGCGAGTCAAAATTCGGGAGTGGGGGCATGTGAGTATTTCCTCACACGAACAGCCAGAATGTGGAACGCTTTGCCTAGGACTGTCTTCCCGCTGTACAACGTGGTTGTAGGTGTCTTCAAATACCGAGTAAATAGGTATCTTCTAGGTAAGCTTGCTACACCCTAGACCGAATATCTGCTTATCATCAGTATGTAGTCAAACGCAAACCTATACAGAATAAAAAAAATGTGATGTCACCCTATATTTACGGTAAAAAGTTTTCCTATGCGTGACGTTACGTAACTTTAACAGTCAATAATAGTCTATAGCTTCATTTTATTTTGATTAATTGACAAAAGAATAATTTTATTTTTCGCAAAAAATGGCAAAACCGCCTTCCATCGTCTACAAAATTCTAAAATTTCGCTCGAATTGTATCCATTATTGTTGATTTTTCAAAAACGGCTCCGCCGATTTCTGTAAAATTTAAATGGGACCGCCGCGGGAGTATACCCTTTCGAATAAAAAAATATTTTTTCGATTCGGTTTACAATTATCGATGAACATACACAAAAAAATACATACAAACGAACATAGAACCTCCTCCTTTTTGGAAGTCGGTTAAAAAATACATTAATATATTTTGAGAATCTAACTGACGGACTAGTTATATTTTTACTTGTTTAGCCTATTGTACCTTTATTCTTCAGTTTACCCCTGAACAAAGCGCATGCAATAATATTTGACCCGAAATATCGACAAAACATTAATAAGAAAAACCTCAATGAAAGTCTGAACTCTTCCAGCATACAATGGAGAATGTTACAATTGAAATTAAAATCAGAGATTCATAATGTAACGAAGCTATGAAGTTCACACAAGAGGGAAACAACTAAATGTACTTATCTGATTCTAGTAGTCTAACATGTACCTACTACATAAATAATTAAATGCATAACATATGAAACAACTTACCTGGGAATTGAAAGGTGAAAAATAATTAATTCTCTTAAAATAAAATCCAAATTGTATCTTCGAATAGATGTAACTAGAATTGTTGAAACTATGATGGAATGTGTAAACATAAATGGTGGATTAATAATAAACCAAAACTTTGACTTCATTGACAATTTTTCGATCAGTGACTCTGTCATAATATAGTATTAATAACACAAAATTTTACATACTCCGCATTGCGTAACGATGGCAGAAAAATGTATAAAAATCGGTTAAATGTTTCATTTCATTTCAAATAGTAAAACGGCAAAATTCTGTGCTAGACATACATATTAGGAGTGTAATCTGCTAAAATCATGGAAGACAGATTACTTGTAATAATAATAAATAATCTATATCTGAGAAACCCCATCTTGACTCTGTCAATCCACCAATTCAATTACACTTGAGGAAAATGATGCTATTTTATTGTCAGTTTCTGATGGCCAATCCAACTCATAAGAATTGCCGCTATAAAGCTGTTAGATGAGTAATTTCTCATGCAAGTTTTGCTGATCTGAAACTGAAGGGGGCTCCACAATCTTCAAATTACGATATTCTAAAGCACAGAGCTATTACAACCAGAGGGATAAAGGTGGTTGATTGAGACAATCTGAAGGCGAAACATTGATTCAATATGGCATGAGTTAGAAAGAGACATGAAAAATATCTCTAATCAGTGGCTGTTGCCGTGTTTTTCTCCTGATAGTGACATTGACATTGACAGCTCTGGGCAAGATTTTCCATACATATTTGTAGTTGAGATATACCTCAAGCGACAACAGCGCTATCTCTCTGGTTGTATTAGCTGTGTTCTAAAGTCAGCCAAGTTGTCAAATATGAACAAGTTGACACCGTTTACCAGTCCAACATTTCTGTTTACTACAACAAACTGGGTAATAGTATAATGTGTGTTTCTGATGACAAATGTAACTATTTTTAGTATGTTCATGGAACGATCTTGCCTGTGAGGCCGTATATCTCGTCTATGGAGGTTGTTATCTCGCGGCAGGCCCTATGAAGAGCGGTGATTCTGTCGGTTTATGGTCTGAAGTTTGCGGCGGCCCCACCACTCGTCGAAGTTGAACGGTCTGAAGTTAGCGAGCTGCCGAGGCGCGATTACCTCCTGGTAGTATCTGGCGTCTTGACTGCCGCGCTCCAGCTCGCGTGTCACCTGCAGTTGAAGATAGGAACCAGTTTAGTCATTAATATACATATATCAATAAAATATGACGAGGTGTGCTAGTTTAGAGGACACTTAATATACATACCAATATTAAATATACTAATACATGAATAAATAATATAATAAAATTTATAGTAGTATAATAAACTATTAAATACTTTGAACTTCTAACATACACATATAAACTACATTTAAGGCAATTTTTTTTCATTCCAAGCAGTCTAATTATGGAATCCTCTACCCATTCCCATTAAACAGGCCTCGTCCCTGTTTTTAAAGAGAAGATTAAAAAATTACATCTGTCGCAATCTTCAAATCATTCTTAGTTTTTGTGTGGTTTATTAATAAAGTTAGCTTAGTATTGTTTTTGTTTACTTATAAATAAGGTAGTTCGAGCAGAAGGAGTCATCAGAGTGAGGTTATCTTTGGACTGAAGGGGGATAGCGTGGGATGTATGCCAATAGGTAAGATAACATAAGATCATATCAATCATAGGTGGCATACATCCAGCGCAACTCTGCAGCTTATGCTAGTAAATTCAAAAGAAAAAAGTAGTTGGAGCCTTATATTCATAAGGAACAAGTACAAAAGTGATATCATCTATCTTATGACCAGCATTTACATTGATCTCATTCAGAATGGCACACATGGTCTATTCTAGATGCAATGATAACATCTCACCCACAAGTTCTTTAATACCATAAAAATTATTAAAGTACATAATTTGAAGAAAATAAAAAGACTTGATAAATAAGTATTTGATCTGCTTGCACTTTTTCCATAATCACTATAAAAAATTGAAGATTTTTGCTACTTTTTAAATATTTTATTTGTCAGGACTAATTGCTTTCTTACCCAGTTACAGTCTTTATGACACCAAGTTCCTAGTGATATCAATTTCTGAGATTGGTTTATTGTTTTGTTTTAATGTTGTTATGTGAGTGTTTTAGAAATAAAGTATCCATCTATCCATCAGCCAAAGGACGTCCACTGCTGGACACAGGCCTTCCCTATGGATCTCCAATTAGACCGGTTGGAAGCGGCTTGCATCCATTGCGATCGTAGACCTTTAAAGTATGGTCGAATCAAATTTCTTGGTGTTTGTGAAATGAGCTACAAGCTGCAGAATACCTAATACTCACACTGTTAAATGAGCTTCAGTATGAATTGGGTTATCCACAGCTTGTAGCTCATTTCACAGACGCCAAGTTGTATGAATTGGACTATACCAAGTTCCTAGTGAAATCAAGTTTCTGAGATTTTTTTATTGTCTTGTTTTAGTGTTGTTATATCAGTGGTCAATAGCTCTAACGTCGAATGTCTCTGCGGCGTAAGACCGCAGACTATGTCACATCTGACCAACTGTGCAGCATGCCCTAAGTCCTGCACCACCCAGGACCTAAATGAGGCAACAGATAACGCCATTGAGGTGGCCAATTTTTGGTTAAAAGCCGGAATATACAATTTTTAGCATGCAAAATCGACTCGAAAACAAGAAGAAGAAGTGGTCAATAAACAAAATTGTAAGCCTTTGCTACCAAACACACCTTATTCCAAGAGTCATAAATATAATTGATAATATCATCTTGATGGGAGGAGTTCTGGCGGTCAAGTGCTGGAGGGCTCTGGTCAGGTGGACTGAGCCGGGCCGAGTCTCTGTGTCCGTTGGAATGCCCGTTACCCGTGTGGCGCTTACTGCCCATATGCGGTAGGGACCGGGTGCCACTGCTAATGTAGGTTGACCTGGAATGTTACACAGAAGACAGTGTTTAATTCTGTTCCGTATAAATCTACGATCAGTTTCACTTTAAGTAGATGTTTTGTGTGTACGGTTGACATGTCAAGTGTGCACTCCCTCCAGTGAGTGCATCTCCTCTGATTGATTTTATTTTAATTGATGACAGTACTAAAAGAAAAGAAATGTATTATTAACTTTCTCTTGTGTACCACTTAGTGACTTTGTACACCTTTTAACATAATCACTGTTGTAAAACTATGTTGCTCCACCAACAAGAACTAAGCTAGTTTAATATTAAGTACATATTGTATGTTGAAGTAAATATTTCTATTTTTGTAGGTATTAAGACGGCAGGATATTATCAGATATTATCAACATATCAAAGGTAAGTTTGGTAGTTAAAAACATAATAACTTCCAAATCATATGGTAAATTAAATGTATATCAAAGTAAAAACTACTACCTATTTAATATGCTTTTGTTAAATTACAGTGTCATCGTTGGCTTGTAGGCATTCCTACATAGTACATACCTACTACAAGCATGAGTGATAAGGCAGATAACAACAACAATATCACGCGCGCACTCAATATGAGTAAACATACGCGTTATTTCCTACTACCAGTCAATAATTAGGTACATTTATGTTAAAAACTCCGTCTTGTACTGCAAAATCTATTCCGAAATTGAGGCACTTGTATCTCAGCTCCTTACCATGATTTGGGATCAAAATACGGTAACATTTCCTTCTGTAGACCTTCAAAGCGTGGCACAGCTATGTTTACAAATCGTTCTATAATCGCTTTCCACGTTTTTAGTAAGAATTGCAAGCGAAAGCAGTTTTTTTGCCTTACCTCATATTGTTCCGATCCATGTTTCCAAACAAAGCTAAAATCCTTGTGCTTCACCGATTTACTTAAGCTATATTCTTTCCAATTAATATTATCACTATGCTACGTATGCTCTAATACATTTTTAAACAAAGGATCAAGAATAAATCTGTAAATAATAATTCTAGTGATAAATAGATAGACAGGACGCCACACATTTCACATCTGTCAGTTTTCAGCTATCAAATCAAATCAGCTGGCTGCATTTTGGTACGTTGAACTCTATTGGTGATTGGTTGAAAAATAAAATTAATTCCAATAACCAATCACAACCAGTCACAGAGTAGCACAAAGTTCGCTTTCTATGCAAACAATCATTTACCAAAAATCGATCGATTTAGTTTTTTATCACAGAATTTTATTTTCTTTTATTTTTACTATATCCCAAGGAATTTGTAAAGTGTAACTTTCAGGATTTTGTATTTGTAGAGGTTTTTCATTTTTTCGCTAGTTTTTTAAAAGTGAAAGTTGCTAAAATAGTTTTAAGACCGCTGCATACGTGACGGGTTTTTTCACGGACGGGACGGAACGGGACGGAACCGGAAATTTTATTAGAAATATCGTTACATACTAAATGCATTATATGGAAGCGCATATGTCACGTAGACACGGACGGGACGTGAACGTGGCACTGACGGGGCGGGAAAAATATCGTCGCCAACGATGTTTAGCACGTCCCGTCCCGCACGTGCCCCGTCCCGTCCGTGTTTCCGCTACCGCCGCTACGTATGCAGAGTCATTCCGTTCGTTGCGGAGAGAAAAGTAGTGTTGGACGTTTCTAACTACTTCGTCATATTCTAGAACAATAGCAATTAAAGCCAATTTTCGAAATTTAAAATCCACCTTTCTTTCTTCACAACAGTTAGATCCGAGTCACTGTTACGTATGCATTAAAAACACGTTCCCGTCTCGAACGAGGCCGTCACGTCCGGTTCCCGTTCACGTCCCGTCCGAGATATTATCTCGTTACGTATGCAGCGGCCTTAAATGTCATAAATTACCAGAATGGTTCTCAGATAGAATTTATTTAATCAAAATCGGTTATTCCAAAAAATACCGGCAAAAAATAAGTATTTTAAAAACTGTTTTAAAACGGGTTTTTTTTAGCCGGTTCAGTCCGGTTCATATTGGTTTGTGGTCCGGTTCACATCACATCCCTAATTTCACAAACCAAGGCTGCGTTCCAAAACATTTAGCTGTTTGTCAAATGAATTTTACCGGATGAATTTTGTTTTCGGAACTAGGCTCAAGCGGGTGAAAATCACACGGAGTGAATTATGTTTTGGAACGATCTTAGCTAAAAAGAGTTGCCTAAGTGCTACCATTTATGCAATAAATGTTCCTTTTGTTTCCTTATCGTTACTTTTTTGACATGGTTGATTTTTTGTTTTTAATTATGTGGGTCATCATTTCCTTAAATGGTATATATATTTACAGTAAAAATTCTTCTGTAAATATTTACTTATTGTGGAAAACGTCTTTTTTATAGGATATTGTTACTTTTCGATCTGTCGTACGTTTAAATCGCACAAAAACTCTGGTAGCACCTGCAATAGCCTCGTTCGGCGCGCGAAATTAATTTTTCTTAGGTTTTATGTCATGTGGAGATATATTACAGTATGTTCACAGTTGTTTTGCCTCTGATATTTGTCACTGTCTCTGTCTAGTCATAACACACTTTCACAGGTTAGAAAGAGACATAGTGACGGGTGTCAGAGGGGAAGTACCTGTGAACGGACTGTATTCATGTTAAGTTTACGAATATGAAGACTCATTGGTGTGACAATAAGTAGTTTTGACGTAGTACATACATAAAAAACCGAAATAGTTATCAGTCTGTACACAAAACTGTATTTCTCTGACAATTTCTAGTTGAAGAGAATTTGAATTTCGCGCGCCGATCGAAGATATAGGCTCAAAAAAAATCTTTAATTATCAACAGCATCAACTTTTATGTAATAACTTGTTTCATCTTTATCTAAAATTTTTATAACATTTTGCCGTTGCCGTGTGGTGTGGATTCTAATTAATCACGAATTTGAATTAATTTTTCATCAACCACTCAATTCAATTCAATTCTTGATTTGTGGCTTCTGCGAAGGTGTTTCACAATTTTGCCAATGTCTTGTGAGGTACTGCCATCAAACGTAGAGAATTTGTACGATGTTTGATGTGTTATCTGTATTGGATAGGCAACAGTTTTTGGATTTTATACCAACCCCATCAACCACTTGTTTTCAAATAACTACTCTCTTCGCGTCAATTTTGACAGCCGAGTGAAATTCAACTCTTAATTTTACCAGGGTGAATTATTTCAACTGTCAGGTGGAATTTCACCAGTGTTACCAGACGAGGAAACAAATATTACAGTGTTTCGTGCTCAAATTTACAGTGTTTGTGACAAAATTACAGCAAAAGTTAAATAAAAATACAGCAATTTTTACAGTAGATAACAAAGATTTTTTTTTTAAACTAAAATACACATTCTAAATTTAACAAAACAACCACTTATCAATCACTGTCACTGTCATTTAGCCCGATAGCCGTTTCTTTTTTGTAAATTCCGGAATTAAATGATTTTATCATTTTCTCTGTCGGTTTAAAATTAACGCAACTGGTACTGTTACGTTGAATGGTTTGTTGCGCTAACATGTTGCCTCTTATTGTCCTGGTTATTAATCTATTTCGTTTCTTCGTTTTGGTGTCGTTAATTTGGCTAAACATTCTCTCGCATTCCGCGTTGGAGTTTGGAAGAGCCAAGATGTTGAGCATGTATTGTCCAATCAAGCGGAACTCGTCCAACTGTTTCACCTGAAAAGCAACATTAGTATTAAAAATATTGTAGTTTGCAAACGAAATAAATATATTTCTATGTATAAAAAATAAAAAGTCTTGGTTACTAACCTTGTGCCAGAATTCATCAGGCCGTATTGCTACATCGAAATCTCCTTTTAACTTTGGCAATTTTCGCCATTGGTCATCCAAAGCTTGTTGTTCTACCATAGAAGTTGGTGTCAATCTTGGCATCAAGCTTAGTAAATTTTGAATTGATTCATCTCGATTTGAGATATCAAGACAACTCTCAGGATCTAATTTGGATATTCCAACTAACACTGGATCATTCAACGCGAATCTTTTGCGGATGCCTACGCACGCTTTGATCAAAAAATTTCGGCATTTCCTTTTAAAATCATTTTTTTTCTCTGTTGCTATTTCATTTGTTGACAACTGTTTAAATACTCCCAAGCCAAGGTAGATGTCATCCAAACTTTTAAAATTGTTTTCGTCAGTTGGGTCAATTTTTTCTAGATCAGTGTTTGCAATATGTGCCGTTGTCATGTATGTCGATAAAAGTTCGTGAAAGAGATCGTTCATTTTAGTGCTAAGTTTTGTGATCATTGGAGTCTCACTCTGAAACAGCGTATTAGCTTCTGTGAATTTAGGTAACATCCAGTTCAAAAAGAAAAAGTATGATTTTGTTACGGGATCATTCAACTGCGTATGGATTTCGAAACATTCGTTGTCTTCAAGCCATCTTCCATCAAAAAACAATGTTAAGGCATTCCACTGTTCCAAAATCCTTTGCACTACAGCACTTAGTGATAACCATCGCGTTTGAGCCGGTTTCAAAATTTTATGAATATCTGTTTCTGTGAATTTTTGAAACTCTTTTAATAGCGATTGTCTTTTGCTACTGGTCGCAAAATAATTGTAGATATCACGCGTTAGTTTTTCACATTCAGCTGGTAACTGTTTGCATGCGTCACTCGCACAAAGATGCAGGGAATGGCAAACACATTTTAGAACAATAATTCCGGGACATTTTGCTCTAAACCGACTCGAAACAGAGTTATGACACCCCATCATCGTATTACAACCATCTGATCCAAATCCTATAATATTGTCGATGGGAATAGAATTTTCCTCGAAGGATTTTATAACTGCTTCGAAAAGATGTTGCGCTGTGGCGGTAGCCACAGTAGCAGAGTTGTCCTCGCCATGGATTTGAATTAGGTCCCAAAATCTGCTCACAATTCGACCTTTAATTGCACAGTAATATCTGACCACAACACACATAGTTTTAACTGCTCCGATGTCAGTGCTTTCATCAATCATGACAGAGAATTTTTGCTCTTTTAGATCTGCACACAAATTTTGTTTTTCGGATTCTCCTAGAATGTTGTTTATTATTGCTTGACATTTCGTTCTTTTCATTTTCATATTTTTTGCAATCTGAGAGTCAGGAAACATAATGGGCAATAAATCAACTAAGTGGTCCATCACTCTTAGGGAAATTTTATGCTCTGCCATAAAAGCGGCCAACTTTATCTCAGATGCTTTGCATTTATCATCATCGGACTGCTTAACCTTAGCAAATGCAGTGGCAATCGAAGATTGAGCTGGCGCTGCTGTAGTTCTTTTCACATGCTTAGCACCTTCACCATGTCTCTTTATCACCACTCTGTCAGCTATCATTTTTGCATCACACAGAACGCAAACTGCACGATACGGGTCTTTTGGGTCACGCCGCAGCCAAGTTTTGAAATTATTGTCACTTAACCACTCGTCTCTGAATTTTTGTTTATAATGTACCTTTTTTGTTTTTTTTGGAGTTGATGGTCCGCTTTGATTATCTTTATCACTATCGTCAGATGAATTAGGCATTTTTAATTCTCAAGTCTTCAAACAAAATAATCACTTTCACAACTTTCACAGAACTACTTAACAAGCCGAATAAATTCGTAATGCATTGCAAAACAACCAATTTACAATTATACTAATTTAAGTTGGTCCCAATAGGCTTGAAAACTTACTTAACTCATAGTTGACAAAATTTAGGCGGTTAGTACTATAAAGTAGTTCTTAGCCTATGACGGGAAATTCCCGCATAGTATACACCACGCGCACACACACACCTTCATTATACAAGTAAGGGCGTTCTTATGACAATATAAACAAAGGTTATGACAAAAGCAAAGAGATGGCGCGGGCTCTAGTAGCCGGTTGCGTATCGACAAGTTCATAATTATTTATTCTTTTCACAAAGGCTGCGTTCAGTTTACATTGATTTTTGCTTGTAGAAAAATTACAGTGTTCTCCATACACTGTAATTTTACCATTACAGTGTACAGTAGATCGTGTAAAAATACAGTAAATCTGCTGTAATTACAGTGTGTCTGGCAACGCTGAATTTCACTCTGTCGGAGGCGTTCCAAAACACTAGAGTAAAATTCACCGTTGCGTTTCGGAACCAGCATCGAGCGAATTTCACCCTTTACCGAGTAAAAATTGCCTGTTTTGGAACGCACCCCAATAAGAGAACAACATAATTTGCGCGTCGTCCTTTTGTTTGCTGTGTTTGGGTTTTCTCTTTTTCAAGTAAAACAAATTAAATAAGCTTTCAATGTTTTTATTACAGTTACTTAGAATAAGCTAATCAACCATACCCATCATGTCTGATAAAAGTTTCGACGAATTACGTGCCAAATACAAGGTAAAATGTTAATCTAGATTCTAACCTCTCATCTTGTCATTTTATTTGTAAAACAATGTTTTCCTACATTTCAGGACGTATTAGCCAAAGCTTTTACGACGAACAATATAGACTTACTGGATTCCTTCTCTAAGAATGCCAACGAAACTGATAGAAAAGCCGCCATGGACCAGGCATTTCGGGACAAGCTACTCGACTTGCTGGTCGAAGAGCCTGATACCCTTGAGAGCTATGTCTGTTTCTGCATAGAGTCATGTAGACGGCAGATGGTAACTCCGACGATGCCCGTAGTCCTCCTCGGAGATATTTTCGACGCTCTAACACTGAACAAATGCGAAAAGATGTTCTCATATGTTGAGAAAGGAGTAAATATCTGGAAGGAAGAACTTTTCTTCATCGCGTGCAAGAATAATCTGCTGCGAATGTGCAACGACTTACTCAGAAGATTGTCAAGGTCCCAGAACACTGTGTTCTGTGGTAGGATACTGTTATTTTTGGCGAAGTTTTTCCCATTCTCAGAACGGTCTGGACTGAACATTGTCTCGGAGTTTAACCTTGAGAATGTAACTGAGTTTGGTGGAGACAACTCGAGCACCCTGAAAGACTCGTTAGATGATGAAGTAGTCATTGACAGTGAGAAGAGCAAGCTGACAATTGATTACAACTTGTACTGCCGCTTTTGGAGTTTACAAGACTTTTTCAGGAATCCCAATAATTGTTACAACAAAATTATGTGGAAGACTTTTGTTGCAGTAAGTATTCATTATCAATTAGCATATAATTTGTAGAGTTTGAATTTAACTATTTGGTGGGTCTGAACTTTGCTGAAAGCTACATAGAACCCCATCCCGCATTATAGCGGTTGACTCAACATTTGTGATTCGTACAGCCAGGGAATGGAACAGTCTTCCTGCTTTCCTGTTTCCCAAGAAATATAATCTAAAGCTTTTCAAGGTCAGAATGAATAGGTATCTTCTAGGTCTGCATGCTTCATCTTCGACCATCAGGAGAGAAGGTGGTCAAGCGCAGACTTAATCGCGATAAATGATTCTTTGAATAAACAAGGAAAAAACTCCCTTTGACAGATAAATACTAATTTTTATTTGACTCTGCTTGATATAGGCACATCAGTATACACTGCTCGCCTATAAACAAATAAATAACAAAAGAAAAAAAAATCTTTCATAACTGCCAAATGAGTCACCTCACATTCTGAGCTTTCATTAATCTTGATTCATAAATACCTAGAATACAGATTACATCAAAAAACTGGAACCAGAACAGTGCAAAATGGTACAAGGCAAACAGCAGGAGCCATGTGCTGTCACTCTTTATACCTTACATCAAATGATCCTATAGAATTACAATCATGCAAAAAAAAGTGTCCGAGCCAAAACCCTGCCCAACCTACGTAGTGGGCAAGCTTTTTAGTTAGTCATAAAGTGCAAGCCGACTACAATGCCGCGCAATGCCAAAGTGCTTGGTTACAAGCACTAATTAGGTGACATAACGTTGAGATTCAAAAAAACGGGTCATTGTGAATTATTTATTGTAAATATCTAGTTGGTATGTACGACGGCGTATGGACATTTTTTTACTACTTTCACTTAGGGACTGTGACTCTATAGATATTTGCTTGAAACTAGAAATCTACTTTTGTGTAGGTTTCAATAATGTATGCTTCACATCTAACTAAATATTATAATATTTCAGCATTCGGGCAGTGTTCTCTCAGCATTTTCTTCGTACAAGTTAGAATCTGTGGAACTACAGAAATCTAAGCTGAACAGATTGAAGGCCGTTACCGCCGATGTGGAGATGCAGGAGTCCAACAAGGAACAGCATTACTTCGCCAAGTTCCTGACCAATCAGAAGCTGCTAGAACTGCAGCTGTCAGACTCCAATTTCAGGAGATGCGTGTTGATACAGTTCTTAATACTGTTCCAGTATTTGACGTCTACTGTGAAGTTTAAAATGTAGGTTTCTATGAGTATTTTACGCACGCCCTACACAATGTTTAACAGTCCAAATTGCTTGGATAAACAGAGTTTAAAGCGGTTTTAAATCTTTTGTGGTAAGGCGGTAAGTATTTAAGTGGGTAGGTACACATCTGAACTCTCACATTTTTTAACATACAATATTACAGAGACTAATGCCTGTATCCAGCATGTTATTGTCATCTTGATCAGACTTTTGGTCCACTTTATCAGTGAACATCCTAAGTGCTTGTACATTCTCTAAATTCAAGGAGTTAACGGCTCCATTGGCCATCTGTTCTGTAACTATGTGTCTTACCTGTTGCCGTAAACATCCTTCTTTTCTATTCGATGTTGCATGATAATATTATGTTCCGGCTTTTGACCGTAAAATATCCACCTCTGTGTTGCCGCATCTAAACTTCGTAAACTGATGGGATAGATGCACATTTCAATGCCTCATAAAACATGCTAGGTATTCATCAAAGAATCTCAAGAGCTCAAGGCTGACCAAGCAGACTGGTAGAAGGAGACCCTCCCAGTGGCAAGGGATTTGCTGAAAATGCGGCTTTATTCCAGAATTTGTAGTTCCATTGGCCATCCATTTTGTCATCTATTTGCCCTGCCACCACTTCAACTTGACAGATTATGCATATTTTAAAGCTCAAAAAATACATTAACTTTGTATTATATCATTTATACTCTTGTTTGTGATCTTTTCCGTTCAGTGGTTGCCTGGTAGAGATCGCTGTCAGCGATAAGGCCGCCATTTGTGGCACTAATTTAAGACAAACATCTACTTTGTACCTTCTGTTGTAATAGTTGCACACAATAAAGAGTTATATCTATCTATCTATATCAGGGAATCTCAAGAGCTGAAGTCCGACCAAGCAGACTGGGTGAAGGAGACCTCTCCCAATGGATTTGCTGAAAATGCGGCTTTATTTGTAGATTTATAGTTCCATTGCCCATCCATTTTGTTATTTATGTGCCCTGCCACCACTTCAACTTGACAGATTATGCATATTTTAAAGCTCAAACAATACTATGCTGTACTAGCCTTTTTAATAGTCCACTGCAGAATGTAGGCCTACCCACGAAGGGTGATTGGGCCATATCCAGCACGCTGGCCCAGTGCGGGTTGGTGGATTCACACACGCCATCGAATTTCTTCTACGGACGTATACAGGTTGCCTCACGATGTTTTCCTTCACCGAAAAGCTAGTGGTGTGAAATTCCGTGCATAAGTTCCAAAGAAACTCATTGGTATACAACTGGGATTGAACCCAGGATCTCAAGAATGACAGGCCAGCATTACAATTACAACCACTAGAACACCACGGCTCCCAAAAAAATACATTAACTTGGTGTTTTATCAGGGAATCTCAAGAGCTGAAGTCCGACCAAGCAGACTGGGTGAAGGAGAGCATTGCCCTGGTGTACCGCCTGCTCAGTGAGACCCCGCCCAATGGCAGGAGGTTTGCCGAGTGTGTCAAGAGCATTCTGAAGCGGGAGGAACATTGGAACAGCTGGAAGAATGACGGCTGCCCAGGTGTGAATTGAACTTAATTATTTTTTAAGATTTAAGATGTTGTGCTTACAAAATTACATCTAAGTACAAAAATATGTATTTGCCTTAAAATGCGTTCTAAAATAATAGTAGTCCCCCTTCGAGCAAATATCTATACAGTCACAATCCTGCAAAAAAAGTGTCTGAGCTACTTAGCTGTCGTCTGTCTTGTCTGTAGTGGGCAGGCTTTTTAGATAGTCGTAAGGCGGTTTCAAGCTGACAACGCTGCGCAATGCTATAGTGCTCGGTAACAAGCACTAATTAGGTGACATAACATCGAGATTCGAGAAAACCGGTCATTGTGAATTATTTAATGTAAATAAAAAAAAGTTCATCACAAGACTTTTCTAAGAAATACAAAACAGCTATGATACGATTTTCCATCATGAAGTTCCAGTTCATATCTTCCGGCTCCATCATCAGATCAGTTCGACAGTACCATATTATTATATTGTCATCTGAACTACATACAGCTGCCAATTTTCATTACTCTACGACCCTTGGAAGATGGTTAAATTAGTTTACCTTAGATTCCATTACATACACGTAGACCTAATAAAAGCGTGTTAATAAAACGTAGAGTAACAGCTAAATTGAAATTAAATGGTATCTAGTAATAAAACAAATGAAAACTTATATTTACATTCTTTTCATTTATTTTCTTGGCGCTGAATACTCTCTCTCTTCCTGGCTATGTATCCCACATGGTGATGGGGTCAGCTTTCCTCACTTTTCTCCTCCACTTCGCTCGATCTTCGACATCGTCTTCGGAAACACTACACTCTCTCATGTCCCTCAGCACTACATCCCTCCATCTTGTCTTCGGTCTGCCTCTGGTTCTTCGACCCGGGATAGAAAGTTGCAGAGCCAAGTTGCCTACGTAGTCCGGTGGTCTTCTCTTAACGTGGCCATACCATCTCAGCCTACTCTCCTGCATCTTGTCGGCAATGTCGCGTACGCCCAGACTGCCTCGCACGTACTCGTTGCGGATTTTGTCGAGTCTGGTGACGCCGCACATCCACCTCAGCATCTTCATTTCGGCAACTTGGATGGTATGGACGTTCCTTTGAGTAGCAGCCCATGTTTCACTGCCGTACAAGAGAACTAGTCTTATCATGGTCTTGCTGAATACTAACATTACAAATTCAAAAAGTGCGCGGCAAAGATGATTCCGGCGCACTTATGAGTTCCAAATTCACAAAGTGCGCGGCAAAGATGATTCCGGCGCACTTATGAGTTCCAAATTCACAAAGTGCGCGGCAAAGATGATTCCGGCGCACTTATGAGTTCCAAATTCACAAAGTGCGCGGCAAAGATGATTCCGGCGCACTTATGAGTTCCAAATTCACAAAGTGCGCGGCAAAGATGATTCCGGCGCACTTATGAGTTCCAAATTCACAAAGTGCGCGGCAAAGATGATTCCGGCGCACTTATGAGTTCCAAATTCACAAAGTGCGCGGCAAAGATGATTCCGGCGCACTTATGAGTTCCAAATTCACAAAGTGCGCGGCAAAGATGATTCCGGCGCACTTATGAGTTCCAAATTCACAAAGTGCGCGGCAAAGATGATTCCGGCGCACTTATGAGTTCCAAATTCACAAAGTGCGCGGCAAAGATGATTCCGGCGCACTTATGAGTTCCAAATTCACAAAGTGCGCGGCAAAGATTATTCCGGCGCACTTATGAGTTCCAAATTCACAAAGTGCGCGGCAAAGATGATTCCGGCGCACTTATGAGTTCCAAATTCACAAAGTGCGCGGCAAAGATGATTCCGGCGCACTTATGAGTTCCAAATTCACAAAGTGCGCGGCAAAGATTATTCCGGCGCACTTATGAGTTCCAAATTCACAAAGTGCGCGGCAAAGATGATTCCGGCGCACTTATGAGTTCCAAATTCACAAAGTGCGCGGCAAAGATGATTCCGGCGCACTTATGAGTTCCAAATTCACAAAGTGCGCGGCAAAGATGATTCCGGCGCACTTATGAGTTCCAAATTCACAAAGTGCGCGGCAAAGATGATTCCGGCGCACTTATGAGTTCCAAATTCACAAAGTGCGCGGCAAAGATGATTCCGGCGCACTTATGAGTTCCAAATTCACAAAGTGCGCGGCAAAGATGATTCCGGCGCACTTATGAGTTCCAAATTCACAAAGTGCGCGGCAAAGATGATTCCGGCGCACTTATGAGTTCCAAATTCACAAAGTGCGCGGCAAAGATGATTCCGGCGCACTTATGAGTTCCAAATTCACAAAGTGCGCGGCAAAGATGATTCCGGCGCACTTATGAGTTCCAAATTCACAAAATGCGCGGCAAAGATTATTCCGGCGCACTTATGAGTTCCAAATTCACAAAGTGCGCGGCAAAGATGATTCCGGCGCACTTATGAGTTCCAAATTCACAAAGTGCGCGGCAAAGATGATTCCGGCGCACTTATGAGTTCCAAATTCACAAAGTGCGCGGCAAAGATGATTCCGGCGCACTTATGAGTTCCAAATTCACAAAGTGCGCGGCAAAGATGATTCCGGCGCACTTATAAAGTTTCTTATAGGAAACACCACCTTTGGGCGCACTTAAAGGCGAACCAAGTCGTCCTTTTCGAATAGATGTGATGAAAAATATATTTTTGGCTCGAGCGAAATACTTTGAATCCCTCGCTACGTTCAGGATTCTACTACAGAACTACTCTAGAATCCCTCACTTCGCTCTGGATTCAAAAAAGCGCCCTCGCCGTAATAATATTATTTTGCTCCCATATGATACAATCTACTATTTTTTATAACTCTGCTTATCCCGCAGAGTTCCAAAAGCCGAAGCCGCCGGTGCAGACGGAGTCGGACGACGTGCGGAAGACTCGCAAGCGGCGCCGCCCCGTCGGCGACATCGTGCGCGAGTACGAGGCTAACAACAAGTCATACATGGGAAAGTGAGTGTTAATACGTTGAACAATATACCGCATCATACCTTTTCCGCCTTTAAGTCCAAGTACTGTTAGACCGCTTTCACGTATAGGCGTTGTTGTCGCGCGACTGTAGCGCTTCTAAGTCGCACTGCAGTAGCGCGTCTCGTATCCATACTTTTTTAAATATCGCAGCTGCAGCTTCACGGCGATGTGACTTAGCCGCGCTGCAGCCGATGTAATGTGAAGGGATTAACTGTGCAGCGCTACAATCGCGCGTCAAAAACGCCTAAATGTGAAAGCGCTCTTAAACTTTGACTTGTCTTAATTGAAATGTACATTATTGACGGTTAAAAAGTAATAGCGCCTAAGCGCCATTTTTTAGCTGTAATCTGCGCGCGTTGCTACTCCACCAACATGTATGGGAGGCACCCCTTAAATCCACAATTTTGTTTTTTTTTTAAATTGAGATCTGTACTTAAACTATTATAATACAAAATTTCATACTACTTGGTTGATAAATGTGGAAGTTATAAGATAAGATAAGATAAGATAATTTTTTATTGCAAAAACTTACACTAGGTACACAATTTTAAGTATGTAGCTCTGCCTTTTGCGTTAGTTTAAAACTGTGTTGCAAAAGGCAGTATCTTCCAGATGGGTCAAGTGCAAGTACAAACAAACCAAGAAGTCGCTTTACAATACAAAAAAAAAGCATTTGCGTTAGTGTGTGTGTGTGTGTGTGTGTGTGTGCGCACGCGCACATAGTGTGTGTGTGAGTGTATGTGCGCGTGTGATGGTGTGTGAGTGCGTGTGCATATACTTACGTGCGGTGAACATGAAACACTGCAATACTCAAGATCTCTTAAGAGTCAGGGTTTGCAGTGTTTATTTGCATGAATGTAAGTAGTATTAATATATTTTTATAAGTAGATTTTCAGTCTCATTGTAGTTGTAAATTGATAGCCAGTTAAAAATTTCACTTTTAAGTTTGTAGAGTAATAGTGGTTTCATGTTTTCTTTAGCATTAAATACATTATACAGTTTCGGAGCCAAGTGAACATAGCTTCTCCAGGCGACTTCGCTGCGGTAAGTAGGAACAGGACATAAGTCCAGCCTTTTATTAGTTACTTTTTGGTTAGGTATAGTGTATCTGTGATATCGAAGAATACATTGGTATATAAATAATTTTCTAACTGTCAATACATTGCATTTTTTGTAGAGATCATCGGTAGGATGTCGAAAAGGCAGCCTCATGATGACCTTAAGTAGTGCTCTTTGGGCTCTTTCAACTACTAGCATGTTTGTTTTACCTGCACCTCCCCATGAACTGATACAGTAACTGATTACACATTCTGCTAATGCTTTGTACGTTTGCATGAGAAGGTCATGGTTAGCAACATGTCTAAGTTTCTTAAAAACGTAAATTAATTTTCTTATTCGTTTTGAGACTGCCACTAAGTGATGTGACCAATTTAGTTTAGTGTCAAATGTGACACCTAGGTAGCGAATCGTGTCTGTACTGGTCAAAAGGTCACAATTACAGTTAGATTGCAAAGAAGAACGGTTACACGGATAAGTATGAGCTTTAATATTAAGATCATCATGTGGCCTAGAGGCGTTGGTTTTGCTAAAAGATATAAATTTTATAAAAGATTATAAAAGATAAGAGATTTGCTAAAAGATATAAATTTTTTTTTTATAAGACTTTGTATTAATAAAATGGACGGACGGACTCAACGATGAGGTTCCTCGTTTTACTACGGAACCCTAATTAGCCAAATCGTTTCAGTCGTTCTCTAGTTTTAGCGAGACTAACAACCACGATTCATTTATAAATAATATATAGATAGAAGATAAGTTATGAATACCAACCTACACAACATTTTCCGCTATTTCGATTGCTCTTTCTCTTGTTACTCCCATGTCTGTACAATAGATATTTTGGCAATTATGCCGAGCAAAAAACTGCTTTATCCAAGTGTCTTTCTGCTATTTTAAACTTTAAAAAAATATCGTGAGCAATGTGTTGTCTAGCTAAATAAATTCCGTTGTAAATAAACATTTACGTAAGACAATTTTTTTGCCAGTAACTTCCTAGTATTCCTTTATTAACAATTGAACCAGAAATTATTATCGGAATCAGAATTGAATCTTTGTAAATATAGTTAGTGAACTCGGGCTTTAAGTATAAATAGTTTGTTTGTTTATTCATAATTTCATAAGTATTTATATTGTTGCTTTTGGAAATTAAATACAAACATTTAGAAATAAATAATTTTTTTTTTTACCGCGCCGAATAGCGATATACATCGTTTGCACCAAGAACCACCCAGAGCGGAAGTCACCTCCTCTGTCCCTTATCCTCCGCCCAATACGATTCGCATTCACTATATTCTGTCAGATTTACGTGAGGTGCGGGGGAGAAGGTGTTCACTGAAGTTTCGACCTAAAACATATAGGAATAAAGTCGAAATGTTAACGGGTGACGGGCTTATGGAGCGGAGCGAGCGAGAACAATGCAGCCTAGTTGCTGATAATCAAATTTCGCCTTAATTGCTTTGACGCTTAAGTCTAAAATTATGCAATGAAATGTATAGTGTATCGTTTACATGTAGGTACAATTTTTTCTTATACCATGACAGAGGGGTACGCGCGCTGTTTTTAGGGTTCCGTACCCAAAGGGAAAAACGGGACCCTATTACTAAGACTTCGATGTCCGTCTGTCTGTCTGTCTGTCTGTCACCGGGCTGTATCTCATGAACCATGATAGCTAGGAAGCTGAAATTTTCACAGATGATGTATTTCTGTTGCTGCCATAACAACAAATACTAAAAACAAAATAAAATAGATATTTAAGGGGGGCTCTCATACAACAAACCTGAATTTTTAGACGTTTTTAGTTTTATATTAACTCTAATAATGAATTGTACAATTAAAAATAAAATAAATGTTCAAGGGGGGCTCCCATACAGTACGGAACCCTCCGTGCGCGAGTCCGACACGTACTTGGCCGATTATTTCTCCAGATCTAAATCCTCCAAATTCGCGAACCAAAGCCTTAGCTTCGGCCCCC
Organism: Hypomecis atomaria; assembly: GCA_964007245.1. NCBI lineage: Eukaryota > Metazoa > Arthropoda > Insecta > Lepidoptera > Geometridae > Hypomecis > Hypomecis atomaria. The sequence continues at coordinate 5,272,122 of OZ023295.1, read as the reverse complement.
CAACTACCCATGGTCTCCACCGCAATGGGCACAAAGTCTTAGAGCGGTCCCATGGCTGCATATTACTAATAAATATATTGATATAGGTACTAATAAATATTTATAATTACATAATAAATATATATTTTTCAGTAATGAGCTGACGAAGCTGTGGAACTTGTGCCCTGACAACCTGACGGCGTGTCGCACCAAAGAACGAGACTTTATGCCTTCGTTGGGTAAGTATCTACTACTACATTTTCCTTACCAAAACGCCAGTAGAGACACAATTCCACGGTACAGTGGTCTGCAATTTGAACAGATTACCTGAGGATGTTATCTCAGCAAGGACTTTAAACATTTAAGATCAGACAAAGATAATTAAGAAAATCCTTGACTATTTGAGTCCTTGTCCTTGAGTATTTATCTAAACACTAATTATTCTACACTGCTTATTATTTTTGCGAGTTTTTTTTGTTTGGCTTTGAAAAATTCATTTTTGATTTTTTTTAAATCTATGGCGTGTTTTCTTCCGTTAAGTCACACGCGCTAAGAACTGAGTGCACTAAGCGGCTCCTATACAGGGTTATTCCTAATCAATTAGCATCCTTTAAGGGGCCTATTCTGTACATCAAAACTAACAACTTTTGTTCTGCTAATTTTGTCAAAAGTGAAAAAAATTTGCTGTTCTATAGAAAAATTTCGTTCACCCGCGAAAAAAATTATAGAACAGCTGATGTTTTTTTTTTTAGTTTTGACAAAAGTCGCAGAACAAAAGTTGTTAGTATTGATGTGCAGAAAGCCCCTAAAAGGATGCTAATTGATTAGGAACAACCCTGCATATCACAAACGATTCAAATTGATTAATTTGGAAGCATTTTAACAAAAAGTAACCAATCTACTTAATTTGAAAGAAAATATCAAGAGGAAGTGACCAAATAATGTAAAATAAGTTCCTATTATTTATCCTTAGGGAAACAATAAAATTTATTTAAATCATACACAGTCTTCCCTATTGTCACAGTCTAGGTAGTTTTCATTAGAAAATCCACCAGCCTGTGCAGCACGCGCGCAGTGAGCAAGTTCTGTCCGTAGACGCGGAGTGGAAGTGAGGAAGACTCAAACTGGTGGGGGGTAACGAGTGGCCGTTCTATACGTATTATTATTATATATTCTTTGCTTATAGTACGCACAAATCTCTTTGATATCTCTGAAATAATGCATGAGTCGTGTGCTGCGCAGGTTTAAGATCAAACTTCTTGGTGTATAAATGTATATGTAGTTAACTATAGGTCGCGCCACACTAGTTGACGAATGTGAAGTTAGCTTCAAGCTGCGCAATATCCAATCCTGACTGCAGCTCACATAAAGCCGCACGTTAATTGGCTTACAGGCGGATTCCGCGTTCTTTTGTCATTTATAATATGCATTCTGCGCAGCTGCTTGTAGCAGAGTTTCTGAAACATCAAACAGATTTACGCGAATAGGTATAATGACTGGGTAGAAATATCATTATTATAGTTAGTCTGTGAGTTAGATTATCAATATTGGACACGTATTTTTTCTTTTGTCAATCAAACAGCAAATGACAAAGATAAACCTTTCAAAGTTTGGGAGTGACATAGAATAATGACCAGTACAAGAAGGAGTACTAAAATAGCAAGAGAATACATCTCTTTGTCTCATTTTAATTATGAAATTTAAAAGGTGTTAGAAAAAGATGTACATATACTCGAACTTACGTAATTTCGAAGGGTATCACAAACTAGGATTGAGCTATCGGAGGTGACATGAGATTGTCATCCCATAAGCAACATGCTAGTGTTGTAACTGAGTCGATTAAAATATCGATAAGAAAATATATTTAACGTCGCAAAAATGATGGGGTGTTTTAAGTTTACGTGTCTATGTGTCTATCTGTGGCATTGTAGTTCCCGAACAGATAAACTGACATCATTAATTCATTTAAAGGTAAATCAATCGGGAGTGTTCTGATCTATATTTCATCATTGTTGAAAATAATTATCTGAATCATTTCAAGATTATATATTCAGCTGCTTGGGCTGTAGATCATCTATCAGTCTGACATTCATACCTACAGATAGCGCGCGAGTTGAATGCAGTCGGGGTCTGAGGTAAAGAGCGGGAGCATCTTCCCCGCTATCCGCCCGCCCCACCTCACGCGCCTGGGCGGGTTGGGCGTGCGGATAGCGGGGGGAGACATTCGCATTCCTAAGCTCTGCATTCAACTCGCACGCCTACAATAATTTGTATAAATCATGTCATTATTATACATTTACATATCAGAATAGTTTCGACAAAGCTCTCACTCTAGAGTGTGATACCTGTAATAACAATAATGTAGGTACCTACCATACATTTTTGAGGAGTTGCTTCGAAGTGAAATATTGTTTGATTTAGTTTTAATGTAGGTACATCATTTGGTTTTAGACGTCGATGTTTAATATTTTCACCCACAAAGCAATCTTCCGAAAAATGATAAGAACAAATGTGGCTGTGTGGTTTTGGTGTCCAGTTTGGTCTTGAAATTAGTGTAATCCATTGATTTTTAACTACTTCATCTCTGGGAAATCTAAAAAAAAAATCGGCCAAGTACGAGTCAGACTCGCGCACGGAGGGTTCCGTACTGTATGGGAGCCCCCCTTAAATATTTATTTTATTTTAATTTTATTATTTATTATTGAAGAAAATATAAAACTAAATGTTCTGTGAAAATTTCAAGCATCTACCTGGTACCATTATTAATATAGAGCGAAAAACGTCTAAAAATTCAGGTTTCTTGTAGGTATGGGAGCCCCCTTAAATATTTATTTTATTTCGTTTTTAGTTTATCGTATTTGTTGTTATAGCGGCAACCGAAATACATCATCTGTGAAAATTTCAGCTGCCTAGCTATCATAGTTCGTTCATGAGATACAGCCCGGTGACAGACAGACAGACGGAAAGACGGACATCGAAGTCTTAGTAATAGGGTCCCGTTTTTCCCTTTGGGTACGGAACCCTAAAAAGTAGTGTAAGTATAATCAAAAAAATATCGATACAGTCATTTTACCACAGCACTATGACGTGATAACCTGAACTATTATTTTTTGTAAAATATTGAATGAAAATTACACAAATTATTCCAAAATGTATGTAAAATCTCGTAATAATATAATTTAAAACAATTTCTGTTAGACGTAGCTGTTTTTAAATCACAAAAAGTGTATATATTCCAACAAAACTCACCGATGAAAAGTCACTAATTCATTCTTATTATTTTTTCGGGATGAATGCGATGTGCACCCTTTTATAAGACACGCCATTTGATATAAAATACACCATTCATAAAGAATTTATACAAATTTACATAGTTTTAGCACTTTGAAACAGTTATTTCTAATAAATTGTATTAAAACTCGACAACCGGCATTCGGTGTTGACAAACCATAGCCACGCAACCACTGACAGTTGATCTTCACAAAGAAGATCGCAGCTCCGTTATGTATTATTTTTGATTTAGTAGCACTATACTTATACTATTATTTATTCTGTGACAAATTAGAACCAACTTTTAACCATTTTGACATTCCAACTTGTGATTTTGACGTTAGACGGCAGACGTTGCGTTTTGTTTTGTTTCATCCACTCTTGCGTATGCTGTATAACCAGATATGAATAAGACAGCTGTTACACAGTTTTTATTTGAGCAAAATTTAGTACTCCCTCTAGTACGTTATTTCTCTAAGGGGAGTGAGGTCGTGACGTCACCGCTCTCACAAAAGTCGATACATTTTTATGGTACTTGTGACGTCACGCGGAACTTTAACGGGCTATTTCTTTATACATTTTTGTTTAGTTGAGAAAAGAAAAAATACGTGTCTAATAACACATAACAGGACAAGCCATTGGCTCTTGACATACAGTCTCTGATTAGTTTGGAAGCCTTTGGAACAATGTGTCTGCACATACATATTAAATTTTATGCCAAATAAATGATTTTGAGTTTTTGAGTCCTGATTTTGAATATTATTTGATAGTCTATCTGACGGACTAATTATATATTTTTAGTCATCATGCCTATTGTACCTTCGTGTGTTTTTCTACAGAGTCGTACATGGTGACGGGCAGTGAGACGGCGCCGGACGGGCGGCGGCGCACCGCGTGCGGCGGGTGGGGGTGGCGCGCGCTCAGGCTGCTGGCTCGGCGCTCCCCGCACTTCTTCGTTCACACCAACAACCCTATCGGCCGGCTGCCAGACTACCTGGACGCTATGGTGAGGGAATAGAGGCTAGAGTCATATAGCCCAGTGAGACTGAGGGTGGCTCGACGCTCTCCGCACTTCTTCGTTCATACCAACAACCATATCGGCCGGCTGCCAGACTACCTGGACGCTATGGTGAGGGAATAAAGGCTAGAGTCGTATAGCCCAGTGAGACTGAGGGTGGCTCAACGCTCTCCGCACTTCTTAGTTCGCACCAACAACCCTATCGGCCGGCTGCCAGACTACCTGGACGCTATGGTGAGGGAATAGAGGCTAGAGTCATATAGCCCAGTGAGACTGAGGGTGGCTCGACGCTCTCCGCACTTCTTCGTTCATACCAACAACCATATCGGCCGGCTGCCAGACTACCTGGACGCTATGGTGAGGGAATAAAGGCTAGAGTCGTATAGCCCAGTGAGACTGAGGGTGGCTCAACGCTCTCCGCACTTCTTCGTTCGCACCAACAACCCTATCGGCCGGCTGCCAGACTACCTGGACGCTATGGTGAGGGAATAGAGGCTAGAGTCATATAGCCCAGTGAGACTGAGGGTAGCTCGACGCTCTCCGCACTTCTTCGTTCATACCAATAACCATATCGGCCGGCTGCCAGACTACCTGGACGCTATGGTGAGGGAATAGAGGCTAGAGTCATATAGTCCAGTGAGACTGAGGGTGGCGCGCGCTCAGACTGCGACTCGACTCTCCCCGCACTTCTTCGTTCATACCAACAACCTTATCGGCCAGCTGCCAGACTACCTGGACGCTATGGTGAGGGAATAGAGGCTAGAGTCGTATAGCCCAGTGAGACAGAGTGGCTGGACGCTTCCTTTTGTAAAACGTCCATGTATACCATAGATACCATTTTTGATTCGAAAACAATACTGTTTTAGACTAAAGACGCTCATTCTTCGGAGATCCAAATTAGTACTGATGTTTTGTTACTGACCATTTTATATAAAACTGACTTATCTGCTTAGAAAGTATGGACTACGTTGGTCGTCCATGTCAAGATGATGATGATAGGATGACATCTCGCAAAGGAATACTCAACCGGGCGAGGTGTTGTGCCCGGCGATAGCTAACCGACCGTGTAACATTTGGTCTTGATATGGTTCGGCCGCCGCTGTAAATTTCGTTTGCGCGATTTAGCCCTCGGCTTGTGATTGGCTGACGTTAGTTCCTCGAGGCGCGCGTGTGGGGTGGCGCCACATGTAGCGAAGTTAGTCACTACAAAAGTAATAAATGTGATTATAATGATCTGATGTAGTATTGTTATATCGTCAGGTGGAGCGTATCGCGCGCGAGGAGGCGGCGCGCGCGGCCGCCGCCACTCTCAACGGCGACGCCAGGAACGGGGACAAAACCAAAACTGTGAGTACATTGACATTAACATTTCTTTATAAGTTGATTTTACTAAAAATTAAATGTGAATTTTGGAAACACAAAATTATACATAAATGTACCTGTTTGTGTATAGTGTTTTAATGTAATATGTGAGTTATGATGTAATTGGCATGTCCGTTTTAATGGCTCAATAAATACAATTTAATTTAATTTTAATTTAATTTTATATTTGATTTTGCGGGTTTTTGACATCAACTATAATATGTGCTATAGGCCAACTAGAACAACTTGGCGGCTGCGATTTTTTTTTTTTTTGCCGATCTTTCCCCGATATACTTTCCGAAGTCTTATAAAATTATTATTGTTAATCGAAGTTATTAATTTACTTTCTTCCCTTGTTATTTACTATCTATATTTGTATAATCATCGATGTTAGCCACAAGCTGCGGATAACCCAATCTTCGCGCAACTGTTAAGGCTGATTGTCTCTGTCAGAGTGCAAATTTAAATATTTTTGGGTGAGAATAAAATGATAATTAATATTTATATTAGTAGTAATTTAAATATTTTTAAGTGAGCTTCAGGCAGGATTGTTTTTTCCGCAACATGTAGCTAACATCCCAGACGCTAAGATTTTGATTCGACCTTATAACCTTAACATGTACTAATTGTATCTATATACGTAGGAGCTATAGACTAAGCCCGATTACAGAGGCGCCATCGTAATTATATTACCTAAATAGCATAGTTCTATCTCTTTTTCACTTTAGGCATTCGAGAGAGAACGCTTTTTACGTTGCTATTAAATTTACGCTGGCGCCTCTGTAATCGGGATTACAATACATTAAAATATAACTTTATTGTACACCAAAAAACAGCTTAAAAACAAAGTACATAATATTCTTAAAATTTGGTGGTACAAGGGCGGCCTTATCGCCTTACTGTGAATGTAAAATTATTTTTGCAAAGGTTTTTAAGCAAGTGTTTGATCGTCAGGAGCCGGAGGAGGAGATGGCTGCGGCCACCGAGGAACAGATGGAAACTGACCTCATCAAGGAGGAAGACCCCAATGAGATAGATCAGGTCAGGGTCACACAATACTAATTAGCTATTACGAAGCTAAATAACGAAACGATTTTAATTTTATAGTGCTTTAACTTCACATGTGGGCACTAGGTTTATCTTAAAGAGTTATTTTTGTTATAAAGATTTCAAAAATTTGCCGTGAACCTGCATCTTTATTTGCATAAAGCGTCTGAACCGGTGTTCCAAAAAGATGCAGATTCATATCCATCGATCGTGGCAAATTTTTGTAATGTTTATCACAAAAATAGCTATTCCTATAGAATATCTCTAATGCAGCTACTTTTACTTCAGAAAAATTTAATGCCAAAAAACCCAAGATTATTTTTAATTCCCGCTCTGACTGAGAGCAGGCACCTTAAGAGCATTACTACTTCTTTCATTATTCTAAGAGATGTTTTTAGGGTTCCGTACTTAAAGGGACCCTATTACTAAGACTCCGCTGTCCGTCTATCTTTCTGTCTCCAGGCTGTATCTAATGAACCGGTATGGCCAGAAAGCTGAAATTTTCACAGATGATGTATTTCTGTTGCCGCTATAACAACAAATACTAAAAATAGAATAAAAAATATTTAGGGGGACCTCCCATACATAAATTCAAAATTTTAGCCGTTTTAGCTCGATATCAATAATGGTAAAAGGTAGATGCTTTAAATATTCACAAAATATTTTGCTGCATGCCTACTTTAATAATAAATAAAAATTAAAATAAAATAAATATTTAAGGGGGGCTCCCATACAGTACGGAACCCTCCGTGCGCGAGTCCGACTCGTACTTAGCCGATTATTTAACCATTGTTTTCTTACACTGTTTGAAGATATACAGTGAATAACAATATGTACTTAATACTAACAGATGCCAGATTCGACAGCGGTGGGCGAAGAGGAGTTCGAAAAGAGTTCACGTTCGCGAGTTACCATGATCTCGGCGACGCAGCTCGACGCTGTCTGTTCCAATATGGCGGACTGGAAGAAGTTGGCTGCCAAATTGGGATATAAGCCGGATGAGATACTGTACTTCGAGTCGGAGAGCGCTACGGATGAATCTAGGTATTATTTATTTATTATTGTCCATTAGATGCCAGATTCCACAGCTGCGGGCAAGGAGTATTTCGAAAAATGTTCGCGTTCGCGCGTCACCATGATCTCGGCGACGAAGCTCGACGCCGTCTGTTCCAATATGGCGGACTGGAAGAAGTTGGCTGCCAAATTGGGATATAAGCCGGATGAGATACTGTCCTTCGAGTCGGAGAGCGCCACAGATGAATCTAGGTATTATTTATTTATTACTGTCCATTAGATGTCAGATTCTTCCAACATGGGCGACTGGAAAAAAATGGCTGCCAAATTGGGATATAAGCCGGATGAGATACTGTACTTCGAGTCGGAGAGCGCTACGGAAGAATCTTAAGTATTATTTATTTATTACTGTCCATTAGATATTAGATTCTTCCAACATAGCCGACTGGAAGAAACTCGCCGCCAAACTCGGGTACAAGCCGGATGAGATACTGTACTTCGAGTCGAAGAGCGCTACGGAAGACTATGTATTATTTTATGAAATACTGCCCTTGCTTTTGATCTCGGCGACGCAATTTGATACAGACTCGTGCAACATGGCGAACTGGAAAAAATAGGCCGCTAAATAGAGAAATAAACCGGATGAGATATTGTTCGGCGTTCGAAGCTCTCGCCGACTCGAAGTACAATTCCGGACGAAGTACAATTCAAGCCGAAGTCCGGCTTGTACTACGGATGAATCTAGGTATATTTTATTTATTTATTTATTTATCGGATCCATAAAAAGGATCCGCATCAGTTATGGTGCTTCAATGTGGTAATGATGTTATACCACTGACCCAACAATGCTTTAGTGTGGCGATGGCGTGGGTTTAGCGGGCGAGGAGGTAAATGTGTAGTCACGAACAATCAGTTTTGTTCACAGAAGATTACTTATGATTACAATTATAGAGAAAAGTTATAAGCGAAGGACATGGCGTTCCGCAGCGTAACGCACGCTGCCACCATTCTATCAAGAATCACCACTCGAGCCGTTATAGTCACAGTTCCCCACAACCTCCTCCGAACAAGCTATTTTTACAACTGACATCTGACATGTCATTCGCATTTTCCCGCCCATCGGCCGAACATGCGATGCATAGAGGAAGTACTATGTCACTTGGAACCTCTTTGGAACCAACCAGCAGCGTTTGTCACAAGCGTTATCCCAGGAATGTTGCCACTTCCATTCCTAGTACTTCGAAATTATCACTATCCTTACATAGTATAAAATAAAGTCGCTGTTTTCGTTTGTTTGTTTGTTTGTCTGTATGCTTAAATCTTTAAAACTACGCAACGGATTTTGATGCGGTTTTTTTTAATGGATAGAGTGATTCAAGAGGAAGGTTTTTATGTATAAAAATTCCCGAAATTCCCACGGGAACGGGCACAACGCGGGTAAAACCGCGGGGCGCTGCTAGTTTAAAAATAAACTTAAAGCTATTGTCTCGTTATATTATTGTCGCTAACATGGCCGACTGGTGACGCCGTCTGTTCCAACATGGCCGACTGGAAGAAACTCGCCATTAACCACTTTGTTTTCATTGACTGCTTCGCAATATAACATAAAAATCTCGTGTCACAGTGTTTCTACTCGAACTCCGAAACCTGCTTTACCGATTATTACGAAATTTTGTGTGTATATTTGTTAGGTGTGAGAATAGGTCTTATAGATTCATTTTTTATACCCCTACGTTATGAGATAACTTCAAACTTTTAAATTTTTCCATTTAAAAAGATCTGGAAAGCCATCCAAATTTTTTATATAGCGAAAAAGTTTTTTTGCCTGGCAGCAAACATAAAAACCTCGTTATCTCGCTATGTTAGGTTCCTTCTGCGGATCCGAGGTTAACGAATAGGCAAGTTGAATTGGCAGTGGACAGCGCACAAAGCATGGATGACTGATGTCAGTTGAAAAGTTCTCGAGTGGCGGCCATACATACATACATACCTGCAAGCGCAGACGTCTACCCACAAAGTGGACGGATGACCTCATCAAGACCGCAAAATCTTCCGGTCTTATTGGAGATCTATAGAGAAGTCCTACGTCCAGCAGTACACGTCCTACGGCTGAAAGGACGACAACGACGAAGTAGTTTTAATACTGTGTGACAGATTTATAATTGGTTAAAATTTTCAAAATGATACAAATTTCTTTATTGAGGTAAAAATGACCTGAACCAATTAAATTTGCCTCTCAAGATTAAAATGCAAAAATAAAGTATAATTAACAGAAAAAAAAGAAAAAAATATACGATACGGAGTCCAAAAATGAAAATTGTATAATCATCGATACGATATTAATGTATGTTGTTGTTTTAGGGCTAAAAACATGTTGAAGCTGTGGTTTGACGACGACGAAGACGCGTCCGTCGAGAACCTTCTCTACATAATGGAGGGGCTAAAGATGGCCGACGCCTGTGACGCGCTCCGCGCCGCCAAATGACGACCGATCCGCCGCTGCTGCAGGAAGAAGTGACAATTTACTTAGATATAATTGGATTAATAACAAAAAATAAACATTGCATCAAATTGTAATCTTGTTGTCTGTGAAAACTTCAACTGATCGTGTTCTTTTTCCACCTGAATTAAAAAATCTTAGCGTTATGATGGAAACAAAGATGGCCGACGCCTGTGACACGCTACGAGCCGCGAAATGACGACCGATCAACCGCTGCTGTAGGATACAGTGGCTATATATACTTAGATATTATTGGATAATAATCAAATATGATCTTTGCATCAGATTGTGAGCTTGTTATCCTTGAAAAGCTGTGGTGACTGTTAACGATGTGGTGGAACCAAAGATGGCCGACGCGGTCCGCGCTGCCAAATGACAACCAATCTGTCGCTGCTACAAGAAGAAGTGACGATATACTTACACATAATGGATAATAATCAATGTTTACATTGCATCAACTTGTCAACTTGTTGAAAAGTTCTACTGATCGTCCTCCTTTTCTGCCTAAATTAATGAATATTATCGTTATGGTGGAATCAAAGATGGCCGGCGTTTACAACTCTCTGCGAACCGTAAAATGGGCATGCCACCGCTGTAATAGAAAATAAAATGGCGATATGTATAATAAAAGGATAATAAATAAATAATATAATCGTTTCAACAAGTTGTGACGTTGTCTTTGAAAACTTATACTGAACCCTTCTACCGCCTAAATAGTTTTAACATTATGGAGGAACTATAGATGGCAGATGTTTACGATACCCTACGCGCAAATCGACGATATAGATTGATTTGACTTGTAGTCTACTGATTGGACTCTTTTTTTATCCCGTAAAGATACAATATCGTGTACAGAACGAAAGGAAAGAGAAGTGCAGCTTTTAGTAAGTAAGTATGTACTTTTTTTCTAAATATGGAAAAATAAGTTTGTTCAAAACAAAGAATCTGAATGTGAGCACTTTGATCAAATTAAGATTTTGTGTAGCGCTTGAAGCGTATGTAAGTTGAAATACATTAGGTTTGTATTTAATCACAGTCGTTTTTTTTTACTTATATAGTTCTGCTTGTTTATAAGATAAAGTACTAGCTGGCCCAGCTAACTTCGTTACACGCGATATCTTTATAAATTATAGCCTATAATAATATGATATACTGACGTATAAGCATTATTATGAGTACTTCCACTCAAATCGCCCCACCAGTGCAGTAGTGGGGCGCTTTGAGTGCAGAGAGCAGATTCCACTCTTTCATTTTTTGGAATGGAATCTGCCCCACCAGAGGGGTCGCACGATTTTAAATTAAATTGGTAGTGCCATGAAGTGTGAAATTTGACTGCAAAATTTTAATCATTATAACGCTCTACCAAAAGAACAGATAAGTGAAGATATTGAATGCAAAGTATTAAGAAGATTGTAAACTAAAAGCGCAATTATCTGAAGCAAAAAATACGGATTGTATGTAGTTACAGTATAAATTTATGTAATGTCGCAAATATTTTCGAAGTCATCGTAAAGTAAAAGAAAATTATAAATTGAATATTATCATTCAATTTAAAATAATCCATTCATTGTAATGATCTTTAATAATGTATTCGAGATTTAGTCTCAGTCAGCAAGTTACTTAAATAGTTATTAAAATATGCACCTATTACAAAATATGATAAACATTTCCATATTAATTGTAACCGTCTTTCTTATGTGAATTAATTATATTTTCTGCATTAATACGTTATCACAACTTGTAAAATAGGTTGGAGAGCTGACTTGTAAAGTTTCATCTCAATCCGTTCAGTAGTTTTTGCGTGAAAGAGGAACTAACATCCATACATACTCATAAACATTCGCGTTTACAATATTAGTAAGATTCAGAAAAAAAAATTACCATTCCATTTTTTCTTCTATTTTATGTATCTACGAGTATGTCTTCTATGTAATGCTAATAATGATAATATAACTATGATGACACAGATAGATATATAAATACACGCCTCAAACTTATCAATACACCCTCTTTTTCCTAAACGGTTAAAAATGTTGTCTTTAAAAAATCATCTGTATTTATTATTTTTGGTGTTGTCGTATCAGCGGAAATATCGCTACCAATATCAGTACAGTTTACATTTCCATTTGTCTCTTACTTTTGCACTATATTTCAATGCATAATGCATCACTAGCAAAACAAAATTTAATTGGAATGACAAATAATATTGTATTTATGCCAGTGATAAAATGCGTACATTCTTGCCATTTCATTAAATAATTCTGCCGTCTATTCGGATATCTTGTTTAAAAAAGTGTATTATAGGTACCTGCTTATCGTGCTACGTATCTAAGTACCTGTACTAAACATTCGTGATGTTAGTTATCAAACGAGGTGCACAAGTTGAATGTCACAGATATCTAGGTAGTATATTTAATTTTAGGAGCGGCTTAAAATGATAAAATCAACCAATTCCAGTTCTATTTAGAACGGGAAACGGAAACATAGATGGCATAATTTTATAAAGAACCCTTTCTAGACACGGAAAAGTTTAACCGGAAAGGGTATTTCAAAAGCAAAACATAATTAACTTCTCATTCAAAACTATTCAGACAGATCTCTAAGCCGTCTCTTCAAATAATCCAAGGAAATTGGCTCAAACCGACTGTCGGAATGATTAAAGCGGACTTGCCGGCGATGAGTTATCGCTCTTCTCAGAACACTTAGGTACCTACATATCAAAAAGAAAGTGTTGCCAACCGCACCTTCCCATCGAGATTTATAAAATCTATCAACAATGTTGGCCGCGCCGAAATTATAACTTGCACGCATTTCCTCATCCCGGCTGACTCACGGCGTGCCCAAAACAGAACTTATTGCTTGCCAATTTCAACGCGAACCTCCCCTACGCTAAACTGGACTTTAACACAAGCCGATACAGTCTACGCCGAACGTATTCTTAACATGGCAGGGTAGTCATAACTCCAGCATAATCTGATCCCATACCCCTCTACTCAGAAGTGAAGCAGGTGTCCCGAACGCAGGAGACGCTGAAATCTGGACGGGTCAAGGGATTCTGGGCGGGTTTTACCACCGCTGGTGTTTACAGAATCGCGGAATAGCGCTGCACCGAAATTAGTTCGAAACGAATGCGTCAATGGGCAGACGGGGCTCGCAGTTGCGCGCGCGGTCTATCCTAAAATTATATTTTTATGATTCGATACGAATTTTTATATTAAAATTAAATCGGGGAAGAGATTGGGCGCGCCGTGCCGTGTGCGGGGTGGTGGTGTGCTAGTGTGTGTTTTTCCATGTAAGTACCATTGATGCTTTTGTTTTACTTTGTTGAGCGGTGATGAAAGAATCAAAGGAAAAATTCTGAAGGTTCATGAATCTTCTGAAAGCATTCTGCGCTCTGAACTTTTTTCTTCTAAATGTACAAAGAAAAAAGCAAACTCAGTTTTAAACTTTGAATAAAGTAGAGAAATGTATGACTATACAAAGTAGAAATATCTAAGAACTGTGTACTTACCTACCTAAATTTTATACTGAATTTTTTTTACCCTAGTTTCATTAAAAAGTTTCGTAAAATCTAATTTTCGTTGTTCAACGTTCTAGCTTTTTATTTTTCTGTGTTTGCCGCCTTTTTTAATTTAGTGAGCGTTTACTACATTGCAAAATGCAAATGGAACTTATGAAAACGCATTAAAATTGTTAAGTTTTCAAATTGTAGTTATAGAAACCGCTATACCTATATAATAGTTTTCAATTGAATCGAGCTGGTACAAAATAATAAAATTATAAGAAAAAAAAATAGATAGGCAGGTATAAGGTGCTCTACAGTAGAGTAGACTCTATAGTTTTTTCGTAGATCGCTTTCTAAAGATATGAATAAAATTTTAAAAAATCCATCATTTAAAAAACGAATAACCAACCATCCGAACCAATCACCCAATTTCGAAATTACAAATGGCGTGTCCAGTTTAAAAATCACCGGGTTACATTTATTTTTATTTCGGCGCGACGTCTGAATTATGATTTATTCCCGTGAAAAAGTGGCCATCGTAAATAATGATAATAGCTAACATCTCCACAGCAATGTTGCTGCTACCGAGTTATTTTTGTGAGTTTTCAGTACTTTCGTTCTGGCTGTAAAGTTTTACGATATGCTCTGGCCGAATGGCGCATACCTCGGCGGCCCGTTCGGGAATTTTAAAGTTTATGACCGTTTGAAGCAACTGACGCTTGTTCCTATAACCCTATTCAACGTGTTTAGTAAATATGTAGTTATTCTAAAACCATAGGTACATCACCTAGGTACCTACGTCATAACGTACACTATTATGAACAAGTTGTTACGGGAGCAATCCTGCTGTGGGGCTAGTCCAGTTTATACATAAATTGAAACTACATTTGTTTCCGTATGGCTTTTTGTACAGCGCCCCTGGCGGAAATGTGTAAGAACTAACCAAAATGTATGGAGCCACACACGAAGTTAACTACTCAAAACCTGGACTAATGGTTCTAAAACCGCAAAAAATACCTGTTATATACGTTTTGTCGAAGGTCAATGAACTATAGAGCAGCTGTTTTTTTGCTATTTCGTTGTTGGTTCCATAGTAAACGTTATAATAAACAGGTCCCATATATAAAGACTAAAGGATAAATAAATACCTATAAGTTCGAAAAGTGCAGGAAAATGATTTCATTGCGAGGATTTAGGTAAATCTAACACATGTCATTGCAAAGTCGATGGAAGAACTCAGCACGATTCTCGTAGGCCTCAATAGGGTCTGTCATCAGGTGGGTCATAAGATGAACCGTCGACAAGACGAATGTTCTTATGTTGTACGCACCCCAATTTTTGTTGAGAGCACGGTTCTTGAAGTTGTTGACTCGTACGTCTACCTAGGACAAGTAGTCCAGTTAGGTAGGTCCGACTTCAAGAAAGAGGACAATCGCCGAATCCAACTCGGCTGGGCAGCGTTTGGAAAATTGCGTGACGTCTTCTCGTCCGACATACCTCAGTGCCTCTAGTCGAAAGTTTTCGACCAGTAGGTATGTGTTACCAGTGACTTGTGTCATAGAAACGTGGTCTCTCACTATGGGCCTTTTTAATAAGCTCCAAGTAGCCCAGAGCTATGGAGAGGGCTATGCTCAGAATTTCAGGAATGAGGAGATCCGTAGAAGAGCCAAAGTTTCCTACATAGCCCAGCGGATTGGCAAGTTGAAATGGCAGTGGGCAGGGCACATAGCTCAGAGGACTGATGACCGATGGGGTCGAAAAGTTCTCGAATGGAGACAACGTACCGGCAAGCGCAGCGTAGAACAAGGCGGACAGATGATATCATCAAGACCGGAAGATCACGTTGGATGCAAGCCGCTTCCAACTGGTCTTATTGGAGATCCATAGGGGAGGCCTATGTCCAAAGAAAATATTTACTCCTAGCCTATGTACAGCAGTGGACGTCGTATGGCTGATGGATGGATGGATAGAAGAACTAAGAGTGAAAAATTATCTTGCTAACATAACCCGTAATTGGTCTTCAGAATCATTTTTTTTTTGTAACAAATGAAAAGATCGTGTAAATTTCCATAGAAAACAGTTTTTTTTTCGCTATTAACTGTGAAATAGCATCGCTTTTCCTTGCTCCAATTTAAATCTACAGTAAAAAGGACATATAAATCCAAGAACACAGGCGATTCCCGTCCCTCATTCAACGCACCATAAAACTCGAAATGATCCTAACTTATCTTCCTCCAGACATAACTCAACCCGTAATTAGCGTTTCTAGTTTCGCTCCACAATAAAACACAAGTAATGTTTCTAGAACATATTTCACACATTCTGACGGTAGTAAAACTTGCTTATAGGTTTCTGCATGACTAACGTATCTTTGGAGAAGTGGAGCCACAATAGCGTTGCTCAGAAAACTTGACGGTATACCGTTGAAAGTTTGTAGTTCTTACAGATAGCCACTGAAGCAGTACGTTTGTTGTTCAAGAGGTTCAAAGAGGGACTGTTGAACGGGTCACGGAGATATATGCAACGCTTAGTTTACTGCAGTTAGAGCGTGTTTTATGGGTCAGACGCGTTGAAAATTATTGCGAAAGACACTATTCGGGGATCATCAAATCAATCATCATCATTACGGGCAAAGTAGAACCAAGCTATGTACTCGTATATACTTAAACAGCCTGTTTATTGAAGATCCAGTGATACTGAAACCACACATCTGATACATTAAAAACAACTTTTGTTATTGAATCAACTCTAAAAGAGCGAAAAGCAGTTTCATATAAGTATTATTTGTCAACTTTTTTTTATGAAACAGCTGAATTATTTTAATCACGTTTTCCATGTCGGTGTTGCTCCCATAAAATGTATGTCTAGACATACACTTAGTATAGCAAACTTATTACAGTCAATTTTCCGAGTTATAGTTGAGTACGACGGACAATTTCTTTAGTGGCCATAAAGCGGACACTAAAATAAGATGCTGGTTTACATCTATTGCTCGATCTAGTTGTTTGCACATTACTGGCTACATCAAAATGTACGCTTCGCCGACATGACACTGAATGTGGCAAATAACTATTTCACTCTTTCATAAAAATTGTAACAGCTGCGAAAGTTTTCTTTGATCATCTTCGAATCATTGCATCAAAGTAGAAAGGTCGTGTAGTGGTAGACCTTTTTACCAGTGATGTGCGAGAATTCGTAGCGAGAGGTAGCCTCGTTTGATCATCTACCTAGCCTCGCTTGAGCGAGGCTCTAGTGGAAAAAGCTTAGAGAAACAAGGCTAACGACGATGAAGCCTCTACAGAATCATAGGTATTAAACGCAAAACCTTTTAAGGGTGGGTCTAGTACATCTAGACAAACAACTTTTGTACTAAGACTTTTAAAAATTCGCGTCTCCATATATTATGCCGCGCATTGACGAACTTTTTGTATGAAAAAACCTGATTTTTGTCTTCGTGATTTTCCAAAAGTCCTAGAACAAAAGTTGTTTGTCTAGAAGTACTAGACCCGCCCTTAAAAGGTTTTGCGTTTAATACCTACTTATGACCCTGTATAGTAAAGGCTCCAAAAAAGTCCCTTCATTTAGAGAGGACTGAGCTTTGCACCAAAATGAAGCCAAAGCAAGAACCAATAGAATCACAACATTCACCTAGCTGTTTTCAAAATCTAAAAGTAATGAACGCTATAAATGTGTCCTATAGATTTAGTGTTGTATGTATATAGTTAATATGGTCTTAGCATAATATTACAGTATTATATCGTCCTCCTTGACGCATCCGTCAATGGCGGTCCTTGGCTAGCTTTGGTTGTAAGCTCGCAAAACCAAATTTGTTTTTGAAAGACTTGCTTTAGATGTAGCAGGGCTATGGGCGGGCTCTCTCTTATTGATTAGGCGCTAGGCATCATGATCTTGTAGACGCTTTTCTTCAAAGTTTGTAACAGTTACAGTACCTACTGACTGTGATGGAAAACCTCTCGCCCGATCGCACCTATAGGTAACTCAAAATATAGCACCACGGTGAATCACTATCTACTCACCAATTCACTATTCCCATATTACATCGTCTATCATTCAGCCTTTGCCATTAGTCCATTCCTAATGTTTAGGCTAGAGTACATCACCTACATTTTATTAGCAGCTTGCGTTTCTCTCCTCGGCGTCCATCTAGGTCGTCTGTAGTCGAACCTGTGATATCTGGCTAATATTATACAAACAGACATCCTGTACAACAAATTTTGCTAACATTGTTTGTTATCTTTCGAGTGGATAGCCAAATGGATGGGTAAATTTTGTAAAGATTTTCATCGTCATAGTAGACTTTGCATTGACTGGCAGCTTGGTAATTAGCGCATTTCCTTGGCGATTCTAAGCTACTCGTACATCTGCTAAGTCCCAAGCCAAATGTTTATATTTTTTAAACTAACTCGTAAAAATTGTCATTTTCTTACATAGCTAGAAATAGGTAACTTGGTATTTTACCGTCATCTTTATATATATTTTAAGGTATCAAAGATAATTTTCACATGACTGAATCCCTGAGCTCAAACCTTTTATTTCTCCGTGCCTTGACTAATCAATAATGTCTTAGGAAATATTTGTGTTTAAAAAATAGGCATAATGACTAAAAAATATAATTAGTCCGTCAGAGAGACTATCAAAAAGCATTGTACAAGTATTTTTTCTTATGTCAATTAAACAAAAATTGATGAAGATTGTCCGGCAAAGCTCCGCGTGACGTCACAAGTGCCATACAAATGTATAGACTTCTGTAAAAGAGGTGAGGTCACGACCCCCATTCCCCAAACTTTGATAAGGTTTGTCTTAGTTATTTGTTTTTTTGATAAACATAATAAAAACTACGTGTCCAATATTTTTTGAAAACCTAACCCGCTAAGCAAGCAAAAGTTGCAATAAAATTACTGAAAGTAACATCAACAAGCTTGTAACTTACTAATATAAGGTTGCAACGTTTATGCAAGCTTACAGCGAGCTTGAAACGAAGCCCTAACGGGCGCGCTGTTGATAAACCCTCTAACTTGCCCAGAGCTGATCACCAAAACTTTATATAACTTTAAAACGTGAAGTTGCAGTAACATACACAATAAACATGTCTGAAAGTTGTAAAATTAACTTCCCGCAAGTATAACGTTTAACATTTCCACAACTTTAAATTTGAAAGGTAATAATAAGGTAGTAATAAGTAACATGTCTCAACTATCTTGCTTATAGGTTACAAATGAAACTTGCACGTGCATTGCATTTATTTAGTTGTCGCAAAGTTACATATTTGTAGGTTTTCAGTTCCAGTTTCTAAAAAATTCATTTTTTTGATGTTAGGCTATAGTTCTAAGTACAAGTTCAAGAGGCGCGTTTGTGTCAGGGAGAACGAGCGACTTTATTTCTCCATTTACAGCAAGGAATGTATTAATCAAATTTACAAATGGGGATACTAATTTCTGCAAACAACGTCATCGCGATGCAGAAAATCAATGTGCGATGCTAACGCCATCTAGTTTTTTAATGTTAACTGAGATATTCCACAACTTTCAAAAATTAAATTCCAGCAACATTACATAGGTAATGTAAATAACGAGCCCAATTCGTAATGTTGTAGGAAAGTTGAAAATAAAATATAACATAAGACAGACATTTTAGTAACTTTCATTTGTAAGGTACAGGCAATGACAGACAGTGAAGTTAGTAAAATTATATTGATGCAAAGTTTTATTTGTAACGTCACAATTACATTTTTGCAACAATGTTAATTACTTACGTTTAGGTATGTTTGGGAGGCTATATCCCTGCAACGTTAAAATATAAACTTTCATGCGAAATTTAACAGTAACATTACTAAATAACTTTTAATAAGTTTCAACCTAACAATAAGATTTATGTAACTGACATGTTCCTGCAACATGATGTTTGAAATTTACAAATGTGCCATATACAAACTTACTACAACTTATTGCAAGTTTAATGCTTAGTGGGAACTCACGGACTAATTACAATACTGTTTTTTTTACCCAGTCATCATGCCTATTCTACTTTGTCAGAGTTATAATAACTTATATCTGCAAGATGTATTCTAGTTGACGGACATGATTAACTTTTACTAAGGAACCTGAAAAAATCTGATTTTCTAAGCATTTTCGTAAGTCTATGATTTTTTTGTATCGAACAGCTGTTTTTTCGGCATTGCTCACAGTTTATAAACATACACATACATAGTAAAGTTTATTTTTCTTCATGATGATGAGTACTGCCAGTACAGGCTAGGACATGTTTGTTGTCTAGAATAGAGATACATTCTGCCTATCTATTTTCTGCATGACGACCGCGCGTCATCGCGTGGATTTTTTTTGTTTTTCAACATGTTTAACCGAAGCTGTTGCTGTTACTAACCATAACTCACCCACTTAACTATTTATTCTTACTGAATCTGGAACACATTACCCAAATATCGGAAACATTTACAGAAGAATTTAATCCGATCGAACGCTAAAGAAATAAACCGACCTCCTTCAAACGTCGTGTAAACAAACACTTTTCGTTGTTAAAAGCATCTATTTGACTGAAGGTTTTGTTGAGGACTAAAGTAATAGAAACAGTACTAAAATAGCAAGAGATATACATCACTTTGTCCCACTTTAAGTATGAAATTTAAAAGGTGTTAGATAAAGATACCCGAACTTACGTAATATCAAAGGTTTCAAAGGGTTTCACAAACTATCATTGAGCTATCTCGGCTGTCCAAATTCAAAAAGGTAAAAATGATCAGAGATGTGAACCTTCTGCTGGAACTGAATAGGGGGTTCAAATTTCCGATCATATCGCAAAATATAAAGTGGAACTAAATTTTAATCATTTTGACATTCCAACTTGTGATTTTGATGTACCTATGCCGACAGATATGCGTTTTTAGGGTTCCGTACCCAAAGGGAAAAACGGGACCCTATTACTAAGATTTCGATATCCGTCTGTCCGTCTGTCTGTCTGTCACCGGGCTGTATCTCATGCAATATCTCATGAAACATGATAGCTAGGCAGCCGAAATTTTCACAGATGATGTATTTCTGTTGCCGCTATAACAACAAATACTAAAAGAGAATAAAATAAATATTTGAGGGGGGCTCCCATACAACAAACGTGAATTTTTAGACGTTTTTCGCTCTATATTAATAATGGTAACAGGTAGATGCTTAAAATTTTCACAGAATATTTAGTTTTATATTCACTTCAATTGTAAAATTAAAATAAAATAAATATTTAAGGGGGGCTCCCACACAGTACGGAACCCTCCGTGCGCGAGTCCGACTCGTACTTGGCCGATTATTTTGTTCCACCACTTTCGCGTATGTTGTATAAGCAGATATAAATAAGACAGCTGTAACGTACTAGTTTTTATTTGAGTAAAATTGAGCAAGGTTTCTATTACTTGTCATTCTTCTGAGGGTTTACTGTAGCGTTAGGGAACGAAAATATAAGCCTATAGTGAAGGCAATCATCTTCAAGTCAGAAGGTCTAGTTAGGGATTTGTAGAAATGTGGTAGAAATAAGTCACAGTATCGTATTTTTAGGGAAAAAAACATTACAAAAATGTAGATAAGTACCTACTGATCGTATACACTGTACGATAAAGTGTCGAAAACCAGGTATCGTTTACGATTTAGACGATAGCGTTTTTTTGACCTCTGACCGTTTTTTAACGAGGGGTGTTATAAGTTTAACCTATCTGGCAATATATTTATGTACCTCTAAAACGACATATTTTTTTTAAGTATCTATTTCGATCCAGTTTTTTTTATTGAAGCCTGATGTGATTAAGATTGTGCTTATCAGCAAGCAGTGGTTTTAAGCATGCCTATCAATAAACTCTATAGTATCCTTAGCATTTTTTTTTATGTTTACACTAATTATAATGCGTTGGTCCATTACTATCCCCTATTTGTAGGTGTAAGCTGTTGTAACCTTTAATATGATATGATATACATATAACACCGTAGTCCATAGATACCAAGATTAGCAGTTAATTGTAATCATTCTTCCCTTACATATATTTATTTATTTATATTCGTTTATTGCACAATGCACTGTTATTTACACACACGTGCTTATTTTTAACAGACTTCCAAAAAGGAGGAGGTTCTATGTTCGTCTGTATGTTTTTTTGTTGTGTATGTTCATCGATAATTCCGCCAATTGTGAACTGAATCAAAAAATTCTTTTTTAGTTCGAAAGGGTATACCTACTCCTAATATTTTAATTTTAATTTTACAGAAATCGACTAAACCTTTTTTGAAAAATCAACAATAATATAAACATTGCGAGCGAAATATTCGAATTTTGCATACGATGGAAGGCGGTTTTGTAATTTTTTTGCGAAAAAGCGAAAAATAATTATATTTACAATGCATATGACTTCAGAGAAACCCATTTTTCCTCATCAATGGACGTCAAGGCTTAACCAAATGTTACTCTCCGACGGTACTGCAGTACTTATGTAGGTACTTACTGTATCAAAGATAGCTTTGTATATAGATAAAATGTTCCGCAATATACATATTTTTCTTAATCCGTATACAAACATCCGTCAGCCGCGTGGGGAGTACATTTCAGCAAGCCATTTTTCTCTGCCGATTACCGTCGTGTATTTTCGTATGTGGAGCGCTGTAAACATACTCGTAGCGCGTATTATGGTTGAACGGGTTTAAAATTCAATTACCGGTTACTGAGTGCGGTTATTTTGTTGCTATGTTGCCAGTTTTGAGTTACATGCGAGAAGGTACATCCCTGTAAGATTATTCTTAGCAAAGACTCTACCTGCACCCCTATCATGGCAATACCTATAGTCAGTGCCGTAGGGATTGGCAATAAAGTGCGTTGACCTTTCAGTGGTATACAGCGGTGACAAATCTTTTATGAAATACGATTATAATTAGTTATTTTATTTTTTATTTAGCGGCATGTTTCTTTTACAAAAGTTCCCATAGGTACCAACAGAAATATCAAATATTCTGCCGCTAAGCAGTACGAGACGTGAACGCACTTTATTGCCAATCCATATGGCATGGACTATAGACAAATTGTCTTTCCACCAACTTATCCCTACGACATCGGACATTAAAAGTCTTTTAAAAGTAGATACAATGGCTCAATCTCTTTGCAACTTGATTTGCCAGTTAAGTTGCAGACCTTGAAGAGACAGGTTTATATTGAGCCGTATTATTTTTATAAACCACCAATGTACCTTTACAAACTGCAATAAACAATTTGGAGTTTGACTATTGCCATGCTAGAGGTGCTGAGCAGGTAGATTATGTTTCCCCTTCATGTATAGTGCCAGTGTGTACAAAGTCAGAAAATAATAAACAGGGTACATTTAAGGTTAAGTGTGCTAAGTCATAATGCAATATTACTCGTATAAACCGCATCTCTGCAAAAATATCAGTCAGTCAGAATGTGGTTAAATACAACAATAGATATGGTAGTTACATATTACGTTTTATATTATTTATTATTTCTTTATTTTGATTTTTAAATCTCAAAAAAACCCTGCAGGGTATCTGCACCCTGTCTCTCTTACCATTAATTCCATATTTCATGATGTCATGTAACCATCAAGCTGGTGGTATGTCGTGTCGTCATCCATTTCTCGGAACAGCACCATCCATCCATCAGCCGTAGGACGTCCACTGCTGAACATAGGGCTGCCCCATGGATTTCCAATAAGGTTGTTAGAAGCGGCCTGCATCCATCCAGCGCGTTCCTGCGATCTTTATCATATCGTCAGTCCACCTAGTCGGTGGACGTCCTACGCTGCGCTTGCTGGTCCGTGGTCTCCATTCGAGAACCTAACCCGTTGGGCTATGTCGGTAACTTTGGTTCGTCTGCGGATCTCCTGCTTTCTGATTTAATCCTGTGGCATTTAACAAACGAAACGTGAGGGTCATATTTAGTCTATTTCCCGAAATTTTAAAACGCGCTTATCTTTTTCTCACAACAGGAAATGACAGTAGACGAAGAAATTGTTAAGCAAAACAGAATAAGTTTAGCGAAACAACATAATAGACGTCACCTGTTACACCTAAAAATATCGTCTATCGATCATCAGCCTTTGTTTTTGTCCTCCAAAAATAGCTCGTATCCAAAAATACTAACAGAAAAGTAAAACGCGTAGCTCAAAAATGGGCCAGCGCTGTCGGGTGCCGCGGAGGAGTGCGCAAGCGTGCCCGTAGCCCCGACACCAGGCGCAGTGGTGGAACACCCAGGGGTTTTGGTGTTACTCTACGTGGGAAGACTGCCACTTAGCTGCATTAAAAATAACTCCAAAAGCCATAGTAATTATCTATTTCCGTAGACTAAGAGGTGCTCATGTTATGTGACAACGTGAACATAAGCTTCATTAATCATTTTGAGAGTTAAATTAGAACTCGTGCTCAGAAATAGTTGATTGTGGAAATCTGTATAGCCAAAATCTTATGACATTAACCGCCTAATATTTAAACACGCTTTAAACGCTGTTTAACGATGCCATTTGTACTGCTAAACAGTGTCGAAAGGTTGCTTAAAACTTTTGTGGTAAGACGGTAACTGACATAAAAATAATCCTCGTTTCATAGTTCCTAGATAGGTGGGTACTGTGATTTCTTTTGGTAGGTTTATCGCATCTACGATGTCTGACAAAACATATTTAAGTGCAAAACAGGTCAATGCTCAGAAAGCTCACACCACTTAGATCTCATGGCTTTTCTTGGCTATATACGAGTAACTCTGAAAGCCTGTAAAAAGGTCAAAAAGGTGGAAAAGCAACACCTCGAATCTCATGAAGGAAGTTCTGATCCGCTACAGTGAGAGTTAGCGAGTCAGTGAGCCAAAACAGTGAGTCCGTCTATAAAAAATATTTCCCACCGTCTAAACTACATTTAGACACAAATACCTATCCGCAATTAAGTCCCCAGTTGCCGAATATTCCACAATCCGCTGTCATCATAACAAACGGTAAAAAACGGCGCGATCAAACACATGACAGGCCATTAATGTCCCTACAGAATGAAATAATACTAGAAATATTACTACTATTCCGTTGACAAAAACGCTATAATCGTGTTTGTACCGTGGACTCTGCTGGAACAGAATGGCGAGGAATAAACGCTGTTTTTTTACGAGATTGTGAGAGCCATTGATCAGTTGATTGCCGCTAGTTGGAACAAATAGAATTGTGTATTTATTATGTTTTCTTTGAGACAAATATTTTGATGATGTCTGCGTTGATTGGGGGACCATTTCGCGGCTTACGCGTTCCACACTAATGTTAATTTTTTTTTCCGAAAAGTATACAAGCGGCTCTAAACAATCGTGCCGTATAGCGCCTTGCGTTACTCCAACCTAAATCCAGAGCTGTCAAAAAATAAGTCGTATTACTCGGATCTTGATCCAACACCGTTATTTTACGACCGTTACTAATTAACTTCGTTAGTTTTTGATTTAATTGATTATAAAGATCGTGATCGAAAAATAAAATAAATAAGTCATAGGACAAAATATAAAATTAAATAAGTAGCTGATCTCTTTGTCAAAAGGATTTTGTCATATCTACTTGATAAGATGAAACGTGAAACACTGTAAAGTCAAAGCCTTACGAAATCGTTTTCAGTAAGTCACAATGGAGTCCACCTCTCAATTTCACACGTTCCCAGGATCTTCAACCTGATGAAGGGCGTTACCCCGAGCTATAGTTAGCCGGCCGACGTGGCACAATGTTTCCTGGTTCGGTTGTTTATTGAACGGTTATTGAGAGGCGCTGAAATGCTTTGATGCCCTGCTGCCGACGTATCCGAGTGAAAACGGAGTTGTGAAGACAAAATTAAAGATTCGAGTTGCGAAGCGCTCGGGTCACTTTTTTGGCTTCCAAAGGGGTTTGGTTGATTTTATTTTGTATTTCTGATTCTGGTTTAGTTGGCAGGTCTTTTTGGGAGTTTATCTTTATATGAAAGCTTTCGGTTTTAACGTTATGAAATAGGCTCTCCTACCTACAGAGCTCATTCTTTAGCATTCGTTGGGAGTTGCCACAATTTATTTGCGTAGTCTGTAAAACTTCGTACTTAGTTATTTTTAGAACATAAGCACACATAAGTACCTATTCAAGTACTGTAACTGTAAGAGGTGTAGGTATTACTACAAGTATTCTAGTAAATTTATTACGAAACTTTGACTCATTCGCTACCACAATCAGGAAATACCCTCTCTATTAATACCTCCCATTTGATAGGTATTTGTGAATGGACCACTACCGGTGCGAATATATCGCAAGCTCATTAGCCTATTTCTAGGCTGCACATGCGTTCATTCATAACGTCTAAATGCTAGATATAATTTACACCCCGACTGGTTGGTGTCGCATCTTTATCTACGCTAAACACGTACAGCTATTAGGTACACGGGTAAAAGTTCTGACACACATACATAGTTCTACTTGACAGAATGAAATGCTTATCAGAAATGAATCCCACAGAAGAGTATTTTCCTGTTCTGTGGTTTTTTGGACGGGTGATCATATTCGCGGGTTTACAACTTAGCGCTGTCATGGCACGGATAACACGTCAAATTCGGTTTATAGAGAGATTAGTCCCGGTTGTTTTAACCGTTGATCCGTGTCATAGGCCTTCATGAGTGGCATAAAAACTCTGACACCAGGGTCAGCCCCCGGCCTATAAGAAGTACCTAACGTTATAATATACTTACCTTTTAATTTATAATGTGTGAAATAACTATTTTGTTAGATTGCAATGCAATTTAAGTTAGATTTAATTTTTTTAAAGGAATGCTCGTCAGCGTTTCTTATACAAACAAAAAAATAAATGATCTTAAGCGTAAAGAGACATTTTTGTGCGTAAAGAGACATCTTCATCATTTCAGCACTTATTGACCCGTTGCTGTACAAATAACTAGTTCTTTTCGATTTTGCGGCAATCTCATCCACGTGTTTATTATACACTAGCAGCGCCCCGCGGTTTTACCCGCGTTGTGCCCGTTCCCGTGGGAATTTCGGGAATTTTTATACATATAAACCTTCCTCTTGAATCACTCTATCCATTAAAAAAAACCGCATCAAAATCCGTTGCGTAGTTTTAAAGATTTAAGCATACAGACAAACAAACAAACAAACGAAAATAGTGACTTTATTTTATATACTATGTAAGGATACATGGATCGGTCATTCTGTTATTGGAAAGAAAATGCCAAACGAGTCACACGAAGGGCAATAGCTTATGACCAATTTCCGATAGGACAAAAACATTATGAAGTCCTCTAGCCAAAATTCATATATGTAGTATAGGTAGACACTTTTCCTGAATAAATTTACAGCTCGTGCGCACCACACGTGCGTCATTCGTCTTTCATTCAACCCGCCTTCAGCTCTTTCTTATTCCCTTCTATAAACGTCTTACAAGCGTCATACGCTTTTTAAAAGATGGCTCTGAAAGCCGTCTATTATAAAATCAAATCTAATGTAAAAACGCGCTTACAAGCCTGTCGGGCGTAAAGCAGTGCCGAATTAACCACGTAGCAAGAGAAATTGCTATAGAAGCAGAAAAGGGCCCCGCATATCTATTTAGACCTGCCTCCTTACTTGAGAGTGCATTTATTTGTGTGAAACACGTTTCTCTGATTTCAGTGTAAGTTATTTAGTTGAGTATTAAAAGTTGATGACACTAAAATGTGAAAGTAAAAACCAACCGCTATTCTAAACTTGTTGTAAGCACTTAAAATCGTCTTTCTTCAGACACGTGCAAATGGACTCTACTCATACTCAGGGATAAATTTTGAAAAACAGCTGGACAACATAAAAAAATATATCGGCTTGATTGAGCTGAGCTACCAGCGTCTAAAGAACGCAGCACTCAGGGATAAATTTTGAAAAACAGCTGGACAACATAAAAAAATATATTGGCTGGATTGCTGAGCTAACAGCGTCCAAAGAACGTAGCACGAAATCGCATTAATGTAACCTAAGAACTTCATGATGAAAATGGCATCTAATGATGATGATGAGAACCTAGCGGTGGTCTTAATGATACTTGGCGTCATTATGTTCCGTTGATGTATTTAAAGTTAAATGATAAGAACTGAACAGAACATGGGCCTCTTATTATTTATCCCCTTATTTATTTATCTATAGAATATGCTTCGGGGCCCGCGCTTGCTAATCCGGCACTGGAGTAAGGGGACACCGCACGTCTACGGGCGGGCAGACGCGCGGCAGACAAAGAAATTAGGCGCTTGCCAACTTGCACTTGACACGATGACTTTCATTGCGAACTCAATTTACTGCCAATGTCGTAAATTACTAAAAACGTTTCTTGCTTTCTTGTTTTCTTGCTTTCTTGCGATTCTTGTTGATAATATCGGAGAATGATGTGTACTGTACCAGGCTTTTTAATAGGACGTAGGCCTACCCACGAAGGGTGATTGGGCCATATCTACCACGCTGGCCCAGTGCGATTTGGTGGATTCACATACACCATCGAGTTTCTGCTACGGATGTACGCAGGTTGCCTCACGATGTTTTCCTTCACCGAAAAGCCAGTGGTGTAAAATTCCGTACATAAATTCCGAAGAACTCATTGGTACGGGACCGGGATTTGAACCCACGACCTCACGATTGTAAGGCCGGTGTCATTACCACTAGACCACCACGGCTTCACTACCAGATTGATATGTGCGAGCGAGGTATCGACGATTACATTTCCAAGTATGTAAGTGCCTACGTACGTATCGTACCTACTCGTACCTACCTAGGTGTTCCGTGCCGGCCGGGGTGCTGGGGCACGAGAATACGGCATCGGTATCCCCTGCCTGTAGTAAGAGCCTACTAAAAGGGGAAACCTGGGTTCGTGGGTGGTCAGATTTGGGGCTCCGGCCACCCAAGCAAGCTCGAGGAGGACGACAGCGGTTGTGGCAACGCTGTCGTAGAGGACCGCACAAGCCTGGCTCTTGCCAGGCGAGTAGGCACACAAAGTGCTGGGAGCACCGGTGCGTTCCTTTTGGAGATCCCGGAGCTCCCAAGAAGGCACAAAGGCTGGCCACGGAGGGGGTTTTAGTGGGTACAATCCCACATATCTAACCCTATTGCACCCCAATGCAGTTAGGGCATCTTCAGAAGATTTCCCCCTCTGCGTATTAAATTAACACGATGTTTGTAGGAAAAGTCCGTTAGTAAAAATAAAAGGTAGAGATAGTTTCGTATCACAGCCCAGATTTATTATTTTAATA
The DNA here is from genome assembly GCA_964007245.1 of Hypomecis atomaria. Taxonomy (NCBI): domain Eukaryota; kingdom Metazoa; phylum Arthropoda; class Insecta; order Lepidoptera; family Geometridae; genus Hypomecis; species Hypomecis atomaria. Next base: position 5,243,154 of record OZ023295.1, on the reverse strand, counting down.
TTAAGAAATAAATATTATAACGATTTGTGCTACGTAACGCATAGATAGCGGAAACATAAACCCATGCTAACCGCACCATAAATACTGTTAAAATAACATAATATCGTAATATCGGCCATTTTATATCTATAGCTCCAGTTATCGAACAGGAATAGGTGACACGATTTTTGTAGCGGGAATGCACAAATCTTTCATCATGGTAGTCTGAAATATAGGAATAACTTTTATGAAATATTTAATATCTGTCATAAATATGAGTCCTGATTTCTAATTGGGTAGTGAGTCTTCAGTGAAAAGCGCAAACTGTTATATACATAGAGAAATAGTAACATAAGCTATCGGTACTATCGGTGTTTTCATGCCAATCGCCGCTGTTGAATGTTTTAGCCTAAATTAAGTACAATATCTGTTATTTAGGCGAATCAAATATATTGGCGACTGTGATGTTAGCTCCAAGCTGCGGATAACCCAATCCTCGTGATCTAGTCAGAAGATTGAGCTATCCGCCGCTAACATTACAACCGCCAAGATATTAGATTTGACCTAGGTATATCCACCTGCGCGTATTAAGCGATTCGCTTCTTGATACTTCATAATGCAGACCGCCAGGGATTGGAATGCCCTGCCTCCGTCATTGTTTGCTGACAATTACAATTTTGATATCTTCAAGTCAAGAGTGAATAGGTATCTTCTAAGTCTACATACTCCATCTTCGGCTACAAGTTCGCTTTCCATCAGGCTAGTTCGAGACCAAATGTAGCCCTGATCCACATTTAAAAAAAGTATGCACTAACATAGATTTTTACTTGCTCCAGCCTTCCAGCTCATAGTTTAAATAGTATGTGATTATAAATGTGATTTCATTCGTATTCGTATCAAAAATTGATACGAATGTGATGAAATAACTAAACGCCAAACTTAGTTTTTTAAAGCCAGCACATATATTTCTGAATAATATGAGAAACAGGTATCATCGCAGGGCACGACAAAAATTAATAATTGGATCCGTACGTCGTAAACTAAATAGGAAAAGTAGGTTATGATAAATGTGAGAATATGACGGCATTCAGGTCCGTGGTTGACAACCGCTGACCCCACCTTTTCCTCGTAATTATCTATCTTCACAGATCTTTCATCTCTTTTTCTAATTTGATTTTTATGACGGGTCATCCACTCGCGTCGAGGTTAATTTTCTGAACAACCTACTTCAATTGCGAGTTTTTTTTCACTCCGCTAGTAGGCATAGCTTATTTATTACCTATATATAGGTTTCATTATCATCAACATTTACTTATAAGCTATATCTTGTATTTTCGCTTTTCATTCGTTTCGTTCACATTTGTTTCTACGTTAATGGTGCCAGTAACGTAAAAGTGTGTCAGTACCATTGATCTACTACTCACACTATAGAAAATACGATGGTATGATTGCCGACTGGAGCAATGGGTGGTGGTGGACGAATAAAAGTACTCGCCGCTTGCCAGGACTCTACGGGTCTACGGCGTAGACCTTTAATTGCGAAGGTCTTGTCTGACGTCCTTATGAAAAGCTTTTGCATTAGCCAACTAATCACCCGTATTCAAAACTTATCAGCCTAATTTATTGTACATTTTAGGATTTTTCATGTTCTTTCCTGCGTATTAGCTACGTAAGGTCTACGGCGTAGGCCGTTTTCGGAGACCTCAAACGTACCTTTTCGACAGCTCGTATTCAAATAACTAGCCATAATCACCCCTGTTTCGAAGAAAACCCTCAGCTATTCGGAGCGGAATCCGCGTTGTCCAAAATACTTCACCTATTTTTACCATTGCATGAATCCCAATTTACGTCATGTATTTCCGCTGTTACGATGCCAAACAGTGCAAGGCGAGAGGAAGCCGTTTATTGGCGATTTAATTCAATTAATTGCTTGATTCAGGTTTAGCTCTTAAACAATTTGCAGCTGGTCGATGTACAACTGTCTAGGAAATAGCGGTGGTGCTCGGTATGTGAGTCACGATTCAATTTGTTGCTGGCTTGAATGCTGAGATAATGCGTCCATTATTTATATTTGAATGCGTAATTCGCTTACAATGTTGACCTATGAATTGTTGGAATGTTTTGAGGTAGGATTGCGATGACTTAATAACAATTGAGTACCTATTGTACTGCAGTGTATTTAGGTACCCTTTTTCTGAATAATGGCGGTAATCATTCTGAAGACTAAGACTGCATTCATAAGTTTTTAGGTTATATGGTTTTTACGACCATACGTTTGTTTTTACGACCGAAAACTTTGACACCAGGGCTAGCCACCCAGCCTATACGAACTTACTTACTTTTACGACCTTTCTAGGTAGGTCTCCCCAAGGTAGAGAATTGTATTGTGTTGGACAGTAAAACACTAACAAAGAACACGCTTCTCTCTCACCTCGCCTTGTATGAGTTTTAAGAAAATCTAAAATCTCGCCAAAGACAATCTGATATGCATTTTGCATTGTAAGTAGTATAAATACAGAAAAGGCGACCTACTGGCAAAGTCAACATCATCTTTCTACCCTTATATACCTAATCTAATAATATATTTATAATCTCCACGCTCGTCTCTATCGTTTGTCATATCTCTACTGACAAAGAAGATTCATAAAATCTAGGACATTTATATTAAATAAATAAATAAATATTTGGGGACATCTTACACACGGCCTCTGACCCCAAACTAAGCAAAGCATTGTTAAGCAAACTATTGTTACTCTCTTCTATTGCGCCAAGTAAATTTGGTCGATTTTTTCATCAAGACTGCTTACTTTTTATGGATTCCTAGTACAAGTAGGAAGTTGCACTTTCTTCAGTGTTAGAATTTACGCTCTATGCAATACCTCTAGAAGACTACCTCCTGTGGGGTCATACCTTCGTAAAGATAAAATACTCTCAGACAGTTTCATCTTTTTCTAAATGATACATGTATTTGCAATCAAGCTTTAAAAGAAATGTGACCAAAATCCTCGCCTTGAAGAGTAACCAACGCACGGGACTCTGGTATTGCAGTTGCCCATTGGCGACGGTGACCTCTTTCCATCAGATGGCTCGTCAACGTGTTTGCTAATTTACCACCCAAAAAAAAATTATACTTATTGTTCCTTGCAATTAGGAGTCATGATGTCATAAAATCCAACTGCTACCGTATTCATAACACAGTACAGGCCTCCGTGCGGGTTGATGGATTCACACGTATGCCTTTGAATTTCATCCATGGACCAATGCCGGTTTTTTCACGTTGTTTTTTTTTCACCAAAAAGAGAGGAAAATGTAGGTGATGAGCTGAAGGTCTTTAATTCTTTACAAATTAAAATTGCAGCGTAGCTTATGTCACTTGATAATCATTTGCGTAATACATGGTGCCGAGCCCCTGTGGCATCTAGCAAAGCAGATGACACAGTAAGAGAAACCTATACCCAGCAGTGAGACAAAGAAGGCTGTGAATGATGAAATAATCATGATGTGCCTCCTGGCCCTTATCTAACTAAAACCAACGATGATACATTACCTACATACGCCATACAAATAATTATTTTTCGCAAAAAATGGCAAAACCGCCTTCCATCGTGTACAAAATTTGAATATTTCGCTAGAATTGTTTACATTATTGTTGATTTTTCAAAAGCGGCTCAGCCGATTTCTGTAAAATTTAAATGGGATCATCTCGGGAGTATACTCTTTCAAACTAAAAAAGTTTTTTCGATTCGGTTTACAATTGGCGAAATTATCAATGAACATACACAGAAAAAATACATACAGACGAATATAGAACTTCCTCCTTTTTGGAAGTCGATTGAAAATAGACGTAGGCTAGGTACTCGTATATCTTTTAAGAACAGTGGGACAAATCACAAAGAGAGCTTTCTGTGCAGTAAAAGTAAAAAACTACAGGGCGTGTCCCAGCCTACACAAAGACACGTGTGGTTTGTACACTCGAACCGAAATAAACAAAGCCGCTGGAGTTTACGAGCTACTTCCTACCTACGTCTATTTCCGAATTCCAGCGCGCGCCAGAGTTCATTATCCAGGGACATTTCGAGGGGAAAATAGACGCTCGAATAGAATTCGACGAGTCGATGGTCCGTGACATAATTTCGATTATTTATCTCTGCTAATAGATACATGTCTACAAATTTCACAATATATAAGTTAGGTAGGTATTACTGAGCCAAAATAGCTTGCACGAGTAAATTACCGACAGCTTACTTACATTTTTGTATCTAAATGAGTCATTTTGGTGTATAAACAAAAGCAAAGCGAAGAGTTTGCGTCACTCGTTTACTCGATTTGGTGGAATCTTGGAGGGCGGAAGGTTTTAAAGAAATTACATGGATAAAAATATCTATTATCTAGCTATCGATCAGCTACGTAGAGCAAATAATGTATTCATGAACATGTATGGAAAAGGTACCTAAAGGCTAGAAGTTCCTTTACTGGTAGAGTTTTGTTTGTAATAGCAACATTTGAATCAGAACAGGCCTTGTACATAATGTACATTACCTGTATCTGTCACATTCACCATCATTTCAGGTATACAGAGTCAAATTTTATCTATCTCTCATAACTTTGAGTTCCATGACAGACACAATCATAAAGCTATGAATCACCTAGATGTCCTAAAGAACGCACTGCTTTTTGAAGTGAAACTTCTAATGCGACTTCCAACAACGTTTAACGCTAACATGGAGAGCGTATGAAAGCACTGTTGCGTCGAAGTTTCACTTCTTCAGCGCGGAGAGACTTTACTTGAATTTTTTTTTTTGAAATATTCAAACTCTGTTTCTCTCTAGGACTATGATTCAGAGTATAAAAAAAAATCTATTTCATATTTTAAATCTCAAACTTTAATTCTACTAATATAATAAACGCAAAAGTTTGTAAGTATGCATGGATGGGTGGATGTTTGTTTCTCTTTTACGCACAAACGTCTGAAGTCTGAACCGATTTGCATGAAATTCGGTATGAAAGTAGCTTAGACCTTGGATTAACACATATGCTACTTTTTATCTCGGACTAAAGCGGGTAACACCGCGGGGCGCAGCTAGTATAATATATTTATTTATTTACAGTAAAATATAGCTTTAATTTAGTATATCTTACTTAAAGTAGCAGTAAATGCGCCTCACAAACTTTCGTTGCAAAGAATTACAATAGTGTTTATAAACTAGCATATCTACAATTTAATTCAACGTCATGAGTCTTATTTCCCTGACACAGAAAATGTATACCTAGTAGCTGGAAAATCTTCTTTCAATCGCGAATCTTTCCCACAGAGCATACTGATATAAAACATTCATAAACATTAGAATCAGTAGCCCAGGTAACGAGGTAACCCAAACATCCAATGAGTAAGAGATCTCTCAACGCCCAGACGTTCCGAAGCACTTTTCAACCTTGTAAATATCTTCCAAATGACGTTGATACGCCTAATTTACGCACTTCATAGATTTGTGTGTGTGGTCTATAGATAAATTCGTCTTGTACCTGTACTAGGGTTGCCAATAAAATTATGCCTCTGGAATTATATCTGGAACATAACATTTTGTCACTGAAAGATTAAATAATATAGAACCCAATGTTCATTAATAGCTATTGAGAAGATGGTGCTGATGCCAGAAACCTGAAAACTCAGAATAGGTATTATTGGATAACCCTCCTATGTTATACATAGGTACAAGCACACTGATGTAAACCGGTAAACACAGATAAAATACCTACGCTTAGCAACCAACACGATTCTTGACAAATGACAGACAACAGTTACAATTGTTAGCTGCGCTTATTAAAGAGGGTACCTACACATAGTCGCAACACTTCGGTATTGCGACGGTGAGGAGTAAGTATATGGAATGAGGGTAGACAGAGAGATGGTTTGTGCGACAGGCTGGAGTGGCAGTCGGTGACAGTGATCAGTTGTGTATGGTGAGTGTAAAACAACTTTGATAAGCCAGTAGTTGGAGCAAGCCTTGTAAGTACTTTGAGCTTTATAATGACTGCAGAGATATTAGAGGTCCGTATTATTGTCCAATGGTGTATCATCTGAGTGTCCTACTAGAATCTGAGTGATGCTGTGGGAGCACTATGCCCATCAGATAACATTTTTATAATATAGAGAACAATGCCGCAGGGAGTGTAGGTTTAGACTCCACTCTTGGACTACGTATGTATCTATACCTACTATACAGCAGTAAGGGCTTGATACAAGTGTATGAGTTGTGTGTACATGAGCTCAGAGAAAGAACTAGCTTTGAGTCTTTGAAACAGTGAACATTTTGACAGAAGATACAAATGAGATAGTTAGAAGTCATACCTATAGAAAATCTATGATGAAGTTAAAATATTACAAAAAGGAAGATGGCTAAATGGGAAGACAACATAAAGAAAAGTATACAAGACAGAACCAGTAGGAGGCTGGAACAACCCTTGAGCTAGAGACAGATATGAAACAGAAGTAGTACTCTGAAGTTGATAAGTAGAACTAAGAAGTTGATAAGATAATGAACGATGAAGACATGAAAGTGAAGCCCGTGGAGCGAGGATAGGTGGAGAAGCTTCAAGCGTACAGGGTGTGAGAAAAAAGATGTGCTAGGTATACATATTTAGATAGCTATACACACGTTGTTATGATTTTATCATATTTAGACTCTAGAAAATAGTAAAACTGTTGCCTGTAAAGTCGGTATACGGGCGAAAGTTTTACGTGACAACTTTGAGACGAATGAGACGAATGAGCTCTCATTCGTCTCGTTGTTTGTAATTATTAGGTGTTAGTAATTATTATTGACAATAACTGATTAAATCTTAAGTAGGGGGTAGTTCGAGAAAAGTGTGAGCGGAGCGTAACGCAGTTTCTTGAAGTGTCACCCGGCAAACCAATTTATAAGACGTTGTCACGTCAAAAACCTGCATAATACTAATAGAAGTGATAGAAAATAGTTCATAAATATGTTGTGTTGATTTACTTAAGCATCTCATCAAAAATTCAACAGTACCATACAGTACGTAGTTTTTGGCGCGAAAAATTTGTAGTAGGTAGTAGTCAGACAAAAAAAAAAACGTATACGCAAACAGAGACTCAAGATATTAGTTTCGTCCTGTTCACACTTTCATAATTGCACATCTCGCCCTCTTACTTTTGTAATGATTATTATTTAGCGTCCTGTCTAGTTATATACTTCAGTATGATGAAGCCCTAAACAAAGATTTTTTAATCCCATCAATTCGTCCGATCTCGAAACCTACGCTCCTTCGAAACATTTGATTATTTGAAGTTCAGCCTTGTTCTATTTCGAGCTTCGATCAGACAGACTGTGCAAAAATACATTACAGATTTAAGACTGACGAATAAAATAGTCAAATCGAGCCCACCTGTATCTGTATAGCAGTTGGATAGACGCCAGTCGGTTACTGCTTGGCTAAAATGTAGGCAACATGATGGTACAGTCCCAGAGTCAAGTGTAATCAATTAACGAAGTCCAGAGAATAATGATGATAGTACAGGACACTAAACATATATATTTGCCCGCGGTTTTGCCCCCATCGTAACACCGCAAAACCCATTTTAAATTTTGTGCTATCCCATGGAAATACTCGTATTTATTTTTCTGGGATAAAAAGTAACCTGTCACTTTCCGATTCGAAGAAATTCCGACAAAATTGACGCCGAGTTAGCAAAACAATTTCTCAGAAATAAAAGCAATTTTTATTCAATGAATTGAAAGTTATATAAATAAAAAAAACTTTCAGACGCACAGATTGTTGAAGTGGCACCTCGATGCACTAATTTATCTAGTGGAAAAGAACTATAGTATTAAATTGTGATTATAAAAGTAGATCGCTTTGGAAGATAAAAAAGAAAGGAATAAATTAGGGCCTAGTGCTATATCATAAACATGCTCTAGCCGCTTTACTCGTATCAATAAACGTTGAAATGCTTCGGAGTAGAGTTAGTCTGTGTTTTGACTTTTTGTTCTTTGACAATTTTAATTTACTTGTAAAAGACAAAGCACGGCTTATTCCGAAGTAAGTGCATTTATTAATATTTACTTAGGGTTTAATTTTTGATGTTAAACTTTTAAGATAGGTACATGCGATACTCAAACACTTTTGAGCGAGACAGTACTACATTCATACAAAAGTAGGTATTTCGCGAATAAAATTTATTATGTTTCGAGGAAGAGATAGTGTATAATTAATACAGACTGTTGTGAAAGGCGAACTGTATAAATTAGCCCGAGAGGCAAGATTTAAGACGTAGGTCACCTCAAAATTGTGAATTGGCGTGAATTTCGGCTAGACTTTATCTTGGGCTAAATCTCGTTATTTAACTACGTGTAGTCTAGAATAAAAATGTAGCGTAAGAACTATTATAATACTTGTACGTATCTAGGTACATATCGTATATTACATAATATGTACCTAAGTAGGTACCTACAATAGATAGAGAAAAGAAGTTGGATGAAGCAAACTGACTGACTCAGTCATGTCTATAGTTGATCAAAGTTGAGTTAACTGAAACATATAAAGAGAATTCTTTAAAAATCTCTGAATTTTCTGGTGTTTTTAGTTTTTAATTTTTATTAAATTTAATATTATGTGTATGTAGTATAGGAAGAATTTTTGCGATAGGTTTAGTTGAGTGTAGGAGTCAATTAAAGCATTAATTTATCGAAAAATATTTTTATTATCTTTACTCCGTTTTCTTACACTTTAATTTATAACTTGTAAGTTTTTGTATTCTTTCTATATTTCGTGTTTGTTCTGTAAAAATAAATTATCTTGTCATAGACTAGCTCTAGCTTGAAACTACTGCAGATCGTAGCCTTTTCATAACTCGGACCAAATAAAATGTATTTTGTCTGAGTATTTCTTATTCAAATGACGTTACTAATGCATGTTGCACGCAATACATCACATCACATTTTAATTTCATCTCAAGCGGAGAAATAAACAAATTCCAATGCATGCTGCCAACTTCGCTTTTGTCAACTGTTGCCTAATAATTTTTCATGTTGGTTTCTTATTACCGACATACTGGTAGGGGACGACCGCACGAGACGACCGAAAAAATTAAGGTGAACTGTGTAAAAAAATTGGTTGTCTGTAAAGTTGGTTTAGGACGATTTACGTTATAACGTTACCTATCCGTTACCGTTACCGTCTCAAACCGAACGCTTAGGCCGACCTTGCTTCTGTATCGCTTGCACACTCGGCTCAGGCGGAACGTGACAATGTGGAATACCATCGATTTATAAGACGTTATCACGTCAAAAAAAATAGGATTAAACTAGGAGTGAGTTCAGATAAGTGCTATACCTAGAGCCTGCTAAGTCACTTATTTACAGGCTCGAATATTATACCAGCGAGGGAGGAGACCGAAGCATAACATTACATTTCTAACGTAATTATTACAACTAAGTACTTATTTACAAACGTCTCCGACTTTTTATACTATTCTGGAACTGTTTTACGTGCAAGATTTTGCGAATTTTAATAGACAAAAACTGGATTAACATATGAAAGCATTTTTGTTAAAAGATCAGGCTATATACTGGCATAAAATTAATTTACTGTTTAGCGAAAAAATTTTTTTTTTTTTAATTCCTATTATGCCCGGTCATGTTTTTAGTAAACATATCTACCTACATACTCGTATACCCTTTTGTATCTTAATGCAACACATTTTAGTACAAACTACACGGGTGAAAAAAGGAGGTGTGTTGAGAGTTTGTAGGCTTCATAGCTAGCTGGGGCTTTATAATTGAATAATTCACATAAATTAAATAGATAGATGAATTCTTCATTGACATTTTAACACAAGACAAATACACAGACAACAAGAGCAACAAGATGCAGCCTTATCACTAATAGCGATCTCTGCCAGGCATAAATTAGTATACGAACCACTATCCGCTATTCCACTCGCAACTCCTGCTCCCACTCGGTCTCGTGACCGTCTACGCATACGTTCAGCCGTTCTTATTATTCAGTTATACGGACTTTGTAAGTAATGCTGATATGCTGATTACTGAAAGTTTAAAATCCAATAAAATTTACACTCCAGAGAGCAAGATATAATATTTTAAAAGGATTTAGAATGGAATGCTTGAGAGCACATTCATTTTCTTCGTCAAAAATACACAGCACTGAACACGTCACCCAGGTCAAAAATCTGTCACCAGAAGTTTAAATATCGTTAACCTAAAGCCAGTAAAAAAAAAGATCGAGTTTAAATTCGTTTGTCAAGAATCCTTTGAAACTCTTGCAATAAAAAGTTCCACACACTGTTCGCAATTATTTACATCTTCGCAAAGCGCGCGTTTTGTTTATTATTTCTTAAACGCTACTTTTCTTTTAAATCGCGAGGAGAATTTATGGATACTACAATTAATAAAGGCCCTGAAAGAATGTTATTTATTGAGTGTGGTGCGTCAGTTTTTAAACCATTCAAAAAGGAGGTAAACGTTTTGGGATTACTCCGCCGATTTAGTAATCTCAAAAAGGGGTTTGAACATTTGTGCCATATCCACCAGCCGCCATGGTGTTGTTTTTTTCAAAGTTTCCGCGCACGATGTACCTAAGTAGTACCTATACCTATATATATATGAGTAGGGAACACTTATTAATATACACACAATACATTTTTCGTACTATGGTACCTACCCTAAAGTATCACGTTCTCGAGATATTTGGATGTAAGATCGCTGTGCGAGATCGAACTTTTCGATCTTTTCGATATCTCTAGAACGTGACACTTTAGGGTATCATAGTACTGAACATCTATTGTTTGTATAAGTATCCCGTACCCATTCCTATCCTATATATACTACTTTCATACTTTTCATTTTACTAGGTTTGTTAGGTGGTTGCAGTGTTTATTTTCAAGCAGTTTTCTTAGTTTAGAGCATTAGTAGTAGGTCTATCATACTGGTTTGAACCTCGAACGCCACTCACAGTAGGTACAATTTCGGCGCCAAGTTTCACTGGCAGTTTCCCGCCAAACGCCATCATAATAAGTACCGACCACAGAACTCACAAGATTGGACATGTCGTTCGATCCATCGAGGATTAAATTTCTATTTAGGTATTATGCGTATAGGCCGAACCATACAAGTCGGCAGATGGGAAGTTAGCTACAACCTGCGCGAAACCCAATCAACGCGCAGCTTTATGTGAGCTTCAGTCAGGATTGGATATTGTGCAGCTTGAAGCTAACTTCACATCCGCCAACTTGTATGATTCGGCCTATGCTATTAATATAATCCACTGCTGATTAAATGCCTACTTATCTATGAAATGCGATTGGGACAAAACACCGCTGGCACAGTGCGGTTAGTGGATTCACATACGCCATCAAATTTCTTCTACGATGATTTCCTTCACCAAAGAGCCCCAGTGGTCTTAACATCTGAACATAAATTCAAAAGGACATTGAACCTTGTAGGAGTTGTAGGTGGACCGACTACAATGCATGAATCGTATTTCAGACCAAATAAAAAATCAAGACAGAAAGTCGTGAACAAACAAGTGAGGCCGGTTTTTATACATACATGTGGTGAGTGCGTCGGTGTTGCGCCGACATAGTTCGTCTGATAAACCAAGGTGTAGTTTCTTTGTACGTGTAGGTATGTGTGTGTAATTGTGTCTGTACACGGCGAGGCGTAGTTTTGCCGGCTTCACTTGTTTGTCCACACCATTCTGTCTTTATTTTTTTATTTGGTCTGAGGAATCGTACTCGTATATGCATTTTGCGGCGTATGATCATTTCCCTCATATCCTGTCTTCGCACAGAGTAAGAGAAAACCTCTCAATAGATATTTGTTACCTATTTCCATAATATTTCGTTCACATTTAAACTGAGGTCGCGCATACCGTTCCACCATGCCTCGGCCTCGCCGCCGCTATTTACCCAAACAGTAATTTTGTTTACATTCGTCCGAAATGATATACAATCCTATAAATAGGTGGACTACACTGCCAAGAGCTGTTCCTTCTGATAATATACGGATTATAAACTTTCCTCAATTGCTTGGTGTTAAAGAAACGATGAGGGGTAGGTAGGTATTCGAGTGGAAGCTGTTGAAATAATATTTATAAAAAAAATTGCCTATAAAATGTACCTGCTTATGCACGATGTGTTTGGTGAAGGAAAACATCGTGAGAAAACCTGCATGCGTAGGGAGTCGACGGCACCAACCCGCACTGTAGTAGCGTGGTGGATAAGGCTTAATCACCCTTTGTGGGTAGGCCTGATCAGTAGCGGACTAATTACAAAGACTGGTACAGTATGTACGATACAATGTTAACAGTAATGTGGAAGAGAAATGTAGAGCGTGTAGCTCATATCATATATAGAGAAATGTAGAGCGTGTACTCAAAGATTGAAACAGGAATCATTATTAAAATTAAGGTTATTAACATTCTTTAGATTCCTTTAAATATTGATCGAATTCATAGATTACTCAGCTAGTAATCTATGAATCTATCCCTACCCATATATACAAATTTAATTGTGCGAAACTTTGAAAAAAAATCATAATGGTGGCGGGTGGATATGCCAGCTTACATACAAAAATGTTCAAACCCTTTTCTCGTTTATAATATTGTTACGCAGTAGGCCACGCCGTTAGTAACTATTTATTAATCTGTGGCCGCGCGCGGTACGACGGCTAGTTGTTTACACTTAACCGCGATATTTATGGTTTTATGACTCAGGCGGCACCGGCCTTTGTGTCGCGTCTATTGTTTGTTGTTTGTTAGATTTTTTGTGGTGTTTTCGTAATAATTAAGGACAATAGGGTTTCTCGAACTTTACACTTGTTTACTTTGTCAGTCACAATGGCACCGAATATTCTACAGATTTCTAGAGAACCCTTATTCCGATATAAATAGGGCGATGGTTTTCGTTTGTGGCAGTTATCGCGTTTTATACCGGAGCGAAAACATCTCGTGTTCAAGTGCGGTACCAGTGATTGTGAAGTGACTAGTTGTGTGAATATCAGTGCCAGTGTGAACAGTTGTGCGAACCAGTTGTGTCGTGTGTACTGTGATTTTGTGCAATAAAGTGCAAAGTGAACAATCGGCGTTTTAACTGACAAGAACCCATCTCGTAACATTTGGTGTCAGAAGTGGGATAATTGAAAATGCCGGTTACTCCGTATGACGACGAGACGCCCCGTACACGGAGTCAGCGCCGACAGGAGGAAGCGCGCCGACTAGAGGAGCAGGAGCGCCGCCAGGAGGAGGTTGACCAGCGACGCTTCGGAAATAATTCGCTGTTAATGGAAGGCAGCGAGTCCGAGGCAACCAACGACGACTCCAGGAACCCAAGAGCACCTGCTGTGGCACCTGCTGCTGCACCAGCTACCCCTGCGGCATTTGACATGGCTGCAATGATGTCGATGTTGCAGTCAATGTTGGACCGCAACAACAGCAAGCTGGAAGAAAAATTGGATCGCAACAAGGAAGAACAGACTCGCCAGCTAGAAGAAAAATTGGACCGCAACAGAGAAGAACAGGCTCGTCAAAAAGAAGAACTGCTTTCAAGTTTGCAGACGACTTTGGGCAAAGAGATAAAAGAGGTCAAGGACACGGTCAAGCAGCTTGATATCAGCGTAAGGGAGCACGAATCCCGTATTGTTGAAGCGGAAGCACAAATCGCCGATGTGAGGAAAGCCCTCAACGTTATCAAGTCTGGAGGCGGAACCGCTGCATCTACAACCTTCTCGCCAGCCTCACAGAAGATTAAAGTGACGCCTTTCGACGGAACATCATCATGGTCGGCCTACAAAATTCAATTCGACGCCGCCGTTCAGACTAATGGATGGAACAAGGACCAAGCCAAGAACGCCCTCATCATGAGCCTTCGCGACGAAGCCCTGAGTATTCTTGATGCCGTGGGCAAGGAAGTGACCTACGATAAATTAATGGAAATGTTGGAGAGTCGCTATGGTGATGAGCACCTGGAGCGTGTGTACAGAGCGCAGTTAAAGAACAGGGTGCAACGTCGCAACGAAAGTCTTCAGCAGTGGGCTGTCGAAGTGGAGAAACTGTTCCGGAAGGCTTATCAGTCAGCACCGTTACCCAACGACGAGCATCTAGTGGAAGCATTTTCTAACGGGATAGCAGACTTCGAAGTAAGAACTGCAGTGAAACTCGGGCATCATAAAACACTGAAGGAAGCTTTGGCCCAAGCCTTGGAAGTGGAAGCAGTACGAAATCCAGCGAGAGATGTTCAACACATAAAGGAAGTTAAAGAAGCGTCACATCGTACGAGGTTTGGTCCAAGATGCTACAACTGTGAAGAGAGAGGCCATTTATGGCAGAATTGCCCAAAGCCATGCCGACCCAGGGACGATCGACTATTGGAAGAACGGAAGGATCGCGAGGCAACGCATTCACTATGGAGGAATAAACGACCTGCTGAAGAAAGCGGAAAATGGCGAGTGTTATCCGGGCCAGAAAAGCCAAAGATTTTGATCTCACAAGCTCACGATGGGAACAGCTTGATCATCAATGGTGCCATCAATGGAACTTCCTGCAAGCTGACATTGGATACAGGAGCTTCTCGCACTGTCATCAGTTCCCGACTGGCTAAGCGCTTTCTTCCGAACTTCGAAAGCTGCAAAACAGTTCAACTTCTGACAGCGACCGGTCAGCACATATCCGTCCGAGGAGAGAAGCTGGTGGAGTTAAAGTTGGGTGAGAAAACTTTCCAACACAAAGTCATTGTGGCTGATATAGTCGACGATTGCATTCTGGGTCTTGACTTCATGCGAAAACATCATTGCGAGATAGACGTCAACCAAGGAATCTTGAAGTGTGGAAGAGAAGAAATCTTCATGGAAGGCGCCACATCAGGCAAGGTTTATTGTCTGCAGAGAACAGTTCTTCCACCTAGATCGGAGACCATTGTGGCAGTTAGATTACCGCCGAAGTTGGGACATCAACGACGATGTGTGCTAATAGAACAGTCGGAAGGTGATCAACCATGGTTATTGGCCCGAACTCTGGTGAGGACTACTAATACCGCTGTGGTGCGTGTTCTCAACACAAGTAACGAGGAACAACTCATCAAAGGAAGAACCCCAATTGGTACTTGTGAAGAAGTAGACTGGATGCGCAGATGCCAAGAACAACCAAAGGAGAAATACAACTGTGATGGGAGTTACACCGTGTCAACGCTATTGGAAGATTCCCGTAAAGACCTGACCGAAAGAGAACTTCTGATGGCAAAGAAGATGCTGCAGCGCTACACCGACATATTTGCTCTCGATGATGCAGTCAACGGGAAGACTGGGTTAGTGAAGCACACGATAAATACAGGAAGCGTGTCACCGATTCGACAGCGGCCAAGAAGGATACCAGTGGCTCGAGAAAAAGAAGTTGAGTCAATGATCGAAGATATGGCACGCAATGGTGTGATAGAACCTTCATCCAGTCCGTGGTGTTCGCCAGTGGTTCTAGTGAAAAAGAAGGATGGCAGTATGCGGTTCTGCGTTGATTATCGACGACTCAACGACGTAACGAAGAAAGACAGCTATCCTTTGCCGAGGATTGATGACACGTTAGATACACTGACAGGTATGAAGTGGTTCACTACGCTGGACTTGAAGAGCGGATACTGGCAAGTGGAAATAGATCCTAAAGATAAAGAGAAGACCGCATTTTCGACGGGAAAAGGCCTGTGGCAATTCAACGTGATGCCGTTTGGATTGTGCAACGCGCCCGCTACGTTCGAAAGACTAATGGAGTTAGTGCTCGCGGGACTGATTGGAGATGCATGCCTAGTCTATTTGGACGACATCATAATTGTGGGAAAAACCTTCGAAGACCATCTGCAAAACCTGGAACGAGTATTGACTAAGATTCGCGCAGCCAATCTCAAGCTGAGTCCGAAGAAATGTTCCTTCTTCAAGAGGCAAGTGAATTTCCTGGGACATGTGATTTCCGAAGCTGGCGTACAGACGGATCCAGGAAAAGTCAGTGCTGTCAAGGATTGGCCTGTGCCAAAAGACAAGACGGAAGTTAGAGCATTCTTGGGTTTATGCTCCTACTACAGGCGATTCGTGAAGAACTTTGCTGACATAGCCAAGCCGTTGCATAGACTGACTGAGGAAAAACGACCCTTCCTCTGGGATGAAAATTGCGACGCAGCTTTTCAAGAGCTAAAGAAGCGACTTTGTAATACGCCTATTCTTGGCTTCCCGGACACAGAGAACGAGTTCATCGTGGACACTGACGCCAGCAACACCGGCATTGGAGGAGTACTGTCACAAAGGAAAGGAGACCAAGAAGTGGTGATTGCGTATTTCAGCAAATCCCTGTCCAAGCCGGAAAGGAACTACTGTGTGACCAGAAAAGAGCTACTTGCAGTGGTGAAGACATTGCGACATTTTAGCAAGTACCTGCTCGGGCGAAAATTCCATCTGAGGACCGACCACGCTGCTCTTAAGTGGCTACTACAGTTTAAGGATCCCGAAGGCCAAGTGGCAAGATGGATTGAGCAACTACAAGAGTTTGACTTCACCACGGAGCATCGCAGTGGAAAATCTCATGGCAACGCGGACGCACTGTCAAGAAGGCCATGCTCAGAGGACTGCAAGCATTGCTCAAGACATGAGTCGAAAGATTCAGTGCCCGTCAGAATGCTCAAAGCTGACATCGGAGACGAATGGAAAGAAACCCTTCAGGTTGCACAAGAAGAAGACGCCGACATCAAGCCGATTCTTGAATGGATGGAATCAGATGCCCCTAAGCCAGATTGGAGTGCTATTGCTTCAATGAGTGTTACGACAAAGAGCTATTGGGCGCAATGGGATAGTCTGGTGCTTCAGGAGGGAGTACTTTGCCGAAAATGGGAAAATGCTCGTGGCAACCAGTGCCATCTCCAAATGGTTGTACCCAGAGCAAAGATACCTGAAGTTTTGAAGCTGTACCACGAAGGGTTTTCAGGAGGACATCTGGGTGTGAAACGGACACTCTTGAAAATTCGAGAAAGGTTTTACTGGATCAACTGCAGAGATGACGTAGAAGACTGGGTACGGAAATGTACGAGCTGTGCATCAGTGAAAGGTCCGCATACCCGCAGCAGAGGAGCATTAAAGCTGTATAATGTTGGAGCACCATGGGAGCGAATCGCGCTGGATGTGGCCGGACCATTTCCTGTGAGCGAAAGTGGCAACAAGTACTTCCTTGTCGTCATGGATTACTTCACCAAGTGGCCGGAAGTCTTCGCAATTCCGAACCAAGAGGCAACGACGATAGCAGACAAATTGGTGCATGAAGTATTCTGTCGATTTGGAGTACCATTGGAAATCCACAGTGACCAAGGAAGAAATTTTGAATCTCAGCTGTTTCAAGAGACGTGCCGGTTAATGGGTGCACACAAAACAAGGACAACGTCTTACCACCCGCAATCAGATGGAATGGTGGAGCGATTCAACCAAACTCTGGAGAGATACCTGGCAAAAGTAGTCGGAAGCAAACAACGGGATTGGGACAAGCATATCCAGCCATTTTTGTTGTCATACCGAAGTGCTGTTCATGAAAGCACCAATGTCACTCCCGCTTTTGCCAATTTTGGACGGGAATTACGGCTACCAGCCGACTTAATAACGGGCATTCCACCGGATTCTCCACAACCCATAACTGAGTACGCCAGTGACCTCCGGAACAAGATGAACGACATCTATGAGCACATTAGAGAGCATGGCCAGCAAGCATCTGAAAGAATGAAGACCCGATACGACAGAAGGGCTAACAATCCTGGGTTCGAGGAAGGCTCGATGGTATGGCTGCACAATCCCATACGCAGCAAAGGAAAGTCTCCAAAGCTACAAGCCAAATGGGATGGACCGTACCGAGTGGTGACCAAGATCAACGACGTGACGTTCCGCATACAGAAAGGACCTCGAGGTGCCCCCAAAATAGTTCACGTGGATCGATTGGCGCGATATCACGGATGCAACGATGCTCGGGACGAGCATGTCTTGGGAGGAGGTGGTGTTACGCAGTAGGCCACGCCGTTAGTAACTATTTATTAATCTGTGGCCGCGCGCGGTACGACGGCTAGTTGTTTACACTTAACCGCGATATTTATGGTTTTATGACTCAGGCGGCACCGGCCTTTGTGTCGCGTCTATTGTTTGTTGTTTGTTAGATTTTTTGTGGTGTTTTCGTAATAATTAAGGACAATAGGGTTTCTCGAACTTTACACTTGTTTACTTTGTCAGTCACAATGGCACCGAATATTCTACAGATTTCTAGAGAACCCTTATTCCGATATAAATAGGGCGATGGTTTTCGTTTGTGGCAGTTATCGCGTTTTATACCGGAGCGAAAACATCTCGTGTTCAAGTGCGGTACCAGTGATTGTGAAGTGACTAGTTGTGTGAATATCAGTGCCAGTGTGAACAGTTGTGCGAACCAGTTGTGTCGTGTGTACTGTGATTTTGTGCAATAAAGTGCAAAGTGAACAATCGGCGTTTTAACTGACAAGAACCCATCTCGTAACAATATTAGTAGGATTATAAGTAGTATACAATGTGATTACTGGTAACTAAAATACCTACGTCGTATTTAGTAATTATTAGTATGGACGAATTTAAAGAAGATCTTCGTTGGCAGAAAGTCACAATCGCGATCCGGCTCGAAGGACCAAAGCAGCAAGTCAGAACGAAACCCGTAATAGAAGCGAAAGTTCTCCGTAAAACTGTCTTTTTCCGCTTTGCTGCTGATAATTTGTGATACGTCAACAGCAAAGTGAAAAGGTCTCCTTTATGGGAACTTGCTCCAGAGTAATCAAGAAAGAAGAACCAAGATGTTTGACGAAGAACCGTAGGCAGAGGGCGCGGGCGCTGCATTGTTTTTAGCATTTTTAACAAAATAATAGGCCGAATCAAACTAGTCGGCGGATGAGAAGTTAGCTACAGGCTGCGCAATATCCAATCCTGACTGCATGAAACTCACACAAAGTTGCGCGTTGATTGGGTTTCGCGCCGATTTGTGTGATTCGGCTTATATGTACGTTTCACTAATTCTGAAAGTTACTAAAACGGTTATAATGCTGAAAGGTAGTGTAAACATACCTACTTACTGTAGACATGTGCTAGCGACTGAGTAAAGTCATTGTTGGAATTATCTCAACAGTAAAATAGGTAGGTACGTCTATCATAAATATATCTACCATTATTACCATTATTCATATACCTAGTCAGGTCATAAGTATTGTCACACAGTAAAAACTTTTCTTTTAGAATGCTCGCCACAAAAAAGTTTTTTGAATTCGAATTTCGAATTGTTCATGAAAATAAAAATGTAAACTTTTTAGAATTTTACTCTTATTTTTAAATATGGAGTGGACGCTTAAAGAAGACCGTGTTGCAGTTATTGCGTTGCATCGTTGCGGTTACGCGCCAATTCAAATTTTTGACACACTGAAAAATTTGAATTTAACCAAAAGATTCGTTTATCGTACCATCAAACGATACAATGAAGACTCTAGTGTAAATGACAGGTCAAGAAGTGGTCGCCCTCCGTCTGTTAGGACTCCAGCAGTGATAAAAGCTGTGAAGGCGCGAATTCGAAGAAATCCCAAACGTAAGCAGAAACTGTTGCCCCTTCAGATGGGGTTTTAAGCAGAACCACGGTGAAAAGGGAGTTAAATGAAGACTTAGGGCTTCGGGCATATCGAAGAAAAACAGGACATCTTTTAAATGCTCGTCTAATGGACCTGAGACTGAAGAGATGCCGCGCTTTGTTGAAGCGGTACGCGGGAAAAAAATATCGGGAAATTCTTTTTTCGGATAAAAAAATTTTTACCGTAGAAGAGAGCTACAACAAACAAAATGATAAGGTGTACGCACACAGTAGTGAAGAAGCGAGCAACCGTATTCCGCGTGTCCAACGAGGTCATTTTCCATCCTCGCTCATGGTATGGTTGGGAGTTTCTTATTGGGGCTTAACAGAGGTACATTTTTGTGAGAAAGGTGTAAAAACGAATGCAGTTGTGTATCAAAATACAGTCATGACGAACCTTGTGGAACCTGTGTCTCATACCATGTTCAATAACAGACACTGGGTATTCCAACAAGATTCGGCGCCAGCTCATAGAGCGAAGAGCACACAAGACTGGCTGGCGGCGCGTGAAATCGACTTCATCCGGCACGAAGACTGATTGAAGGCCTGTATTCAAAATCACGGAGGTCATTTTGAATAAACTTTACTGTCATAAGAATCTATGTTTTGTTAAGTTCATTTTGGTATATAAATGGTTACATAATGAATAAACTTGTTTCAATTATTTTATATTTAACATGTGACAGAATTTATGACGTGACTGAGTATTTTATACTTACCTACATCTACTTCGAGGTTGATATGTATAAAAAGCTCAACACTAATTGTATACAATGTTGTTTATGCTTTAAGTATGTTTTGTTATTTTACATTTTAGATAAATAAAATAAATATTAAGGGACATCTTACATACACACGGTCTCTGACCCCACACTAAGCAAAGCTTGTCATATGGCTGCCAGAGGCTGATATACTAGACATATTTTTTAATACATACTTATATAGATAGTACCTAAATAACACCCAGACACAGAGCAAACACCTATATACATCACATAAATGTTTGCTCTGGGTGGGGATCGAACCCACGCCTCTTTGATCTAGAAGCCAGGGTCACTAACCACTGAGCCACCGAGGCAGTCGAAGATAAACTGATTACAAAGCACCTTGTAGATAAATTGGTCCAACCCAAGGACAGAATAGTTTGTAAAGTTGCCCAATTACCTATATAACTATTAATTTCGTGATACGCACTTTGTTCTTTTTATCTTTTTAGTCCGGCGAAATAATTCAATCTTATAGCCCTAAACGCAATATATCACAAACGCACCATTTAGAATCGTTACAACAATTACAATATCGCCAATGTTGCCCGATTATTCTAATAAATTGCCAGGTTTATTTACGACACTTGTTTTTGTTACTAAATTCTCTTCAAACGCTATATCGTAACGCATTCGAATGGCCATTGCCAAATAGTCGTTCCATTAGAAAAAAAGTTTGAATTTGAATTTCGATTACGAAATAAAATGTTATTAGCGGGAAAATTATTTTTGATAGCGTCTATTATTTTTATTTATGTATTCTAGATTATTTTTATTAGATTTAGATTTTCACAAGCGATAGGATTGTGATTTACGATCGTAGATAGCTTTCCATGAAGCTATTTGTTATTTTTTCGCAGTTTATTAACGTAGCCTTGAGTGATCTATAGTTATTGGTTATAGTTATAGCTCTGCAACTAAATCCAGAATGTTAAAAAAGACATGACTCACTTGAGAATGTGAAATATCGTAAGCGATGACGTTATTGGATAAAATTAGTTACAGTTAGATACTTTTGTGAAACAAAGTTACAATACATGAGGTTTTTGCAAGGAGCATGATCTTGGGTTTTTGGTATCTATTTCTAAGTTTAGGCACATATGAGGTTTTTGGTATGAAAAACCTAACATAAACTTACCTACATTTTTTGCATTCTCGGACTAAAATGCTGTAAAACCGTGCAACAGAAATAAACACGCTGTCCGCCGGCACTGTAAGTACCATTATAGTATTTACCTACATAATTAATAAGTTTACATAGACGTCAATCTACTCAAAATTATGTCTCGGATTTAGATTTCAAAGCATTGCATTCCTCCGAAATGCCGGGGAAAGATAAAATGGCACTGAATTGAAATTCATGCATTAAAAATTCAAGCGCCGAAAATTGCTCTACCGACAAAGACTTTTGTCGGTAGAGCAATTTTCGCGTTTCGCAGTCCTCGGCCTGTGTCCTCCTGTACGACATGACGTCTACCTTCTCTTTAATTTGATCTAAGAATGCCCTCCGTGATCGTACCCTTTCTCTCTTTCCTTCTACCTTTTTTACTGTTATAGTTTTCATTAGATTGTCATATCGTACAGGTTAGCAAAACATCTATTTAAAAATATGTTATTACATGCTATTTAGGTATTATCTATATAAGTATGTATTTAAAAATATGTATATGTAGTATATCAGTCTCTGCTTAGTTTAGGGTCAGAAACCATGTGTAAGATGTCCCCTAATATTTATTTATTTATTTATATTTCCTCTTCTATTGTAGGTACTGTACCGGCCTTTTTGATAGTCCACTACTGAACAGGCCAACCCACGACGGGTGATTAGGCCATACCCACAACGCTGGCCTAGTGCGGGTTTGTGGACTCACATACGCCATCGAATATCTTCTATGGACGTATAAGGTTGTCTCACGATGTTTTCCTTCACCGAAATGCGAGGAGTGCGAAATTCCGTACATAAAGAACTCATTGGCACGGGATCGGGATTTGAACCCACGACCTCGCCATTGTAGGGCGGGTCTTTCTACCACTGGACCACCACGGCTCTTCTATTGAAATAGATACCTATATAATAAAATGAAACGATTTCCCATCGTTCCCCCAAATCAAAACCATCCTTTTTACTAAACCAGTGATCGTCATAAGACCATACACAGTGAGCCAATGTAAATAGCGTCTCAGAATTTATGACAGTAGTTAGCGTTAAGCCACCGGATTCTTAATTATTTTTAGCCCATGGCTTGTAATAAATCGACAAGCATTAATTTTATTCAAGTGGCTGCCGTGGCGTCGCAGGATGAAATTCGGCGCCACGTGCGGCGTTGTGGTGTCAGTTAATCATGGAAGTATTTTTGTGGAGACCTTATAGAGATGATTTAGTGTATTTATAATTATTGGAAAGATTTAATTTTAAGAACGATTTAAATAGTTTTTTATCGAAAGTCCTACGTTTTAAGTATCAGACAAAAATCGCCAAAACGCACCAACTGAACGTCGTCTCCGTCAAATAATTCTAAAGGCCCTATCTCTTGAAAATAAATAACAACCATAAAAACACATAAAAATCAATTTGATTCTGCAACCAGTGAACACCACATCAATATGAAAAAAAAGTCGATGGGGCAACAGGTTCAACACAACTTTATACATTTTGTTGGTAGCGCAATCGCGGTGTCCTAATGAGATAGAGCTTTTATAGATCTTCACGACGTAAAACTTTAAAAAAAAATGTCATACTTAGATACCATTTGTATTTTGGGATACAGTTTTCGTCAGCTGTTCAAAGGTGTAATAATTTTATTCATAGAAACTGCCAAAATACTTTTGCCTAGAAATTCACTGATTTAAATACTTACCATTTTGAAGTCTAGGCAGATTTTTAGGATTCCGTACCCAAAGGTTAAAAACGGGACCCTACTACTAAGACTCCGCTGTCCGTCTGTCTCCAGGCTGTATTTCATGAACCGTTATAGCTAGAAAGCTAAAATTTTCACGGATGATGTATTTCTGTTGCCGCAAAAACAACAAATACTAAAAATAGAATAAAAATAGTATTTAAGGGGGGGCTCCCATACAACAAACCTGATTTTTAGCCATTTTTCGCTCGATATTAATAATGGTAACAGGTGGATGCCTGAAATATTCACAGAATATATAGCTGCATACTTACTTTAATAATAAATAATTAAAATAAAATAGTAATAAAACCCTTCGTGCGCGAGTCCGACTCGTACTTGGCAGATTATTTTAAGCTATAAAATATCTATGCAATCTTACTTGAGTCTACCTAACTATCAATTTAATACCTATTTTCTTAAATTAGTGATTGGTCTTGGCGAGACCAATCATTAATCTAAGCCTTATATTATATTACTATGAAAACTGTCACTAGGAAAGCCCTAAAAATCCAAATAAAGGAGAGATGAGAGTGATCCAAATTAAAGCTATTTCGGGTTTGTTTCACAGCTTGTAACATCTTGACGCGTCCATTAATTCCATGTTTCTTGGCTTCGAAGGAAGAAACGGTGTTTTAACTAATGTCGTTAAATTTCGACGCTTATTTTCTATGGAAATTGAGAGAAACTTCGCAGCCAGCCACCTTTTTAGTCCTCTGCTAAATAGGCCTTCTTACGAAGGGCGAATGGAAAGGCAACTCTTCCAGCGCCCAGACCATTTTAATCATTTTATCCAATTTTAATGTTACTTGTCAATCTATACCTACTTTGTTTCCTCTTCGCGGGCAGCCGGGCTAGGATGCGCACGAAGTAATATTTCTTTCGACGTGTCAGATCGAGAAAGCTTTATGGCAAAGTATATATCTGTCACTTTTTCACACGTCAAAAAGTGTTCTTTTCGTGCTCGCATGCTGGATTAGCATGTAGGTACATATAAGTTGGTGGACAGACAAAATGTCTATTTGCCATAAAGTAAATAAATTCGTATAAGCCGGGTGGCTAGGCAATGGTGACAGAGTTTTTAGGCCGCCTGAAGGCCTCTGACATGGCTTTACTTATTTGCCATGATTTGTTAGTATGATTGCGTACCCCGTAACGTAAATACGTTATTGAGATACGAAACTATGCAAACACGTTCACGTTTCTGTGCATGCAGAACGATTTTGTATGTATACTGTTCTTCTTCTGATGTTCCTGATTCTGTATGTTGTAGAGAAACTAACCTTTTTGTTAGCTTCTCTACATTCAGACTCTTTCAACGATAACACTGCCAACTAACAATTCTAATTAGGAAATTTTTCAAATTCTTTTTGACAGGATCAGCGATCCTTGTTCTGTAAAATTCGGCAGTCTTGAGAGGGAAGTCATCTTGAAGACACCAGAGTGCATGTCTTGTAATTTTTTTATGAAAGTATGTGGTGATACTGTGTGATCTTAGATTGCGTGGACGAGTCCCGCAGTGAAAACGGCATGAGCGTCGGGTAACAGTCAGGGTGAGAGGCTCCGGTCCCTTTGACCTTGCTTTCAGGAGGATCTCATGTTTTGGGGCCACTGACCCCTTACCCTGGAGCACTGGGCTGGCGCTGTCGACGAACCCTGTCGGCCGGTTTGGGCTGGCGCCTCCACCTCAAGCGACAGATCAGCACCGCAGGTGTCTTCACGCTAGCGCTCACCTAGCGCTACCCTGCTGGCGCCACACTATCGGCGGGTCCAGCTCAGCCTACACAAAATCCTCGGCCAGCCTCCAGCGTGGTTCTTTGAGTGCTACCCTCTCCCTTTTTTGGCTAACATTTTACGGACTCTTCGTTTCTCAAAATTCTTAACTCTATCTCCGCTTCATGAAAACATTATATACCATAAGTGCAGTGTGTTATCTGTAGTGTAAATAAATGTTTAAATACTATGGTTAGTTTTCTATATTAATCTCCTTTCTCCGAACCGTTAGGAATCCTATTCACTAGGCAGGACTCTTTGGGTAGGTTCTCTGAAGTCTCGTAACTTGTGGTGTGGCAACCGGCTCCCCCGCTTGCCACATTACGGGTTCCTCTCTAATCCTCTCGTAACTTGTGGTGCTGCAAACGGCTTCCCCGTTTGCAACATTACAATGTATATATACAGAATCATCCTACTGGTATTTCAAAATATGCACTGGCTCATTTTTAATTTTCATAAATATTGGAAACGCGCTATAGAGACAGCTTTTAGCAGTTACACCGTCCTCAGCTTAGAGCTCACCAAAATGAAATAAACAAGGAGAGAGCTCCCAGTTCGTAATATATCTCGACGTGGTCATTAATCCAAGCACAGGAAGGAAGATCGGACGCTACGTCGCCGCGTCGTTTGACTAATGCTGTTGTCGACTTGCCGTAGCTATGGAATTTGGAGATTTTGGAGAATGTTCATTATAGACGTAGTGCTGAAAAAATTCCTGTATCCAATTTTTATTCAAGATTAAGACTGAATAGTTTAAGAAAATGGTTGTCTGTAAAGTCGGTTTACGGACGATGATTTTACGTGATAACATCCTATGATAACATTGTTGAATCAACAACTGAAACAAGCCGAACGCTTAGGCTGATCGTGCTTCTCTAGCGCTTGTTCCGCGCTCTTGTTAGCACGCTCGGCCCTGGTGGAACGTGACACTTTTTCGTGCGTGCAGGCGTCGTTCATCGATTTATAAGACGTTATCACGTCAAAAGTGTTTTAAAAGAAGCAAAACACGGCCCAGATTTTGCTAGGTACTAGAAACGACACTGCTGGAACGTCTGTGAACCTATTGTGGCTTCACGAAAGCAACGGCTATAATCCCACCTTTTTAACCCCCGACGCAAAAGAGGGGTGTTATAAGTTTGACGTGTCTGTCTGTGTGTCTGTCTGTCTGTTGCATCATAGCGCCCGAACCACTGAACCGATTTCAGTTTAGTTTTTTTTGGATGAAAGGAGACTTAATCGAGAGTGTTCTTAGCTATGTTTTATAAAAATCGATTGAGCCGTTTAAGAGTTATGGTGGGTTAAAGTGGGAATGGAAGAACCAAAATTCTACAAATGTGCCCAAAATGGTTGTCAATGTGTCGGGGGTTTTTTAAATTTTTAATTTATGTTATAACGACAAAGTTTTAGTCCCCTTTGTCGTCTCCCCCGGCGCCCCTGTACCGCGCAGGCGATCACTAAGTTAAGCGGTAGGATTATAGTCTTCAGATGGTAAACCTGGAGGGCTGCCGTGGCTCGGATGACACGTTAAATTGTGGGTCCCTTTTTTAACTGTTTAGCTTTATGAGAGGCCTTCAGGCGGCTTAGAAACTCTGACACCAGGGCTAGCCACCCGGCCTAGGTATACAAACTTGATGTGTAAGATTTTATGAAGATAAAATCTGGAAAGTCGATCAGCTAATCCTTACTAATATTAAAAATTCAAAAGTGGGTTTGTTTATTATTTTATCACGCATCTGACCCTTAATTAATTAAGTACTACGTTACCCTTAATTAATTAAGGGTCAGACGGATCGACTTTATTTCTGACAAGGATATTTTATAGGTTAAAGAACAGAAAGTGACATAGACTACCTACTTTTTATCCCGGAAAAATGGTGTTTCTGTGGGATGGACAAAAATCAAAAATAGTCAATAAATAAGTAGGTATAACACATGCAACAGGACAGTCGTTTGACCATACCGAGGCAAATTCCAGAAACGCTTCAAGGAACGCATTACCGCGTAAATTCGAGCACCAAGCTTAAATTAGCGTGCAGGCAGTAAATCAAGGGATTCGGGCCACCGTTACGCCACGAGAATAGCAAATATTTCGCTTACAGCGTGTTTATTATAATGGGAGTTAGTACTACTTGTACTTGAGCGGGGTTAGTGGTTAGTACTAATTAGTACTGCTTTACTGGTGCTACTACTAATTACGGCTGTCTTTTAATATTGGTCCGTTTAAAAATGGAATGTCACATCCGAGTGCTGTTATATTCTTGTGATTGGATTTTATAGTTCTTTTTTAGGGTTCCTTACCCAAAAGGCAAAAACTGGACCCTATTACTAAGACTCCGCTGTCAGTCTGTCTGTCTGTCTTCAGGCTGTATCTCATGAACCTTTATAGCTAGAAAGCTGAAATTTTCACAAATGATGTATTTCTGTGGCCGCTATAACAAAAAATAACTAAAAACTGAAGAACATAAACATTTAAGGGGGGCTCCCATACAACAAAGGAATTGGGCTAAAGGTGCTCTAGCACGGTACGGAACCCTTCATACGCGAGTCCGACTCGCACTTGGCCGATATTTTTAATCATTTTAAATATGTGATTATTATTGGTTGGCCAATTCAGTGGTGGCTAACTGGTACAACTATTAAAATGATTAGTAATAAATATGTCCAAAGTAGAAGTAAAGCAAGTCCAAAGTAAGGCCGACGACAATGCGACCTTGATAGTACTGAAATAATGTCGTTTTTTTTCGAAACGATGGAAAAACATAATTATTCTGTCAGTACTGTCAAGACGCACGTAAGTTTTTTTTGTAAAAACCTGTATACATTTGAAGATTCATATTCACTTACAAATTGAAGATAGCCATAATGTTATTATAATAATCGTTAGTACCCATTCAAGTGGAACATTAGTCCAGTGGTTAGTAGATAATAAGTATAATGAATAAAATAATAAAATTACGAATACAATTTTTAATTAAATATGATAGACAACGTTTTCATACGTTCAAACTTTATAACAAACTGTTTACAGTACAACCATCACAGATTTTTGTATTAGCGTTACTTTTAACAATTTTATACTTGGAGGATGACTTGATATAACAAAATTTAGTTTTTCTCTATAATGTGATTGTGAATGTAATAATTTATACTTTTAGATCATTAAATAGGTTTTTAGAAAAGATTTTTTTACGGCACAGTCGATAACATCTCCCGGTACAAAAACTGTATAGTAGATTCACATTTGCTGCCATCTTAGTGTCATTTTGACCATGTTGAAAAATATTTTTTCTGTGTGAATATTTTTAAAGATATTTTCCAATTTGACATTTACACAAACAATATTTATGGAGTTAATTTTGACATCAAATAGCCAAATCCGGGACAGTGACCACAACCGGTGCATCTACTCTACCTGTCGGTTTACTACAGACGCCAATGTGACCAAAAATGCTACCTCGCTTCACTCCAGTTCAAGCTGTGCCTTGAGTTTTCAAAATTATTTAATTTTTATAATTAAATCGTAAAATAATGCACGTTAAATTTCGGGACACCCAGAATAGTTTTCGTTTACGAATAACCTCAAACTAAGGCAACCGTGTAGGTCGCTACTCGCTACCTAGCTAGGATGTACATAAATGAAATCCATCTCACTGCTAGTGTTCGTCCAAATGTGCGTAGACTCTTCTCAATTTTTCCCGTTTGTTCTTATTTGCGTGTTTCTTTTCTTGCTTCCAGGGCTTCCCGACTTGAGCTGGCTGCGCGCCTTTTACACTGTGAATAAAATACAATTATTAATATAAAATAAAAATGTGTTTCATTTTTAAGGTTCCGTACCCAAAGGGTAAAAACGGGACCCTATTACTAAGACTCCGCTGTCCGTTTGTCTCCAGACTGTATCTCATGAACCATTATAGCTAGAAAGCTGAAATTTTCACAAATGATGTATTTCTGTTGCCGCAGTAACAACAAATACTAAAAACAGAATAAAATTGATAATTAAGGGGGCTCCCATACAACAAACCTGATTTTTTACCCGTTTTTCGCTCTATATCAATAATGGTAACAGGTTGGTGCTTGAAATTTTCACAGAATATTTAGTTTTATATTAAGTTCAATAATACATACATGTTAAAATTAAAATAAAGTAAATATTTAAGGGGGGCTCCCATACAGTACGGAACCCTCCGTGAGCGAGTCCGACTCGTACTTGGCCGATTATTGGTTTCCTATGTTGCAAGCAAAAGGTGAAAACACCGCCAAACCTAGGACCGCCAAAGTGGAAGTTGCTCCACCGACAAGAGCCGAGCTCTTAAATGTTTTTTTTTTCTTAACCTATGCTGTCCCACTTCTGGGCAAAGGTCTCCCCCACTTTCTTCCATTTATCGCGTTCTGTAGCCAAATCCCGCCAACCTTCCCGGAAAGTGTCAATAATAATGTTGCAAGCTAAATATGGGTAGAGTAATAAGAGGTCTTAAATTTTTACCGAGAGTGCCAAGGAAGGGTATTGTTATATCACCCTCTCTTAGTTTAAGAGTTCCTGAATTTGGTGGTTTAAGTTTGTATCTGTATTTATTGTCACACAATGATTGGCATAGAACTTTCCTACTTAGATGCACCGCTGCACCATGCATATCTCATGTAAAACATACGATCGTTCTGACCTAGTTGGTAGTACAGGGGTACTGTCAAAACAGAGGACCCGGGTTCTATTTTCTGAATAGTAGGTCACGAAATATTTAGCAATTCGCTAAATTGTCACACTTGAAGGAAATACGACCTTCCTATAAAAGAAAACCGATCATCCACAGTGACAGCAATCAGATGGAGGATTGTATTGTCAAAGGACTTTGCAAGACTTCACTGCATCTATCTTTTGAACTATCTTAAATTCTTAAACCATCTCATGAACATTTCTTGAAAGTATGCGTTCCCACGAAACCGCTAAATTCGCAAATATGTCACACTTGAATGAAATCCGACTTTCCCATGCAAGAAACGAGATAAAGCATCGAGGACTGGATTAATGTCAAAGTTCTTTGTGTGACTACTGTAAAACGTATCTATATCTTTTGAACTTTCTCCCACGAAATTCTTAAACCATATCATGAACATCTCTAGAAAGTATGCGTTCCTACGAAACCGGTAAATTCGCTAAAATGTCACACTTGAAGGATATAATACGACCTTTCCATACATGAAAGCGTCTCCAGTGACAGCGATCCGATCGAGGATTGAGCCGCAGGCACGCAAGGCTCGTAAACTAGCCGTATGAATTAACAGAGTTGGCTTCTGGCCAGTGGGTGTACGTGCCTAGAACTTACACTACACGTGTAGGGACCGACTGCTTTATTATATCTACTTACGGTACGAATGATATTTCATCGTGATGGCCTATTGGGTGAAAGCTCGCCTTACATTTTTGTAAGATCGCTAGTTCAAATACCTATCGTAAATGCAATGGTATTTTACAAGCTTTTATTTGGTTTTATACCTGTCCCGTTGTCTGTAGTCAAATCTTGCAAGTTATCCACTTCCCAGTTACCGATTGAGCTGAAATTTTGCAAACATGTGTAAATCGCGTGACAATGCAATATTATGATGATGTGGTGCTGATCTGATGATGGAGCTGGAAGGTGGCCAAAGGAACTTGGCAATGAAACGACACAACCTCATCGAGTTTGGGTTCATTTGAATGGTCTTGACGAGTAATTTGTCTGTCAATGGTAACCAGGATCTGATGATGGAGCTAGAAGGTGGTCATAGGAACTCTGTAATGAAACGACGCAACCCTATCGAGTTTCGGCTCGTTTGAGTAGGCGAGTACTTGTTCAGTAAAAGCTTGTTTAAAAAAAAAAAAAGGTTTTTTAAGCTGATGCATGAAGCGTGAAGACTGTCCAAACCTATGTGCCACTAAGTAGGTATTAGCTAGTTTCTCAAGTTTTACAATCCATCCATCCATCAGCCATAGGACGTTCACTGCTGGACATATGCCTCCTCTATGGATCTCCAATAAGACCGTTAGGTAGCGACTTGCATCCAGCGTGATGCTGCGGCCTTAATGAGGTCATCCGTCCACCTTGTGGGTGGACGTCCTACGCTGCGCTTGCCGGTAGGTACGTGGTCTCCACTCGAGAACTTTTCAACTCCATCGGTCATCAGTCCTCCGCGCTATGTGCCCTGCCCACTGCCATTTTAGTCAGATAAGTTATTATCAAGAAATATTAGACAAGTATTTCTTCTTTTGTCAATCAAACAATAATCGGCCAAGTACGAGTCGGACTCGCGCACGGAGGGTCCCGTACTGTATGAGAGCCCCCCTTAAATATTTATTTTATTATTCATTATTGAAGTAAATATAAAATTAAATATTTTGTGAAAATTTCAAGCATCTACCTGTTACCATTATTAATATAGAGCGAAAAACGTCTAAAAATTCAGGTTTGTTGTATGGGAGCCCCCTTAAATATATATTTAATTCTCTTTTTAGTATTTGTTGTTTTAGCGGCAATAGAAATACATCATCTGTGTAAATTTCAGCTGCCTAGCTATCATGGTTCATGAGATACAGCCCGGTGACAGACGGACAGACAGACAGACGGACAGACGGACATCGAAGTCTTAGTAATAGGGTCCCGTTTTTCCCTTTGGGTACGGAACCCTAAAAATCGATGAAGATATAGCTCGTTAAAGTTCCGCGTGACATGTAGACTCCAAATTTAGGTATAGACTGTTGATAGAGAAGTGACGTCACGAGCCCCTACTCCCAAACATTGACAAGGTTTATCTTTGCTATTTATTGTTTGATTGACAAAATAAAAAAATACGTGTCCAATATTTTTAGATAATCTAACTCACGAACTAATCATTATAATATGATTTTTTTACCGTCATCATGCCTTTTAAAACCGAGATATCTCGGCTAGTGCAGTCGGCTCGCTACAAAGTAACAGATCGTAAACCATAAGCCAACGTTGTATATGCGCTATGCTAATTAACCCGGAGACTCAAGGTATTTTCTGCTTCAATATCTCGGTATATTTAGGTTTTCCGTAGCTCTAATTGATAATAACTGGTATATCTTTCATCTTGTACGAGTATATCCGAGCTATTTTTACGCGGGTGGAGGTCGAAAAGGCGAAAGACCGAGCACCTAATGACGCAGATTATGAAACGATCAGAGGGACAACTTGTAAAATTCCTCGTGAAGGCGTAGAACATCACTACATGTTTTTCGGCTGCCAAAGTTGCGTTTTTTGTGTGTTTGTCTGTGTGTTTGCTTAGATATTCGGAACTACACCTCCGATTTCAGTGGTGTTTTCAATATTTTAGAATATTTTTTTCGGAATCTACACTAACTCATTCGTAGCTGAGCGAATCTAGTTATTAGACGGAGCTAGTTACATAATTATAACTTAGTTTTATTCATAAATTTTAATTGATAAATACCTAAAAAATATCATCATCATTTCAGTCATAGCAAGTCCACTGCTAGACACAAGCCTCCCCTATAAATCTCCAATGAGACCGGTTGGAAACAGCTTGCATCCAGCACGATTCTGTAGCCTAAAAATACTGTGTGGTAAATGAAAATACATATTGCTCAAATTAATAAATGTAAATAAATACAATAAGCTATATTTACTAGCATTATAAATACGAAAGTGTGTTTATTCGTTTATTGGTTTGTTTATTACTTTTTCATGCAGCAGCCGAGCAAGGGATCGAATTGACTTTGCCATGGATGTAGTTCAAAGGTCTGTGAGTGTCATAGGGTACTTTTTTATACAGGAAAAAAATAAGGGTCTTATAAGGAGCCGCGGGTAAAGTTAGTAAAGAATAATCCAATGTATGCCAACTTTTTGAAAGTGGTCCATCTGTTATTCTAATCTGCGCCAACGGTTTTTATGACGCGTTACTGAATGTGGTATTAAAAAGTTTAATGTCTCTGTTACTATGTTAGTATTTAGATTGTTAGCGAGTTAAAACTGTTGAACATGTGTTATAGGTTTCTACAATTGACTAGTTAAGTCCGGCAGGTTTACTTGAGTTTTTAACTGACTTCCAAAAAGGAGGAGGTTCTGTGTTCGTCTGTGTGTATTTTTTTCTTTTGTGTATGTTCATCGACATTTTCGCCAATAGTTAACCAATTTAAAAAAACGTTTTTTGTTTGGTACTTAATCATATTTTTACGAGTAAGAGGTGGCTCATTTAAATTTTACCTATACAGGGTTATTTCTAATCAATTAGCATCCGTTTAGGGGCTTATTCTGTACATCAAAACTAACAACTTTTGTTCTGCGACTTATGTCAGACCTCAAAAAAAAAGTTGTTCCATTGTTACAGACCCTGGTTACCATTGAAAGACAAACTAATCGCCAAGACCATTTAAATGAACCCAAATTCGATGAGGTTGTGTCGTTTCATTGCTAAGTTCCTTTGGCCACCTTCCAGCTCCATCATCAGATTAGCACCATGTCATCATAATATTGCATTGTCACACGATTTATACTTGTATGCAAAATTTCAGCTCAATCGGTAACCGGGAAGAGGATCAAATTTAATTTGCAAGATTTGATTACAGACCGACATACAGACAACGGGACAGGTGAAACTAAATAAAAGTTTGTTAAAAAAATCGTTGAGATTATCCGTCACCCCAGTGTTGCCATAACTTCCTTAGGGCTTTCAACTTCCTTTCCAATCCCACAATAAATACCCAACCAATGTTTCAAAGAATTTCTTTCTTACCCAATAATAGGTTTTCCCTTCACGTGCGCCGAGCTTTTCTGCATGGCGAAGAATGCGTCGTCAATTTCAGCTGACTTGTTTTTCCAACCCTACAAAAAAGAAATAAAAATAAATCCGTTTTCAGTTCCATTGTAAACCTATTTCTTTTTTATCGCCGACTAAAACGAAGGGAAAATATTTTAAGTTTGTGCTAAGCCCGATTACAGAGGCGCCAGCGTAAATTTAATAGCAACGTAAAAAGCGTTCTCTCTATTGAATGCCTAAAGTGAAAAAGAAACAGAACTATGCTGTTTAGCTAATATAATTGGCGCCTCTGTAATCAGGCTTACTGTGTGTGTATGAATCTTCGAGCAAATCTATGGAGTCACAATCGTGCAAAAAGTGTCCGAGGCAAAACTCTACCCAAGCTTTTGGATTGGGGAGGCTTTTTAGTTAGTCATGGCGATTGCAAGCCGACTACGCCGCGCGATGCCAAATTGCTCGGTTACAAGCACTAATTAGGTGACATAATTTCGAGATTCGAAAAAACCAGTCATTGTGAAATTAGTTATTAAGTTTAATGTTATATCTAAGTCGGTATGTACTCGTATTACGGCGCGCGGCGCTCGGACATTTTTTTACTACTTTCACTTAGGGACTGTGACTCTGTAAATATTTGCTCGAAGGTATGAATTAGATAGATAGATAAATGTGTGTCCATTCATGCTAGTGCATTCTGTTGGGAGCGGATGGACTGATTTCGATGAGATATTGTTGTTTGAAAGTTGATATAATTTTAATAGCCAATACATGGATTCCAACAAAATAATTTACTATAGAAGGTTGTTTCAGTTGAATTTGCAGTTGAATTAGTTTAAAATTGTTAAGAATATTGAATGTTTTTTTTTTTTGCTAGCTGATGTAAAGTGATATGGTTAATAGACTTTTACACTTCTCCATTCTTTCCTTTTAATCGTCTTGGACTGTTTTTTTTTTTCGCAGACACTTACCTCTACCATCCTAGCCTCTCTCGGCGTAGGTTTCCTGTTTTCATTCCGCTTTTGCTCGAGCATATCGTCAATGGGTTGGGGTTCAAATCCCGGAGGCAGTTGTTCCCAGTGGAGCCGACCGCTCGCCGCGTCTTTTAGCAAAAGTCTAGCGGAACGTGACACGTCCGGTTGGCCCGCCGCCGTCATGAAGCCTCGGTTATCTGGACAAAACGAAAAAATTATTCACTTCACAAAAATAAATAATCGGCCAAGTGCGAGTCGGACTCGCGCACGAAGGGTTCCGCACCGTATGAAAGCCCCACATTCGGGCGGTTATATAGGTTATATGTGTCGCCATGCCTAGCAACGCAGTTGTTTGAGTCAGCATATCTTTACATTAACATCATTGGTGGAAACTAAATATTTCCCAAGGAACACCCAGGTGGACAGAGGTGAGCCGTTGTAAAAAAAAAACTTCCCACGGTTCACCCAGGTGGTAACAGGAGGTGTACGGTGGGAAAGAACTGACTTCATTCAACATTGCCACTTTCATACCAATTTTTTTTTTAAATCACAGTAATATGATATAAAATAGGAATAGCGCGAGCATAGATGAAAGATTGGTCTTCGCTTCGCTAGAGGAGCGAGACCTTCATTCATCTATGAGCGCGAGGTCCAAGTCCGGGGCGGACTACTAGTATAATTAAGTTAATAATTATTTTTGAAAGGAATATACCACTTAACATTTCAGGCATCTTCCTGTTGCCGTTATTAATGTCGAGGAAAAAATCACATTACATGTAAGGGAGCCCCCCTTAAATATTTATTTTATTTTAAAGTGCATACTTAACTGAATATGTGCAGAATCTATCTGTCACCGTTATTAATATCGAGCGAAAATGTCTGAAAATTCAGGTTTGTTGTATGGGACAACCTTAAATATATTTTTATCTGTTTTTAGTATTTTGTTGTTATAGCGGCAACAGAAATACGTCATCTGTGAAAATTTCAACGTTCTAGCTATCACAGTTCATGAGATACAGCCTGGTGACAGACAGACGGACGGACAGCGGAGGGTAAAAGTTAGCAAAGCAAAGGCTAAAAACGGGACCCTATTACTAAATAGGGTCCCGTTTTTAGCCTTTGGGTAGGGAACCCTAAAAACCACATCATCCATAGGACGTCCACTGCTGGACATAGGCCTTCCCTAAACATCTCTGATAAGACCGATTAGTAGCGGCTTTCATCCAGCGCGATTCTGCAATCTCGATGAGGTCATCCAACAACCTTGTGGGTGGATGTTCTACGCTGCGCCTGCCGGTACGTGGTCTCCACTCGAGAATCTTTGTCTTATAATTATGGTCATAATATGGGGATGCATAAGTTATAATAATCATAAGAACTTACATGCGTGTGCGGTTAATATTTGTTTGTACATCAGTTCCTTGGCGATTTCTTCCTCCGGCAGCAATAAACCATACCGTTGCTCGAACGTGTGTTTGCTCACCAGCTCGCAGAGCCGGGCCATCGCTGCGTCGTGGGCTCGCATCTGAATAACATATCAAAAATTATAGCCTAATAGGCTAGTTTTCTAAAAAAAATATAATTAGTCCGTCAAATAGATTGTCAAAAATATAAGCCACGTATTTTTTCCATTGTCAATTTAACAAATATTGATGAAGATATAGCCCGTTAAAGTAACGCGTGACGTCACTTACCGCTATCAAATGTACCGGCTAGTGCCGTCACGACCCCCACTCTCAAAATTTGACAAGGTTTATCTTTGTCACTAATTGTTTGATTGACAAAAGATAACATACGTGTCCAATATTTTTTAATAATCTAACTGACGGACTAATTATAATAATGATTTTTATACCCAGTAAACATCCCTATTGCACAGAATAAATAATAATTTAATTGATACAGATAACATGATAAGTAATTTCGTATAGGCCGGGTGGCAAGCCCTGGTGTCAGAGTTTTTAGATAACATGATAATACAGGGGTTATTCCTAATCAATTACCATCCTTTTAGGGGCTTATTCTTTACATCAAACTAACAACTTTTGTTCTATGACTTTTGTCAAAACTCCAAAAACGAAATTGTTGTTCCATAGAAAAATATCGTTCACCCGCGACAAAATGTATGAACAACTGATTCTTTTTTTGAGTTTTGACAAAAGTCGCAGGACAAAAGTGTTTTATTTTTGATGTACAGAATAAGCCCCTAAAAGGATGCTAATTCATTAGAAATAACCCTGTATACTTTATTATTATATCACGCTACCGTGGCTCGGACGACACGTTAAATTGTAGGTCCCGGTTGTTTTAACGGTTTAGCCATGTCAGAGACCTTCAGGCGGCCTAAAAACTCTGACACCAGGGCTAGCCACCCGGCCTATACGAACTTACTTTTACATGATGACGTCGATGTAAAAATATTAGAAAGGCTTTCGCTAAAAATTTAGAGACAGTATATGTGAAATTGTCTATTTGATGTAGAATGTGGCTAATACGAGTACACACCATCTGATCATCAGTACTTGATAACCCTTAGGTCTCCCTTTGTTTTAGCCATCACTTCTTTCCTTTTGTGTTTGTGTAATATAATACAAAAATATCAAATAAAAATACAACTTAGCAGAGTTGTCTCTGCAATACAATACAATATTATAAGCAAGCACATAGGAAAAAAATCGTGTAACAGGTATTGTATGTGTATGAGATACGAGCAGCCTTCTTTGAATCTTAGCAAAATTGACGATCCTCAATTGTTGCCTGTTATAGAAGAATATTACCAAAATTACCTGATCAATTGGCAACACTGCGGTTAGCAACAAGTCAGGAGCGACGGCGTAGGCTGGCAACACCAGGCCGGGGCAGTCGAGCAGCTCTATGTCGTCCAGGATAAGAGACTGAATGTGCCGAGTGTGACCCGGCATTGAGCTAACGCTGACCTGTTGATAAAGATATCCGACTTACCACAAAAGATTTAAACACGCTTTAAACACGGTTAAACAGTGAAATTTGTACTGTTAAACAATGTCTAAACTGTGCGTAAAACTTTTTTGGTAAGGCGACAAGGTTCTTACTTCTATTCTCTACTGGGTTATCCAGAACTGGTGTACTAAGCCGAAAGGAGGTGATTCAGATCATCATTACGAACAACTTTTTCTATGGGACCAATAAACAGCTGTTTCATACATTTTGTCGACTCCGAGTTGTCATTTTGTATGTAACAGCAGTTTTTTTTTTCCATTTATGAGTTTTAGGGACTTTTCCTTAAGTCCCGATAATCAAGAAATACTGCAATAATTTTTTATATTTTTCAGGACCTCACAAGAATTTATGAAACGCGGAATATATATCGTAGGTACATGAGAAATACAGATAAAAAACCTAATACTCCTAGTTAGCTCTTACTCTTATTTACAGCAATCACTGATGAATCTAAGATTTCATCAAGCCTTTAACTAAATTATAAAATTTTGAATTATCAAAACTGAATACATCCCTTATTTTAAATGAATACCACCACTCAAGATAGCAAAATAAACCATACGATAATCCACGCCACACAAGTCGGCGGATTGGAAGTTATGCGCAGAACGTTGCACAAAAGGCAAAATATAGGTATACGCGGGAGTCAGAGAGACGAGACGCCGGGGCACACCCGCCCGCCAACCTCATTCCTCTCGCGCGCTCCCTACGCCCGTCCTCACTACCTACTTCGCCACTTGTGTAGGCATTAAGAACACATGCGCAATAATTAGCGAATCACGGCGAAGTGTCATCTGCGGCTAACTTCTCATCCGACGACTTGTGTGGCGATACCTATACTATTGGGATACCTAAATAAATACCTTTTTAGTCTGCATCAGAATATTGACTGTACTAGATTTGCCCACATTTGGGTATCCAATCATCCCCACACTCAATCTAGGCGGATTTTTCTTTCTTTCAATATTCTGATTCCTTAAAACTTCTAACAACATATTTCTATCACACACTTCATAGGAATTTTGCACTTTATTTTCTTCTGCACTAATTTCATTTTCGCTAGAACTTTGTTCAGCATTTTCTTGAGCTTTTTCTTGCGAATTTTGACTGTGAAAAGGTTCTACTGGATTCCCGAGTCTTAAACTTTCAACAACCTTGTCTAAAGCTATTTGTATTCTGTCAAATCTATCGGCCGTATTACAGACAGCCTTTTCAAGATCTGCTATTTGCTTTTTGAACAATTCTATATCTTCTTCTGTTGATTTTAAGGCTTCTATTTCATTGTCACTGTCTTCGAGATCTGAGCTCGCAGATTCTGTATCGGAATCTAATTCTTCTTTCGTTGTTTCTTCTGTACTGGCTTCTGATATTTTACGTTCATTTGATACTTTAGCTGCTGAGAAGAATATTATGGAGACATTCTGGA
The DNA here is from genome assembly GCA_964007245.1 of Hypomecis atomaria. Taxonomy (NCBI): domain Eukaryota; kingdom Metazoa; phylum Arthropoda; class Insecta; order Lepidoptera; family Geometridae; genus Hypomecis; species Hypomecis atomaria. Next base: position 5,203,919 of record OZ023295.1, on the reverse strand, counting down.
AAGAGAATAATTTATTATAGATTATATAATTAGATATATTTGTGATTATATTTCTAGCAAGATATACCAATCTCAGACCAAATAAAAAAATCGGCCAAGTGCGAGTCGGACTCGCGCAAGAAGCGTTTCGTACCGTATGTGAGCCCCATTCCTCTTGCCGTTATCAATAGTGAGCAAAAAACTTCTAAAAATCACGTTTGTTGTATGGGAGGCCCCCCTTAAATATTTATTTTATTCTGTTTTTAGTATTTGTTGTCATAGCGGCAACAGAAATACATCATCTGTGAAAATTTCAGCTGCCGAGCTATCATGGTTCATGAGATACAGCCCGGTGACAGACAGACAGACGGACATCGAAGTCTTAGTAATAGGGTCCCGTTTTTACCCTTTGGGTACGGAACCCTAAAAACAAGACGGAACGTTGTGAACAGACAAGTGAGGCCGGTTTTTTGTACATGTGTGAGTGCGTCGGTGTTGCGCCGCCATAGTTCGACTGACGAGCCAAGGCATAGTTACTTTGTACGTGTACATGTGTGTGTTGTGTCTGTACACGGCGAGGCACAGTTCTGCAGGCCTCACTTGTTTGTTCACAACATTCTGTCTTGTTTTTTTTATTTGGTTTGAGATAGCAACATGATTTTTTAATTTGCGTGGCTGGAATTTGCATAGATTTAATTTGTAATATCGTTGTTTGTTAAGTTAATTACAATTTAGTCAAGTGTAAACAAAATACCTAGTTTAAAAGCAATATACAGGCTGTGTAAGGTGCGTGGATGTTTAGAGAATACTTTTCACTATGAACAACTTTAAAGTGGGTTGACAAAATTTGGGACCAATCACAAAATCGCAAAAAAAAACTGGCTCATCAAAATGTTTGGAACACCTGTTTTTTTTTAGTGATTTTGGGGTTTATCTCTTAGAAATATTTGTTCATAATGAGGAGTAAACATTTTTCTGAATACCTATTACCTATCACTGCAATTTGTAAAGCACCACCTTGTATAATCAACAGGCATTTCACATTTAGAAGAAAAAAAGCATACCTCCTTGTTAAAGTACTCTGCCCAGCATTTCCTTTCGTATTCACTGGTCAAGTCAGCCTTGTTCAGAAGTAGAATAACTTTGCATTTCTGTTCAATCGCATACTTTTCCAGATCTGCACACCTGGGCAATATAAGAAAAAATATTATACAAAGAGTAAATCATGAAATTAAATTATGGCTGAAGGTATTACCTAATACAAAGCGCCCAGTTAAACTAAACAATAATATTGCACACAAATACAGAACTTGCTCACAGCCTTGAAGACTTGAATGAGAAATGGCCTAACAAAACAGATTTATTTGATAGACTGACTCTTATGTATATTGTAATGTTGCCAACGGGGAAGCCGTTTGCAGCACCACAAGTTAAAAGAGAATTGGAGAGGAACCCGTAATGTTGCAAGCGGGGGAGCCGGTTGCAGCACCACAGGTTAAGAGACCTCAGGAGAAACCTAACCAACCTAAGAGTCCTACCTAGTAGATAGGATTCCTAACGGTTCGGAGATTAAAACAGAAAACTAACCTTAGTATTTACACATTTATTTACACTAACACGCACTGCACTTATAGTCAATTAAATCTTCAAGAAACGGAGAGAGGGAGAGAGAATTTTGAAGGTGTCCTTGGAAAGTTAGCCAAAAGGGAGAGGGTAGCACTCGTAGAACCACGCTGGAGGCTGGCCGAGGATTTTCTAGAGCCTGAGCTGGACCCGCCGATAGTGTGGCGCCAGCCAGGTAGCGCTAGGTGAGCGCTAGCGTGAAGACATCAGTCGACTGAGGTGGAGGCGCCGGCCCAAACCGGCCGACAGGCGCCGGCCCAAACTGGCCGACAGGGTTCTGAGTCAGCGCCAGCCCAGTGCTCCAGGGTAGGGGTCAGTGGCCCCAAAATAAGAGATCCTCCTGGAATCAAAATCAAAGGAACCGGAGCCTCTCACCCTGCCTGTTACTCGACGCTCATGCCGTAACAGGACTCGTCCACGCAACCTCAAATTCACACCGTCACTATTATCTATCTATATTATACATTTTTACAGAAAAAATGGTGTCTTCCAGATCACCTCCAACTCAAGACTGCCCAATTTTTCAAAACAAGGATCGCTGATCCTGTCAAAGAAAAACATTTCAAAAATTTGAATTTCATAACTAGAATTATAAGTTGGCAGTGTTATCATTGGAAGAGTCTGAATGTAGAGAAGCTAACAAAAAAGGTTAGTTTCTCTACATTTCCCCCAAAACCCCAGAAAAATTTTCACTCATTGAAAATTTTGCAGGTTAAGAACAAGACCTTGACCATCCAGACAGATTCACACACATCTTCCATACTCCCTCGCACGCACACTCAATCATAAGTTGGGGTTATGGTTCACAATCCATGATGACCATACTCCACAAGGAATTATCATTCAATTATTACGAAGGCTTATTTTTTTAGATTTAGGTGTCGTAACCCGCACCTTTTCGAAAACCCGATAAAAGTTAAGACAATAATATTTACAAGTTAATATTTACACATATGGCCTAAGTAAGCCTTAAGACTTTTCAGAGATACGAGTATGAAGAGAAAAAGTAATTTTCTATTCAAATGAAGTTAATATTTAAATTGCAACGTGTGCAATTTGAAATATCAAAAGATAAAAGCACAATTTAGGCTTTATTGGTAACTTAACCATTGTGCAAGCCTTTTATTATTCAAAATAAAAAAAATCAAGGGTATTACAAAAAATAAGCCAAAGGGTTTAAATTCTTTGTGAAGCATTAACAGGTACATTTGTACGTAAAAAAGAATTACACGAATACTTAATCATAACATTATAAGTACTCATTATACACCAAACAAAACGAAAACTATTTACAACCTTCTTAAGAAAACAAAACATAGATCAGCACTAGTTAAAAAAAAAAAACATTATAATATATATAATACAATAATATAATACAAATTAGCATTTAATATCTTTAACATGCCATCTACCTCTCGAACCGTTAGGGTCCTCCAAAACAAAGACCAAAGAAGACAATTTTTCCACAATTTTACATTTTATGTACTTCGGCGCAAGTTTTGCGCTGAAATATGCACCAGCATTACTTTGTACATAATTTTTTCGCCAAACAATATCTCCGACATTAAATTCTTTGAAATCCCGTCTTAGATTGTAGTTTGTAGCGTTTCTAGAGTGAGCTGTGTGAATAGCAACTTGTACTTTATCGAAGATTGTGGAAAGTAACCCTAAATTATGGGCATAAATGTCTCGAGGAGCAAAGATGACGCTGTCAAGATTAGAACAGGAACTATAGTATGACCCGCAAGGAATTGTTTCACGGCCAAATACAAGATACGCTGGAGTAAAACCGGTCGTGACATTTACTGCACTATTTAAAGCCATTTGAATCTTTTTCAAATGATTGTCCCATGATCTATGATCATCACCCACTAACTGAGCTAAAGCCGTTATAATAGTTCTATTATAACGTTCTGTTGGGTTGACTTGAGGACAATATCTAGGTGAATAAAAGACGAAAGGTATTTTATAACTGTTAAGAAAATTTCGAAACTCATTAGATTGTAGCTGAGAACCATTATCCATAATTATATTTTTTGGTACACCATGTACTAAAAATACATGATTTTCTAATTCACGAATGATATTAGGGGCAGTAGCTCGCTTAATCGGGAATATGAGACAATATTTAGAAAAAGAACACGTGACCACTAAGATATGTTGGTTACGTTGTCTTGACATTGGGAATGGACCCATGAGGTCTAAAGAAATATTCTGCCACGGCCTTGAGCAAATTTTAGGTTTGCCCATAGGACCATAAGGCGAATGATTCGAATATTTATAAGAGAGACAAGTTTCACAAGTCGAGCACATATTGGCCACGTCCTTAAACATACCGGACCAATAAAATCTCAAGCAAAGTTTTTTATAAGTTTTAAATATCCCAATATGAGGGCTGTTATCGGATAGCCCATGACAAGACTTAATTATTTCATTCCTCTCTGTTGGAGGAGGAACTTCTTTCCACGCAAAATCTTCGTTAAAGTAATTAGGTGTGTCAAAGTGACGGTATAATTTGCCATCGACAATTTTGTAATTTGGATAAGCATCGGGGTTATCCTGACAATTGGCAAACAACCGATTAAAATAATCTAATTGAAGATCAACATTTGCAGCTATTGGTTCGGTAAAACCAATGCCTGCAACGTTAGGTGTTTTACAACGTGAAAGAAGATCAGGGACAACATTTTCTTTACCCTTTTTATGTTTCAGAATGAAGTTAAAACAAGATAAGCGAATAGTCCAACGCGCTAGTCTCCCAGAAGGATTAGACAAATTTTGAAACCACTTCAAAGCTGCGTGATCAGTATAAATAGTAAAAGGTTTACCGTTGTCAAGATAACAACGCCAATGTTCAAGAGCGCTAATAACTGCTAGTGTTTCACGTTCAGTTGTTGAATAGTTTTGCTCATGCTTATTTAAAGTTCTGCTCATATACGCTATAACCACTTCTTTGTCGTCTTTTATTTGGCTTAACATAGCTCCGATACCAAAACTGGACGCATCACAGTGAACAGAGAAGGGTAGGTCAAAATCAGGACATGCTAAAATAGGCGTAGAAATCAAATGCTCTTTTAGCTTATTGAAAGCAGCATCAGCATCATCGTTCCAGATAAACTTTTTAGAAACATTCTTGCCCGATGACGTTAGTTTACAAAGAGGCGAAGCAATAGAACTAAAATTGGGTATGAAACGTCGGAACCAACTACAAGTACCCAAGAATTGTCTTACTTCTTTCTTAGAAGTAGGAACAGGGTAAGCGATGATAGCTTCTATCTTTTCGGGATCAGCACGAAGACCTAGCTCATCCACGACATAACCCAGATATTTAAGCTCTTTACGAAAAAATTTGCTCTTTTCAAAGTTGATGGTTAATCCAGCATAAGAAAGCTTTTGGTGAACTTTAAGTAGAAGAGATATATGCTCATCAAAAGAATCGCTTATTACTATTATGTCGTCCAAATAGCAAAATACCTTATTATCAAACTCTGGAGTAAATAAGGTATCCATCAACCTTTGTTGAGTAGCTGGAGCGTTAGTTAAACCAAAAGGCATAACTGTAAATCTATACATTCCACGACCAGGGACGTAGAAACCAGTCTTATCTCTATCGTCAGGATGCAGCGGAATTTCCCAAAAAGCTTTAGCAATATCAATACTTGATAGATATTTAGCATTTTTGAGGTTATCTAGTATTTCCGAAATAAAGGGAAGACTATAAGCATCTTTTCGAGTGACTGCATTCAATTTCCTGCTATCAACACAAAAACGCCATTCTCCATTCTTTTTTGGAGTAATAAGAACTGGAGATAGCCAAGGGCTTTCGCATGATTCAATAACTTTTAAGTCAAGCATTTTATCAACTTCAACAATAAGAGCTTTTTGTTTTTCCGGAGAAAGTCGATAACACCTTTGTTTGATAGGTAAAGCATCACCCGTATCAATCCGGTGTGATATCAGATTAGTACGACCCAAATGACCCTTTTCTTCAAAAGAAATCGATTTAAAACGTTCAATCATAGCCTTAGCTATTTCACTTTGATTATTAGATAGATGGTTAAACGAAGTAACCTTATTTTCAATAGAACAAGACACAAGCTCCTTATTTTCAGAGTTAACTTCAAGAGAAAGTATTTTAGGTGTTAAGTCAAACTTTTCCCAAAAATCCCAACCAAGAATTAAGGAAGGGTAAATATCAGGGAAGACGAAAGCTTTAATAAATTTTATCCGATTATTAAATTTGATCGGGAGATGAAAGTAACCCAATGACGTTGATTTTTGTTTATTAGCAACCATGACTTGAAATGATGATTTGTATAACTTGAAACCTAACTTTAAGATATCCTTATGAGAATTGTTACCTAAAATAGTAATACAACTCCCACTATCTAATAAACCCGAAAAAGATTGTTCATTAATAGATACATTAATAAAAGGTCTATTAAAATCTTTTTCTTTGTCATAAGACACAGCAGTTGTCTTATAACAAAACATAAAATTTCTAACCGTATTCAACCATTGCTGCCAATCATTAGAATCACTGTAAGATTTAGAATCATCATTCAAGTCATTAATTAGTTTTTTTGATTTAAAGTAACGGAGCACTTAGGACAGTCTGTTACCTTTACCCCTTGTAGACCACATTTGAAACAAACCAAAGTCCTTGGTTTAGTACAAGTTTTTAAGGAATGGCCTGTGACTCTACAACGTGGGCAGAAATTATAGAAATTAGGCGTAGGAATCGTCTGCGGTTGCGAGTTTAAGGGGTGAGATTCCTTAACGACTTCACTTGCTTTCAAAACATTTTTAGAAAATCCAGAAGTTGAGGGACGATAGTTAAAATCCTTTGCCCAGGAAGCATCATTATGGAGAGGTTCGTGAAAACTAGAATTCTTATCCATACAATTCTCATACAATTGACAAACATTAATCAGCTCGTTAAGAGTTTTTACTTCCTTCAAAGCTACAAAAATCGAATAACAAGGTCGAATGTTACGCAGAATCATCTGTAACTTTTCTGCATCTGGTAACTGTGTTTGTAGGCGGGAAAACATACCCGATATTATCGAAACAAAAACGGCTATTGACTCGTCTTTTCCTTGAGTTCGCTTACGAATCGCTTCCAAGAGTTTATAATCGAAGTCAAATTCACCAAAGTCTCTAATCAACAAACTTTTGATTTCATCCCAAGACAATGAGTCATTTTGAGAGATTTGAAACCTAAGCCAATGTAAAGCATCACCTTTAAAGATTTCAAAAGCATGTTTGACAATACTTTCATCAGAAATGCTTTTAGATCGACGGAACTCTTCCATCTTTTGCAAGAAAGAGCGAGGGCATGATTTTCCATCATATGTCAAACTTTTAAAATCAACCATGACATTAGAATGAGAGACTTGAGTATTCTTTGTTAAAGCATTGACTAAGGTAAGCAACACTTCTTGTGGTAGAAGTATAGATTGTGTAGAATTCGAAGTGCTCTCCTGTATTGTAGGTCTATGCGGAACAGAATCAGCCTTAGAGAATAGTATCTCAGGTTGATGATCTCTATGTTCAGTTCGGGGCGAAACCGAAACTGATCCAGAGGGAGAATCGTCATAGTCTTGAGTATTATCAATACTCGGTAGATGCTCGAAGTTGCTATGAACTGCATCGAATCTTTTATTAATTGAAAAAAATTCGCTCCTTAAAACTTTGTAGTTTTGCTTTAAGGATTCTTCCGAAATCGTTGAAACGTCAATACGATCAAGACGAAAATGAGTATGATTCAAAAATGACTCAACCTTCTTAGCTAGCAACCATTCCGGAGAAGACTCTAACATTGAAACTTTATCTTTGATATACTTCAAAGTCTTTGACACTTGATCTAAGTCAACTGACACTGAGAAAACCGACTTGGAAATGACTTCAGCTGGTTTCAGTACAGAAAGTCTCTCCAATTGCTCCTTGAGAGAGGAAACACTCCCTGAAGGTGTTTCATGACGAATTGAGATCTCATATTCAAGTTCAAGTTTGTTTAAATGAGAATAAACGATGTTTTTAGCCATTTTTTGTAAATCTAATAGGTATTAGATTAAAAATAATAAGATACGACGTATTACCAAAGATAAGAAAGAAATATTAGCTAAAAAATATTATTAGGTAAATTAACTAATATTCAATAGAACTTACACATCTGAAATATTAATAAATTAGGGTTAGTGAGAACATGAGCATAAAATTCACATGAGCAAATCTCTTTCAACAAAAATAAGGTAAAAAATCACCTAGTACCTTGAAACGTATTGTGAATGTAGGAATACTTCAGCTGTAAGCCAAGACAACTTACAACCTGCGTGTAACGTACACTGAGAGGATATTCTCCTCCAGCTCGTCGTATAGTCTTCCAAACCCCAACTTGTAGGTGACCGATAGGTTTAACACCTCCAAGTGAAGAATGGATGTCGATTACAGTGGTAATCGGGTAGTAGTGCTTGTATGAGAGGGTGCGGTATTGTGTTGTTTAAATGTACTGTAGAGTCAAGGGAATAGTAATGACTGAAGACGTATGAGAGCAGAGAGAGACTCGCGGAATAATATACACGTAATACCAGGTAGTAATAGAATATAATTTATATATGAGGCCAAGTGTTGATATGTACTACTATGTACTACGAAAGTATGATGAGTGTTCAGCTGTAAGTTAGGTAAATTACAAACTGTATGTGACGTACACTGAGAGGATACTCTCCTCCAGCTCGCCGTATAGTCTCCCAAACCACAACTTGAAGGTGACCGTTAGGTTTTAACACCGCCAAGCGAAGAATGGGTGTAGGTTACAGAGGTAACCAGGTAGTAAGTGACTGTATGTAGGGGTGCGGTATTTATGTAGCCTGTGTACTGTAAAGTCAAGTATAGAGTAATGTATGAAGAATCGGAGTATGATAACCAAAAGAGAATCCAAAAATACCTAAGGTGTAAGCGATGGGTGGATACTTGTGGAAGTATCGATTTAGAATTTAGGAAAAAAAAATAAGAAAGTAAAGTAAAATAAGAAAATATAAGGAGTCAGGGGTGGATAATTAAAAAAATTGGGCGCCAAACTGTAATGTTGCCAACGGGGAAGCCGTTTGCAGCACCACAAGTTAAAAGAGAATTGGAGAGGAACCCGTAATGTTGCAAGCGGGGGAGCCGGTTGCAGCACCACAGGTTAAGAGACCTCAGGAGAAACCTAACCAACCTAAGAGTCCTACCTAGTAGATAGGATTCCTAACGGTTCGGAGATTAAAACAGAAAACTAACCTTAGTATTTACACATTTATTTACACTAACACGCACTGCACTTATAGTCAATTAAATCTTCAAGAAACGGAGAGAGGGAGAGAGAATTTTGAAGGTGTCCTTGGAAAGTTAGCCAAAAGGGAGAGGGTAGCACTCGTAGAACCACGCTGGAGGCTGGCCGAGGATTTTCTAGAGCCTGAGCTGGACCCGCCGATAGTGTGGCGCCAGCCAGGTAGCGCTAGGTGAGCGCTAGCGTGAAGACATCAGTCGACTGAGGTGGAGGCGCCGGCCCAAACCGGCCGACAGGCGCCGGCCCAAACTGGCCGACAGGGTTCTGAGTCAGCGCCAGCCCAGTGCTCCAGGGTAGGGGTCAGTGGCCCCAAAATAAGAGATCCTCCTGGAATCAAAATCAAAGGAACCGGAGCCTCTCACCCTGCCTGTTACTCGACGCTCATGCCGTAACAGGACTCGTCCACGCAACCTCAAATTCACACCGTCACTATTATCTATCTATATTATACATTTTTACAGAAAAAATGGTGTCTTCCAGATCACCTCCAACTCAAGACTGCCCAATTTTTCAAAACAAGGATCGCTGATCCTGTCAAAGAAAAACATTTCAAAAATTTGAATTTCATAACTAGAATTATAAGTTGGCAGTGTTATCATTGGAAGAGTCTGAATGTAGAGAAGCTAACAAAAAAGGTTAGTTTCTCTACATTATGCATGCCTCATAATATAGTTTTACTTTGATTTCATTTAATTCTGGATTGAGAAATTAGATATTAGTCAGCCTAAAATATAAACTCAACTGTCGGTGTTTATATTTTTATACTAACTTTTGCCTGAGGCTTCTCACGAGTGATATATTTATTTTTGTCTTATACCATAGGAACCTTTTATATTTTTCAGGATAAGAAGTAGCTTATTATGTCACTTTCCGTCTTTCAAACTATGTCCATGCCAAAAATCAAGTTAATCCATTGCTCCTTTGCTGCGTAAAAGATGAACAAACCAATAAACCAAGAAATACACTTTCGTATTTATAAGTCAACTGACATGATAATCATAATATCATGTCAGTTGAACGGCTGCTATGGATTTAAAAAGTGAGTGCTTAGGAACAAATTCCATGCAGCTTGTCATTTCAGTTTGCATCAGTTTCAATAATATAATAGGTTTGTGTAAACTTAAAAATTCACAAATCACAACCAGCAAAATACATCCAATACCTAAACAACAGTGGATTCCTAGCGTCCAACAGCAACAGCACTACATCTGACTTCTCAAGCGTTCTCCACAGCTGCTTCCAAAGTTCCAGATTCCTTTCGTAGGGTGTGACGGCAGCTCCGAGCTTGGCTTGCAACTCGTTCAGTTGCCGGCGCCAGTCGAGGTAGGACTCTCGCTCGCGTTCTAGCTGCTCCTCTGCAGTTATACCGGGCTTCCATGGAGGTCTGAAAATTATATCATAAAGATATAAAAAAACAATTCCTGTATAAGCGCCACACAAATCGGCGGAAGAGAAGTAAGCCGCAGATGACACTTTGCCGTGATTCGCCAATTATTGCGCATGTGTGCACAATGCGTAGGGAGCGCGCGGGAGGCATGAGGTTGGCGGGCGGGTCCGGTGTCTCGTCGCTCTGGCTCCCGCGGATACCTATATTTTGCCTTTTGCGCAGAATTCTGCGCATAACTTCCCATCCGCCGATTTGTGCGGCACTTAGTATACCAGCTTTTTTTTAGTTGTCCACTGTTAGAAGTGGGGCTACCCACATAGAGTGATTGGGCCATATACATCCACCACACTGGCTCATTGAGGGTTGGTGGATTCACATGTATATGTCGTCGAATTTCTTCTATGTAAGTATGCAGGTTGCCTCATCATATTTTCCTCATTATAATCTAGATAAATATTTTTTGACACAACCAATTTTCATTCTACACTTTATCAATAGGTAAGATACCTACTGATTGCTGTTTTACTTTATATTAGGTAAAAGAAGCGTGGTGGTGCTATTCTTTAAAAAAAGTGACAACACCTTATTGAAGAATTACAGCTCATCTCGCTTCTGAGCCATGTTTATAAGTTGTTTTCAAGAGTCATTACGAATCGTCTCGAACGCAGGCTTGATGACTTCCAGCCTTCCGAACAAGCCGGATTCCGAAAAGGCTTTAGTACCATGGACCACATACATACGCTGCGGCAGGTTATACAGAAGACCGAGGAGTATAACCAGCCACTTTGCTTAGCGTTTGTGGACTATGAGAAAGCCTTTGATTCGGTCGAGACATGGGCTGTGCTTGAGTCTCTTCAACGATGCCGTATTGACTATCGGTATATCGGAGTGTTGAAGTGTTTGTATAATAACGCCACTATGTCGGTCCGAGTACAGGAAGAGAGCTCCAAGGCGATCCCTTTGAAGAGAGGCATAAGACAGGGAAATGTTATATCTCCGAAACTGTTTACTGCTACTCTGGAGAACGCCTTTAAGCTCCTGGAATGGAAAGGATTCGGCATCAACATCAATGGCGAATACCTCACTCACCTTCGGTTTGCCGACGATATCGTAGTCAGGGCAAAGTCGATGGAGGAACTCAGTACGATGCTCGAAGGCCTCAATCGAGTATCTCAACAGGTGGGTCTTAAAATGAACATGGACAAGACAAAGGTCATGTGTAATTCCCATGTTGTACCCACCCCTATTTCAGTTGGGAACTCGGTTCTTGAAGTTGTTGACTCGTACGTCTACCTAGGACAAGTGGTCCAGTTAGGTAGGTCTGACTTCAAGAAAGAGGCTAATCGCCGAATCCAACTCGGCTGGGCAGCGTTCGGAAAATTGCGTAACGTTTTCTCGTCCGACATACCTCAGTACCTCAAGACGAAAGTTTTCGACCGGTGTGTGTTGCCAGTGATGACTTACGGCACAGAAACGTGGTCTCTCACTATGGGCCTTATTAGTAAGTTTCAAGTAGCCCAACGAGCCTTGGAGAGGGCTATGCTCGGAGTTTCTCTGTGCAATCGAATCAGAAATGAGGAGATCCGTAGAAGAACCAAGGTTACCGACATAGCCCAGCGGATTGGCAGGTTGAAGTGGCAATGGGCAGGGCACATAGCGCGGAGGACTGATGACCGATGGGGTCGAAAAGTCCTCGAGTGGAGACCACGTACCGGCAAGCACAGTTTAGGACGTCCACCCACAAGGTGGACGGACAACCTCATTAAGACTGCAGGATCGCGCTGGATGCGAGCCGCTATCAACCGGTCTCATTGGAGATCTTCAGGGGAGGCCTATGTTCAGCAGTGGACGTCCTATGGCTGAAAGGAAGGAAGGAAGGTAAAAAATGTGCAAAAATATGTTTGTTTCCATAATGGAGTACCCTTGACAATTGACGATATAGGCTGTATCAAACTTCTTGGCAGCTGGGAAGTTAACTGCAATCTGCGCAAAACGCACAGCTATGTGGTTGGGTTTTGCTTGTAGTTAATTTCAGCAGTAAGTGCAGTGTGGGACTTTCACCTAAGAGGAGAACAGATGATCTCATCAAGACTGCAGGATCACTCTGGACGCAAGCCGCCTCCAACTGGTCTTATTGGAGATCCATAAGGGAGGCCTATATCCAGCAGTGGATATCACATGGCTGATAGATGGATGGATGGATGGATGTAGTTTTTCACAGTTTCCATGTGATTCTACCTGTACTATTCCCTCAAACCTCTACAGTCTCCAGTTTAGTTGCATAAATATTTTATAGAATAATAAATTACTTTTAAATTTGAAATGAATACATTTTATTAAATTTCCTAACTACCCTATTGCTTTGTCCTTGAAAAAATTGTTGCTCATTATGCAATATTTGAAAGACTAAGGAGATACAGATAGTTCAACTCAGTTGTGCGCGCGGCCCTATGTGTGCGTGCGCTTGTAAATATACAACTTTCATTCGTGTGACAGTGACGCGACGACTGCCGCGTCACTGCCACACGAATAAAAGTTGTATATTTACAAGCGCACGCACACATAGGGCCGCGCGCACAACTGAGTTGAACTATCTGTACAATAATAGGGTAATACAGGAATTAAAATTTTAAGGAATACTAACCTCCTTGGCACAGTCAACGGCTCATCGAAATTGGGCTGAGACGTGACTACAGCCACTTCCATCGGGACCGACTTTACATATCTCAAGTTCATCTTCTCAGCTGTGAACTCTCTGTTAGCGAGCTCTGCTGTGGAGAGGAACTCCTGGAGTGACGACTCCGCTGTTACTGACTGGAGGTTCAGGCGACCCCACTCGTAACCGTCATTCACTTCTGTGGTGTGGAGCTAGAAACATGTAGATGAAGTATGAGCAGAAAATCACTAGTAGGCACTCATTTTATTTCAATATTTCACACACATAGCTACTACATTTCCAATTGTGTCGGATATCAAATAAGATTATTCCTAAAATTTAAGTATTACATCGAAATACAGTACTGTGATATAAAAGATTCAGCGTTAGGTTATGTTTACATTTGTAAGTTTGGGACAAAACATTAGAGTAGTAACTATTCTTATAGATGTCAAGGATGGGCTATAGCTTTTAGAAAATATTTGTCAAACTTAATAGCTATTTCAAACCAAGAAAGTACTAAAAATTTAACATACCATGGTGTTATCCTCGACATGTTTTTTGTGGCGATTTTTAGAAAATCTGTCCTTTATAAGGGACCGCCCAAGGCCTTCTTTGTTTTTCTTTCCCATTTTAATTACTTCAGTTTCGTCTTAAAGTAGTTAAATCGCTTTTACTGTATTTTTTTGATAATTTAGTAACACGACGATGAGCAGAAACAGCAAAACAGAAAACAAGCATGCATGTGTTCGACAAATTAACTTTTATGACACTGACATTGACAATCTGATAACAAAACATGGATGTGTTATATCCTCCTAACATTTTTTTTAACAGATGGTGTATAGACAAAAATATCTATTTTTTCTATATCCCACAACACAAATGTGAAAGTTTTGTTCGTTCGTGTTTTGTTTAGTTCATTCACAACGTTCCATTCCGCATCATTTTGAAAACTTTGTGTCGTAAAAAGTCATCACAAAAACAAGAAATAGCAAAACGGAACGTATCAAAACATCGAAGCGCGAGCGAGTTCGTCTTCGATTTTTTGTAGAGGTTATTAAAAAAGTAATAAAATGGAAGGTTTCGCGAAGGAATAACTCAAAATCTTTGCATCTCTACCTCTGTGTTGAGATAATAATTTATATCAGTTTCTGTGAAGATGTCCGAATATTATGATCATTACCATCGATGGGAGCCTCTAGCAGAATTCCATTTCAACCTGAATGACAGTGAAGATGAATACGATGATGAGAATTATTTGTATTGTTTGTGCAGCAGAGCTTATATCAGGTAATAAAATTATACCACTATATCAAATTACTTCCCTGAAAGATTTAACATGTTGTCATAACAAAATAAGGTAGTAATGCAGCTGTAGTCCCTGAAAATCCTCTGATTCCTAGAAAGTAAGGTAGCCCTGATACACAAGGCTTGGTTAAATTCGCAGTAATGCTATCCAGTTTGGTAATACCATGGTATTACAGCATGACTTACAGTAGCACTACTTCCATCCGTTATTCATGTCCAGCTGAATAGACTCAATCAAGGAATGTCCACCCTTAGATTTCCAGGCAGTGCATGTCCAGCATTGGTGGACATTCCTTGATTGAGTCAATTCAGCTGGACTAATGTTCAGTTGTTGTTATCTAAATACATGTTGTTACCTCCATGACAAAGTTATGAATCTGTATAATTCACATTTTTCACCAGAGTGTTTTGAACGCTAGTTTACTAGGTATTGGTAACTTAGTTTCAGAGATCGAAATTTGTAGGATTGCCAGGATGTGTAATACTGCTTAGTAACACTTCTACATAATAATACCAATTTGACTAAAATGGCATTCATAACTTTGCCATCGTAGCTGTTCCTCCTTTTAACTATGTGGATATAGGTACTAGTGTAATAATTGTTAGTAGGTAGTTCGACCATCATTTTATTTTATTTATTTTATCATGGAACTGAATGGTACTACAGTAGGGACAAGATAATAGGTCACTTTTGACATTTCATTTATGCAAAGAAAAATATACCTTGTACTAAAGGAATAAAACTCCAAGCCGTATTCGAGAACACTTATCGGTCGTCGTCAATATTGTTTTCATGAGTTTTATTCCTTTAGTGTAAGGTATATTTTTCTTTGCATTCATGAACTGTCAAAAGTGACCTATTAAAATGACTCCACTTTAGTGTTAAATTATTTCGAGATCCATTTTAAATGGAACTAGTGTTGTAAATTTTTAACAGTAGTTCCATCATGGAACTGTAAATGGTACTAGTGGCGACGAACCGAAGTGATGATGTGTTTACTTCAACATTTAGTTCTTATCAATAAAGGCAATTGATCAAAAAAATTAATTATACTACTAATATAATACTTCTTTTGACAGAGATGGGGTGAAAACATACTATGTGGACAAAGAAGATGGCAGCGAGAGTGACATAGAGGTGCCTCGAGACACGGGCTCTCAGGGTTGGGAGAATGAATCTCATGTGCACTTCTCTTTGGACACCTCTTACAAAGTCAAGTGTGAGGTAAATCACTTTCATCAGCCTGTAATCGCCCACTGCTGAGCATAAACCTCTCTTCTTGTACCCCACTCATATCCCGGTACTATGCTTGGTCCATGTAAGACCCACAATCTTTATAACATTGTCGAACCAATGAGCTTGCGGACGTCCCACAAAATCACTTCACATCAAATCACTTTAGCTTAGTTATATTAATTATTTATATTTAACTGCCTCGGTGACCCAGTGGTTAGTGACACTGACTTCTGTGCCAAAGGATTATAGGTTCTATTCCCACTGACAGCAAGAATTTTTGTGGTAAAAGTGGGTGTTTGCTGAATCTGGATGTTCTACTATCTGTACATATAAGTATATATTTAAATAAATATATATTAAAGTATGTATATTAGTCTCTGGCAGCCAAGGCACAAAATATAAGCTTTGTGTTACAGCTCACAAGAGTACTACATCATCTTGCCCAAGAACACAACAAAGGCTGGCGCACAGTCGGAGTCTTTTTAGATATTGAGAAGGCGTTTGACAGAGTATGGCACAATGGTCTAATTTTGAAATTAACCAAAACAACAATGCCACCAGGATATATAAGAATCGTGGTTTCCTTTCTGGGTAACAGAAAGTTCTTTGTATCTGTAGAAGACGCTAACTCTACCTGCAGACCAATTAAAGCGGGGGTAACCCAAGGAAGCTGCTGGGCACCATATTTCTACGCTTCATACACGGACGATATTCCTGTCTTAGACGAAATTCATAGACTTCCTGGTGAACGAGGCGTAACACTCGCACTTTTCGCCGACGATAGTGCGTACTTTGCCTCGTCACGATACGCCAAAATAGCTGCCGGTAGAATCCAGCGGGTTCTTAACCTTTTACCCAACTGGCTGGACAAATAGCGTATGGCGGTAAATGTTGGCAAAACAGCTGCTCTGTTCACAGGTGGCCAGCGTATTTTACCTCCAGCACTAAATCTTCGCGGGGAAGAAATTAAGTGAGAGAGTACAATAAAGTACTTAGGCGTTCACTTTGACAGAACGTTAAGAATGTGCCCTCAAGTAGACCACGCAATGAGACAAGCAAAAGCTGCCAGAGCTCTCCTCCGACCAGTGTTAACTTCGAAGCTCCCACTGCGAACAAAGGTTGGAATATATAAATGTGCACCGGAGCTGGGCGATACGTCCGGAACGACGTAACCGCTCGGGATGTTGGAATCGAATCACTGGGGGAATTCGTGGCCCGATTGGCTTGCGGTATGTACGACCGCGCCGACAACGGGCCGCACCCCCATCTGAGAAATATACAGAATACAGAATACAGAATTTTTATTTGCAAGTAAAATAAGAGGTACAATACAATACATATTGCCCCACTACACACACGCCCACCTGACGTCAAAACATATCGCGCGCTCCCCCGCGAGATCTTGCGCGAAACTGACAAAGATAGCGACTAACGAAGGAGCAGGACAAAGACTAAAAAAAAAGAGAAAAAAAACTCGTCTCACACCTAAAAGCCGCTGAGAGGCCTTCTAAAAAGGATACGGTATCGGCGGCAAACCATATTCCCCAGAGGTCGTAGCCTCTGGCGCCCAGCCTTGGCAAAGGGGAGAGACTCCGAGGCCAATACTCACCACGCCAAAGAAGGTGGTGGAAGGACTAGAAATGATGATGTCCCTAATATATTTATTTATAGTGTTAAGTTGCTTGTTTATGAGTGTGTACTATCTCACTGCAGTGCAAGGCCTTTTATTTTCTAGTTTTGATGGTCTTATGCTGAATACCTGTTTTTTATAATCAATGAAATGTTATTGATTTGATAAGACTGCATATTCAAGCTTTCAAGCAACCAACTGGATATAATCAATGTCCCAATGCATTTTATTCCTTTTATGATTCAATATTGCCATTGTTATAATATTTTTAAGAATAACTATAATAGAATCTCTGATCATGTGAAATATATCTGATGACTATCAGAGTCTCAAAGATATTAGTATCTAGCTACTTCAGAGCTCTTTTTTTAACAAATAACTAAATTAAATTTACAGCCCTTACATTATCACAATATCTTCCATCCATCAGCCATAAGAAATCCACTGCTGGACATAGGCCTCCCCTATGGATCTCCAATAAGACCGGTTGGAAGCAGCTTGCATCCAGCGCGATCCTGCGGTCTTAACGAGGTCATCCGTCCACCTTGTGGGTGGACGTCCTACGCCGCGCTTGCCGGTACGTGGTCTCCACCCGAGAACTTTTCGACCCCATCCGTCATCAGTCCTCCGTGCTATGTGCCCTGCCCATTGCCATTTCAACTTGCCAATCACAATATCTTACTTAATTGTAATTCCTAAGGCTTTTGTCATTCGATTTTATGATAGACATGATTGTTTTATTTTGCAGAAAGATGAAGGAGCAAGCTGTTACTGTAGTGCATCACACACTGACAACTGTTGCTCCACTGATGAGCATGATGCAGCGCAAATACATGGGACAACCCACGCTCTACAACCAAGTGACAGTGGGGCAGACCTCACTTACCAAGACTGCCATTCAGAAAACACCATCCCAGATAAACTTGAAAGAATGGACCAAGATTTCCCCAACCCCACTGAAAACTATCTCTCAGAAGGTACTTGGGACAAATTCTGGGCTATAAATGGTGAACGCCTCATTTGGGCGTCTTGGATTAAAAAGTACAGCGACTACATCAACCCAGCTTATTTGGATGAAAAAAATGACTTAATCGTAGATGACAGTAACATTCCGAAACAGAGGTCTGTTGACCAGATCTATAACGAGTCTAGGAATGAAGATGACAGTATGAGAGAGAGAAAGTTTTCATACGACTCTAAAGTTAATCCGTACAAAAAAGGTGTCACTCAAAATCAGACCGAGAAACTTGAGAAGAATGAAAATAAGGACGAGTCCTGGCTGCCGTGCAGTAGGAGACGGTCTTGCTCGGAGCATGAGAGAATAGTTAGTCCTAGAACATTAGCCGGTACTGATTCTATGACAAATGTTACAAAAATAACCTTCTCAAGCTATGACGTCACATCCAGCCATGTAACATCAGAATCAAGCCCAACAGATGACTACAGTGTCTCATCGTCTATTTCAGATGATCAATCCAATGATCAAACTCGGATAGCCAATGTAGAAGAGCCAACCTCGATAGACGATATGGACACAGATCAGTACTGGCAATTTCTATGGAAAAAGCATTTCGGAGAGCAATATGCATTGCACTACGCAAATTATATTGAAATTCATGCTCAAGATCTCAACGACAAACTTCCTTCTATCCATATTCAAGCAACAACTCCTGAAGAAACTAAAAAAACAATAGAAAAACCACAAGAAAAGGTTTTAGAAATCGAATGCGAAAATAGCGAGGGGAATTCTCAAGAACTGCCAACTGTGATAGAAATACAAACACAAGTTGAAGAAGTAAACTTGCAAGAGACACAAAAGACTACAAAAGCGAAAAAAAGGGGGAAGAAACAGTCAAACAAATACCTCGGTTCTGTTGGTGTGTTGTTACAAAATCTTCTCCAAGACGAAATAATTGCTGAAAGCAGTAAATTAGAACAAGACAGAATAACAGATGAAAACAGAAAAGTTTTAGAAACAGACGAAGTTAAAGAAGATAATAACAAAATAGTTGAAGCATCTGAAACTGGCGTAGATAGTACTGGTAATAATGATAAGGTACCAGAAAGTGGAGTTGTAAATGAACATACTAGTAATTACCAACAGTCTGTGAGCAATACTAACTTAACGTCGTATAGTTATGATGATGGTGATGATGAACCCCCTGAAGAAACGCCAATCAATTTGAAAAGAAGGTACAAAAGTTGACTTTTTTTAGGAAGTCTGTTTTTAATTGTACACTTTTTAAATGTTTCTACATTTTTGTTTCCCACCAACTTTTTCTAGGATCAATATTTTTTTTTAATAAGTCAGAGGTACTACGGGTGATCCAAAAGTAATAATAATCAATAACAAACACAATGAATAAAATAAAAAAATAAATTTATTTCTCAACATAGTCTCCTAGCAAGTCTATACATTTAGTCCATCTCGTTTCTAAACCTAAAATTCCCTTAGAAAAAAAATCTTTATCTTGACTCTCAAAAAAGTCCTCAACCGCGGCCATCACGTCGCTATCATCGTCAAATTTCTTGCCTCGGAGATGTTCCTTGAGTCGTGGAAAGAGATAAAAGTCACTGGGGGCTAGATCTGGTGAATAGGGGGGGTGATCCACCAGCTCAAAGCCCGCTTCCTGAATGGCAGCCATGGCAATTGCAGCTTTGTGAACCGGTGCGTTGTCTTGATGGAACAGCACTCCAGCCCGCAGTTTGCCTCGCCTTTTCTCCTTAATAGCCTCCCGCAATCTTCTTATTTGTTCTGCATAGTAGGAGCCTGTAATAGTGGCCCCCTTTTCCAATTAGTCCACCATAATTATTCCTTCAGCGTCCCAAAAAACAGACGCCATAACCTTCCCTGCTGAGCTTGACACTTTGAATTTCTTCGGCGTCGGTTCATCGGATCGTTTCCATGTCATCGATTGTTGTTTTGTTTCAGGATCAAAATGGTGGATCCAGGTCTCGTCCATGGTCACAAAACGTGACAAAAAATTATCCTTGTCTGCCTGGAAATTTTCGAGTTTTGCTCTTGACATGTCGACTCGTTTCTTCTTTTGCTCGTCGTTTAAAATTTTCGGTACCCAACGCGCGGAGACCTTTCTCATATGCAATTCTTTCGCAAGGATTCTTTGAATGCTGCCATATGAGATCCCTGTGACCTCAGCTACATGCCTGATAGTCACTCTTCGATCTTCCAATACAACTTCTTCAACTTTTTTCACATTTTCTTCAGTGAGGGACGTCGATGGGCGTCCTTCGCGGTGTTCGTCTTCCGTCGATGTTCTTCCCAGCTTAAACTCCTTAGCCCAGCGTGCAACTGTGAAATATGGAGGAGAAGAGTCCCCTAATGTTTCCACCAAGTCGCTTTGTATGTCTTTGGTAGACATTTTTTTCAAGCAGAGGTATTTAATGACAGCTCTGATTTCGTGTTTTTCCATTTTGATGTTCACTCCTTGACAGCCCGTATTCAAATGAATGTAGCTCCCGGGAATCGTGGCCTATTTATATGATTTTTTTTTCCTGAACTAGTTGGTAATTGAGCAAGTGACTGATATTTTTTTTGTATTTTTGTGTGCACTAGAAATAACTGATTATCATTACTTTTGGATCACCCCTCGTATAATTTTGTTTCTTCCATAACTTGTGTAATTTCAATTTTACATGAGAAATTATTACAGTCAAAGTTGTTTGAAATTTGATTTCCTACAACTTTGATTCCCATCAACTTTTTCTAGAATTGATATTTTTCGATAAAGACATGAGACAAGGTACAGTAGGGATGCAATTTCGTTTCTGTCGTGTCAAAACCAAAGTTGTTCAAGTGAAATGTAATATTTTACAGCTCCAAAGTTAATGCTCAAATCACATTTTAAAATTAAAGAAAGATCATAATAATTGTTTGAAATTTCGTAGTTCCCTTTAAACCAGAACATAACTATCATAGATTACTTATTACCATTATAAATTACTTATTATCATTATTTTCAGCCATGAAATCGATCACGAAGAAATAGCCTCAGGGAAAATCAAAGCAACATTTGAAATGATGGGCTTTTGTATAGGAGATAACAACATCCCTAGAGGACAGATGGTGTTTAGGAAACGTGTGGCAAGACTTCGCCCTCCAAGGTACAAGAACACTAGAAGATTTGGCAGGAAAACATACTTTGACGAAGATGGCAACCCAATGGACGAGGTAAATATAAGTTCTTTTTAGGGTTCCATACCCAAATGGTAAAAACGGGACCCTATTACTAAGATTCCGCTGTCTGTCTGTCACCAGGCTGTATCTCGTAAACTGTTATAGCTAGAAGGCTGAAATTTTCACAGATGATGTATTTGTTGCCGCTATGACAACAAATACGAAGAACAGAATAAAATTAATAATTTAAGGGGGGCTCCCATGCAAGAAACCTGATTTTTTAGCCGCTCTATATTAATAATGGTAAGAGGTACATGCTTGATATATTCACAGAATATTTAGTTGCATATGCACTTCAATAATAAATGATTAAATTGAAATAAAATAAATATTTAATTTTTATTTTATTTATTAATAAAATAAACATTTATAAAATAATATTTTTCCCATACAGTACGGAACCCTTCGTGCGCGAGTTCAATGATCTCTCTGATTGATTAATTTATGAAATAGTTGCCTTAAGGCCGCTTGTCTTGATCAGTGCGCGAAGTTCAAATGTTTTTAGGTTTTTGCCATTTACAGATTAATTACTCATTTACGAAATATCATTTAGCGACCATGTTTACAAGGTTAACGGTAGTGTTCACAAGGTTTACGCCTATAAACCAAATTAGGGGTCAGTCTATGCACGAAAGTGCATCAACTGATTTTCGTGACCTTAGTTTGTAGTTGATGTACCTTTGTGCATTAACTGACCATTATTTTGGATTTTAGATGTGTCTATCTCTACCTAATCATGGCTAAATGAGTTTTCGTAAACCTACAATCGGCCCAAATTTAAAGGCGCCTTAGTAAATGTAATAGCAACGTAAAATAGTGTTCTCTATCAAATATTTTATAGTGAAAAAGAAACAGGGCTACTCTAAAGTAAATGGCAAAAAAGCCACAAAAAAAATAGATTTTCGCACGCCGATTACGTGCATCAGCCTGGATAATCTCCCTGATTGATTAATTATTGAAATAGTTACCTTTAACACTTATATTTACAACACTTATATGATATATATTTCACAGAGTAAAGACTCCCAAGACGAAAGGGACATGCAAACAGATGATGACTTGCCTTGCCCTGACTTTAAATCCGAAGCACTCAGACTTTTGAGCACATTAGATCAAAACTATCCAAAAAATGCAGAAAATGACACAGCTAAAGTAGAAACAGTCATATATCCTAGTGTAACAGAAACAAGTGAAACAGAAAAAGATAAAGCTCAAAAAACTACTCATTATGATGATAAAAGTAAAAGCATAGCTCAAAGTGTAAGCGAAGAAATGAATGTTGATACAAATGATACTACAAGCGCAGATAATAAATCTATAAAGGTAGAAACAAATATTGTAAGTTCAGGCTCAAGTGAAAGTGCTAAAATAGTTAGTGAAGATATGAATAAAGATTTAAATAAAATTCTAAATAACTCTAAAAATAACAATTTAGAGTTGAATATCGATCAAGAAGGCAATAAACAATTGACTGAACTAAAAATGCCTTCAAACGAAGTCATTAAGCAAAATGCAATGAATGTCGATTGTAATGATACCAATCAACAAGATATTACAGAAAACTCATTAGAAGAAGTAGATAGTTCTGAAAATAGAAATTCTACTTTAGAAACTGTTGCAAAGAAGGATATTGATAACTATGACGTACAGAATAAAGTTGAAAATGATGATGAAGATAATGTAGCTGTGAACGCTTCAGAAGTGCCCTTACCGGAGGATTTGGACCAGTCCAGTGATGAAAAGCAGGAAGCTCTCGATATTTCAGGTAATCGTTATATTTAAACATTTCGTGTCATGTTGTTCGTCCGCGATGAACTCCTCAACTACTGAACCGATTTTAACCAAATTTTGTACAATGTGTGCAGTTTATAATCGCAATTTTTTTGGTGAAATTTTAATATTATTATTCCAAAACAACGTTTGACGGGTCAGCTAGTAGGTACCTACTAATATATTTTATGTAGGTAATAAGAAAACGTAATCTTTACTAATATTATTATTGTGTTTCGCTCTTAGCTTAGTTTGTGTAGGTGTTGGTCAGCGATCATCGAAGTTACGCAACGTTCAGCACAGTCAGTCATCGGATGGGTGACCGCGGGTGGCATTTACAACTGAGCGCTACCGTGGCTCGGATGACACGTTCAATTGTAGACCCCGGTTGTTTTTGACCGACGAAACGGAGAAGGGAATCAATTCGGCGCGTATTTTTTTTATGTAAAACCACGCATAACTTTTTACGTAGTGGTCCGATTTCAAGATTTATTTTTTTATTGGAAAGAGTATACTTTGAAATTGACCCCATTTAAATTTTATCGAAATCGGCAGGGCCATTTTTGATAAATCAATAATAATATGAAAAATGCTACATCGATCTGTGCGAAATATTCGCGAATTCTGTACACGGTTGAAGTCGGTCATGCTATTTTTTGCAAAAAAAAAACAATATGATTACCGTTTAGCTATGTCAGAGGCCTAAAGAGGCTTTAAAATTCTGACGTTAAAGCTAGCCTAGCTTATACAAACCTACTAATATTATAAATCCGAAAGTATGTTTGTTGTATAGTTCCTCTTTCACGCAGCAACAGAGCAACGGATAGACTTGATTTTTGCCATAGATATAGCTCAAAGGCTTAAAAATTCAAATAGCTTAAAAATAAAGTATTCCCATGGGCTATCCCATACAAAAAAAAACTAAATATCACACAGCAAAAGCTAGTCGATGATCAAGTAATGAATTATATTGGTAAAATAGCTCAAAGGCTTAAAAATTCAAATAGCTTAAAAATAAAGGATTCCCATGGGCTATCCCATACAAAAAAAAAACTAAATATCACACAGCAAAAGCTAGTCGATGATAAAGTAATGAATTGTATTGGTAAAATAGCTCAAAGGCTTAAAAATTCAAATAGCTTAAAAATAAAGTATTCCCATGGGCTATCCCATACAAAAAAAAAACTAAATATCACACAGCAAAAGCTAGTCGATGATAAAGTAATGAATTGTATTGGTAAAATAGCTCAAAGGCTTAAAAATTCAAATAGCTTAAAAATAAAGTATTCCCATGGGCTATCCCATACAAAAAAAAAACTAAATATCACACAGCAAAAGCTAGTCGATGATAAAGTAATGAATTATATTGGTAAACCTATATCAAAATTCTCGGATGTGTTATCTTCTAAAATTCATATACCTAAGCAGTAATTTTAAATTCTCCATGATTTTTTACTGAACTCATATATATACATAGGTACAGAGTTTTAATTTTTACTAGCGGCCCGCCCCGGCTTCGCACAGGTTTATTATAAATATAAACATTCCTCTTGAATAACTCTTATCTATTAAAAAAACCGCATCAAAATCCGCCGTGTAGTTTTTTAAAGATATAAGCATATATGGGGACAGCGGAAGCGGCTTTGTTTTATACTATGAAGTGATACTGTTGCACAAAATTAATCACAGATAATTAACTTATTACATGTAATTAATTAGAAAAATATTAGAGAAGAAAGTTTTTGCATCGATGAGTAACTCGATTTTTTAGGGTTCCGTACCCAAATGGTAAAAACGGGACCCTATTACTAAGTCTCCGCTGTCCATCTGTCTGTCACCAGGCTGTCCTCATGAACGGCGATAGGCAGAACTATTAAATTTTCATAGATGACCTATTTCGGTTGCCGCTACAACAACAAATACTAAAATCAGAAAACCCATACAACAAACCTGATTTTTTAGCCGTTTTTCTCTCGATATTAATTTAGGTAACCGGTAGATGTTCGAAATGATCACAGACTAAATTTTTGGGCTCCCAATGCTCCCTGAAGAAAATAAGAAACCTGATTTTTTTGCTCGATATCAATAACGGCAGCAGGAAGTTGCTTGAAATATTTACTGAATATTAAGGTTACAAAACGAAAATAATTAAATTAAAATAAATATAAATATGTTAGCCCCCCTTAACTTTCCATACGGAACCCTTCGTGCGCAAGTCCGACTCGCGCTTGGCCGATTACTTCAAAGAAACCACACTTATTCAGTGGTCATTTGTTAATAGAACAATTAGATGATTACCCTGATCAACGTATATAATAACCGATTTTTGTGCATTGTTCAAAGTGTACTTCTAGTAAAATATGTTGTTCGCAGTGTTTATCAAAAACTTAAGTTTTATTCATGTAATTCTTGTTCTCGAGTTTTTTACCGACTTCCAAAAAGGAGGAAGTTCTATGTTCGTCTGTAAGTTTTTTGTGTATGTTCATTGATATTTTCGCTAATTGTAAATTGCTATTTAAAAAAATCTTTTTAGTTTTATGTGGGTATTGGGATATGAATTTAATGGGGCGGCCCCATTTAAATTTTATCGAGATAGGCAGTGCTGTTTTTTAAAAATCTACAATAATTTAATAATTCTATAGGTATGTATATCAATTCGAGCGAACTATTAGAATTTTGTACACGTTTGCAGCCGGTTGTGCCATTTTTTGCGAAAAATAATTCTTTGTACATATCAAGTCATATTGTTATCGAGTTTCCTTAGCTTCTATCTTGCTTATTGAACTTTTTTTTATAACTAATCATTGTTCTTGTTTTTACCGTCTTCCAAAAAGGAGGATGTTCGCGTGTATGTCTCTTTAAATATAGCCTATGTGTTATTCTGATATATAAACATTACTACTGAAAAGTTTCATCTCAATCCGTTCAGTAGTTTTTGCGTGAAAGAGTTACAAACATCCATACATACAAACTTTCGCGTATATTATATTAGTAGGATTATACATAACTTACTTATAACAGTCCATGCATGTCTTCAAATGCATTGAAATTCAAAACTAAACTTGTTTGTTTCAGTCAATCAAAACTTGGAGTCGACTAAACGACGACGTCGCCGGGAGCGCTACGCCAAGCTGGACGAAGAAGAGCTATCCAATGTGCCCAGCGAGCTGCGGGACGACCCTAAAATGATGAAGTATTGGAAGAAACGGCATTCGCTGTTCCACAGGTACCTACCTACCTACATAATTGTGTTACTGTTGGCGACCTTTTTATAGGATTTTTATTAATGCAAATACTTCTTCGAAAACTTTGTTTTTATGCTTTTTTTAAATAAGTTTAAGTAATTGTTTTAGTTTTTTTTTTTTGTATCCTTAAAATGTAAAATTCGGGAATGAGTAAAATCTGCCGAAATAGCCCTTTTTTACCTGACTGCCAGAGAAGGGTATATACTAAGCTACACAAATCAGTTATGCGCAGAACGCTGCGCAAAAGCCGAAATATAGGTATGCGCGGGAGCCAGAGAAACGAGACGCCGGGGCACACCCGCCTGCCAACCTCATGCCTCCCGCTCGCTCCCTACGCCCTTGCTCACCACTACAACACGGGGCGTCGGAATTGTGCACACATGCGCAATAATTAGCAAAAACTTCTCATCCGCCGATTTGTGTGGCGCTTAGTATATAGGTATTGTTTTGTAAGTCTATTTCAGCCCATTTTGCTTCCATTTCTGTGCGAGTAAGGCAAATGAGACTTATCATGGTGGTTGATAGAGCTAAATCATTGAACATCAATGGGGTGTCAAACTTGAACATAGCTGACTATTTTGTTTATCTCGGCTCCAGCATCTGTAATAATGGCTCCTGTGAAGGTGACGTGCGAAGACGTATAGGTATGGCGAAGGGGGCCATGTCTCAGCTCGATAAGATATGGAAGAACAGGGGGATAAGACTGAAAACAAAAATTAGATTAGTCCGCACTCTAGTTTTCTCCATCTTTCTGTATGCTGCCGAGACTTGGACTCTAAAAGCAGCAGATCGTGGACGCATTGATGCCTTCGAGATGTGGTGCTGGAGAAGGATGCTCAGGATTCCATGGACAGCTCACCGGACCAACGTATCGATACTTAAACGCCTCAAGGTCACGACTAGACTCTCTACCGTCTGTCTTAAACGTGTCCTTGACTACTTTGGCCACATTGCAAGGAAAAAAGACGATAATCTCGAGAAACTGATGGTCACAGGGAAAGTCGACGGCACGAGGTCGTAGTCCGATACGTTGGTCCGATCAGATTCGCACCACTCTTGACTCACCCATCTATGAGGCGCTGCGGGTTGCTGAAGATAGAGGACGATGGAAGAACATAGTGAAAGAGAAGCTTCTGGGAGGCGGAGGTCACGACCCTCATACATGAGGAAATCGACGCGAGGAGGAGGACTGAGCATAAAATCAAAAAATGCTGACAGATCCAGGTGGAGCTTCAAGCGCTATGTTGAAGAAACGCTTTTGGCCGAAATCTCGGAAACTATGCACTTTAGGGCAAAAGTCGTGGAGACCATTATTGTAGAGAATTAAATTTTGCATCTTTTGTTTCTAGTAAACGTTTTTGTAAAACTTACCGTTTACGATTTGTGGCCCATTTAAAGAAAATCATTAAATGTCTAAAAATCGTAAACGGTAAGTTTTACAAAAAAGTATACTGGATACAAAAGATGCAAAATTTTATTCTCTACAATAATGGTATCCGTGATTTGTGCCCCAAAGTGCATAGTTTCCAAGATACTGAAAACAAAAGATGCAAAATTTTTCAAAATTTGTTTACGATTTAAGGCCCATTTAATAAACCGGTATTTCTATCGCGGCCGATAACTCTTGAAATATTAGATTAATCAATAAAAACCGGTTCATTGAATTGGCCATAAATCGTAAACGGTAAGTTTTACAAAAAAGTTTACTGGAAACAAAATATACAAAATTTTATTCTCCATAATAATGACTTTTGCCCTGAAGTGCATAGTTTCCGAGATATCGGTCAAAAAGTTTTTCCAAGAATGCGCTTGAAGCACCACCTGGATCTGTCAGCATTATGTGATTTTATACTCAGTAATAAGTGAACCTAACCCTTATAAAAAAGAAATTGGATTGGAAATTTAGTGCAAAGTTAAATTCTATTTTTCCTGGGGTATCAGACGTTTTTGCTACATATTTTATCAAAATGTGCCACACTGCATTCCGCATTTGATGGTCTGCGTCAAATGCGGAATGCAAATGCAATGAAAGATTTCCGATAACAAAAAAAAAAGTTGTAGATAGCTAGCTGCAAGTCCTGACTTCGCGTGGCTACGACGAATATATTATTTATAGCTATTAACTTTCCGAAAGAAATATTCTTAAAAATATCTGCTGATCTGATACACAGACTGACTTGTTTTATGTTATGTTGTCATTTTGATAAATTCTCCACAGATTTGACGAAGGCATTCGGCTGGACCGCGAGAGTTGGTTCAGCGTTACTCCCGAGAACGTCGCGCGTCATATAGCTCAGAAATACACGTACGATACGGTGCTCGACGCTTTCTGCGGCGCCGGCGGGAATACTATACAGTTCGCGATTACCAGCAAAAAAGGTAAGTAAAAATATTTGTTATAGTTTTCTTAATGGTATTCAATACATACTCAATAATATTTAAATGCGGTTCTCAATTAACATGTTTTTGTATGGCAATAGGTACATAATGACTATAAGGGTATGTTAATTTTATTGTTTGTATTAGAACGATTTTACTACAGAAAAAAATTGACGTTATTTTTGGACAACTTTGCACTGAAATTCCGATCCAAATTTTTTGTTTAATAAGATTTAGGATCACTTACTAAGCATAAAATCACAAAATGCTGACAGATCCAGGTGGAGCTTCAAGCGCCATCTTGAAAAAACGTTTTTGGTCGATATCTCGGAAACTATGCACTTAAGGGCAAAAGTCACGGAGACCATTATTGTAGAGAATAAAATGTTGCATCTTTTGTTTCCAGTAAACTTTTTTGGAAAACTTAACGTTTACGATTTGTGGCCCATTTAAAAAAAAAAATCATTAAATGTCTACTAATCGTAAACGGTAAGTTTTACAATAAAGTATACTGGATACAAAAGACGCAAAATTTTATTCTCTACAACAATGGTCTCCGTGATTTGTGCCCAAAGTGCATAGTTTCCAAGATATCGACCAAAAACGTTTTTTCAAGATGGCGCTTGAAGCTCCATCTGGACCTGTCAGCATTTTGTGATTTTATGCTCAGTAAGTGATCCTAAACCTTATAAAAAACGAAAATTGGATCGGAAACTTAGTGCAAAGATAAATTCTTTTTTTACCGTACTATTTATTATTTTGTTTTCTAGATTATCTTAAAAAAAATGTGTCTAATGTGTTGTGTGCATTTGGATAGTAGGATAATTTTTGGTAACAGTTTTTCGATATCTTTAAGATTATTTGGCAATTTATTCAATATTTTTATGGCCATAGAATGTCTTCTGCGTATGAGTGTGTGAACTGAACATTTATAGCAAATCTCCATAAAACAAATTCTATAGCGTATGTGAAACCAACAAACCTGTTCTTAGACCAGCGCGGCGGATTTGTTCCGATCTCTATGGGCATAGCGTAGCTAGGCTTTGACGTAATTTGTTTTTAGGGTTCCGTACCCAAAGGGAAAAACGGGACCCTATTACTAAAACTTCGATGTCCGTCTGTCTGTCTGTTTGTCACTGGGCTGTATCTCATGAACCATGATAGCTAGGCAGCTGAAATTTTCACAGATGATGTATTTCTGTTGCCGCTATAACAACAAATACTAAAAAGAGAATAAAATAAATATTTAAGGGGGGCTCCCATACAACAAACCTGAATTTTTAGACGTTTTTCGCTTTATATTAATAATGGTAACAGGTAGATTCTTGAAATTTTCTCAGAATATTTAGTTTTCTATTCACTTTAATAAGAAATTATAAAATTAAAATAAAGTAAATATTTAAGGGGGGCTCCCATACAGTACGGAACCCTCCGTACGCGAGTCCGACTCTTACTTGGCCGATTATTTTCATATTCCGAGGCCGAATAAAATTTCTGTTATTTCCAAGCTGCGAATAAACCAATCCTCCCGCAACTGTTAAGATATCTTCAGTCAGGATTGGGTTATCTGCAGCTTGTAGCTAACGTCACAACCATCACGAAGTTTGATTCGTCCTATACTTTATATGAATCTTAGCACAATCACTGCTGAGATATTGTATTCGAGAAATTTTTTAGCCGAATTTTGAGCTGGTGATTTAGTTCTAGCATAGACGAACCATATATTAGTAATGGTCGTTGGTTCTAGCTTCATTTTAATTACACTTCTAATATTGATTTAATTTTTTCTTTCAGTCATAGCGATAGACATCGACCCGGTGAAGGTGGAGATGGCTCGCCACAACGCGTCGGTGTACGGCGTGGAGGATCGCATACAGTTCATAGTCGGAGACTTCTTCGAGCTCGCGCCCACTTTGGAAGCCGATATGGTGTTCCTGAGCCCGCCTTGGGGTGGACCCAATTATTCTAATGTAAGTATATTTATTGTAATTATATACTTGTATACTGTACTGTATCAGCCTTTTAATAGTCCACCGCAGGACGTAGGCCTACCCACAAAGGGTGATTGGGCCATATATATCTACCACGCTGGCCCAGTGCGGATTGGTGGATTCACATACGCCATCGAATTTCTTCTACGGACGAATGCAGGTTGCCTCACGATGTTTTCCTTCACCGAAAAGCCAATGGTGTTAAATTCCGAAGAACTCATTGGTACGGGTCCGGGATTTGAACCCACGACCTCACGATTGTAAGGCGGGGGTCACTAGACCACCACGACTATTATACTTGTATAGTTTATTCTAATGTAAGAGTTTGAGACTTTATTAACTTCGCGCCTACTTTGGAAGCCGACATAGTGTTCCTGAGCCCCTCTTGGGGTGGACCCAATTATTCTAATATAAGTATATTTACTACATACATTAGAATAATTGGGTTAAAGTATATTTACTACATTTAGTTTAAGTGTAAAAGTGAGAGACTTTTTCGACCTCGCGTCCACTTAAACGGATAAACCGATTTTGATTTCATTTGAAAGTTGAATCAATTGATTAGGGGAGTGTTTTACCTATGTTTCATCAAAATCGGTTCAGCCAAAGTTAGAGTATGTGCAAAAAGAGAACCGTCGTGGCGTCACGGTGAACTAACAATGAGATTTTAATCAGCAGCTAAGGTACCAACTATGTACTTGGTAGACGCGAGTCTACTGATGAAAACCGAATTGGTGTCTACCTAGTATCAAACACTTTTAGTTGTACTAGCAATGACAGAGAAGTGTTGTCAACGTAACAAAATTAGTAAAATGGCACACGGGCGACCTCACCTACGACGCTTCTCTTTTTGCACAAACTATCAGCTCTTTTGTTAGCTGCGATAGGAAGCTTATGTGTAGTTTTTTTTTTTAATTTTCAAATATGTTTGTTCCAGAACATTCAGTACGATATCGAGACGATGTTAGAGCCGAGACCCGCGTCGGAACTCATGGCCGTCGCGAGAACCATCTCGCCGACCATCTCGCTCTATCTCCCGAGGAACACTCGGCCCGACCAGATCCTGTCCTTGGCCAAAGATGTCGGCGGCTCGGTAGAAGTCGAGCAGAGCTATTTGGACAAGAGGTTCGTCGCTATAACTGCGTATTTCTATTAGTACTTCTAATCCGCGCCATAGAAATTGGCGGATGGGAAGTTATGCTCAGAACGCTGCGCAAAAGGCA
Organism: Hypomecis atomaria; assembly: GCA_964007245.1. Lineage (NCBI taxonomy): Eukaryota > Metazoa > Arthropoda > Insecta > Lepidoptera > Geometridae > Hypomecis > Hypomecis atomaria. The sequence goes on along the minus strand of OZ023295.1, from coordinate 5,171,963 downwards.
AAGCCAGAGAGACTCGCGCCGGCGCCGCCCGCCATCCTCATGCCTCCCGCACGCTCCCTACGCCCGTGCTCACTACTTCGCCACTTGTGTAGGCATTGTGCACACATACGCAATAATTAGCGAATCACAGCGAAGTGTCATCTGCGGCTAACTTCTCATCCGCCGACTTGTGTGGGGATACCTATACATACTATGTTTCAATTATATCGCTCAAGCTATTGTGGTCAATGGTTTAACCCTTAAATTCAAGATTTTTGAAAAATTTCAATTTTTTTTTTACGGTATTTATGTACGAGTATTACCGATAGGTACTTGTTTAATTCAGTCCACAGGTTATCAATTTTTTTTACGGTATGTATGTATTACCGATAGGTACTTGTTTTATTCAGTCCACAGGTTATCACAAAACAATCGGATCGTAGACTTTTGGTTAGACAACAACATGCATTTAATTAGGGTTAAGATTTTGGGGATATTTTATGATTGTCCGATTCTTTAGCGCTCCGAGCATGGCAAAGGGTTAAAACCATTTTATCCGCTTTTTATGTCAGTTGTCACTGTCCATCCATACTTTATTTCCTCTTCGAGACAAATTGGTTGAAAGACAATTTGTCCCTTTGCCGTGCTAGGGGTGCTGCTCGATGATTGGACTGAAAATGTAATGAAATAATATGTCGTCAAGACCGTGTCAAGTTACACCTATAATAAGAATATGTATTGTGAAAATGCTCTGGAAAACACAAGGAAATCTTATCATACAGGGTTATCCAGAACTGGCGTACTAAGCCGAAAGGAGGTGATTCACACCATAACTATGAACAATTTTTACTATGGGACCAACCCGGAAGCCGAGAAAAAAATTGCTGTTCCATACATTTTGTCGATTCCTAGTTGCAATTTTGTATGTACTCGTAACAGCTATTTGTTTATTCAAATTGCTTGTTGGCGCAATAGTAAAAGTTGTTCATAATGATGGTCTGAATCCCTCCTTTCTGCTTAGTACAGGGCAAGCAGATAACCCTGTATAATTTCGTTCCTGAAGCTTTCAATTTAGAAACTTCGAGCAAATTTCGACAGAGCCATAGTCCCTAAGTGAGAGTAGAAAAAAATGTCCGAGCGACGAACGATACATACTGACGATAATTCACAATGCCGCGTTTTCTGGAATCTCGACGTTATGTCACCTAATGCTTGTAACCGAGCACACCGCGACCAAAGCGCCACCCTTTTATGGTGGACATTCCGCGCGTTAGAACCAAGCGTTTCGAGTCCTCATTCCTCATACGAACAGCCTGAATGTGGAATGCTTTGCCTGGGTCTGTCTTCCCGCTAAAGTACGACGTGGGTGTCTTCAAATCCCGAGTAAATAGGTATCTTCTAGGTAAGCGTGCTACATCCTAGTCCGCATATCTGCTCAACATCAGGCAGTATGTAGTCAAACGCAAACCTATAAGGAATAAAAAAAAAAAAAAAAAAAAAAAAAAACTTAGGCATCGCGCGGCGTTGTAGTCGGCTTGCAGTCGCCTTACGACTAACTATAAAGCCTGCCCACTACGTAGCTTGGGCAGGGTTTAGGCTCTGACACTTTTGCACGATTGTGACTATAGATATTTGCTCGAAGTTTAGAAGTATGTAAGTATTTTAGATGTTTGTAAATGAATTTGGTTGGAATTGTATCAATGATTTAGCTCATAATTTCGACAATACTATAGAAAGTACGCACGTAAAATGTAATAAATATTTCTAATCTTTCAACGGAAAATGTGTCTTTTAATATTTGAAAATGTAATCTTTAGAAGTGAGCAAACTTTTCTATTTAGCACTTGCAATCTTTGATGTGCACAAAGTTATTTGAACTTATTATTTTCATCCTAAGTGCATTTAATGTCTCATACTTGTGTCATAAGCATTGATTGAAACATTTAAAATCTTGAACAATAATGTTCAATAATAAATAATCATTGCTTGCAATTTAAACAGGAATTCTGAAAAATATTGATCCTAGATGTGTTTTATATTTTTGTCTTACCAAATGCTTACAATTAATATAAAGAAAATATGGTTTGTGTGTGTAATGTGTCTATGTAAAATAAACTTCCGAATCTAAGCTTGGTTTAAGTCAATCAAGCAAACGGCTAGTATACTCGTAATGCTCGGACTTGCCTTGTAATTAACTTTTGCAGATTTTGGTTCTATGGGTGAATCGCCATGGTCAGGCATTATGTGACTTCATTTTTAACCGACTTCCAAAAATGAGGAGGTTCTATGTTCGTCTGTATGTATTTTTTTGCGTATGTTCATCGATAATTTCGCCAATTGTGAACCAAATCGAAAAATTATTTTTTAGTTCGAAAGAGTATACTTCCGAGGTCGAAATCGACTGAGCCGTTTTTGAAAAATCAACAATAATGTAAACAATTCTAATGAAATTTACGAATTTCGTACACGATGGAAGGCGGTTTTGCCATTTTTTGCGAAAAATAATTATTGAATTTCGTGTATTCATTTGTGGAAGAATATCTGGAATATCACGTTCTATACTTTGCTGTAGACCGAATCAAACTGGGTGGATGTGATGTTAGCTACAAGCTATGGATAACCCATAGAATAAGAACTAAATTAATAGAAGCAGTACTAAAATAGCAAGAGATATACATCAGTTTGTCCCATTTTAAATATCAAATTTAAAAGGTGTTAGAAAAAGATGCACATACACCCGAACTTACGTCATTTCGAAGGGTTTCACAAACTAGCATTGAGCTATCTCGGGTGTCCAAATTCAAAAAGGTAAAAAGTAAGAAGGTAAAATGATCAGAGATTTAAACCTTCTTACTGGAACTAGAGGGTTCAAATTTCCGAAAAAGACAAATGACCAAGAGTAACCAAATTTTAACCATTTTGACATTCCAACTGGTGATTTTGACGTATGCGACAGACATTGCGTTTTCTTTTGTTCCACTCGCTCTCGCGTATTATTTATAACCAGATATAAATAAATAGCTCTAACGTAGTTTTTATTTGAGAGAAATTTAGCAATACTTCTATTACTTGTAGTTCTTCTGAGGGATAACCTAATCCTGACTGAAGCTCACTTAACAGCTGCACAAGGATTGAGTTATCAGCAACTTGTAGCTAACATCACAGCCGCTAGTTGTATGATTAGGCCTATAATAAAGATATACAGGATTAAAAGATTTAATATTATAGTGCATCCCACACTAGGTTTATCTCAAATAGTTATTTTTGTGATAAACATTTCAAAAATTCGTCGCGAATGCAGGACTCGAACCTTGCGTCTTCGGATCACTAGCGCTAATGCGCCACCTCTTGTCATTATTCAGAAGTTCTTATAACTTCAATTGAGTGATAACCTGTCTAAAACGGGTATCACAGGTGGCGCCGCCAACGCTATAAGTTGGTTAAAATGATAAACACTTCAAAAATCAGATGCAAAGTCAGGACTTCGAATTAGCTCAGTTGGGAGAGCGTCGGGCTAGTGATCCGAAGACGCAGGTTCGAGTCCTTTATTCGCGACGAATTTTTGAAATGTTTATCACAAAAATATACAGGATTATTCCGAAAGTTTAATAAATGTAGAAAGAAGATATGATTCTGATTACAGAACAAGTTTTACTATTGAGCATTTGAGTTACGATTTTGTAAGAGACAGCTGATTTTACTCCAATTCAGAGTTCTATAATAGGGTAGTTGACTGGTATTAAATTAGTTAAAAGTATTAGTGAATTATTCAGTTAAATATGATTCAAAAAACTGAAAAAATAATTAAAATTGGCTTATCGAGTTCAGAGATATAAGCTTGTAAACATTTTGGTAGGGATAAAGAGGGGATGTCTTGTCTTTTTCCCACACAGTATAACATTGTATGACACTCGCGGGCAGTGACGACATAGCCTGCCATAGTGCGCTTTCTGTCTAGCAAGAAAATAAATGTGCTTGTAAGTGTAACTTCATTATTTTTAATCTGTTTTTTTTTTTTCGAAAATAGCCTCTATTTATTGTTAGCTATTATAAAAGAACATGAAAAAATATTGTCAACTAGCCTATTATTATAATGATGGTGTGAAACACTCCTTTTCGACCTTTTCTTAACAATCCTGTACTTATTAAACCATTATCGATGTAAAACTTTATCCTTTTACTTATCTTTGCCTAAAAAACTTTAGTATAAGTTGGAAATGTAAACTGTAATATGAAGCACACTAAGTAACATTAGGACATAAGTTTCATTTATCATTTGGAAATATCTTCAAGCAATACTGGTAACTATTTAAATTATCTATGTGAATAAATTTTTGTCAGATTTTTACCAACAGAAGTTAGAATTAATTTTTCAACTTGATCAAAATAATATGTAGTTACATAAGTGATTGTTACTACATGATTGTGTAAATGTTGTGATTACAGATTACTGTATATATGTTAAAAGTGGTAAATATGATTAAACTTAAGCCATAATTTTTGTTTTTTATTTTGGGATGTTTATTTGGACCCACCCACAGGAACAGGCTTATAATAAAAATATGTAGACACACTAATCTAAAATGTCTTTGAATATTGCACAGACAAGGGATAGCAATACACTGTGTGTATTATGCACTCATAAAGCCACATACAGGCTTGTGTCGTGTATTCTCAGTAGTGCCTGTGGAGTAGTATCATGATGGGACTACTGGTGATTTTTTCCCCAGAGGTTCATGAATAATTTGGTTTAGTCCAATTAATGGAGCCTCTAGGAAAAAAAACAGTAGTCCCACCATGGGACTACTCCACTGGTACTACTGGGATTACACGCCTTGTGTTGCTTCGCTAGGGAGTTGGAAAATACACTTGATCAGATAGGTGTAGACCGAATCCAACATATTGGTGACTATGATGTTAGCTACTCGTAGCTATAATCCGCGCCACAGAAGTCAGCGGATGGGAAGTTATGCGCAGAACGCTGCGCAAAAGGCAAAATATAGGTGGGAGCCAGAGAGACGCGCGCCGGGGCACACCCGCCCGCTCCCTACTTCGCCATTTGTATAGGCATTGTGCACACATGCGCAATAATTAGCGAATCACGTCGAAGTGTCATCTGCGGCTAACTTCTCAACCGCTGCTTGTGTGGCGATACCTATACAAGCAGATAGCCCAATCCTGACTGAAGCTCACTTAACAGCTGTGCGAGGATTGGGTTATCTGCAGCTTGTGTAATCACAGCCACCAAGAAGAATTCTGCCTATACTGTCATGCAAGCTGAGCCTACCGAGGAGTCTGAGGCTAATGGAGTATCCACACTCTCGCGAGGCGACATCAGCACTGCAGATTGTAGCTAACTTCACATCCGCCGACTTGTATATCATTGCTATACAAGTCGGCGGATATGAAATCGCCACCATCCATCCTCCTCCAGTGTGGATACTCCATAAGAAGTCACGGAGCGGTTTTTTCCCATGCCTGCCGCGGTTGTATTTCTATTCTCACGGTTATTTGTGTGGTTACGCGGTCGTCGTCAGAGCGCGCGCTTGCAAACCGCCGAGGCTGGGGTTGACCGAGCGGGAGCCGCAAACAACCGCGCACATCGCGGGCGTAAAACACGCCGTGAGATCTGCTTTATTTTTTTACATACCTATATATCTGCATTCGACAGAAGCTGCGGGCCCGCAAACGAGGTGGGCGCGGCTAAACCCGTTCCGTGAGTCCTTAGCCTAAAAGTGCTTGTACAAGGCCACTTATTTTCACCATATTCGCGGTGGTGTATGGTTTTTTGTGTAGTTAAGTTTAGATGTAAGTTGTACATAAAAAACGGTTTGTGAACTTAAATAAAAAAAAAATAATAATAATGCGAGTAGACGAACCGGACATCCAGCAAAAAATGGCCATGTACAAGCACTCTAATCGAATGTGTGCTTTAAAATGTGCAAGCCACAACCAACAAACAACTTCAGCTAATAATGCACAAAACAATGTAGTAGCTGAAGTTGAATAATTGCCTTAAAATTGAATTGACAAAATTGAGATAGCATGTTGTGTAAATTGTTGAAATTCATACTTCACAATTTCTGTGCGATATCCATCCATATTTATGTGAGATTTGAGTCAGATCACTAATAAAGAAAACTACAATTTCTTAGGAATCCTTATAATCTATACCCTTATTCTGTACAATGGAAATGTAGATAACTATCAGTATAGTACCGAATTATAGACAATAGTCTCTAGTCAGAACTGGTATTTAGTTTGTAGAGAGGTTCTTTTTGTATTTAACAAAATTGACTTAATGCCTCAGAAATTAAATTAGTTCACACTTAAACCTTAGTTATTCTAAAATTATGGAATAATTTCTTCTATTCTTTCATTTCTCCTTCTTCGTCTTCCTCCTCGGCTCCTCTCACATACAGTACATTGTTACATCTAATTAGGACTTCTCCAAGGTTACCTGTAAAATAGATATTTTGAATGAATATTGATTGCTATAGGCCAAATCATACATCTTGATGGCTCTGTGATGTTGTAGCTGTGGATAGCCCAATCATGACTGAAATTCACTTAAGGTGGATTCATTGAGTTGTGCACGAAATTCAAATATTTTTGGGTTTTTCAGCATTTACAGATAAGCTGCTTATTGTAAGTTCACAAAAACTCATTTAGCGGCCATGAATAGGTAGTATTAACGAGGTATATACATCTAAAAACCAAAATAATGGCATGTTTATGCATAAAAGTACACTAACTTAAAACTAATCAGTTGATGCACTTTCATGCATAAACTGACCACTTATTTGGCATTTAATAGTATGTAACTCATTAAAGCTTCCTATTTATGGGTGCTAAATGAGTTTTTGTAAACTTAAAATCAGTAGTTTATTAGTAAATGTCACAAAACCCAAAAATATTTAAATTTGCACTCTGACAGAGACAATCAACCGTAACAGTTGCGCAAGGATTGGGTTACCCAGAGCTTGTAGCTAACATCACAGCAGCCAAGTTGTATGATTCAACCTCTATCACTAATAGGATAGGCAATAGTTGCCCATATACAGAACTGATGACAAGGGGCGCTATAAACTACACAGGTCTCAAATTAAATAGAACTTTAATGGAGACCTCCCAGAACCACTTCCCAACCTCTGGGAAGTGGTGGTCTAGTGGTATTGCCTGTATCAAATATCTTAGTGGTTGTGGGGTTAGCTACGAGCTGCACAAACCTAATGCTCGCACAGCTGTCACCACAGGACCCACAACTTCATGATTGTAACACGCTTGTGTAACTATATGGAGAATGAAACATGGCTGTGATATTAGCTACAAGCTGCGGCTAACCCAATCCTTGTGCACTGTTTAAGTGAGCTTCAGTCAGGATTCGGTTATCCACGGCTTGTAGCTAGCAACACCGTCACTAAGATGTTTCATTCTGCTTAGATAGTTTTGCTATTGTTAGTCATGAGGTTGTGGGTCTTAATCCTAGACTCATACCATGATTATTATTTGACTGAACTGAATTTAAGACTTTTCGGTGAAGGAAAAACCATTAGAAAACCTGAATCCACTAACTCACAACTGGGTGATTATGACGAATATGGCTCATCATGTGGTAGGTTTACGATATGAAGGGTATTTAAAGGCATAAGTAAGTAAAGTACATAATAAATTAACACCGGATCGGTGCTAACCTGTGCAACTTCCATCAACGATTTCTTCAGTGTTTGCAAGCTGTAGATTCATGTAGCCATCAGCAGAGACTAGTAAGCCTTTGTACTCGTGGCCCCATTTTAGTTTTACAAGCACAGATTTGCCAGTAAGACTGTTGAGGAAAGGTTTGGGGTTGATGGGCATCGCCGCCGCCATTTTTGATGTTTATTCCTGAAATATAGTACGTATGTAATACTATAACAATTAATCGACGATTCCCAAATGAATTGCCACTGACTTACCGTTTAGATCAAAGGAAAAGAAAGAAAATTAATTAGAATTTTGTCAAATTCTAACCTCTACAAAAAACAAATGCAAACGCCGCCAATATGTATTAACAGATTAAAAATGAATTTTTGAATTGAAAATCATTCATTCACATTAATGTCAAAATGACCCATCGTTCATTCTAGTCTTCTTCTTCGTCGTGTCGATGATCCTCAACATTATACTATTCTCTCCCAGTACTCAGCTACACTTGTCCCGCCGGGGGTAGCCTGGTAGAGGTCCCGCATTGTGCACGCATTCGGACACTGAGAGCATGAAAGAAGGTGCTGCATAGTCTGCGCAGGCGCTCCGCAGTCGCACTGCACCGTTGCAGTGTCCGAGTATCCCCACTTGGCCATGTTGGTCCTACAACGGCCCACTTGTGTCCGCAGTCGGTTAAGAGACTTCCATGTGAGCCACGGGAGATCGCTGCCCGCTGGGAGGGTTTCAGAAGGCTCTAAAAAGTCGGAAGGTGGTGAGTATGTGTCTTTCCATGTGTTGAGGCGGGCTTCTGCAGCATGTACTTTTAGAGCAGTGGTTCCTTTTAAAAAGCTTCTTCTACTTTTTAGTCGGGCAACAGGTGTTTTAGAGCCATATAGAAGGTGCCTAGGATCTGTTTCTTGTTTCTGCTTTTCGCCAGAGCAGGCAACTGTTCTACGTACAGAAGGTGGTGCAATTCCAGCTAAGGGATAGATCAAGTTGAGCGGAGTGGGCTTGAGGCACCCTGTGATTTTTCGGCAGGTCTCGTTAAGAGCGACGTCTACTTCCTTAGCGTGGGTGGAGCGGTGCCACACTGGGCATGCGTATTCGCCTGCTGAGAAACAAAGTGCCAGCCCTGATGTTCGAAGGACATGAGGAGAGGCGCCCCAGGCTGTTGATGTTAAGCGTGCTAATAGGTTGTTACGGGATCCGACTTTTTGTTTAGTTTTATGACAGTGTTGTTTGAAAGTGAGTGATCTGTCAAGGGTCACTCCTAAATAGGTTGGGCTATTGCAGTGTGCTATTGGGATGTTTCGCCAGTTTATGTTGAGTGTTCTATTTGCATGTTGGTTTCTCAGGTGAAAGACACATGTTTGTGTTTTGGATGGGTTTGGCCTTAAAGCGTTTGCGTCATAATACGCCCCTAACTCTTCCAGTGCTTGAGCTAGTACAGTTTCGATTTCCTCAAAATTGTTAGATTGGGCAGTGAGGGCAAGGTCGTCTGCGTATAGGAACCTGGAGGTTTTCGGGGTGTGAGGCTGGTCATTTGTATAAATATTGAATAGGATGGGCGCTAGAACTCTGCCTTGAGGCAAGCCATTCTTTTGAGAGCGCCATCTGCTCTTATTTGTGTTGAGGTGAACTTGAAACCGACGGTTTCTCAACATTTCGGCCAGAATATTGATGAAACCTTGATCATCTGTAATTGCTGCTAATTTGGATAAAAGTAACTTAATATTGACCGTGTCATAAGCAGCTGACAGGTCGACTAGTACTGCTCCGGTAATAAGTTTTTCCTCAGTAATAAGTTCATTCTAGTGATGCCTAAAATCGAAACGAAAGCCTTCCATCAGTCGGAGAGCGGCCACCCCTTGCTTGATCTTGGCCGCAGGCAGGATCAGTCTAGTGTAAGCTTTATCACTTGTTTTCTGACAGCTTGAGACACGTCATTTTTTATTTTATTGCTGTCAAATTGCAAACTGTCAAAACAAAAGATTTTGAATTGAAATCCTCAAATATTTTTCCATGTAATTTTTAAATTGTTAGATAAAAAAGAATTCATTTGATCACTACGAACCCTATGTAAACATGTCTACATTTACGGGCTTCAGCGATGAAGACTTGCAACGAATAAAATCTCAAGGAAGTCGGCCGAACAACGGTAAATCTCATAGCATGAATTTCTCACGGTTTCCCTAATTACCTACTATTTATCTAGGTATCTTTGAATCTGTCTCAATCATAGAATAAATAAAACTTTCTATTTAGCAGTAATTTTTAATATAATTATCTATGTTCTGTTTAGTTAGGTTTTGAGTTTATTCCATGTGCACTAAAGATGCACCGCATAAGGTGCTTTATTAGAAAATGCTTAGTATCGATGCTAAATACGTCACCACTTACCGTATAGGTAGCCTTTTTAAAAGTAATAATGTACTACCTACGAATGACAAGAAGCTTGACCGGAGCTTTACACAGGATATTATCATTATACTTGATTGGACAAAGGACATATTTCTAGATGTATATCTACTTGTAATTATTTACCTTTCATACCCCTGGAAATCTTACAGTATTTACAAAAAAATACAGTATGTATGTGTGCAGTAATGACCTCATAGAGGATGTTTTTGTTTTTGATGACCTAATTCTACCAATATGTTGTGTGAAAAACGTAAATAATGCATTCCATTCTGATGCAGCATTGTTGAAACAGTTTTATTTATATTTTATGTACTACAAATGAAAAGATTTATTGCAAGATGGGCATGGACTTGATTATAAGTATTGTGACAAAAATAACTGTTTAATTAATTAGTTGTGTACTGATAATAATACATTTGTAGATAAGACTTCAGCAATTGAAATGATGCTAGTAAATATATGTTAATGTAGATACCGGATGTTTAAAGCTGATTAGTTCTCAGTATTGTGAGTTTTATGCTATAGATAATTGTTTCAAATTTGAAGTCTAAGTACTTTGTTTAGAATTTTTAGATATTAGAAATTATACTTGGTGCAGAAAGAGTTGAATTATGTTTGTACAGAATAAAAGGTAATACAATTTGGGGCACATGCACATTAATTCACAAAATATATTATTATTTATTTGTTTATAGGCGAGCAGTGTATACTGATGTGCCTATATCAAGCAGAGTCAAATAAAATTAATATTTATATGCCAAGGAAATTTTTTCCTTCTTTATCCAAAGGTCCAGTTAAACAACTATTAAATAGACATATTTATATTATTAATGTTTAAATTGTAGTGTAAATATAAAGCTGATTCCACAGTGTAGGTATAGGTTGAATCAAACTTGTTGACGGTTGTAAACATGAGGCGAGTGGTTGTGCAATAGCAAATATACTCATATGTTAGCTGTGCAAGAGAAGGGATGTGCGCAGCTTGTAACAAACTTCACAGACAACAAGAAGTTTGATTCACCATAAGTTCCAGTAGTACCATAATAACTCAAAATTTGCCCATTAAAAGAATTATGTATCAAAAACTTTGCTAATTGCAATTATCTTATCAATATTTCAGCTCGACCCGAACCAACATTTGCAGAACCCCCTGCCTACACCAAAACTGCCACATTCGGACATGCCAAAAATAGGCAATTCCAATTAAAGAATATCACACTGCGGAAATCAATACCTGATGAACCTATTGACGAAACAGCTTTTGAAAAATGCCGTCTTAGCTTAAAAACTCCTACATCACCAAACAATATGAGTAATAATAACCCTGCAGATCATAATGAGACAAATAATACTACAAATGATGAAGATGAAAACGCAAATTTGAGTCATAAAGACTACAATGATGTAGCAGTTATTGAACTGACTGAAGATGGAGTTCATTCGGACAATTCTGAAGATACGGTAATAGAAGACGTGTTTCGTAATGATATATTTAGGAAGGACAGTTTGACTCCGGATATTGTGAGGGGTGTAGATATGACGGAAGATGAATTAGCGTCTCATAGAGCTAAGTTGGAGGAGCTGCAGCTGAAGCAAAGGCTGATGGAAGAGCAGAATAAGAAGAGGAAAGAGATGCTGTCGAGAGCTCTTGCTGATAGGTGAGGTTATGGATTAATTTAGCCATAGGCCAAATCATACAAGTCGGCAGATGTGAAATTAGCTACAAACTGCTTGAAACCCAATCAATGTGCAACTTTATGTGAGCTTCAGTCAGGGTTGGATATTGCGCAGCTTATAACTAACTTCGCATGTGCCATCTTGTATGATTCTGCCTATAACTTTGGTTCACTGTATGAGTTATGAGCAGTTAAGAAAATAGGTAGTTCCTGGATATTACTATTTGTTAAAAAACACTTTATTGCAAGTGCATACAATATGTGAGAGTCATTCTCACACTAGAGACATGCAAAGTCTCACTTTTCAACCTTAAAAATATTTTGTGTAATTCAACATCAATATTACTGTACAATTGTAGGAGCTTAGGCCATGACTTTGTACCATACCGGAATATTTTTAACTGTTACATATTTACCAAACAAAATTATCGGCCAAGTGCGAGCCGGACTCGCGCAAGTAGGGTTCTGTACAGCATGGAAGCCTCTTACCCTCTTAGTATATTTTATTTTAATTTAATTATTTATTTTTGTAGGTAGTATGTAACTTAATATTCTGTGCATATTTCAAGCATCTACCTGTTACCATTATTAAAATCGAGCGAAAAACGGCAAAAAATTCAGGTTTGTTGTATGGGAGCCCCCCTTAAATATTTATTTTATTTTATTTTTAGTATTTGTTGTTATAGCGGCAAGAGAAATGCATCATTTGTGAAAATTTCAACTTTCTACCTATAACAGTTCATGAGATTTAGCCTGGAGACAGACAGACGGACAGCAAAGTCTTAGTAATAGGGTTCCGTTTTTACCCTTTGGGTACGGAACCCTAAAAAGGATCAACTAAATCGATTCATAAAATTGGCGGAATAATCGCGTAACATACATATAAATAAAACACACAGTTGAGTTGAAAACCTCCTTGTTTGAAGTCGGTTGAAAAAACGAAATCGAAAGGCAGTTCAAAATGTGTAGTCTACTAGCTGCTTATACATTTTTCAGTTTCTCACAAAGTATTTGGTTTAAATCATTCTGTCCTGCTTTCTATATTTCCTCTCTATTTGATACTGAAGATGAAGCAACGGAGCACAGATACAGGCAAAAATATTTACTACTATACATATTACATATGAATCATGAACTAGCCCTAGAATTTTTTAGTAAATCTGTAATCTTTTTATCATTCTACTGTTATCATTGATATCTCATGGCAAGTGCTTTCGCAATTTTATCAATTGCTTAGATTCCATATGTAGTATTATTAAGAGATGCAATAGTGTGTTTTTATTTTCAAAATATTTGAATCATGGAAATCAAGAAATAATGGTGAATAAGTTTTATCATTTGATCACTAAGGCTATATGGTAGGTAATTTTGTTTTGCTATTTTATTTATTTGTAGGAGTAATGACTTGGTATTATAGTCGCCGCGTTACCAACTGAGTCGTGGGCCTTACCTTTTCAGGGCCACAATACTATCTACTATGTTTCTATCTGATTTTATTCTTGTCGACATGCGCATATAACCATCTCACGCGCATTACTATGCGGCTCCATAAGACCCACAAGTGCGAGCGAGATAGACATAGGGAAATGATTTATGGCCGCACGACTCAGTTGTAACGCGGCGACTATAGTATTATTTTTCTATCATCCTAGTATTGGTTGAATCAAACTCGATGGCGTCTGTAAAGGTAGCTGCAAGCTGCGGAAAGCAAAACTCCACTCCTCACCCCCACTGACATGAATTTGATACGACTCGTCTTTTATTCACAAACTCTATTAAGCTTGATTTGAATTCTACTAAAGGTAGAAAACTAAGTACAGATATTGACATAGTAAGTGAGTGGGTAAAAACTTTGTTGTGGTATAATTGGGCTGTTAGGTATAGTACTTGTCTACATAGATGTCCTATCTTATCAAACCATCATGCTTGGTTATAGTTAAAACATGTATTTTCGAAATATCTTTTAAAAATCGATGTAGATGTACTTTGTACGATAGGGTAGTTGACTGATATTTTACTAATTAATAGTATTAGGATTAGTGAGTTATATAATTAAATATTATTTGTAAACTCAAAAAATAATTGAAATTGACTTGATCAAGTTCAGAGATATAAGCTTGTAAATAAAAGATAAAGAGGGGATGTGTTGTCCCTGTTCCACAAAGTATGTATGACACTTATAGGCAGTGACGTCATAGTCTGCTATAGTGAGCTCTTTGTCTATCAAGAAAATTAATATGCTTGGAATTAGATTTTATTTTTGTTTTCATAAATCGTATCCATTTTTGGTTAGCTGTTACAAGAAGACATCAAAAACTATAGTCAACTAGCGTATTGTACATATCTAAAGCTCTTGTTAAAATGTATGCATTGTAATATATGAACTAATTTATCTGTTATTAAATTTCAGGACAAGACAAACAGAAGAAGAGGTTTTGAAACTAGAGAAGATCAAAAAAGAGCTACAGGTGTTGGACGGCCAGTTCTCACAAGACGTCAACGTCCTCAGAAAAAAGATAGATCAGGCGTGTCTCACTTATTCTGAGGCAGAGTAAGTATTAATCACTTTATGTGTATAACCCAAATTGGGTTCTTCCGGATGGTCAAACTTGATAGTCTAACAGATTTGTCCAACAGGAAAAAATGTCCGCGTGATCAAATTGCTGGGCTCTAGAACTTTTTTCTGAATAACATGTGTCATTACTGTTACGAGATGGGTTCTTGGATAATCAGTTAAAACGCCGATTGTTCACTTTGCACTTTATTGCACAAAATCACAGTACACACGACACAACTGGTTCGCACAACTGTTCACACTGGCACTGATATTCACACAACTAGTCACTTCACAATCACTGGTACCGCACTTGAACACGAGATGTTTTCGCTCCGGTATAAAACGCGATAACTGCCACGAACGAAAACCATCGCCCTATTTATATCGGAATAAGGGTTCTCTAGAAATCTGTAGAATATTCGGTGCCATTGTGACTGACAAAGTAAACAAGTGTAAAGTTCGAGAAACCCTATTGTTCTTAATTATTACGAAAACACCACAAAAAATCTAACAAACAACAAACAATAGACGCGACACAAAGGCCGGTGCCGCCTGAGTCATAAAACCATAAATCTTTAGATGTAAACAACTCGCCGCCCGTAATTTACCGCGCGCGGCGCGGTTTACTGCATAACACTACCTCCTCCCAAGACATGCTCGTCCCGAGCATCGTTGCACCCGTGATATCGCGCCAATCGATCCACGTGAACTATCTTGGAGGCACCTCGATGTCCTTTCTGTATGCGGAACGTCACGTCGTTGATCTTGGTCACCACTCGGTACGGTCCATCCCATTTGGCTTGTAGCTTTGGAGACTTCCCTTTACTGCGTATGGGGTTGTGCAGCCATACCATCGAGCCTTCCTCGAACCCAGGATTGTTAGCCTTTCTGTCGTATCGGGTCTTCATTCTTTCAGATGCTTGCTGGCCATGCTCTCTAATGTGCTCGTAGATGTCGTTCATCTTGTTCCGGAGGTCACTGGCGTACTCAGTTATGGGTCCGAGAATCCGGTGGAATGCCAGTTATTAAGTCGGCTGGTAGCCGTAATTCCCGTCCAAAATTGGCAAAAGCGGGAGTGACATTGGTGCTCTCATGAACAGCACTTCGGTATGACAACAAAAATGGCTGGATATGCTTGTCCCAATCCCGTTGTTTGCTTCCGACTACTTTTGCCAGGTATCTCTCCAGAGTTTGGTTGAATCGCTCCACCATTCCATCTGATTGCGGGTGGTAAGACGTTGTCCTTGTTTTGTGTGCACCCATTAACCGGCACGTCTCTTGAAACAGCTGAGATTCAAAATTTCTTCCTTGGTCACTGTGGATTTCCAATGGTACTCCAAATCGACAGAATACTTCATGCACCAATTTGTCTGCTATCGTCGATGCCTCTTGGTTTGGAATTGCGAAGACTTCCGGCCACTTGGTGAAGTAATCCATGACGACAAGAAAGTACTTGTTGCCACTTTCGCTCACAGGAAATGGTCCGGCTACATCCAGCGCGATTCGCTCCCATGGTGCTCCAACATTATACAGTTTTAATGCTCCTCTGCTGCGGGTATGCGGGCCTTTCACTGATGCACAGCTCGTACATTTCCGTATCCAGTCTTCTACGTCATCTCTGCAGTTGATCCAGTAAAACCTTTCTCGAATCTTCAACAGTGTCCGTTTCACACCCAGATGTCCTCCCGAAAACCCTTCGTGGTACAGCTTCAAAACTTCAGGTACTTTTGCTCTGGGTACAACCATTTGAAGATGGCATTGGTTGCCTCGAACGTTTTCCCATTTTCGGCAGAGAACTCCCTCTTGAAGCACCAGACTATCCCATTGCGCCCAATAGCTTTTTGTCGTGACACTCATTGAAGCAATAGCACTCCAGTCTGGCTTAGGGGCATCTGATTCCATCCATTCAAGAATCGGCTTGATGTCGGCGTCTTCTTCTTGTGCAACCTGAAGGGTTTCTTTCCATTCGTCACCGATGTCAGCTTTGAGCATTCTGACGGGCACTGAATCCTTCGACTCATGTCTTGAGCAATGCTTGCAGTCCTCTGAGCATGGCCTTCTTGACAGTGCGTCCGCGTTGCCATGAGATTTTCCACTGCGATGCTCCGTGGTGAAGTCAAACTCTTGTAGTTGCTCAATCCATCTTGCCACTTGGCCTTCGGGATCCTTAAACTGTAGTAGCCACTTAAGAGCAGCGTGGTCGGTCCTCAGATGGAATTTTCGCCCGAGCAGGTACTTGCTAAAATGTCGCAATGTCTTCACCACTGCAAGTAGCTCTTTTCTGGTCACACAGTAGTTCCTTTCCGGCTTGGACAGGGATTTGCTGAAATACGCAATCACCACTTCTTGATCTCCTTTCCTTTGTGACAGTACTCCTCCAATGCCGGTGTTGCTGGCGTCAGTGTCCACGATGAACTCGTTCTCTGTGTCCGGGAAGCCAAGAATAGGCGTATTACAAAGTCGCTTCTTTAGCTCTTGAAAAGCTGCGTCGCAATTTTCATCCCAGAGGAAGGGTCGTTTTTCCTCAGTCAGCCTATGCATCGGCTTAGCGATGTCAGCAAAGTTCTTCACGAATCGTCTGTAGTAGGAGCATAAACCCAAGAATGCTCTGACTTCCGTCTTGTCTTTTGGCACAGGCCAATCCTTGACAGCACTGACTTTTCCTGGATCCGTCTGTACGCCAGCTTCGGAAATCACATGTCCCAGGAAATTCACTTGCCTCTTGAAGAAGGAACATTTCTTCGGACTCAGCTTGAGATTGGCTGCGCGAATCTTAGTCAATACTCGTTCCAGGTTTTGCAGATGGTCTTCGAAGGTTTTTCCCACAATTATGATGTCGTCCAAATAGACTAAGCATGCATCTCCAATCAGTCCCGCGAGCACTAACTCCATTAGTCTTTCGAACGTAGCGGGCGCGTTGCACAATCCAAACGGCATCACGTTGAATTGCCACAGGCCTTTTCCCGTCGAAAATGCGGTCTTCTCTTTATCTTTAGGATCTATTTCCACTTGCCAGTATCCGCTCTTCAAGTCCAGCGTAGTGAACCACTTCATACCTGTCAGTGTATCTAACGTGTCATCGATCCTCGGCAAAGGGTAGCTGTCCTTCTTCGTTAAGTCGTTGAGTCGTCGATAGTCAACGCAAAACCTCATACTGCCGTCCTTCTTTTTAACTAGAACCACTGGGGAACACCACGGACTGGATGAAGGTTCTATTACACCAGTGCGCGCCATGTCTTCGATCATTGTCTCGACTTCTTTTTCTCGTGCCACTGGTATCCTTCTTGGCCGCTGTCGAATCGGTGGCACGCTTCCTGTATTTATTGTGTGCTTCACTAATCCAGTCTTCCCGTTGACGGCATCATCGAGAGCAAATATGTCAGTGTAGCGCTGCAGCATCTTCTTTGCCATCAGAAGTTCTTTGTCGGACAGGTCTTCACGGGAATCTTCCAATAGCGTTGACACGTTGTAACTCCCAGCGCAATTGTATTTCTCCTTTAGTTGTTCTTGGCATCTGCGCATCCAATCTACTTCTTCACAAGTACCAATTAGGGTTCCTCCTTTGATGAGCTGCTCCTCGTTACTTGTGTTGAGCACACGCACCACAGCAGTATTAGTAGTCCTCACCAGAGTTCGGGCCAATAACCATGGTTGATCACCTTCTGATTGCTCTATTAGCACACATCGTCGTTGATGTCCCAACTTCGGCGGTAATCTAACTGCCACAATGGTTTCCGATCTAGGTGGGAGGACTGTTCTCTGCAGACAATAAACCTTTCCTGATATGGCGCCTTCCATGAAGATTTCTTCTCGTCCACACTTCAAGATTCCTTGGTTGACGTCAATCTCACAATGATGTTCTCGCATGAAGTCAAGACCCAGAATGCAATCGTCGACTATATCAGCCACAATGACTTTGTGTTGGAAAGTTTTCTCACCCAACTTTAACTCCACCAGCTTCTCTCCTCGGACGGATATGTGCTGACCGGTCGCTGTCAGAAGTTGAACTGTTTTGCAGCTTTCGAAGTTCGGAAGAAAGCGCTTAGCCATTCGGGAACTGATGACAGTGCGAGAAGCTCCTGTATCCAATGTCAGCTTGCAAGAAGTTCCATTGATGGCACCATTGATGATCAGGCTGTTCCCATCGTGAGCTTGTGAGATCAAAATCTTTGGGGCCTTTTCCAGACCGGCCAGCACCCGCCCCTTGGTCCTGGCGCTTACTCGTTTCCCTGCTGCTGTGTGGTTTCACGGTTCGTCTGTTCCTGTAGTAGTCGATCGTCCCTTGTTCGGCGTGGCTTCGGGCAACTCCGCCATAAATGGCCTCTCTCTTCACAGTTGTAGCATCTTGGGCCAAACCTCGTACGATGTGACGCTTCTTTAACTTCCCTTAAGTGTTGAACATCTCTCGCTGGATTTCGTACAGCTTCCACTTCCAAGGCTTAGGCCAAAGCTTCCTTTAGTGTTTTGTGATGCCCGAGTTTTACTGCAGTTCTAACTTCGAAGTCTGCTATCCCGTTAGAAAACGCTTCCACTAGATGCTCGTCGTTGGGTAACGGTGCTGACTGATAAGCCTTCCGGAACAGTTTCTCCACTTCGACAGCCCACTGCTGAAGACTTTCGTTACGACGTTGCACTCTGTTCTTCAACTGCGCTCGGTACACACGTTCCAGGTGCTCATCACCGTAGCGACTCTCCAGCGTTTCCATTAATTTATCGTAGGTCACTTCCTTGCCCACGGCATCGAGAATACTCAGGGCTTCGTCGCGAAGGCTCATTATCAGGGCGTTCATGGCTTGGTCCTTGTCCCACCCATTGGTTTTCACGGCAGCGTCAAATTGAATTTTGTAGGCTGACCATGATGATGTTCCGTCGAAAGGCGTCACTTTAATCTTCTGTGAGGCTGGCGAGAAGGTTGTAGATGCAGCGGTTCCGCCTCCAGACTTGATAACGTTGAGGGCTTTCCTCACATCGGCGATTTGTGCTTCCGCTTCAACAATACGGGATTCGTGCTCCCTTACGCTGATATCAAGCTGCTTGACCGTGTCCTTGACCTCTTTTATCTCTTTGCCCAAAGTCGTCTGCAAACTTGAAAGCAGTTCTTCTTTTTGACGAGCCTGTTCTTCTCTGTTGCGGTCCAATTTTTCTTCTAGCTGGCGAGTCTGTTCTTCCTTGTTGCGATCCAATTTTTCTTCCAGCTTGCTGTTGTTGCGGTCCAACATTGACTGCAACATCGACATCATTGCAGCCATGTCAAATGCCGCAGGGGTAGCTGGTGCAGCAGCAGGTGCCACAGCAGGTGCTCTTGGGTTCCTGGAGTCGTCGTTGGTTGCCTCGGACTCGCTGCCTTCCATTAACAGCGAATTATTTCCGAAGCGTCGCTGGTCAACCTCCTCCTGGCGGCGCTCCTGCTCCTCTAGTCGGCGCGCTTCCTCCTGTCGGCGCTGACTCCGTGTACGGGGCGTCTCGTCGTCGTACGGAGTAACCGGCATTTTCAATTATCCACCCTTCTGACACCAAATGTTACGAGATGGGTTCTTGGATAATCAGTTAAAACGCCGATTGTTCACTTTGCACTTTATTGCACAAAATCACAGTACACACGACACAACTGGTTCGCACAACTGTTCACACTGGCACTGATATTCACACAACTAGTCACTTCACAATCACTGGTACCGCACTTGAACACGAGATGTTTTCGCTCCGGTATAAAACGCGATAACTGCCACGAACGAAAACCATCGCCCTATTTATATCGGAATAAGGGTTCTCTAGAAATCTGTAGAATATTCGGTGCCATTGTGACTGACAAAGTAAACAAGTGTAAAGTTCGAGAAACCCTATTGTTCTTAATTATTACGAAAACACCACAAAAAATCTAACAAACAACAAACAATAGACGCGACACAAAGGCCGGTGCCGCCTGAGTCATAAAACCATAAATCTTTAGATGTAAACAACTCGCCGCCCGTAATTTACCGCGCGCGGCGCGGTTTACTGCATAACATTACCAAGTCATCACGTACAGTTATGTATAAATTAGGTTGTCAATTATGATGTTATATTTTTCCGATTGTTTCAGTTGCACGGAAATAATTGTTTTATTAAACAGTATCTAATGATTAGTATTTGCTAAGTCGATTTTTTCCTTTGTTATCCAAAAGTCCAATGTGTTTGTACTACAATTTCTTTGTAGTTCTTGCTGAGATTACAATTATGTTGCGAAAATATACCTTTGCAACATAATTGTACCTGTTATTGTTAACTAGGTAACTAACTTCACCAGTGGCATCTTATTTCTTCATGCCACTACAGCCTAGTTTGCAACTGCAAATATTCTACCCAAAATACCTTTCTGTTATTTTTGCCTTAATTTGTCTTAATTTTTGGCACGAATGCTGGTAAATTCTGTACAAAACTAGAGTGTGAAATATGTTTACAGCATCTTTATAATGATTTATTTGATTGTTATTTCCAGAAAGAACTACCTGAAGGTAGAAAAGGAGTTCCTCCAAGCTAAAATCCATCTACAGAAGGAGAAAGAGAAAAAAGAACTCCTCACAGAACACCTATGCGCCTTAATAACCCACAACGAAACTAGAAAAGCTCAGAAACTTGAAACTTTGATGTTGGAACTGGCCAGTAATAAAACACTAGACATCAATGAGGTGAATAGTAAAACAAAAACACTTGATGATGATAAAGATGAAATGGCTATAATAGTTGACGGGGTCGACGAGAGAACTGGTAAGATGGTTGAACTTAATACTGACAGTTGAGCCGTTTGTAATGAAATACTCTCTACAATATACTGGGTTATCAGGAACTAGGTGTAACTAAGTCGAAAGAAAGTGATTAAGAGCATCGTAATGAACAACTTTTTACTACGGAGTTAATTCGGAATTAGAGAAAGTAAATCTGCTGTTTTATACATTTTTACGATTCTTGTTGCAATTTTGAATGGAACAGCTTTTTTCCTAGAATTCAATTCAATTCAATATGGTGTTGTCCCCAATTATAGTAAAAGTTGTTCGTAATGATGGTCTGAATCACCCCGTTCCGGTTTAGTACACTCTTTCTGAATAAAATGTTACATGGGATGGTGGTACTGAATTGGACCAATTCTACTTGTCATTATGAAGTTCGAATCTGAGATAATATCCAAAGAAAAAAACATCTGATGCAAGTTATATTTTTTTATACTCAATGCGTTATGTGTGTTGTGCGGAAGACGTTTTTAAGTTTGTTTGAATTTGTGCTTAACCTTAAGCCTTGTTCAGCTAGCCTACTATGGAATAATAAAGCTGGCTTACAGCTAAAAGACCACAATGAATCTACATATTATATCTTCATCGATATTTAATTCTATGTAAGTTCTTTTTTTCGTTTTTGAATCGTTACTTGGCACTAAACTATAACTATGATCACATTTTGTGTCCATAGTCTAAACAACAACTATAAGCACATTTTGTGTTCATATTCATAGTTTAGGGCCAAGTAATAAAGCAAAAACGAAACGAAAAAATACTTACATAGAACATATTGCAATATCAACGACGATATTCATTTTACAACTTTTAACTTCAAGACGGCGAAGACACGACTGCTACAAGCTCTGTTTATTCGTGTTTTTGTGTTGGCCCATAGTAAAAGTATTTTCATGATGATGAGTACATCCCAAAGTGTCACCATTCTTTGTATAGGCCGCGCTACACAAGTTGCCGGATGTAAAGTTGGTTACAAGCTGCACAATATCCAATCCTGACTGAAGCTCACATAAAGCCGCACGTTGATTGGCTATTGCGCAGCTTGTGGCTAACTTCACATCCGCCAACTTTTGTGGCGCGGCCTTTAAAAATACAGTCCTATCCAAACTTAATGACGGTTGTAATGTGCGCGTAATAATTAAATTCAAATACTTATTTTTTTGTTATTTTACGCCCAATTTCATATCCGCTGTTAAGTTTGAGTTCAAAGCATTATTGAGATTAATCGAATTTGGTGCTAGCATAATGAGTTTATTTTATTCTTTTCTTAAACATAGGGTCTTAAACCAAATTATGTGCCCACAAAAATTAATACCGTAAATTAATGAAAGATACCTAAATTGTTGACCAGTTTGAATCTAATGAACATAAAATATTATTTTACTGTTCATATTTTATCTATTGATTCTTGATCCATTAAGAATTTATACATTCTTATTTTTGCCATGATTTTAGCAATCCCTGTGTTTAAATCAATATAGACCAATGAGTGATCATGTGTAGATAAGTTCCAGTGATTGATTCTTATCTAAGTTAATTGAATAATGTGATTAATTGATTAACGAAATAAACATTTACTATAATGCATTTAGGTTGCTAATTTGAAAATTTATTTTTATAGTTAAAGTTAGAAATATTTTTATATCTGAACGATTTAAAGTGCCTTACGAAATGTGCCTCTATTTTTTCTGTTATTCTTATGAAATAGTATAAGAATTAGGATAAAAAGTCGTGTTACATGACATTTTAAATATATGAAAAAATAGTCATAGCCGAGAGTATTGAGCGTTTACAGATTTATGATTTGTCTTGTAAAAGATCATGCTATTTCCTGTTAGCTAACTATCTCCCTATAGTTATTATGAACTACTATAATAAACGCAGGGTTACTTTGAAGTATGTATGAAAAAGACTAAACTCTTTTTCTTTTTTTGTAATTTTTAATTCACTTTTAAAAGACAAAAGACGGGCTCACTACTTCAAAGCAACTCTAGGTTTATAGGGTCGTAAAACTAAAAAGAACTTCAAAACTTAGTACCCAACTACCCACCACTCCCACCAGAGATGAGATGTATTAAATGAGAAACAAACTAATAAATATCGTTAAAATATTGTACATTGTTATGGTTTATTTCACCAAAAGAGTGTTTAAGTGCTCAATTATTTTGGTTATGGCTATCAAGTACCTATTTTATTTAATATATTATATGTAAAGAATGTAGCTATATCTTTGTGTCGTATCTCTATGCCTGTTCTCTATTTGTGTTTATGTTTATAAAATTATTGAATAAGAAATATAAAACTAGATATATCCAGCAATGTGTATCTAAGCCAAATTCAGTAAGTCAGTATTTTCTCAACATATGTATACATTTATTTCTGTTAGATTTTAGTAAAACTAATAATAATTTAGCTGGTACATAATGTATCCTAAGATGTAATAGTATAGGAATATCTCCTATACTATAGTCGTATTAACGTAATCAAATAAAACAAGCAATACTTTGATTATAACAAATATTTTATTTTAAAATAACGATTCCATTCCACATGAAGCTTAGAAATATATCTCTATATTTTGGTATAGAATAGAACTCTCAATTTCTTGGAGGTATTAGCAAATTGGAAGTATGGTGAGAAATACTCTTTGAATACCGTCTAAATCTAAGACTAGGTCATATCTACTAAGAATTTGACGAAAGGAAAGGTTTTTGTTTTTTGCTTGTGCATACTTAAGCTCTAGGAAAACCTGTTATACTACCACTTCCTTAGAAATCTGGGTCATTGTTTAGCTATTATAATTATCGTGATAAGACCAATAAGTTAGAACTATTGAACTATCTTTATAACTACCATGAAAATAATGTCACAGATCATAAAGCAGATCTTACCTAGATTGACACTGAAATACTTTTCGAAATCAGGTATAAAACTGTGTTACTTTATTACAAAATACATATAAATATTGTACGCAGTGTAAGTCAAGTAATTGTGTCTATTTAGTTCAAGTTCCTAGTTCTAATACTAAAAATACCACCAAGTAACATTAAATATACCATTCAGTGACATTTTGTCAATCAAGTCAATAAAGTCGTGAAAAATACTGTTTGTTCCTTTCGTTGTCGTTTATAGAAGAATGCTCATCTACATTTTGTAAAGAACATCCTTCTGCCTGTATGCTATCCCCAGTTCCAATAAGAATATTTCTTGTGGTCATTCTTTAGTATCGCTTTTATATTAGTGTTAGCATTTTGGAGTTCTTCCCTCTTGTCTTTTTCCATTCTGATAAGTTCGAGTCCTCGTTTGGCGGCGCAGTGGTATCTTTGACTGAGAGATGCTTCGGATCCTTTAATGCGGGGAATGTGGCCGGTGTAGCCTGCTATAGGCGGGAATTCTGGCGATATGGTGTTCTCTAAAACAGTAAGATGGTAAGGTCATGTTATGGTGCCTTGAGATACACCTCTGTGCATTTTGTATGACACCAAAAGAATGTCAACATTTATTGCTATTGTTATTGCTTATAATTAATTATTAATTAGAATTATCATTGAATCGTCTTTATTTTATGTAATATATGATGCTCATGTGAAGCAGTTTTATATGATAACCATAGTCAAAAGCTTTTTTAAAGTTCTAACTTACCTTTGTACTTATTAATTTCTCTAAATCGGCTGAGGTCGCGTCGTATTTCGTCACGGGAGTGGATGGTTTCCATTTTGGGCGCACTTCGGGACCTGGCGTAGCTCCGGTTATAATCAGCCTTCCTTCGAAGGCCTCGTTGATTTTCGTCAAAGTCCGCCATACAGTCGTCCGCAGCCCTCCCGTATGATTTTCCGTATCTGAAAAAAATACACGTTAAATTGTAGGTTTCGGTTGTCAAAACCGCTTAGCCATGTCAGAGGCCTTCAGGCGGCTTAAAAACTCTTGACACCAGGGCTACCCGAGCATATACGAGCTTGCTAACTTATTATCTAGAAAAGAATGCTTTATTGTTTCTTTACGATTCTATGCGTGACTATTGTCAATTACCTTTCAATATGCGACAACCGCGACAACAGATAGTTGTATCTATAACAAAAAGCAACTCTTGATATTTTGGTTTGGCCAAGTAAACTAGGGAGTGTGTTAATGATTTTCGAATTATTAATTTACTTGCTCGCGTTGCCATGGCATTTAACTTTCGGCAGGGCTGCATCAGTATGCGAAGTTGGTCGAGCCCTTGCAATTTGGCGGAATTGTCTTCATCATTTTAGTGTGATTTTTTATTTCTCAACAAAGAATTTTTGGGTACGAGTATGAGTACGAGTTACATACAAGTTTGAATTAATCATGTCAGCGGCTTTGGGTGGTTTAATCCTGACGCCAGGGTTGGCCAGTAGCTGCTAATCCAATGCAAATATCATCATCATCACTTCAGATCTGTAGATCGTCCACTAGTCTACATTGAGCTCTCCTATAAAATAATAGATTAAATTAACTTGCAAACTTAGAAATTTGAATGAAAAATGTTGCAAAGATCGCTTGTCATCATCATAAACGGCCCTTACTAAGTCACTGTTAGTAATAGGCCTCCCTTTATTTATGCCTGCACCTCTGCCATTTGAAGCCTGTAATTTGGACAATTACGTTGGGGACCAAATATTATGGAACTCAATTCTTGTAACGATAGAAATGAAGAATCGCACACACTTTATTGACGCCACAAAAAGAAACAAAAGTAATAGAAGAAAAGCACAAAATGCGGTCTTTATGCGGTCTTTTCGCTAATAGGGATCTCTTCCATTATAATCATCATCCACAGCCTTCTTTATCCTACTGCTGGGTATAGGCCTCTCTCTTTTAGTACTCCATATTTCTTATCTCGGTCCTTTGCCAATCGTGTCCAGGTTCGACCCGCTATATTGACGATATCGTCCACCCACGTTGCTGCCGGGCGACTCACGCTCCGCTTACCGTGTCTAAGCCACCTCCACCTTGCTCCACCTGTCGTCACTACGTCTTGCCACGTGCCTAGCTCCACTTATGATTCGCTACAACGTTTCCGACGTCCCGGACTTTCGTCCTACGTCCGATCTCTTCCGTACAATCCTTGAAATAGTTTGAAAAACCTTTGACAAGGTTACCTAAAATTCATCCCGGGTACGTATCCAGTGTAGCCAGTCATGTAGGCGGCCGGTCGTTGTCGCAGGCCGTCGTAGACATCGTGCTTCGGTCGTTCGCGACGCGGCATGTTAGCTAGCTCGTAGTTGTCGCCCGGACGGTACTCTAGGGGTTTACTGGAAACAAATGTTTTTTTCTTGTAGTAAGTCTAGCCTCGGCCAGGAACAAGTGGCACGCTTAGCGGCGATAGGTTAGTTGATCGTTTGTTGAAAGTTCCACGAACTGCTCGCGTTTTACGTGCGTACTACGCTTGATCGCGAATGAGTCATCCGTTTGAATCTGGACAGAAGAGTGGCCAAGGCCTAAATAGGTGTTCCTAGCTATTTCCGAAATGAAAGAACGGTCGTGCGCGAATTCGTCGGATGGGTGGTAGCGGTTCGCATTAACAACTGATATAACTTGCTGCGCGCAAGAGCAGATCCAGCCATTGATTCATGGGGAGAGCATCAAGAAATAATCTTTAAATCTTATATATATTTTTCCAAAAACGGCGAAGAAAATGTAGTAAGCAGAATGATGTGAATGAGGGGGGGGGGACCGCGCTTGGCCGTGGGTTCAAAGAATCAAAGATGCAAATCATTTTGCGCAGTTGACACGTACTCGTACATTAATTACCTATTGTTTTTTTTTTTCCTTGTTTTCCTTTTCCTTAATATCTGACACTAGGGCTAGTTTCCGGGCTTATGCGAACCTACTTTTTTTTACTACCTAAACTTTGCAGATTCTCAGTCTCGCCACGGTACCTATTTCAGATATTTCAGAACCTCGTTAAGTATTTTAATAATTTATCGTCCAAGTATTTTAATAATTTATTTTACTAAATAAACTTTCAAAGACCTTTCTTCAAAGAACATCCTAAAAGTTTCACGTCTCTAAGACAACCCAATTAAGTCTGATTCACATTACGTCCTGGTGGAGCTAATTAAGGCTGACACAAGCTGACTCTTAATTAACAGGATCGAGATGGGATTTAGGTTGCTGCACGCGGTGGGAATTGTCGACCCTTCTCCTTCTGGGATAGTTTCTAATTCGACTCTTATAGTTTGTGGCTTCTTATCCGTATTGTTTACTTAAGTAATTTTGTTTAAAGCGGGTTAGCCACCCGTACTATACAAGCCCTAGAGTCAGTCTAACTTTTGACTGACGACAGGACTCCATTCTCTGCCTACATAGGTACTTACAAAGGGACGTTTCTCAAAAAACAACTCTCTATTGTTATTTTTTAACCAACTCCAAAAAATTAGACTAGGTATGAATTTTACCCGACTGCGCGACGCAAAGGAGTGGTAATGTGTTTATTAGTATGTATGTTACGCGATTACTCCGCTAATTAATTATGAACCGATTTGGAAGATTCTTTTTTTGTTTGGTAGATCACACTTCAGAGGTGGTCCCATTTAAATTCTATTTAAATTGGCGTAGTCGTTTTTGAAATATCAACAATACATAAAATGTGATACTATATCGATGACACTTGTAGATGCGTTGTGAACTATTCGAATTTGTACACGGTTGAAGTCGGTTAGGCCGACAAGGTGAAAAATAATTATTTTATTCTAATGCATTTATTGAAGTCTGTAATAAGTTTAACGTAATTCGTTCTAGTGCGATTACTAGTCTGGTAATTAGAAAGAAAAAAAATGTGATTTTCATTTGACTCAGCCCAAGCCGCACGATTGAGTTATTCTGTGATAATTTAAAAAAATAGATTTTTACTTGAAAAGTCCTTTAGACCGGATTTCCTTCAAAATGTGTCTTGTGTTTTCTCCATAGCATTTTCCGAAGCGGAATTTGAGCATGGGACAGTGGCCAGTGTATCTGGGGACAAACAAATTCTATAGTTAGTAATAATAGTCGTAAAATAACTGCAATGCTGAAAGAATTACTGCCAAAAAACAGTTAAATATTTTTCCTTGTAAACATTGAAAACCGACTGCAAAATAATAGGCCCAATTATGAAGGTGCCATCGTAATTATAATAGCTAATTAGACTATTTCTGTTTCTTTTTCAGTTTAGGCATTCGATAGACAGAACACTTTTTACGTAGCCATTAAATTTACGATGGCGCCTTTATAATTGGGCCTAATATCTGCTTTATTCCGGTTGAAATAAGTCGCTATAATTCTGGTCATTAATTCATTAAAGTGCCTAGGTCTAATGTATAGGTACCAACTTAGATATACAGGGTCTACCTACCTATCTCTAGATGGACATGATACAAGATCATTGTATTAATTTTATTAACCATTTACTGAGAGACCCACCCAGTAATCACGAAGATTTTGCGATTTCATTGTTGGTTCTAAAGTAAAGATGGTTATAAAAAGTACAATTACAACTTAGTATGGTAGGGGAGTGATGTGGCGACCGCGAAGACTCGCCACCTTCGAGCAAATATCTACAGAGCCACAGTCACTAAGGACCCTAAGTGAAAGTAGTAAAAAAATATCCGAGCGCCGTCATACATACCGTAAGACGGTATATTGTTTTTTACATTAAATAATTCACAATGACCCGTTTTCTCGAATCTCGACGTAGGTACCTATCACCTAAGTAGTGCTTGTAACCGAGCACTTAGCATCGCGTGGCGTTGTAGTCGGCTTGCAATCGCCTTACGACTAACTAAAAAGCCCTATGTAAACACACGTCACTACGTACTCGTAGCTTGGGCAGAGTTTTGGCTCGGACACTTTTTTTGCACGATTGTGACTCTATAGATATTTGCTCGAAGCTCGCCACAAAATGAATCCTATAATATGCCTGTAGTCTAGAGATAGACCACATATCTATACAACTCTCATTTAGAACGAGTCTTAGCAAAAAAGGGGTGATTATTAGACCTACATTTAAGTTAGCCATAAGCAGGCCATACCTATAAGTACAAAGTTATTCAAAAGGCCCTATGCACTGCACATTGTACAGCTAAATGTCGAAGACAGCAATAACTCACCAATATGTCAAAACTAAGATGAGATTGACAAGGGTCCACGCCTAAAGTCCCCGTCACGAGAAGCTATAAATTATGTAAACAAACATCTTTTACTAAGTAAACATTTTATACTGCGAGATAATAATAAATTGACCATATTCAATCGACACGAAATATAGACGGGTTATATGAAAGTAACAACCTATTTAATTTAGTCGGATCATATTTTAACGACGCAAAGCGCTATCGTTTGTGTTTCTTGGTACCGGAACGCGTCCGTCGCAGGGATTGTAAACTATCGGGACCCATTTTGAAATAAACGCGTCATTCGAGTTTCGAATGCGTACGAGTTTGTTTCATTGCTTTGCATATATCGCGGATCTGGTTGTTATTGTTAATTTTGTTATTGTTTCGTTATCACTTTTTTATTGTTGTTACTTTAATTGTTGCGTTAATTTTATTTGTTATTACGTATAATGGAGCCAGTAGCCAGTACATCTAAGGAAATAAATTCGCCTCGAAAAAAACGTCAAAAGGTGCGTAATACAATTTATCTAAAATATATAAGGTAAGTAAAAAGAAAGAGTTGTTTGTTCAAACGCGCTAATCTTTGGAAACTTAAGGTTAATATTAGAAGTACGTAGGTTTTAAATTGTGAAGTAATTGGTTAGGTTAATTGGTATACCTGGAGATATAGCTTATATAGCGAATAATTATTGTTAAATAATATATGTTAATTAATATTTGTTACTTAATAATTTATTAAATCTTTAAAAAAAAAATTTTTTTTGTTGGTCCAAATGTTGTGAACTCCTGAACACTTGTTTACAAAATTTATAGCTTCTCGTGACGGGGACTTTAGCTTCGAGCACACAAGACGAATTCAATTTCATCGTGTCAGACCGAAAATGAAACTCCAGCGTAGAATCAAACATTTATTTTTCACGTAGGTATAACATGTGCCGATATCGTGTCATGAAATCGAGCGAAAAATTACACAGAAATCGGATCAAATAATACATGTTGACGCGATCACTTCGGATCTACAGGTTTGGAGAGCTTTACTTTTGAAATGATATTTTAAATTTGTTGGTTACATGAATGACAATCTCCGTATACGAGTAGGTATACCTATAAGCTACCTAGCCTACTAGGGTCAATACTTAGGTAGTATAAGTGCTTCGCAAGTTACAGAGACTATTAGAGGAACTTTACTCTCTCTCTCTCTCTTTCTTTACTGTTTTATGAACATTATGAACAACTTTTACATTATAGGCCCAACCCAGAAATCGCGAAAAACAAATCAGCTACTCCATGTATTTTGTTGTGTTAAAGAACTTTTTGTAGCCAAGTAGGTTCTTGACTTAGACGTGTACAAATCTGGTCTAGACTTTATTTACGTAGGTACATAAAATAATTCTTAACGATCTATCTGGTTTGATGGATGGAACAAACATAATATTAAATTTAATCTCGTATCTAATTTCTTTTTACGGGCAAAAGTGTCTTTAAACAATAAATTATTTTTTTCTTGTTTTTTTTTTTTGTATTAACTACATCAAAATACAATACTACTTTATATGCTAAAACTACCTACACTACTACTACATAAAAGGCATTGGATCATCCACAGGCCCTTAAAGGTTTAAAGATAATCCAAATGCTCAAGCCTACTGCTAGTTGGCAGCGTGCCCAGCATGCTGGCTGCATTGCCACGCTGAATGGCAATGCTTATGCGTTGAGCCAAATAAACACCAGCATTTTGGTCACGCGTCGCGTCCACCAGACGCTCAGAAAAACTTTTGAAAATAATATGAGCTCCCGGCCCCCACGGACCCAATGTCTCAACTCCAACTGGCTCACTATCTAATTTATAAATGTAACATCTAAATAAAATCATGTAAATGGCATAAATCCAAAAGACTATCATCACGGGCAATCTTCCAACGCGAAACAATATCCCGAAGGCAGATGGAGTACGAAGGGGAAGTCGCAGTCGCAGCGTGACCATCCACAGATAACTCCCATGGCCATGGCTACAGGCTCGTCGCAGGTCCGCTGCGACGGCGTCGACCGACATTCACTGTTCAGACGGTGCATGTTCTCAGGACAGGAATCTACGCCTGAAAAAGAATCATATTTGTTATACGTTGTGTGCTAAATGGTAGAGTACCCCCTACTGAAGCACTCGCTACCTAACTAGCAAAAACCTGGCTTAAAGAAGTCTCTAGCCTATAACTTTTCGCTCGTATATTGATTCTAAATCATCGTGTAAGCCTGGATTTGGGCACTAATTAAAGGATTATTTATTTAAAAATATGGTTCTAATATCTGTCTCTTATTGAACACTGCGTTTGCATTTACAGTAATCTTGACAAAACGAATTTAAGCTGCCTTAGGGTAATATTACTTTCATGTACCTATTTTGTAAGCCTACACAGGCTTATATTGACCTATTGTTAGAATCTTGTGACCCCTAACAAGCTTATAGGTACGCCACTGGATATCATTATAGTTATTATGACAACTAAAATAAAATTTCCACGCGAAGCCTCTACGAGATCGAATCAGAAATGAGGAGATCCATAGAAGAATTAAATTAACCGACATAGGTCAGCCACTTGAAATGGTAGTGGGTCGACGGATGACCTCATTAAGACCGTAGGATCGAGCTGGATACAAGTCGCTTCCAATCGATCTTATTGGAAATCTTTGGGGAGGCCTATGTCTAGCTGTGGATGTCTTATGGCTGAAACGACGATACGAAGCCGGTGTAAATTGTCAGTATTATACCTAAAACTTTTCTTCGAAGCGTATTCAATAATGGTAGAGACTTTACTGTCACAATATTCTACAAAAATATCCTTTCTGTTTTCTAAAATCTATCTTTTCAATTTCATAGTTTGGCGAGCATCTTATAACTTGTACTGAAAATATATTTAGAAAGAATCTGAAATGATTCGTAAAAATCCGGTTTCCCTTATTTTGTACTAAAACTGTTTTGGCAAAAACTGAGAATAGTTACATCCCAAAGACTGTATCTACACTTTTCAATTTATCAGACCTCTACAAACTCCAGGCATGATAAAACTAAACGAAAATTAGCTTCGGGCTTTTCAGACTTTCTTTGATGTAAGCAAAACACTGTTTTCTAACAATTGCTTGTGAATCGATAAGTCGGTCGCCCCGGCTTATTATTTTTATGAACTGAGTACTAAGTGCCTATTTTTTTTTGTTGTACCAGGCTGGCGGTTGTCGATAAAGTGTAAAAAAATATTGACAAAAAAGGCAGCTCACTTACATGTTCCATTGAAGTTAAGGCATCCAGGTTCTCCAACTTTTCCGTAGTACAATGCCTCTATAAAGTTAATCAGGCAGAATGAAAAAAATATTAATTGCATTTTAGTCTTCTTTCTGTGACCCGCTTGTACTGACTGCCACAGGCAAGCCACATGTTTATTTGAGAACAGTTGCTTCCGTCATTTGTTGGTTACATTGTGTATTTCTGGGTATCGGTTATATTGATTTTTATGTTGATCACACTTTAGTTCCTGGGTACGATGTAGGTTCGAATCAAGCACGGGTGCAGGCCGTTGAATCTTGTGGAGTTAGATTCTGGTTGTAGTAAAACCCCTACGGTTTAAATACAATTTATTAGATAAATGATCCGAAATGACGGAATATTCCAATCCGATTTGACGGGATATGGGATAGAATTGACATTTTACAAAATATTTCTGAATCTTGTGGTCCTAAATTGAGGTTCAGGGGATTTTGTTGCTCTTGTAAGTTGTATCCAACAAAAACATTTTCATGTGAAATGGAGCCAAGACTAAATCACAGTTTACACTATAAAAAAGTTGTCAGATCTCACGTAAAGCCAAGCTTCTAACTCTACGCGCCTTACTCTATAAGTCTTTACTCCACAAACTCTACAGCTTAGTCAAGTCGCATATATTGACTAAGGTGTAGAGTAGAGTAGTAGTGTAGTGTTTCTATCGTTCCTGCATGCTGATGTAAGTTGTATTGTAGGATAAAAGTACCTAAAGCAGATATTCATAAGGTTAAAACGTGCATCTGCCGGAAGTCCTAGGTTCAATTTCCAGCTAGATGTATGATGAAATATTTCTGTTGGAATGTGATACAAAAAAAAACGTGCAAGTGGAGTCCCTCCGCGCGGAAGAAATGAAACTTCGACGCAACAGTGCTTTCATACCCCCTACATGGTAGCGTTAAACGTTTAACGCAACCTTGTTGGAAGTCGCATTAGAAGTTTTACTTAAAAAAAACTAATCCATCTCACTCTAACATGTAGTAATGTTTGCGAGTGTTTCTCTTTCCTTAATGATATTACATTATAGTAAAATACCCCTTTGTTCTACATCTTTAATGCATAGCCTAGTTTTTTTGAATTCCTTACCACTGTTCTCATAGAGCTTTGCTAGGTGGCACTTGCACCTATCCTACTAAATATCGGTAAATAAATGATTTATGTCTTAAACCGATTAACTAAATATTTTATTTCTGGCGCCCAAACCCTTTAATTTCATCATCATTATCAGCCGTAGGACATCCACCGCTTAACATAGGCTATGAATTTTTAATGAGACCGGGTTGAAGTACGGCAACATACCGCCTAGCGCAGCGTAGGACGTCCACCTACAAGGTGGACAGATGACCTAATCAAGACCGAAGGTTCGCGCTGGTTGCCAGCCGTTTCCAACCGGTCTTCCTAGTAAGGAGTTATAAGTTAAGTGTTTATGAAATCGAAGTACCCAGGTGAAAAAAGGTTTTGAGACTAGGTAACTAAGAAAACTACCAGTCTGCCGTAGATTCTTTATTAATAATGTACATCAATTAGATCGACGTCGTCCGGCACGATGATTTTCGACCGCCGTTTCTCCTGCCGCTTCTTCTCGTTGGCGTTCCGTAAGTGGGGAGGACTTCTGTAGGGCAGGGCTGGGCAATCACTCAGGGGCACGCAGTTCATGGATTCCTCGTCGAGGTAGAGGTCCCCATTGCAGTCGCAACGGGACCACCCGCAGGTGTACCCTGCAAGTATAACACCTCGAAAGTATGAAACAAAACGTTCTTTAGGTATACTCGTAGACAAAGAAGATATAATAATACTATAGAGCGAATAAAACTTCTTGGTGTCTAAGAAGTCAGTCTGATGCATAAAGCTTGGTTCGCGGTTCTACGGGAGATGACAACTGCGCCCACAGCGTTAGCATAATAAATCTGTCTGTTGAGCATAAATGTTTCTTTCGGTAGAGACGGACAAAAAACATCTACAACTCAAGTTCAGTCAGTGCTCACAAATATTGTCAACAAAATTAGAGCATCTTTTCGGTGGATCGTGCCTTCACGCATACGGGCATACGCTAAAAACGCTTATGCAAAGCGAGTTTCAGCGAGACGATCGTAGAATATTAATTTACCTATAACTAAAGCTGTAGGGTATTCACACGTCCGTTGTGACATCGTATCCCTGTCGCATCTAGTATGGTACGGATGCATGAATGCCGGGCAGTGCTCTGCACCTGACGGGAAAAATAAGATGAATTATACAATATAATACGAGTAGAAAGTCTTAATACACAGTAAAATTACGTTTATCGCCCGTGACACTACTGCTTGGCACGACTAGTAGAGTTAAGGTAAAAGTACATAGGTATCCCAAGACACTAATCTAAAACCGATCTAAAAAATGGCGCCCAACGTAGCACTGAAATAGCTAATAAATTGATAGAGTATGTGCAAAAAGAGAACCGTCGTCGTCGTCGTGGCGTTACTGTGAACTATCAATAAGATTTTATCAGGTAACCAAGGTACCGACTATACTTGGTAGACGCGAGTACTGATGAAAACCGAATTGGTGTCTACCAAGTATCAAACACTTTTAGTTGTACTAGCAATGTCAGAGCAGTGTTGTCATCGTAACAAAATTAGTAAAATATCGCTTAGAATAAGGACTACCTTTAGTCCTTATCCTGAGGTAAAATGGCACCCGCAAAGTATCTCTTTTTGCACAAACTCTACAATGAAAACATTACAAATTCAATTAAAGCCAGTAAAAAGCGTCAACTTACATGTTTTATTGTAAAGCAAACACCTTTTCTTGTAATCGAATCCATCCGCGAGCGAAAACGAAAGCAGAACAAGCCACGCCATTGTTCCCCGCGCCATTGTGACAATCACATGAAACGCTCTCACGATCAACGAACGCTTTTATCATTTCCATGGTTTACAGAATTGAAGAGTTGTTTTGTAAACGTTCACTCGAATAAGTCGTTAATCTATCTATAATGGAAAAGTGAAGAGATTCTGGTGCAGGCAAAGATTTTATAACAAGAACATAAAATCTTTGGGTGCAGGATGTCAGTTGTCCTTCGGTATCTGTGCGCTTATGTGGCACCCTGACACCGAATCCTAGTGTCTTTGCTATTAGCCTTTTTAATAGTCCACTGCAGGACGGAGGCCTTCCCACGAAAGGTGACTGGGCCATATCCAACACGCTGGCCCAGTGCGGGTAGGTGGATTCACATGAGCCATCGAATTTCTTCTACGTAGATACCTAGGTATGCAGGTTGCCTCACGATGTTTTCCTTCACCGAAAATCCAGTGGTGTGAAATTCCGTTCATAAATTTCAAAGAACTCATTGGAACAAGACCGGGATTCGAACCCACGACCTCACGATTGTAAGGCTGGAGTCACTACCACTAGACCTGGCTACGGCTTACAAATACTTATAAGGTATGAATTCGAAAGTATTCGCAAGAGAAGGCTTGACTTTCTGCATGGAGAGATAATACTCGTAGTTACGGGTCGGAGATGTCATAGCATAGATGATGGACAACTTTTTTTTCCGAAAAATAGAAAAGGTTATGCACAAAAATCCAATCAAAAATAGGTATCACGCGGTCGAAGCCGCGGGCTAAAGCTAGTAGTAGCTATAAGAGTGAAGCTTTACATAAATCATAGATGAACAAATGGTATGCTTGCCTATTTATACCTATTAGGCACTTAGTCCATGCTTATATTTACTAGATTTCGACACACAAATATTACAGTTTCCTACTTAATTTGGTCCATTTTGGGCTGTATTTTAGACTGAACGTATCGTAAAGTAGTTGTCTGGGCGATTATAGGTACCTAAGTACCTACCATATTATCTTAATTTTTTGCGCGAACTTTCTAGCCCCCCGAAAACATGGTCCATTCTAAGAAAACCCTAAGAAGAGCAAGCAATAGATACTTAGTATCTTAATCTTTATTACCTATCTAAAATCCCGTCTATTAAGGCTTTTGGAGCCACGTAAATACTTCTCAAAAAGAAATCGATATAATCTCTTGATCTGAGGCAGTATTATTATATATTCTTTGTCTTAGGCTAGGCCACCTAAGTACTTATCTTAGAGCTTTTTCTCATTTTCCTGACGTATCTTAGCTATGGTCTACCTTACCTAACTAATAAAAATATAGTCTAGATTTAAAAAAAATACGGTTAGGTACCTACCTTCTTACTTTGGCAGATAGGTCCTCCGAATCTAATATTCCGGTTGCTATCTCTTGTACTCAAGGATGATGTGACTAGAAGGTCACTCAAACGACTTCTTACAAATCGTTGACGGTAAGAATAAAATTTCCATATTTTCCGCATGACATATCACGCACTTTTTAAGACCTTGAATTTTCAAACTGCACGCATAAGTTTGTGAATGATTCTTAAATATTACCCATCTTACTTTCGCCCATCAGAGCTAAGTTGTTGAAACTTGTTTAACAAAGTTTTGTTTCAGGAACTAACTTCGACGCTAGTACGCCTTCAATCAGTTTCAGGGACCTTTCAGACTGTGCTCTACCAGTTAATTTCATTGGTACCTAAGTAACTATACGTTATATTGGGAATGCATTGCAATATAGTTGCAACTGGAAGGTAATCTTGTGCGTGCAAAATTATTTCAATCATTGTTATTTATTTATAGCTTTACTGGTGACACGTTGAATTGTAGGTTCCGGTTCTTCCGTAGCCACACATTGGCTATGTTGACTAAAAACTGTAGTCTTGGAACCTTCACTCCAATGTTTGGATCGATCTTGGACTGATATTGAATGCAATAATAATTGACTCTGATTGGCTATTAAATTTGTAGCCAAGCTTGAACACAAGTGACGGCCAATGTGTGGCTCAGGCATTAGCCATGTGAGAAGCCTTCAAATAAGGCGGCTTAAAAACTCTGACACCAGCTGTGGACACCAGGGTTAGCCACTCGCCCGGCCTATACGAAATTACATTTTTAGCATTACTGATATCTTATCATTGATGATGGTCGCGATAACATGTGACGCTACTTCTGTAGGCGTTGGTGGAGTGCTGTTGCAAAAATCTATAGCGTAGTCTGAAACCTCTCCAAACAAGGGTCTCCATAAAGTTTAAACGTGTTTATCGAATGCTAAGTGGATCATAGAGCAAGTTGGCAACGCGAACGAGGCTTTAACACGAACTGACCTACTTAGCAATAAATAGGTGAAGTAAATGTTAAATGAAAATAAATGTTACCTAATTGTGAGTAATATGAGCGTTACCAGTTTAAGATCTTACCTACATATACGGTATTAAATCTTTCGTTGAATCTTTTTGTACGATGGATCATGACCTACTTCGAGATTTAAAAAAAAAACCGAATCTAATAACATTCAGATTCAGAATGTTTTCCGTAGAGACTAGGAGTCTAGATTTTGAAAGAAATCTTTTACGATCGTGAGTAGGTAGGTAATACCCTTCACTTTTATAAAAGTAAGTAAGCGATTAGATTCTTGCAGGGAGGTCTTCAAGGAATTGGGTATCATGACTTTAACTGGTGAACTTGTGTACCAAAATGTACTTTATGTACTTGACAATATAGATCGGATGGAAAAAATTGGTGCATATAGTGGTCGAAATAGTAGGCATAAAACTCATATAAAGAGGCCGTCGAGACGGCTCACTAAAACCTCAAACAGTTTCTACTGTTTGGGAATTGAATTCTACAACAAGATTCCGGAAATTATTAAAATCAGGCCAAAAAATGAGATATTAAGCTATGTAAGGAGCCATCTATTGGACAAAAGCTATTATAAATTGGCAGATGCGATTTCTGATAAGCGTATATTTTTATCTGTATAGTTCTATCTTGCCCTTTGAAGTCTCAGATTGTATGATAATTCATTTGTTATTTATCTTTTGACAATGCTATTGAAGATACAATCAATTTTAGGTTAGAATAATTTAAATATTGTAATTTTGACTGAATTATGTTTTAATTTTATTTACTTTTGATCTTTTTATGACGATGCTATTGCAGATACCTACTATATTGTTTTTAATTTTTTAGATTATTTTAAGTTAGGGTGTTTGAATTTGAAGTAAATTATTATATGTAATTAATTGAATTGTTAGGTATTCATAATTTGGTGAATATGTAAATTTGCACCTATTATAATTATATTATGTTTGTAAAAAGACGATTCTAAGCGCATTTTAATGTCTAAAGAATAAAGCATATTTTGATTTTGATTTTTGATTTTTGAAGTTCCAGTAGGCTGAGTAGGCCATTAAGTAGTTTTTACCTAGGTATTGAAAAACCAACTCTAGAAGCACTTCTACCCTTAGATTGGTAGGTAAATACCTAAGTATGCCACAATCAGGCCTAGTGGTATCTACCCAGTGCCTGGCACGAATCCGCGTGTTCCTTAATAGCACTGGTAACAGGTAGAGTATAGGCAATAGACCTACAAGCACTAAATTACCAACTAAATGTGATACCATGTCGTGTACTCGGTGTAACATTTCAATTCAACAGATAAGGATGTTGATTGACTGAATTATTCAAGTGGGTTTAGGCTTCGTTTGTCTTTGAAGTAGTATTTCAAAGTTACTAAGTCACTATCTGATTTGGTCATGTGCATTGCTTGCCATTCAGTAGGTATTTTTGTTTCTTAGTTGAAACATAATGACTAGCCAGAATAATAGGAAATAAAGATTACAAGGACAACCAGATAAGACAAGGTAGATAGTTTTAGAAAAAACAGCACACATCGGTAGGTATATACCTACCTACCTACTCATGGTGTTTCATTTGTTCTAAGACTTTTGTAAAATCACGAAGAAAAAATCAGCTTTTTCATACAAAAAGTTCATCAACGAGCGGCAAAATGTATGGAGAAGCGAATATTTTTAGCGAATTTTCAAAGTTGTTTGTCTATATGTAGGTACTAGACCCGCCCTTAAAAGATTTCGCGTTTAAAAACTATGAGTCTATGACCCTGTATAGGCTTCAAATCTAGACATTTATACTCAGATACTTGTAGTTATCAGGCACCTTATAATATATAAGTACTTATAGGTATCTATCGAGCTGGCTTATATCTTCGAGACAAGACAGCTAATACTGTATTAGACAGGTAATGGACAGACATAAGCAGAAAGAGCTCTACCTACTTATAATAATTAAATTCCTCTGAGAAACTTAGATACAGCAATATATTTAAAACTACATAACTGTAATTTTTTTATTGGAAAATTACTAACCACAACTTCCAGGGTCCCTGGCCCTTTGTTAACTAAAATTTACAATATTTGATTTTACTGTACTTACAAAGAGAGTTAGTACAATTAGTTAGTTTATTTAACAGTATTTTAAACGAATGAGACTGGGAGTGACCTGTGCGTAGACTGCGTAGGCTTAGATATTATGATAATTTATGACTGTCATTTGTAGGTACCCAAGCTTTAATTAGGTCAGAATAATTTTAAACCTAGATCCTACTAATATTATAAACGCGAAAGTTTGTAAAGATGGATGGATGTTTGGTACTCTTCCACGGAAAAAAATACTGAACGGATTGAGATGAAACTTTGCAATAATATAGCTTATATATCTGAATAACACATAGGCTATAAATTATAATGATATTGCGTTTTTCCATAATATAACGATAAGCGTTAAGTAAGTAGGAAAAATTCTGCTATCTGCGAGCTATTCTAGAGTGCGCTTCAAGAAAAGTAAAAAGAACGGTAGAATCGAACAACCCATCAAAACGTTTTTTTTTATTTTCTACCTCCTTTATTAAGGGTGGTAAGGTAGGGCCTCGGGTTTGAATGACGGAAAGTAACATAGTCTTCTTTTATCCCGGATAAATAAAGGGTTCCCATGGGATAGCACAAAAATCAAAATATCATGCGGGCGAAGCCGCGGGTAAAAACTAGTTTGTAACATAAATGAAGACCAATTATGTACTAGTATACTCGTCGAGTATCTAGTTTGCCTGACTCCTGTTAAAGTTTAATTATAGAATGAATAAAATATGAAAAGACCGGTTGAAATGCTCATTGATTTTCAATTAAGGTAGCAAGGTTTATGATAGGAGTTGCATGGCGCCATGCCATTGATCCATCATAGATAAGGAGCCTATCTACTTGAGGAATTGCTGTACGGAAGCTTCCGGTTGCCTGCCTCAACGTTTGTCGTGTTGTTTTTAAAGGGCGCTATTAGCTTTGATTCTGCGGTCTTTATTGACCGAAGCGAAAGCAAAGGTCTCCGTTTTAAACACGACGATTTTGCTTTCGTCTGTCCAGATGTTCGATTCGCACAGGTCGCATTTTTCAACGAATCTCGGCGAAATTTGATACACAGCTTCGATTTATTAATTATTTTTTAGTCGTTGGCTATTTTTGAAAGTGGGATATTTCCCTCAAAAAGGGGGGTTTGCTGTCGCACTATTTATCAGCCGATTTCGATAATATTTGGCAAGATTGTTTAGTATTTAAATCCTAACATGATTTGCGAGTATAAACCAAATCGGTCAAGAGCGAGTCGAGATTAGGCTTATGAAGATTTAGTTAAAGAGATGTGTCGCGAGGTCTACTGTTCCGAGAACTACTAGTTATCATTAAAGCCGTAGAACATACATTCTGATACTGGATATATCTAGGTCTCCTCTGTAGATTCCCAATATCGCGATCATCGCGATCATCTTATGGTCCATCTTTGTTGAGCGACGAAACAATGGAGGAGGTTCTCTAGTCGAAGCGTTTTTTTTGTCTCTTCTTTGGTATAAGATTCTTGTATGTCGTAGGTTGTATTCGCAACTTCCATAGGCAACCTAAAGATTCTCCATACAATCTATCAAAGTTCTGTATACTGAAGTTGAAAAAAAGAGCCCCTGTATGGCCTAACTGAAGTTTTTTATGCTTCATCTCATCTCATAATTATCCTAAGTATATCTCATTATAGGGTAACGAATATCCACATTTGCAGAGACATTGCGTAACAATCACACAAGACTAAAAGAAACGAATTCCTACTCTCAGAAGTCGGAAGAAAAGTTATCGTTGTTGTAAGCCCTTGCTCACCAGTAGAACACAGTGCCGCTAACCGATAACAAATTATAGTGAGGTCGTAATCCATAACCAGGCGTAAAATTGCCTTGTCATCAAAGTCCGGACGATTTTCCGCCTTCGTGATTAGGCAAAAAATGGGAAGTCGCCTTCGAGCAAATATCTACAGAGTCACAATTGTGCAAAAAAAGTGTCCGAGCCAAAACCCTGCCCAAGCTACGTAGTGGGCAAGCTTTTTAGTTAGTCATAAGTCTCGTAAGGCGATTGCATGCCGACTACAAAACGCCGCGCGATGCCAAAGTGCTCGATTACAAGCACTAATTAGGTGATAACGTCGAATTTCGAGAAGACGGGTTATTGCGAATTATTTAATGTAAATATCTAAGTCGGTATGTATAAACGGAAATTTTTTACTACTTTCACTTAGGTAAGTACTGTGACTCTGTAGATATTTGCTCGAAGGAAGTCGCCCAAAAAGTTATGCTAACGACCAAGAAATGTCGACGACGCAAATTCTCTGGAATTGTCTTAATAATTGCATTGCGTGTCTCTAGATAGGTACCAGTCTAAATAATCAGATACGAATTATGATACGCATTATGTTTTTATGAAAATTATGAAACATGAACTCCAATGAGTTAATCGATTCACCATCATGAATTTCAAATCAAGGTTAACTTAGTTGTTGGTTTATGTTTAGTTTTTCCTTTTTTATGACTC
Organism: Hypomecis atomaria; assembly: GCA_964007245.1. Classification (NCBI taxonomy): domain Eukaryota; kingdom Metazoa; phylum Arthropoda; class Insecta; order Lepidoptera; family Geometridae; genus Hypomecis; species Hypomecis atomaria. The sequence goes on along the minus strand of OZ023295.1, from coordinate 5,129,687 downwards.
CTGCTGTTTCGGTGTGATATATTTCATGTTCTTGAGCTTTCCGTTTAGATAGGTAATCATTTCGTTAAAATAGGCTGATATGCTTAGTTAAGTGCCTAAGACGAAACTGAAATAAGTAAAAACTACCTACGTTTTAACATGTTGCATGATACTTAATTTTTTTTTTACTTTGACATTGGGGTCATTTTTTATTCATAGCTTTAGTATTGCAGTTTATTTTGAAGATACGTAAGTACCTCAAAGTAAAATTAAAAAAAAAACCGTTGAAATAGTAATTAGAATACGAATAGCGCATACAAATTTGAAAATCACACTATATAGATAGGTACTTAATATAATTTTTATCTTTTTTGTGATACTTCAAATGTCTCTAATTACCTACCTATACCTACTTAAATGATCTTTTCTGTGTCAGCGAATCTGCATATCAAATCAAATCGTGTCAATGCGAAGAATTGATCAAGTTTCACCATTAATCGAATCGAAAGATCGTCTACGCGCTGCAATCCTGCATCTATTATTATTATTCATTTCACTTTCTCTGATGTCTTCTCTTTGAATTGATTTATAAAATATTTTATTTTTCTGTGCACGCCTTTAGCTCACTATAAACCTTCCCTAACTACCTATCAAAAGCGATTTACGAAAATCTTTTGCTATCGCAGATACGATCTTCCTTCGTCGTACGTTCCAATTTCTATCTTCCGGCTCTTTAGCTTTTCGCGGTCAAAAATCGTAGGAAGCGCGCTGTGGGAGCGCGGGTAGGTCTATTTCCGCTTCCGCTGTTATATCCGGGGTGCGTTAACGCACTCCAGACTAAGATAAAAAATAATTCGTTGGGGACGGTAATTATATTGGGGTTACCATGTGTCACATTATTTCCCCGAATGACCTGAATGCCAAATAGTGATCTATTGAGAGATGTGCGGAGGTGAGGGAGGGGGTGTGTATTTCAACTTGTTCACAATCACGTGACAATTATATCACTAAACTTGTCACTTCACTACACAGTATATAACAAAGTCGCTTCCCGCTGTCTGTCCACATGATTGCTTATATCTTTAAAACTGCGCAACGGATTTGATGCGGTTTTTTTAATAGATAGAGTGATTCAAGGGGAAGGTTTATATGCATAATAATACACCTGTGCGAAGCCGGGGCGGGTCGCTACTTTATAATAAATACTTAACTACTTATAATATTATATGTTTCTATACAATTTAACCTGTTTAATTTTTTATTTAATGTTTTTTTTTTATTCGGAATGACATGAATAATAACATTGTCTTTTTTATTATTTTAAGAGCTCCACGAAGTCGTAACTAGCATTTTTTAATGATGTGTAATGAAGACATTATGTAACAAGACGTCAATTAGGTAGGTATATGGTATTCTGCTATTAAAACGTTTGTAAAGCAAACAATAGCTAACTGGGAATCTTGTTTTTGTCTCTCTATTCCGTAATAAGAATAACTGTCGGGAGATAAAAGATAGTTTCCGAGATTATAGATAAATTGCACAAACTTGCTAGATTGCCAGAAATAGTATGGATAGTAAATTAGATGTAATAGGTACGTACGTACGTACGTACATGTTTACACGAGATTGTTTCTAGAAAAATAGTCCATTGTTTTTTTAACTTAATTCCTTAGCTGAGATCCCATAAGTACTATTTTTAACTTATGATAAAAATATTATAACAGTATTACTTAATACATTTTTGTTCGCAATATGTTTTCTATACCAGCCCGAGTAGCACGGCAAGGGGAGAAAAACATTTTACCCACTCTTAATGTCAGATGTCATTGTCAATCCATACTTTATTTCCTCTTCGAGGGGATATAATGGTGGAAAGACTATTAGTCCCTTTGCCATGCATCCCGTGCTGAACCTAATATATATACATATACCTACTATCATATCAGACTAGCCCTGATATCAAAGTATCTAGACCGCCTGTATGCTTCTGACATCATCAAAGTGACATGGTAAATTTAAACTTATGACCCGAGATTTATGAACAAACTCATAAGAATATAGGTACTCTACAGATTTATTACGTCCTACACTCTGACCCCCACGTATTGGACCGTATCTAATGACAGTTCCAACTTAGAGGAAATAGATGCAAGCCACAAACGTCATTTTCATAGGGTGTGCCTACACCATGACCTGCTGACCTAAATCTACTGTCTTTAGGTATCATTTTTATTTGCGAACCACTGATTGCGCTACTTGGAATAAAGCTTTGTCTACAAATCCTTGTGACACTAATAAAATGTACGAATAAGTGGATCTGTCACGTATGAAAGACAAAAAGGTAGCTAAATATGCTTAATTTATGCTGCTGCCTCTGTCTGTCGGAACTGAAAATGGTTGTTCATTTTTGTGATTTTTCCTGAAATATCTAAAGCGGTAAAGCGCGGAAAACCTTGACAGAAAAAAATGAATAGTCACCCTGACCTAACAATACAGGCGTAATGCTTAGCATGCGTACAAGTAGTATGGGTAGGTTTCGATATTTATAGAAGCATAATTTTGATTGTTATGTTAGGTATTCAACACAGTTATGTGCATTGCATGGTCACAAGTTTATACCCTGCTTCCGGGGTGTGTTTGAAGGACGGCAGGTTTTGATAATATCTTGTGACGCGCACCCACTGGGCATGACCTAGGTCATGCCTCATATATTTTGTAACATAGAATAATAACGCCGAGAAACCGAGAACAAGCACGCTAAGTGAAGCAGGAAACACTAAGCTTTAAAAGCTTAGTAAGCGAGCGGCGCGCGGCAGTACTCACAGTCGTACCGTGATACAAACAGCTCCCGTAATTTATATTTTAAAATGACGGTTTGTGTGGTAAACGGGTGCCAAAGTGAATCGGCAAAACAAAACAAACAATGCAACATCACATTCCACATGTCACATTACAAATTATCTAATATTTTGATGTAAAACGCCTTCCAATGTAAATATAAATTCACAAAATTTCGACAGACGCCATAATGACTAAAAGTTGCAAGTTAAGGGTAAAACTTTTTCCCCACATATTGAAATTGAAATTAGTAATGAAATATACTTCCATTGCCTTGACACGAGATTATCAGTATTATTATGTTTTCATACTACTTGCTTGATAAGTACCAAAGCGAGACATTATCATCATATTAATACAATCATGATGGTTATGACCTTAGGTTATGACAGAGCGACAATGTCTTGATTTGGAACGTCATAATACGTTACTTCTTTACATGGAACAGATGCGGGTATCTTAAAGAGATTTCATACGATAATCAAGTAGGCAATTATAGTCCAGGAGGCAAGCGACAAAAATCACAACTTTTTTAAATTAAAACTGGGTAATAAAAGGGCTTTTCGTGTGGAAAACAGTTCGTAGTAACAAAGTGAAACTAAAAACACAATAATTAAATTGGTAAAAATTGTATTCTAACTAAACGGTTATATGGTAGGTACTAAAAGATAAAAAATAATAGCTCAAAAATAAAATCGTGAGGCCTTCGCCTGGAAGATTTCATTATGTATGATGCGCCCCACGATATTATTTAGAATTATTATTTTTTATCTTTTAGTACATAAAACCGTTTAGTTAAAAAAAATACCAATTTCATTTTTGTGTTTTTAGTTTTACTTTGTTACTACAAACTGTGTTCCACACGAAAAGCCCTTTCATGTAATACCCATACTGATGGAATAAAAAAAAAAGGTTATCCGCCATTTTATAGCGGCGGCCATCTTGTTGTTTTTACAATAAACATAATTTTATTGTCACAAGAACCAAGGAAGTATACCAAATTTAAGAGCAATCGGTTGACAGGAAAAGGGTAACATTTCAATGACAAAATTTGACCCAAGAAAACAAACGGGGTAAGCTAAATAAAGCGCTCCTGGCGAAAACGAGGAAGAACTAACAGAAATGTTTGGAGCCACACTCAAACGCACAAGTATAAGTTATGCAAAATCTGTACTAAAGGCTCTGAAACAATTTCCCAACTTTTTGGGGTAATCTGATTCTGATAGTAACATTACTTGTATCGTAGTGTGCGTGTTGCCGCGTGTAAATACGTATGACTCGCGCATACATCAATCGTGTTGATGCTTCACCCTCGAGATTTTTTTGATTTGCAACTATCATTCTCGGCGTTATTATTCTATGTTTTGTAATCCATCAAACAGTACCTACTGCGGAATTAAAATCAATTGCGAGGAATATTGAAATTGTGTACTAAAAGCAAAAAATAAGCAATCGGCATTAGGAAGCAAATCATTGAATATCTAAGCACAATTGAAATAATGCTCTAGTGTTAGGTAGGTTTTGTGGCTATGGCCAACGGAGGCATTATAAGATAATATCACTGTACTGTAGCTACACATTATTATGATCAATTTTTATTACGGGAAATAAGTAATTCAATACCAGAAGCTGTGACTGTTGATAAGATATAATTTTTGATGCAAATTTTGGAGTATTTTCTATAAGTAGTGAAAGTGGGTAACAATCATTTAATAATCTAAGGTAACAATGAGACATCATTCAATATTACCGTTGTATAGAGAAACAAGTGACTAAATATTTTTTAAGATCTCCTTCATTAGTTAAATTTTTCGCCCATCCGCTCTTTCCCTTATTTTCTTTACAATAGGTTTCAATTTGTGTCTCTGCCTGTTTAGTCCGCTAATCATCTCTATTATCTTTTACAAAAAAACTTATCACAAGAATTCATTTATAGTCACGAACGCGAGGAAAGAAAATACCCATGAATATTGAATACGCATTCTGCCGGCGATCCGTAAGAAATAAAAAATGAGACTTCTATTTGTCAGGGGATTTCAGTTAGGTTACCTAAGCTGAGCTGAGTTTTTACAAACCCACAGTATTGAGTTATATATAATAATTATTTGACTACTAAGCTAAAAAAGATTATCTTTAAAAATGTGTCTGATGGACATGTAATTATAGTTCGGCCGTTCAGAGAATGCGTTCCTGACACGTCATCTTGAAAAAATGTTTTTGGCCGATATCTCGGAAAGTATGTGAAGGGCAAAAAACATTAAGATCATTATTGTACAAAATAAAAACATTTTTTCAAGATGACGTGTCAGGAACGCATTCTCTGAACGGCCGAACGTATCTACATACAGGGTCATCTGCTTACCCATACTAAGGTAACTACCTAGGTGGCTGGTAAAACCAGCTTCTGTCGTTAGCTGACTTGGCGGAAACCTAGAGCGCATAATTTTAGGGAGCGGCAAATTTCGGACCATTTATTTTATGATTCACAGTAGTGACAATACTAAATACCCCTGTGGTACCCCTACCTGAAAATAATAAAGTCTACAGAAAAAACAATTACTTACCTAATTTTCGTTTCACGGTTTAGAATCAAAGTCTGGGGTGGGGTTGTCAAAATTCAACAGCCTACTTGAGGCAATACGTAAATCCGCCACTGACTAAGCCAAAAGAAGGAAATTAAAACCATCGTTATAAACATAATATTTCACTGTGGGGCTAACCTAAAAGTTCATCTGCTCTATACAAAAAAAATCATCTGCTCTATACAAAACTGCAACTCGGAATCGACAAATTTATAAAACAGCTGATTTCGGTTGGGCAAAAATAATTGTGTATAATTTTACAATAATTTCGGTTTGGCCCTATAGTGAAAGTTGTTTATAATTATCGGCTAAATCACGTTCTTTCGTTTTAGTATATCAGTTCTGAATAACCCTGTATAGGTAGTTAATAAGTAAGTAAGTAGCAGCTTACACCTCGCAATCCAAAATTAGCGATGCAGTTGTTTAATACAGTAAATGGTGTAGTCGTACCTACCTCGTACATAAAAACAAGACAGTACATACTCGTAATAGGACGTTAGTACTTAGGTAAAAGCAAAGAATATATAATAATAATAGGATGACGGATACCAACGTGATAGTCAATTGCAAGTTACCTTTGAATAATACGTACCTAATAATAATTATGCTCATTGTACAGTCGGGTAAAAAAACAGCTATATAACTTACCTTACCTACTGTTTTTCCAAGCAGTAAATACCTACAAATATCAGCGGTACTTCGAGTTCAAAGACCGTTAAAGAATAAAAATACACATCAATCTTAATATAACGTGTATAAATGCGAATAAAATTAGATTTATAAAATAATAGAAATATCCAACCGGCCGTGTCTGTCAAAACATAAATCTTTGTTTACATCGCGTCGTCGCGTAGCACCTCACATTTTTACTTTCTAAATGAAAACTTTCTTTTATAGTACTTCTTACCCGGGAATAAACGATCCATTAGCAGCGGACATGTAATTCTGTTTTTCGCGCCCGCTTACATCTACCCACATTTTTTAGGCTTTGTTTTTAAAACGAAAACAAGCCATGTCGCGGAATCGCGGCGTGGACACGCCGAGCGATCTCTTGCGTGACTACTGAGTTGTGATTCTCGCAATGAATGAAAGTTCTCGTAAATACCTTATTACAACGCGCTAAAGGCCGATTACATTTATTAGAAGCTTGGGTTGCGCGCGCACGTGAGATGAAAAGTTAAACAGGAAAAATACAATGATAAGAGCTGTGGCATAATATACACATTTCAGCTAGATACATAAATTATTCAAGCTACTCTCTCTCGCCTTGCAACGAGCTCTTTTATCATAATTATTACAACTTGGTTTAATTAATGGCAATTGCATAGAATAATAACGCCGAGAAACCGAGAACAAGCACGCTAAGTGAAGCAAGAAATACCAAGCTTGAAAAGCTTGGTACGCGAACGGCGCGCGGCAGTACCTAGTCATGTCGCCAGCCACCGGTCATGGCATATTTGTCTCGTAAGCATATCATGTTTACGTCTGGACACCCACGGGAAATGGCGTGATCATGAGACCACCGGATGCTGACACAGCGACTCACGACCACCCAATAAGTTAGACTAAGCTCTAGATTTAAATAACATTTTATTTTCGTCATTCTGTATTCGGTCACTGCGTGACACACTCGCCTTTTATAATTAATTGATTTATAATTAAAATTAGTTTTTAAAAATACAAAGGGCGTTTCCCTAAACAAGTCTGGCGCAGCCTTGTGGATTTTCCACAATTTTCGCGAGTTACGGTGTTGCAGCGCCCCTAAATCGGTACGCGATACGGTGATTTCGCGAAGACGGAAAACTACGAACCAAACAAATACGACTCCCCGGGAAACGCGTGGACCTAGTGACCGGCGCAGAATCAGGAGGACATGGGATCGAGCAGCCTAATGTGAGTAAACCTTTTCACATCCTGCTCTTATTTTCCCGTGACTTTTCCAAATTTTCCCCTCGATTTACATTATTGAGTGGAATAGCAGTAAGATTATCTGATTTTGTTTTACACGCAAATAGGTAAATAGTCAGATTAGTTTTAGGTTAATTCTCTTAATCACAATTATTAAGTGAATTAAAATATTAATTAAGTAAACTTTCCGCAATCAAAATTATTGTGCGAAATAATTTTAAGTAAGTTAAGTAACTGATTTGTTTTACACTTGTATCGGTAAAAATTCAGTGTAATTTAAGTAAGTAAAGTAACTTATAAAAATGGAATATAGAGTAATTCCCAAAGAAATTTTAGGTATAATTCCGAAGTATGACGGAGATGAACAGCAATTAAATTTATACCTCTCAAAATGTGATTATGTGGTCAACGGAAGTAGAATTGCGGGAAACCTAGCCCAAGAGCTATATATATTTCATTCAATTACCAGTCGGTTAACTGGTAGAGCCGCAACTCTACTTAGCGATCACCCAAATATAACCAATTATGAAGCTCTCAAAGAGTTACTTACTCAACATTTTGGCGACCCGCGCTCAGAAGAGTGCATTGCTATCGAATTAGAGACCCTTAAATTAAAAACCGGGGAAACATACATACAGTTTTGCCATCGCATACAAAACGTTAGAAGCTCACTATTTGCCAAAGTTAACAGACTCGCTGACGAAGGCATTAAAGCCGCAAAAATGATAGTATACAACAATACAGCTTTAAATGTATTTTTATACAACCTCCCAGAAGATATGATTCGCATTGTGAGGTTAAAAGGAGCTCCTTCATTGGAAGCTGCACTGAGTATCGTAACTGAGGAAGTTAACTTTAAGTTCCAATATGACGCCAAAAATAAATTACTTAAACAAGCCTCAGTACAGCTACCTACGATGATCTCACAAGCTACACCAAAACCGTTCAGCGCACCTCCAGTTTTTAGGCAAAATATCAATCCGACGCCAATGCCGACATTTAAATTCGGCATTCCCCAGAACCAAGGTTTTAGACCAAATTTACCACAACAACCACGTTTCATGCCACCCATGCAAAATCCTCATAAATTTGGACAACCACAAGGTTTACCCCAACGTAATTTCGGCCAAACGCCCCCACAACGCGCACCGTTCCAGTACGGTGGCTACAGATTTGGTATTCCCCAACAACAAAATTTTAAATTCGGCATCCCGAACCAACACCACCCGAATGCCAATCAGTTCAAGTTCGGCATACCCAACCAGCAGATACAACCACCTAGACTTCAGGAGTCAGACGTCACGATGCGTACGGCACCTGTTAGGCAAAACTTTATGGTTAACGAACTGTTCTACGACGAGCCCAGTCAAGAACAAGCTGAGTATGGTTATGGTTACGAAGATAACGTAGAATACGCTATGAATGATTGTAATTATACTGAAAACGTTAACGAGTTCGACTATTCCTACCCTGTAATTGAAAACGATAGTAACGATACCGATACAGCTGCCCACGCGGAAAATTTTCAGGCAACAGCCTCGCAGAATGTGGTGAAATAATTAATTTGAATTATTGCGATAGTATCCTTAAATTACCACACGTGGTAATCCCCGAAATAAACTCAAAATTCTTAATCGATACCGGAAGTAGCCGATCTTTTATTAGCCCCGCCAAAGCGCAAGAGTTTTTCGATGATTTTAGGTACTATGAACCATTTAAGGTGATTAGTACACACGCGCAAAGCACGCATGATGAAGTAATATATATATCCTTGCTGAAAACATTTAAAAGCACACTTCGTCAAAAATTTTATGTCTATGACGTAGACAAACGTTATGACGGCTTGATAGGGTCCGACCTTCTGTCGAGACTAGGCGCAAATATTGATATGCGTAACCAAATGTTGGTAACGCACAACGCGAAAATCCCAATTATCTACAATCCACCCTACGAGGTTGAGATTCCACCGCGATCTGAAATGAAAGTAAAAATTCCCACGGACTTGCAACATGGCGAAGCAATCTTAGATTTCTTACAATTTCAGGAAGGCGTCCGCATGCCAACCGCACTCGTCAAGTGTGAAAATTATTTTGCGGAAACAATTATACAAAATACAACAGAGACTAAGACCATTATCACGTTCAAAGAACCTTTCCACGTAACGGTTTTTGAAAACGAGGAATGTAAGGTAAACGTTATGAAAGATGACTGTGTGATTGATGATTTACTGAAAGAAAATTTAAAAAAATTACGCCTAGACCATACAAATAAACAGGAACGTGACGCTATTGCCAAACTATGCTACGAGTACCGAGATATATTCTATTGTGATCAACTACCACTGACTTTTACAAATCAAGTAAAGCACCAAATTAGAACGACCAACGAAGACCCGATATACATATATCAGACCATATAGACACCCACCGGTTATAAATGAAGAAATTCAAAAACAAGTAGATAAGCTTTTGACAGACAATGTGATAGAAGAGTCTCACTCACCCTGGAGTGCACCTGTGCATTTAGTGCCCAAAAAATTAGATGCATCAGGCGAAAAAAAGTATAGGATGGTCATAGATTACCGACGTCTTAATGAGATAACGGTAGACGATAAATACCCTTTACCTAACATAACGGATCTTTTCGATAAAATAGGCAAATCCCAATACTTTACAACAATAGATCTCGCCAGTGGCTACCATCAAATTGAAGTAAATGAACGTGATAGGGCAAAAACCGCGTTTACAACACAAGCAGGACATTTTGAGTTTAAAAGAATGCCATTTGGCCTGAAAACAGCACCGGCAACCTTTCAAAGAGCCATGGGCAATGTACTACGAGGCCTACAGGGTATGCATTGCCTGGTATATCTTGACGACATAATAGTATTCTCTAACAGCCTGGAAGAGCACGTCGAGAAACTTCGAAAGGTATTTGATAGGCTTAGAAAGACAAACCTAAAGGTAACCCTGGATAAATGCGAATTTCTCAGGAAAGAGGTCCTTTACCTTGGACATACGATCACCAAGGACGGCCTCATGCCAAACGATGATAAAATAAAGGCAGTATTAAATTTCCCACTCCCGCGAACTGCTACGGAAATTAAGAGCTTTCTCGGCTTAGTTGGCTACTACAGAAAATTTATCAAAGATTTCGCCAAACTCACTCAACCCATGACCGCGTGTTTGAAAAAAAGAAATAAAATAGACTGTACCAAACAAGAATATATAGACGCATTCGAAAAATGCAAAGAGCTTTTAACAAACGCACCGCTCTTGCAATTCCCGGATTTCTCTAAACCATTCGTCCTTACAACCGATGCGTCAAATTTTGCCATAGGCGCAGTCCTTTCCCAAGGACCTATAGGAAGCGACAAGCCCGTAGCCTATGCGAGTCGCACGCTGAACGATGCAGAAACACGATACAGTACAATAGAAAAAGAGTTGCTTGCCATAGTATGGGCAACCAAGCATTTCAGACCTTACTTATACGGAAAGAAATTTACTATTTATACAGATCACAGGCCGCTAGTTTGGGCAAAATCGATAACTGAACCTAATAGTAAACTAACAAGATGGAAATTGCGCTTAGCGGAATTTGATTACGATATAATACATAAACAGGGAAAACAAAACTGTAACGCCGACGCTTTATCCAGAATTAAGGTAAACGCATTAGGAGAAAGCGACAACGTTTCGATGAAAGTCAATATAGATAAAAAAGAGAAAAAAATTAAACGACAGCAACCTAGAGGCGAAACCGAACCTGTCCCCTCTACGTCACGAGAACAACCTACATCCACATTAGAACCGTCAACTGACTCTGAAGAGGTAATATCCATATGTAGCTCAGGTAGAAGATCTCCCTACTCGATTCCATCCGAAGGTAGCGTCACTGCAACTGCCTCTGAAGGCCAAGACGAAACAGATACTATAGGTACAATCCATTCAGCCGACAACTTAGACACCGATGGTTTCCTTATATTACAGGAGGCTATAGACACCAAGCCTAACCAGATACTCATACACACATGGAACAGGAACGAATTGTCAGTCAAAGATTTGTCTAGAGATAAACAAAAGGTATTAGAAGTCCACCTACCCCTAAATAACACAGAACTGATTAAGCGATTCCTGAAAAATTATATCAGGCCCAAAATTAAATACTTTTTCTATTTTGAAGACCCAAAACATCGCAGTCAGTTTTCGGAAACCAGTAGATTTCTTTTCCAAAAAGGAACAGTAAAGTTTTACGAGTGTACCAGGCGTGTAGTTTATGTAGAAGATGAGGAAGAACAGCGCCAAATTGTACTTAAATATCATGTAGGAAAAAATAGCCATAGAGGAATTAAGGAAACTCTGGTACACCTCAGACGCACATATTATTGGAACAATATGAGCGAAACAGTGTCATGCATCATAAATGCATGTGAATTATGTAAAAAAATGAAATATGACCGAAAGCCACTTAAACCGGAACTACAATTAACGCAAACACAAATCAGACCATTCCAAGAATTATTTATCGATACTTTCACAATTGATGGAAAATCATATCTGACAATAGTAGATGCCTTCAGCAAGCTGGGCCAAGCCTTTGAAATCAGCGCAAAAAGCACCCCTGAAGTGGTTAGAGCCCTCATAAAGTATTTCTCCTTGTACGGAACACCGAATAGAATCAGCGCAGACCCAGGCACTGAATTCAATAATGCATTGATGAAAGAAATGCTATCATTCCATAAAATAGATTCACACATCGGCACACCCCATAATCCTAACTCTATGGGGGTTGTAGAGCGATTCCATTCAACAATTATAGAGATATATCGAATTGCTAAGTACGAACAAAAGGTGACGGACGCTGCGTCTGTTATGAGTTATGCAATTATGTCATATAACCACACAATTCACTCTACCACAGGCCTCACTCCGTTTGAGGTAGTTTTTGGACACACTGAGGCAAACACGGCATTCCATGTAGACTTTAACAAACAATTTACGCAACAATTAGTAAAAGAACACGTGAGGCGAACGAAACATCTGTACGAATACTTAACCGACAAAATTATTGATACGAAAAAAGCCGAAATTAAGAAACGTGGGGGAGATACAGATTTTGACATAGATGTAGGCGATACGGTTTTTATCAAAGGGGTAAACGTTAGGCGAGGTAAAGACAAACCGCGATACCAAAAAGCTCAAATAACTGGAGCCATACATAGGAACGTCGTACCAGTTACTACTCAAAATCGAGCTACCAAAGTTCCTATTAAAGACATCAAGCGCCCTCCACAGGTTAATCCTCCTGGTGGCTCAAGCGGGAGCCCTTCAGCTGCAACGGATTGACAAGAACCCTGGACTGTTACCCATAAAAGAAGGTCAAGCAGTCGTAAGTCATGACACCTGGACTGTCATTAAGATCCTAGACTTAAAGTCTTTATATGAGGAACTAGAATCTAATATTAACAATTACAAAAGTTTAAAAAACCAGGTAAAGAACTATTTTAAGGGCAACACCGTTGAAATAGACTTTACCGAAATAGAGAAGCAAACCGATTATACTATGAATATAACTATAGAAAAGTATAAAGAACTGATTCCGTCAATAAGATATAAGCGTGGCTTAATCAATCCCCTCGGTTCACTTATTAAAGCTATAACTGGTAATCTTGACAATGATGATGCTATAGAATACGAAAAATTGATTCAGGAAGTAAAGTCAAAACAAAATCATCTTGATACCAAAATGACGATAGTTGCCGAAATGTTGGGTACTTTTACAAAAATGGCTAACTCTACCAAAAGCAATTTTGACCTCATTGAGGAAAGCATTCAAGATATCAATCGAAATCTCAACGACTCCAAATTAATACAAACCAATAACAGAGTTGTTCACATCTATAATGCATATATACATAATTTCCAAACCCTCTACTTAAAACTAAACGAGATTGAAACAGCTATTGCTTTTGCTAAAGTTAAACTATTACACCAATCAGTTATAGACACAGATGAACTAATCGCATTGTTAAAGAAAATTGAGAAAACTGAAAAACTTGTATTTACGGTAAACATGGAAAACATTGTTAAAATAGAGCAGTGTATAGAGATGAAAGCGTACATAAAACAAAATCAGATAAAATTTATTATGCATATTCCTTTAATACGAAACGAGGTTTTTAACTACATAAAATTGATTCCCTTACCCGTTCGTAATCCAGACACCGGCCTTACCTCTCTAATCATCCCTAGGCATCCCTATATCCTTGTGAAAGGGTTGAAAGCTAAGCCGCTCTCCCAGCCAATTTGATGTAAAACGCCTTCCAATGTAAATTTAAATTCACAAAATGTCGACAGACGCCATAAGGACTAAAAGTTGCAAGTAAAGGGTAAAACTTTTCCCCCACATTTTGATAGGTATTGAATTTAGTAATGAAATATACTTCCATTGCCTTGACACGGGATTATCAGTACATATTATTATGTTTTCATACGTATCCTACTTGATAAGTACCAAAGCGAGACATTATCATCATAATTAGATGGTTATGACCTTAGGTTATGACAGAGCGACAGTGTCTTGATTTGGAACGTCATAATACGTCACTTCTTTACATGGAACAGATGCGGTTGTCGTAAAGAGATATCATACGATAATCAAGTAGGCCATTATAGTCCAGGAGGCAAGCGACAAAAATGACGACTAGCCCATCTGAAAAGTCAGGCTACAAGTTTCGGGTGATTGGCTGCATTTATTTTTTTATCCAGTGGGATGTGGAAGTATAAATGACTGATCTTGACTCCAAAAGCATTGACCTTGAGTCCAAGATCACTTAAGGTCGATGATATTGTAGTCAAGGTCAATGACTTCCAGGTGTACTTGGGGGTGCATTCCGGATTTGGTTTGTATTTCTACGAACATTTGTCAGGTTGATTTTATTGTGATCAATACTGTAACGTACTGTTTTTAGTATTGTTCACATTCCTGGGTCTTAATAGTCTTGCAGGAGGTATGAAAAGTAGAATAGACAAATCTGCTGTTTCATATACAATTGCAACTCGGAATCGACAAAATGTATAAAACAGCAGATTTTTTTTCAGAGTAAAATTATATAATTTTGTAATGATGATTTAATTTTAATTTTGTGATGATGATTTGTTTTTGATTTTGTAATGACAATTAATTTTTAATTTTGTAGTGATAATTTAGCAATGAGCCTTCCCAATGTAATTAATAATTTGTCATACCCTTAAAGGGTCATATGTATTTGACATTATTATGACATGTAATCTAATAACCGCATGTAAAAATTACATATGTTGCAATTGATAATTTAACTGAATTTAATTGAATTTCGCGAATCCCTGGTTGGCCTCATAGTACATTTTGTTCAAAATGATGACCTGAATCACCTCTTTTCGGCTTAGTACACAACAATTTATTTTTCTAATTAAACTGGGTATTACATGAAAGGGCTTTTCGTGTGGAAAACAGTTCGTAGTAACAAAGTAAAACTAAAATAGTAGTTTATGCAACTGTCATATGATGAGTTTCATAATAGTAACGAGTGTTTTAATACCCGTGTTATATGCAGTTGCATACACTACTTTATCTTCACTAATAAAAAAAAACATATTGCGAAACATTAAATTCACGCGTACGTGTATAGTCACAGTGAACTTGGCGCCATTAAAATCTAACCAATGAGAGCGCAGCTGCGCGCCTAGGGCCAATCAGGAGCGAGCGCGCGATGCTATAAATAGATTTTACGATATCGATGTGGATATTATAACATCATGTGAAATTGCTTAAATTGAGTGTTTTGTTGTCTGCGCTATAACAGTCAACATTATAAGTCAAGTATTGGAAACATAAGTAGAATGGTACAAACATTAGTGCATTACACAATAATTAAATTGGTCAAAATTTTATTCTAATTAACCGTTTAATTAGAATAAAATGTATGTACTAAAAGATAAAAAATTATAACTCAACAATAAAATCGTGAGGTCTTCGCCTGAAAGATTTCATTATGTAGGTATGATGCGCCCCACGATTTTATTTTAGAATTATTATTTTTTATCTTTTAGTACCTACTTAAAACCGTTTAGTTAAAAAAATATCCATTTCACAAACTGTGTTCCACACGAAAAGCCCTTTCATATAATACCCATACTAATGGAATTTAAAAAAAAAGTTATTAACAGAAATGTTTGGAGCCACACTCGAAGGCACAAGTATGCAAAGTCTGTACTAAAGGCTCTGATCAAATTTCCCAACTTTTTGGGGTAATCTGATTCTGATAGTAACATTACTTGTTTCGTAGTGTGCGTGTTGCTGCGCGTAAATACGTATGACTCGCGCATACATCAATCGTGTTGATGCTTCACTCTCGAGATTTTTTTGACATGAAATTATCATTCTCGGCGTTATTATTCTATGGGCAATTGACCATGATCTATTCTGCGCCAACCAGGGACGTTTTATCTAAATCTATTCTTAATCCTCCGTGGCGCCAACCATTTGCAATTTTTTTGAACAATGAACAATATGTGGATAGGACATTAATTATTATTATTGTTTAGATGGACATGGATGGTATAATAACAATATTTCATGAATGATCAAGATACCTACTTAATACTGTGGCAATACCTATTTAGATATTTTTGCTCCTGCTGTACCTAACTACTAAAAAGATAGAAAGTGCATTATATATAATTAAAATTGCCCGCTCCTTCAATGTCTAATACAATCTTGCCTTTGCGAATGTCGACGACTTTCACGGCGCGTGGCGACCTTAGGTCACTCCTACGATTCCCGAGGCGGGGCGTCAACTTGCTGGATCGTAGGGAGCCGCGGGGGGCAGATCGCACACACCGGATTCGGAAGAACATCTCTTTCTACAGTGCGACACAAAAGAGAAGAAATTAATTATTCGGGAACAAAATTGTCACTTTTGCTGGAACCACAGTCTGAGCCTTTGGTCTGAGCTGTCAATAATTGTTAACATCCTAGCATTTTTCTTGTTTAGTGTTATTTTGTGGATTGTAAACAGGAAAACAGTATCATTATGGAAAAAATAATGCAAAATATGCTAACAAAGCGAAGGTGGCGACCTCATTATTTTCTAGTCTTTTATGTCGCACTGTACAAATTAATTTGTACAGTAAATTTATTAAATTAATGTCTACAATTTTAAAATTGTAGACATTAATTTATGGTACGTATGGTAACACTTCCAACTTGGCTGTCACCATGAAGTTTTAGGTAAAGGTGGAGATTGCACTTCTAATACCTATTTGAGTCAAATACCTACACATTGCTATCTCACTCTCTGTGGTCGGAACTCTCTTTCTAGTGTGGTGTATGGTATTTCTATATATACACTAAAAATTCCTGAAAATGGGTAAATTTAATTTCAAAGTTTCGAGTTTATCAACTTCATCCAACCCCAAACTATGATTTATTGTTTGCAGTTTAAAAGGGGATAAAATGTGAATTATTGTAAAACTGATAATAAAAGTAGAATGCACAAACTGATTACAAAAGTGTTTTCCAGTAACTCATCAGATCCTTATCATAGAAACTTTAAGAAATAATAACGTTATTAATAAAAATAAAAATTAAGTGTGTGTTGTGTTAAAATTTAAGTACAGCTGTAATTTTCCAAATTACTAACACTGGAGAGAATTAAAAGAAAGCTTTAATTTAGGGAGTTTCCTAATACGGCAACACCCGTCACCAAAATACTAGCTGTCATGGCCGAATCATCAATGAAATCGTAAAAATGCAGTAGGGTAACCATAAAATATTTTTTGAGAATAATTTACTATTATTGTAAATGCAATGCCTAACGAAATATTATAGACTGCCGTAAAGACAGTGTGTGTGTGTATTATTGAGCGCTGATATTTGTCACAATTAGTGCAATTCTGTAAACACAATTAAAATTAACAAGGGCACTATGTGATTTACATCTGTAATCTATAGTTTTTAGGTACCTACTATATTTGAATCTCTATTCATAAAAAATATCATTATGTTGACTCCTTGTCGTATCATATTATCATATCTATAGTATCATTGTGTCCTTTTTTTAGGTTTCCCAAAGACAAATCTCAAAGAATTTCGTGCTTAGTAATTGTACCACTGAAATAGCATTTTTATATGATTTGTTTTTTTTTTGTAAATTATGTGTCTTTGTTAATAATCTATTATAATTTGAATTACATTGTTTTTGATTACCTTTTAGGGTTCCGTACTCAAAGGGTAAAAACGGTACCCTATTACTAAGGCTCTGCTGCGCGCTGTCGAATTACATATGCCATCAATAACAGGCGCAGTATTTCATCATAAAGCATTTAAATCCAGAGCGTAGCTAGCTGTACACTTTTATTGACTTGCAAGATTGCATTTGTACACATTTAGGTATTGAAGAATTAGTTTTTGTATATCTGCGATGCCCTATAGAACAAAGTCCTTAAGTTTACTTTTTATTGTTCATATACCAATTGTGTATTTTCATATAATGATTAACTCATCATTGTGATTAATATCTGTGCGTCCAAAAATGTAGGGTTACCCTATTAGAAAGATAGTTCCGACCACAGAAGAGTGAGATAGCAATGTGTAGGTATTTGACTCAAATAGGTATTAGGAATGCATTCTCCACCTTTACCTAAAACTTCGTGGCTGTCACTAGTATAGATATCTGTGGCTGTCACTGTCAGTTCACAACTTGATTGATCATCCGTATTTTTTTTAATCTGTGGCAGAAATTGTTGTGAGTCAGGCTGGTCAGCGGCGTTTTTATTTCGATTTTTCTTTTATTCGGCTGCATTTGATTGACCTGGAGTTTGCAAAAATAATGTAAAATGGCTATAAATTTAGATAAGCATAAAGAAGCATTGGTTGCGGCATGGAAGGATGTACTGGACGAGAAAACAGAGACCAACTGGTAAGTGCACCAATAGTCGGTGTTACCGACCTACTTGGCTCAGGAAATTAAATAAACACGCGCGCATGATTAAAATTGAATTGAATGGCATCCACAGCTTCTGTTCCTTATACGTGACAATGCCTGCAAGCGTTATTTTCCAAGTACTATTCGGAATTGATGCGTTCTGATGCGCCAGCAGTCCGGTTTTCTTGGTCTGATAATTATCACTGGATAATGCAATGGATATGACCAAAAACAAGAAAAAAGCTCACACACATGATTGGTAGCGATAATAGTGTAATTAGTGGTATCAGATAGGCTTAATTTAAGGTACATTTGATAAAAATAGTGGTGTAGGTGTGGCTGATACAAAATGTTTATGTATAAAATGTTTGTAGGCGTGGAACTGGCTATAAAACGCCTATTTCCTCATCCTCACAATAAAGCCTGGAATAGATAAAACTATGCATTGGTTTTAGCCAAATAATTATAAAGTTGCGGGATATTGAATACTATTTCTAGCTTCACTACAATACAATTAATTTAATAATAACTTTAGTTAACTACATAACTACAATCATTGTTTTGACTATTATAATTTTGAGCAACACCAGATCACCATGATTTAATAAATTAATATTTAATCATACTCTGCTAATTCAGCCTAAATAATATTTGTTTTGTTTCATTTCCCTTTGACAACAGCAGTATTGATGAAAGACAAATAAACACAAAGGAAATAATAATATGTAGGTATAATGTCACAAGGAAAAAACAATTTTAAATTAGCTATCCATGCCAAGCTATTTTAAATTTTATGATAGAAAGATACATGTAAAATAAATAATTATGTATAGTTTAACATTAAATTAAAATTATTGCTTGTAGTTCATCATTTTCTAAGAATAAGAGCGAAAATAATTGCGAAAAATAAGAGCTGTTTCGGTAAAAATAAGAACTCGGTTACAATTTACATTCTGTGAATTAGTTAAAACTGCATTCTAGCTGAGTCTAAAAACAGTTCAGGTAGAATACTGATGCAATTTGATTTTATGTGATAAAAAAGCACTGTTTCGTTTAAAAATGTGGTGTTCTATTTAAGTTACAACATAATTATACAAATTACATTCTATTGATTAGTAATTAGAAGTAGAGTCTGAAAAATATTTAACTAGTACGCTATTAACATTTTTAACGCTAGTATCATCAGATCCATCGCGGGACATGTGTGGATAAGATCAGCCCAAGACAGGGCAAACTGGCACGAGGGAGAGGAGGTCTAGACCCAGCAGTGGGTCGATACAGACTGATGATGATTATGATGAGTACGCTATTACAATAAATACATATGTCAGCATTTCTTAACTTGTGGTCTGTACATGTATGGGGGTCCGCTATCTTATCTATGAACATTTGAATCAGTAAATAAATGCCAGCAAGTCTTGCAATCAATCCCCTGCGCCTCTTTACCTCCTGCAATCCACACAAGATTCGTAATTACAAACTTAATTGGTCAAGAGCGAGTCGAGATATGTATGAGTATATTCAGATAAACAGATGCGAGGTCTACTGGTCGGAGAATTACTAGTATTAATTGGGTCCTTCAAAATGTGTTTATTTTTAGGGGTCCATTCCACAGACTGAAAAAGGTTAAGAAACACTGTACTATTTCATTTGTTGACTAGGATATGCATTGTGCAGCTTAGTTAAATAATAATTAATTATGTTTTTCCTCTTTCACAGGGCATTGTTTGGCTACGATGGCATGACAAATGACTTGAAGTTTGTAAGCAAAGGAGATGGCGGTTTGATTGAACTGGTGGATGACTTAAACAGCGGAAAAATACAGTATGCCTTTCTGAAAGTGGATCTTCCTGATGGCAGCATATCGAAATATGTTCTTATTAATTGGCAGGTAATGATATAACTAGTTTAGGTTGACTTATACTTGTTGGCGGTTGTGATGTGAGCTACCAGCTGCGGATAACCCGATCCTGACTGAGGCTCACTTAACAGCTGCGCGAGGATATGAGAATTTCACAGTCGCCAAGTTGTTTGATTCGGCCTATGCAATGCAGTTTTAGCAAAATTTTCAATATTCATCAAACACAAACAGATATCAGCATAGTTTCATAAACTCATTTTGAAATCCATAAGAAAGAAGGATGCAGGGTATTTTGGACCAATTCAATTAGTATTTTGATTTAAGTTAGTTAAGTTATAATATTGAAAAAAAATGAGGTGTGGTTGTGCCATGGACACAGTCGTGTGTTGTACGTGAAAACGTTTACGTAAGCAAAATAACCTAATAATGACGACGCTTCCCCCTACACCCCGCGCAATGCTTCGTAGTATGCACTTGGTGTAGTAAATTCTTTGAATTTTTAACTATCCAATTGTGTAATAAAATTAAGGATGGAGATATTAGATATGAAGCTGCAAACTCAAACTGCATCTCCCGATTTTGTTATCATTCGTTTTTTGACTTGCCACCCAATACGGAAGAAATTTTAAAGACCTACGAGTATATTCACGTCAAAAGAAATGATATAAAGTATAGCGAAGAAAACAACTTGGTGCACGTAATGCGCGTGTTTTCATAGATAATGACCCTGCAGTTAGGATGTCTAGTTGGTGGTTAAATGCAGACCTATTCCCTTAATAAGTTGTCAAGTGCGTGTCTCGACACGCGTATGATAGACTTCCGTAGATGATGACGATGATTATGATTATGATAAAAAATCTTTTTTATGATGTCATTAGATGGTAAACTGCTAGAAAAACATTTTTGGCTAAGAAATATGTTTCTGAGGTCAATAACCTTTGAGCCATGAAAAAAAAAAAAAAAACTTTTAAAACTCAAAAAGTTGTAATCTCACAGTGCTCAAAATAATTTTGAGAGATAGTTTTTAATATGGTCTAAAAACTCAATAACTTTGATGATTCTTTCTTGCATACTTTAGAAATTAAGGTGAGGACACTGGGTTGACACGTTTTACTACAGAACCCTAAAAATGACAACACTAAGAATATTCTTATGCTTAAAGCCAATTCTTTTATTATGTTTCTTCAGATATGTAACAGTGTCCAGAGATTAGATAATATTCCATTGTTTAATAAGATAACATACCTGCATGACTAAGTTTGTGGAAGTATTAATAGAATCGCGATAATATTCCGCTGTGTATAAACATTCATGTACTATAGTATCTTTTGGTTTTTCCCACCTGCGGTTGTTTTCAGATAGGTGTATAGGCCGAGCCAAAGAAGATGGCGGATGTGAAGTTAGCTCCAAGCTGCACAATAGCCGATCAACATGCGGCTTTATGTGAGCTTCAGTCAGGATTGGATATTGCGCAGCTTGTAGCTAACTTCACATACGCCAACTTGTGTGGCGCAGCCTATACCCTTTATATGTAGGTACTACTAATACTATAAACGCGAAAGTTTGTATGTATGGATGTTTGTTCCTCTGTGAAGTGATTTGAGTACTTTACGTTAGAGGAAAGCTTGGTTAAAAGACGTTCTTGTCTCTTAAAGCAAGTTCTTTCTGGCAACGACGATAGGATGAGTCAAAGATAAGGAGACAGATAAGTATAGAAAATAACAAACAAACATACTTGCGTATTCAAACGTACTATGATAATGACGTAATTATAACTGAGAAAGATGTGAATGATGTCATGTTAGTTTAATTAATTACTCTGATGAGAATAACAGTTCTTTTTGCTACATGTCACTGCCCAATTAAGATGCCTAGTTGCTGCTTTTTATGACTTAACGGCATATTATTGAAATAATTGAGAATTAGGTACGCATTTACAATGTAGGTAAATGTTAAAATTTCTTCAGGTCATTGTACTTGATAATATTGTTTTACAGTAGTAATGATAATATAGTTATTTAAAAGGGCATTTGTTCCATTGTAAAACACACTAATACGAGTATCATGTATTATTGACCCACGATTTGAAAAAGATCGTAGCAAATACAAAATTTATCTTCCAACTGCACCTTTCGGGCATCGATACAGGCCCATCATGTCATGTAGTCCATGATTCATTTGACATTTAAATGATTGCGGTTGAAACTAGAGTCGGCACTCGTTTGACTTTAAAATCTTACTTGCTATTATACAGTGTCATTCACATCCAGGGGTCTTTTTCGTTGGCGAGTACTAACGAGCGTACTCATCTCTCTCTTAGCAGACAATACCTATTAGGGTATGCTAGGCCATAAGGACCGTAAAAGTCCCATAAGAACCAAATTACACGATACTTATCTAAGAAACGATATAAATGCTATAAAATATGCGTGCTTCATCTTCGCCCCAACGTTGCTTGCCATCAGGCTAATTGATGATGATGGCAAAACGCGGTCCTATTAGCGACTAGGTTTTGTCTGCGGCTTTGCCAGCGCGACATTATGATTTTTGTGCTATTCCTTTTAACCCTTAAAGTTTTCCGAGATAAAAAGTAGCTTATGTCACTCTAAAACTTTTAAACCATGCCAAAATTTAATTATTTCCGCCTATTGTTGGATACAGAGTGCGATGTTGCACTTTTTTTTGTACTCGACTATTCGGGGTCAGGGCGTGCGTGTAGGTCGAGGAGCGCTTAGATCTAGGATTAGTTCAGGTTATACAAATGTTATTCTAAAGCTGGGCGGCACCAGCTTCGCTGGAATTCTCAATAAAATTACAAATGGTGGAGGGAGATTCTTGTAATTTCAAGCGAAGGATTTTACAATCACCGTTAAAGTTTCTTATTCTAGTCCCTAGCCAACATAATCTATTGGAAAGCTTGGAAAGAGTAACAAACCAACAAACAATTTCGGGTTCATAATATTAGTAAGGACTAAGGATAAACAAAAATATAATCCTTTCAGGGTGAAGGCGCTCCCACAGTCCGTAAAGGCACCTGCGCAAACCACATCAAGCATGTTGCCAATTTGTTCACCGGCTTTCATCTCACGATGCACGCACGCACGGAGGACGACCTCGACGAGAAGGTCATACTGGACAACGTGGCCAAAGCTGGCTCGGCCTTCAACTTCAAGTCGAGCAAACCCGAGGAACAACCGCCGAGTGGACCCGTTGGCACTACGTATAAGAAGGTTAATCCAGGTTAGTGAAACTGTTTATTTGTTTTGCCCATAGAGATCTAGAAGCCTTCACTTTCACGCACGCTTGGAGAACGACCTCGACGAAAAGGTCATATTGGACAAGGTGGCCAAAGCTGACTCGGCCTTCAACTTCAAGTCGAGCAAACCAGAGGAACTACCGCCGAGTGGACCCGTTGGTACTACGTATAAGGGTAATCCAGGTTAGTGAAACTGTTTACTAGTTTTGCCCATAGAGATCTAGAAGCCTTTACTTTCATCTCACGATTCACGCGCGTACAGAGGACGATCTTGACAAAAATATCTTGTCATATTGGACAAGAGGGCCAAAGGTGACTCGGCCTTCAACAGTCACCTTTTCCTTTTATATATATAGGTAGATGAAAGTTAAATAAATAAATATGAAATATCATCTTAGATGAAGTATATCAGGGAAAATCGAATATTTTACGTAATACTCAAAATTTTCCCAGAAACAACCCTTGGCAAACGGTGTTTGTTTGTTTACAATCGATCGCCTCGAAGCAAACAAACCTTCGCACACTATTCGCCGTATTGTAAACACGTGTCGGAACTCGGAAGGTTGGACGTTTCTACGGCTTTGTAGCAATTGATTAGACGTTATTATTTTGATAATGAAATACCTTGAAACTTCGTAGGTGATTTGGATATTGTATATTTTAGTATTATACTAATGGTCGTCTTTTCATCGTGGAAAGGGGTTGGTCAAATTGTCCTTCGCCAAATCCGGCTTGGAATATTTCACATTTATGAAATGACTATACCTTTAAATATATGGATTTTTTTTTTCCCGTTTCCGGTCTTCAAATGTAAACACGTAGATTATTACAGTTAGCAAGAAATTAATTAGAAAAATTATAATTCGATCGGTACCTAACCTCAAAAGGTTACACATTCGTGACAGTGAACTTAAGCTATCTTCTAGTGCAATAAATAACACTCCATTACCGTGACAAGCTGAGAAAATGAACACAAATCATCACAAGAATTGATTTTGGAAAATCCGTTGAACATTTTGTAAGATTTGGAGTTTTTAAATACAGCGAATCAACAACAAATGTGAGTCAACTATTTTACTGATTTCTCAGCTGATTGGATCAGCTGTGTTTTGACAGTGATTGACAGATGTTTTCATTATCCAACATAACGAGAAAAATTTCGTGCGGAAATAAGGCTGTCGGACCATAGACAATCTAGACGTGAATAGAGCATGCGTCAAAATCGATCGATTTGTGTAAAAATTAACATGACTATTCACTGAAGAAATTGCCTGCTTATTCAGAATTCTACCATTTAGTAGAATTTGAGATATCTCCGGAGACTGAGAATCTGTAGATTAATGAATTGATTTTATTGGCAGCCGTTTAAATTCTACCAGTTTAGTACAATATAAACTCCTGGATTGATAGATTGATTTTGTAAAATTCAACATGCATAGACGAGCAAAGGCTGTAGTTGCATCGGCTAAATTACAAAGCATATCTCATCAAGAAAATGTGGACTTTGAGCAAACCATAAAAGAATATGAAAATGTTATAAAAATTCTTAAGTTAGACTTAACGGAAAAAGGCCGTTTAATAGAACAATTAACTGAAGAACATGAAAACAATTCAATCGAATTTGAAAAGATGTGCATGCAAATTAACACCTTAAAAAAGAAAATAATGGCTTATGAATCGACTGAAAATAATCAATTATCTGACGTTATTATCTTAGAAAACAAAATTGAAGAACTAGTAGGTGTAAACAATGAATATGAATCGGAACTACTGAAAAACCTAAACCCTTTAAAGAAAGAACTTAATAAGATGTCAGAAAAATATAACACGCTGCAAAATAAATATAGTGCCCTTCTAGTAGAATCTGCAGAAGTCCTGACAAAGAAAACTAAAATAAACAATATAAAGAAAAAGAAACGTAAGACCAAATTTCATCCATATAAGAAGAAGTCGTTGATAAAACTTTACAAAATAATTAAAAAGCTAAAAAATGTAATAAAACGGCTTAAGTGTGAGCTAAGTAGATATGACACAATAAAAAACTCTAGTGAAGACTTCGAAAGCTTAGCTGAAAACCATAATTTGATAAGTAAACTTAGCAACGAACTACTATCACAGGAAAATGTGATACTTAATCATGAAATTGAAAAAAGAAACTTTACTATTGAATCTCAACAAGAGCTAAACAATAAGCTTTTGGAAACCCTGGACCATTTTAGGGTTGAACTACACAAAAAGAACAACACCTTAAGTACAATGAATTTTGTTGAAGGTAAACTGCTTGCCATCGAAAAACTTATTCACAGTAAAATAGAAGATAATAAAGTGACAACAGACAAAATACAGGAAGACAACGATGTGATTAGTTGCAATACTACTCACGGCACGATACCATCATGTGATATGTCGTCGAAGTCGTCTGACGATGAATTCTACATCGGTGACCCAAATGCAGAAACACAATCTGCGATTGGTGTATTCAAACAGGCAGAGGAGAAAAAAGAAGATAATATTCACATTTTCTCAGACAAATGTGGCATAGGATTAGGAAGTCGTCTTCAACATAGAACTTCAAAGAAAATATTAAATCACTGCACTCCTGGGAATGCAATGACGCAGATTGTCGAGTCGTTAAGTGAGTCAGTAAGAGCTGCACCAAACAATACCTATATCTTAGCTTTAGGTGAAAAAATCTTTATCAAACGTAAAGATTTCATCAAAAATTTAGGCTTACTAGATGTACTTAGCAAGTCTGCAAAGATCTTTGTATGTTCTCTGCCCTTTAACCAGGCATACTCACATAAATATAACCAATTCATATATAAATTGAATTGTGACATGTATAACGTAGCTTCTTTTAATGAAAATTTACATGTAATTGACATTAATAATAATATTGACAAAAACATGCATAGGAAATTGACTTGGGAGAAAGCTTCTGCTCAAAGATTATGTAATATGTTGTTGTGGAATATTGACGCACCTATTTATGGAAGTAGGACAAACACTACTGTTAAGACTGAAAATTTGTTAGAAACTGACGCTGCCGCCCTCATTGCCCCAGTTCCAACTAATGAAAGTATGGATCAATGCTTACATTTAAGTTCAAATAATTTTTTTGCCCACAAACCGGAAAAAATAACATCTTTATAGTACACCAAAATATTCAAGGTGGTTTAATGAATAAGGAATTAGAAATAAGCCTATTTTTAGAAAAGAATAACATCGACGTCTTGTGTTTAACAGAAACATTTCTAAAGGACCACCATTCCCCCAATTTCGAAAATTTTCAGATAATGAGCAAGTTTTGTAGAAAATCTGCATCTCATGGTGGTTCTCTAATAGCAGTTAAGAATACCCTTAAAGCAAAACAAAGAAAAGATGTAGAACGTTTGTCATCTGAACGGAATATTGAAATTTCCTGCGTGGAATTGGATAAATATATAATAATTAGTATATATAGACCACCATCGGGCAATTTTAACACGTTTGAGACTGTAACCGATGAAGTATTAAATAAGGTTTGCAACAAATCTAAACAAGTTATAGTTCTTGGTGATTGGAACGTCAATTTGCTTAAAGATTCAAAAAGTAGAGATAATTTGCTGGCATTGTTTCAAAGTTTTAATTTAAGTCCCCAGTTCAATGAGCCAACTCGAATCACGGAAACAACCTCTACTTGTATCGATAACGTCTTCCTCGAATCTAAAGTATTGCATAAATCCATTTTAAATTGTTTGTCTTCAGACCACACTGGTCAGTTAATCGTTGTGCCAAGCTGTAAAAGTGTTGCTAAAGTACAAATTCGCAAGAGGCATATGACTACAGAGAAAGTAGATCAGTTCCAAATGAATGTAAAACGTGATCTTTTAGATGAATTTAATATTTGTGACAATCCAAATGAGAGCTACAATAATCTTCTAAAAATATTAATGCTAAACTTCGATTCTTCTTTTCCTATTATTTGCAAAAAAATTAATCTTAAATTAGTATTTAATCAATGGGCTACCACAGGTATAAAAATCAGTCGTGACAAAATGTATGAACTCTATAATCTCAAGGCTGGTAGTGGTGATGAAAAACTTATAGACTATGTACGCAGATACAGTAAAACTTTTAAAGCAGTATGTAAACAAGCAAAAGCCTTGTTTATTCTTAATAAAATAAAGCACTCTAAAAATACATCTAAAACAGTTTGGTCTATTATTAAAACTGAAACCGGTAAATCGTCACGTAATGAATTGAACTACAAGCTTAGGATAGACAATGAAATAATTACTGACAAAGAACAAATTGCCAATGAGTTTGTAGACTTTTTTGGTGAAATACCTCATAAGACGACTAAGTCGCTCGCTACGAACTGTGCTGAGGCAGCTCAGCTAATGACCAATAACGTAGACGCTTGCCAAAAACAATTCAAATTTCATAAAGTAACTAGCAATATTATTGAAAAAACTTTTAAATCCATAAAGACCAAGAAATCTGAAGATCTCTGGGGATTGTCAGTTCATCTCTTAGGAAAAATAATTACAGATATTGCCCCACATTTAGCTCACATCTTTAATTGTAGTGTCGACAACAATGAATTTCCTAACTTAATGAAGTGTAGTAAAATAATTCCCTTGTTCAAAAACGGTA
This sequence comes from Hypomecis atomaria, assembly GCA_964007245.1. Lineage (NCBI taxonomy): Eukaryota > Metazoa > Arthropoda > Insecta > Lepidoptera > Geometridae > Hypomecis > Hypomecis atomaria. The sequence continues at coordinate 5,101,659 of OZ023295.1, read as the reverse complement.
GCAAAAGTGATCCTAGTAATTTCAGGCCCATCTCCATCTTACCGTGTATTAGCAAAATCTTTGAAAAAATTATGTTGAATCAATTGGTATCCTTCTTCAGTATAAATCATCTATTGTATAATAAACAATTCGGTTTTTCAAAGGGTTGTTCCACCACGGCTGCATCTGCTACCCTAGTGGAAAGCATCTATGAAGCATGGGAGTCCCATCAAGACGCTTTGGGAATATTTTGTGATTTGTCAAAGGCCTTCGACTGTGTTAGTCATGAGATTCTACTTTGCAAACTTGCACACTATGGAGTGAGAGGTGGCGCTCTTGAACTAATGAAATCATATCTCAGTGGAAGAACGCAAAATGTTGATATTAATGGTGTACGCTCCAAACCAGCTAATGTCTCAGTCGGAGTCCCACAAGGATCGATCCTTGGCCCCTTTCTCTTTCTTGTATATGTTAATGACTTGCCTTTCTTAGCACGTAAGCATTGTGAAATAATTTTGTTTGCTGATGACACATCTCTATTATTTAAATTAAGCAGAAAAGACCCAGATGTACAAAAAATTAACGACGTTCTAAACAATATTGAGAGATGGTTCAGCGTGAATAATCTAATGTTAAATGCAAAGAAAACAAAATGTGTTCATTTTACGCTAACCAATAATCCTACTCTGCCAAATATACTTATCAATAATGAACCGGTTATAATGTCAAACAATACAAAATTTCTTGGACTTACTTTAGATAGGAAACTGCAGTGGGGAGCTCACATAACTGAACTATCAAGCAGATTGAGTTCAGCAGCTTATGCAGTGCGTAAAATTAGAGAAATTTCAGACATAAAAACTGCGAAAATAGTCTACTATAGTTATTTTCACTCTGTAATGTCGTATGGATTGTTACTCTGGGGCAATGCAGCTGACGTTCATAGTATTTTTGTATTACAAAAACGTGCTGTGAGGGCAATTTTTAGGCTAAGTTGCAGAGAATCTCTTAGAGAAGTATTTTCCCAGGTAAAAATTTTGACGTTACCAAGTTTGTATATATTTTTAAATATATTGTATGTTCGGAAAAATTTACATAGATTGAAAACATTTGGTGATATTTACAATTGTACAACAAGGAATAAGTCCAGACTAATTCTACCAAAGATTAGATTAGCCAAAACTGGCAATTCTTTTGTAATTAACAGCCTATGTTTTTACAACTTATTGCCTACGAGTCTAAAAAATTTGAAAGAGACTGCATTTAGAAAAATACTTAAAGACTTCCTCATACAAAGGGCTTATTACAAAGTAGAAGATTTCACCAATGACAAAGCTTCTCTGCGCAAACTAGGTTCTGACTGTAATAATTATTGTATCTGATGTTACGTACTTATGTACTTTTGTTATATTTTTTTGCTTTTGACATTCAATTTTAAATTGTAATTTGACATTTATTTTAAATTTTATTGTAATTTGACATTTGTTTCTGTAATCTGACATTCTTTTTTCATTATTCCTATTCCAATGTAATTTTATATTTATTAAGTTTTATTTCAATTGTAATCTTGAAATAAATGTATTATGTTGGACATTCACAAGTATACACTATGTGTATCTATGTTGAAAAATAAATGAATTGAATTGAATTGGATAAGATTAGCCCCAGATAGGGAACAATGGCACAAAAGAGAGGAGGTCTATACCCAGCAGTGTGTAGGCTGGTGATGATGATGATGAAATGACTAGTTTTTGCGCCCGCGGCTTCGCCCGCGTGTTATTTAGATTTTTATGCTATCCCATAGGAACCTTTTATTTTTTGGAGATAAAAAGTAGCCTATGTCACTTTTATTCTTTCAAGCTCACGTCGATCCGTTGCTCTGCTGCTGCGTGAAAGAGGAACACACCAATAAACCAACTAATACATTTTCGGATTTATAATATTAGTAAGGATGAATTTATATTACAATTAGGATATCGTTGTACTATGACTAATTCTGAATTCGCGCGGAAAAATCGGATCTCGTCGATAAACTTTTCATATGGAAAGGTCGATTTTTTTGATTAAATTTTACCGAAAATGATTCAATTCACTGTAATGTGTCCAAATGCAACTATATTATGTGGGTATGAAAATTAATGTTTATGACTATGACTAGACGCAGCTTGTGTAACTTAAAAATAACTTAAAAAACACTTGCAATTTAAAAAAAAAGTTCTGACAATTTTTTTATGTTTATTATTCCAGTGCAAGAAATCAACTCAAAAGAAAGGGATCAGTTTTGGATGAAAGAAGAACAAGAGGAGAAGAAGAGGATAGAAGCGGAACGAAAAAGGAGAGAAGAGGTATTAAACTTTTATTTTGTGATGGTACAAATTTATATAATGGTACTTTTCACCCCTATTAGTGCGTAGGTTTTCAATTTGATTGCATGTAAGTTATCGCAATATCTCCGTCGTATGTGTACCGATTGCGTGATTAGATTGTCTCGTTATTTTCCCTATTATGTCAAGGAAACTCGCGAAATAATTCCACAAATTGTTCGTCTGTTTGTATTTTTTTGTGTATGTTCATCGATATTCTTTGCCAATTGTGAACTGAATCATTTTTTCTTGTTTGGTGTTATTTTTAACGGATTAATTATAATTTTGTTTCAGGTTCATTAATATTTTGTAAACATACCTAAGCCTAACCTTTTTTTTTTTTCTGATCTGGCTAACCTAACCTAACCAAACCTAACCATAGTCGAACCATGATACAGGTTGATGACTAATTACTAATTTTGTTTGTGATTTAATTTGGATTTTAAATGGTACCCTTAACTTATATGACTACGACAGAGCGGAAATACACTAAATATTTATTCAAAACAAGAATTTTATTATTAATTTATAATGTAAGAATTAAAATGTGATTCGTGCGAACTATTCGAATTCTGTACACGGTTGAAGTCGGTTATGTCGCATTATTTATACTAACTTGTACGAAGTCTTGGAAGAAATTAGAAAATAAGCTAAACATTAGTGTTCCTGAACGAAATTTAATGTTTATCTTTCAGGAGAAAATTAAATTAGAGGAAGCGGCGAGGAAACGGGACGAACTAGAGGCCGAGAGGAGAGCGAATGCAGAACAACAAAAGTAAGACATCTACTTATACATAACAATTACTAATACAGGGTTACAGGTAGAGTGCATTGCGAGACGGCTCCGCGTGCTAGCACTCGCCAACATGAGAAAGGTCGCCGAACGCGACCGAAACTATAGTCGTGTTATGACTATACGAACACGTGAGTGAGCCCCGTTTTATATCGTTTAAAATACAGGGTTATTTCTAATCAATTAGCATCCTTTTAGGGGCTTACTCTGTACATCAAAACTAACAACTTTTGTTCTATGACTTTTATTAATTCTCAAAAAAAAGTTGTTCCATAGAAAAATATCGTTCAGCCTCGACAAAATGTACGGAACAGCTGATTTTTTTTTGAGTTTTGACAAAAGTAGCTGAACAATAGTTGTTAGTTTTGATGTACAGAATAAGACCCTAAAAGGATGCTAATTGATTATAGTCTTTTTCAAATAGCTAGTCACTTATGACACTTCCGAAATGTCAGCTGTGAAACATAAATTGTCAATTTTAATGATGTACCGCACCTATATTCGATTTGTAATTACCGATTATAATCGATTTTACGTACTTAGCGAAGTTATCGAACAATATACCTAAAACTGCTTTGGTGAATTTATCTACAAGTCAGTAGGACTTACTAAGACGATAGTTTTAGAGGAATCAAAAAGAAATAAAAAGTGACAGGAAAAAAAAAGATTTATTAGGGAAATAATGTCCTCGTCACTTCGTCATCGGAGCTATCATCATTATCATCATTTGACGAATCTTCCAGATTTATAATCATTTGAGTATCCGTTATATTGTCTATGTGAACATCGGAGGTAAATGGAAACTAAGTTTTTCATACATTTTTGTATCGAATACGCACTACATATTTTATCATTTTTGTACTAGGGGTTACAGATTAACGATAACCCTTGCTTAAATCAAGTCAATTAATATGTTTTGTTTTCGATATTCTTCGATTTCTATCTAGTCAATTTCCCAGCCCTCTTATCATGACGTCACGATCGGCAATAGCACGTAACATGACAATTTAACGAATTTAATATTTCATTAAATTGAAAAGTGAATGCGAATATGTTTACGCGAATCAATAACCTTTATTCTATTTCTTGCGTTCTTTGTCGTTTATTTTAGTAGTTTTTCTTGTAAGTTTGCTTAATGTTTTCACTGATAAATAGAAATATTCAACTATTGGTGTGACGTAACATGATGTATTTACGTAATATTTTACGTTCTATGGACCTGTAAAAAGACTATAGAAATAACCCTGTATATGTAAAACATCATAATTTCCCCAATTCTAGTCTAAACAGCAAGCCGTGGAAGCCGTGGTGGTCTAGTGGAAATGACACCCGCCTTACAATCGTGAGGTCGTGGGTTCGAATCCCGGTCCCGTACCAATGAATTCCTAGGAATTTATGTACGGAATTTGACACCACTGGCTTTTCGGTGAAGGAAAACATCGTGAGGCAACCTGCATACGTCCGTAGAAGAAATTCGATGGCGTGTGTGAATCCACCAACCCGCACTGGGCCAGCGTGGTGGATATGGCCCAATCACCCTTCTTGGGTAGGCCTACGTCCTGCAGTGGACTATAACCAAGACTGCGGTACAGTACAGTACAGTCTAAACAGATTTAGCAAACTTTCTTCAAAAAGTTTTAGTCGTCCTTTTAGCCATGTCAGAGGCCTTCAGGCGGCTTTAAAACTCTGACACTAGGGGTAGCCACCCGGCCTATACGAACTTACTAACTTAGTCGCCCTAATTCTTTTTCATCTATTTAACAGACTTCCAAAAAGGAGGAGGTTCTATGTATTTTTTTTTGTATGTTCATCGATAATTTCGCCAATTGTGAACCGATCGGAAATTTTTTTTTAGTTCCCAAGGTTATACTCACCTGTGTTTGACATGTATTTTTTCTTTCGGGAGTGTGGAAGCTTGCGACGTCATTTCTACGTGAAAAGTACCTACGAGTATAGCTAGTCGTGATGTTACGAGGAACTTTAACGGGCTATATTTTCATTATTTTGTTTAATTGACAAACGAAATAATCGGCCAAGTTCGAGTCGGTTTCGCGCACGGAGGGTTCCGTACTGTATGGGAGCTCCCTTAAATATTTATTTTATTTATTATTGAAGTGAAAATACAACTAAATATTATGTGAAAATTTCAAGCATCTACCTGTTATCATTATTAATAAAGAGCGAAAAACGGCTAAAAAATCAGGTTTGTTGTATGGGAGCCCCCCTTAATTATTAATTTTATTCTGTTTTTAGTATTTGTTGTTATGCCGGCAACAGAAATACATCATATGTGAAAAGTTTAGCTTTCTAGCTATAGCGGTTGATGAGATACAGCTTGGAGACAGACAGACTGACGGACAGCGGAGTCTTAGTAATAGGGTCCCGTTTTTACCCTTTGGATATGGAACCCTAAAAACGAGACATTTGTACAGTTGTGGGCTATTGGAATTAAATATTACGGGATAATTACATTATATTATTATTATTATATTTACTCGTTTGTCAGGGTGCCGGCGGCGGTGGGAGCAGTGGGTACGGGCGCGGAATCCGTGCGACGGCAGCGCTCGGCCGAGGCACGGCAACTCATCGGCGCGTCCACAGCCAACGCTCGCGCGCTGTTCCAGCAGAACTTGGCACAGGGACAAGTCTCCTCGCGGTAACAGATAATTATCCTATCTTCTAAATACAGGGATATTGGTAATCAACTAGCATCCTTTTAGAGGCTTATTCTGTACATCAAAACGTTAATACTTTTGTTCAACAACTTTTATCAAATCTCAAAAAAAACTTCGTTCATTCTCGACGAAATGTATGGAACAGCTGTTTTTTTTTAGTTTTGACAAATGTCGTCGAACAAAAGTTGTTAGTTTTGATGTACAGAATAAGCCCCTAAAATGATGCTAATTGATTACCAATAACCCTGTACACAAAAATTAATCGTGGTTGTTAGCCTCGCTAAAACTCGAGAACGGCTGAACAGATTTGGCTAATTTTGATCTTGAAATATTTGTTGAAGTTAAGGGAAGGTTTAAACGGTGAGAAAATTTATAAAAGTAGCGTGAAAAATGAAAAAATAAAAATTAATTTTATTTTCCCATAAAATATTCCTGCATGTAAAAGTTATCATTGACAGTTGACAGATGGTGAGATAAAGTTCACCGGGTCAGCTAGTTTATTTATAAAGTTTATTTTTCTTATAAAAACTTATCGGCATTCTACTTAAATAGTCAGAGTTTCTTATGTAATAAAGTGGCAAATAGACTAACAGGTTTCCTGATGGTCAGAGGTCGCCTTCGCCTGTGGACAATTATGACGACTCATACTAGCGAAGTACCTAATTGTTGTAGCGCTCGTAGCGTAGTTTGATGAGGTGTTTGTCAGCGATTACCGAAATTAAGCAACGTTCCGCACGGTCAGTATTTGGATGGGTGACCGCGGGTGGCATTTTCCAACTGAGCGCTACCGTGGCTCGGATGATACGTTAAATTGTAGGGCCCGGTTGTTTTAATAGTTCAGCCAAGTCAGAGGCCTTTAGGCGGCCTAAAACTGACACCAGGGCTAGCCACCCGGCCTATTCGAACTTACTTTTACCTAATTGTTCACGAAACTCACAAACAAAATTATACAATTACTATGCGCATCCCAATATATCCCGTTTTTTAAACCGGTACATGGCACATAACCGTGCAATTCTGCGAGGCATCTTAAAAAAGGTATTTATGCGGCGTGTGTAGGTGTACTGTCTGGAGCAAATAAGTATTTCAGGTATCTATCTTTATGGGAACAAGTAACCTATTACATTTTCCAATGTTTTGGCCTTTCATGTTATACTTTAAAAAACTTAATTTTTTTCTAAAGCAACCTCCATAACCATCTTTCGTTTCGTAACAGATAAAAAAAACATTAAAATCTACCTTTGTTTCCAGATCAAACAGCATACCAGAGAAGCCAGTCCGAAGCTCGGTCATAGCGCAACGCATCAACACATTCTCCCAGCCCCCCCAACCCCCCTCCCCGTCCAAGCCCCCCAAACTGGAACCGATAGAGGACCACGACCCTCCCAAAACGAGCCCTCTCAAAAATATAGACAAAATCAAACTCAGCCTCGAAAGCCCCTCCCAAATCCAATACGAACCTATTATAGACCCTTCTACGGACTTAAGCCCCAGTACGGAAAACGAACCAAGCTCATTCAGTGCCATTAACTATTCAGAATACAACCAAAATGAAACTTACAGAGATATAGAAACGTTGAAACAAGCGGAGCCTATGATTAAACAGAATATTCTAGAGAATGATATGTTTGATGCGTCGTATTCGAGTTCCAATGAGAATGATGACGATGATAGCGATAATAAGTTTAGTACGATAAAGCGGTCGCCGTACAGTAAGAGTAATATCGCCGATGAAGGAAGGGAGAAGGAGTTGAGCAGACAGAATACGGTGATAGAGAATGTTAATTATGTGAAGGAAACTAATGGGAACGGGACGACGCTTGATGGTGAGTTTGGTTAATTATATTTAATAATAATGTTTAAACTTAGCTATATCTTAAAATAAAATAGACTGATTCTTAGACGTAGTTTAGCAAAAAATTGGCCAAGTGCGAGTCGGACTCACGCACGAAGGGTTCCGTACCGTATGGGAGCCCCGTTCCTCTTGCCGTTATAAATAGCGAGCAAAAAAACTAAAAATCACGTTTGTTGTATGGGAGCCCCCCTTAAATATTTATTTTATTTTGTTTTTAGTATTTGTTGTTATATCGGCAATAGAAATACATCATCTGTGAAAATTTCAGCGACCTAACCATCATGGTTCATGAGATAGCCCCGTGACAGACAGACAGACGGACATCGATGTCTTAGTAATAGGGTCCCGTTTTTACCCTTCGGGTACGGAACCCTAAAAATTACTTAAACCACACTTTGGTCAAAAATGAGGTCATAAAGAGAAAATAACTAGTTTTTTTTTCATCTCCCAGACTCGGACAAATGTCAGGCAATCTTTAAATGGCAATAACTCAAAAGTAACATTTTTTTTTTTTTTTTTGAATGTTACACTCCACAGACTCCAGGGTCTGTGCTTTTTAAGATTAACATTTTTTTAAAATGATTTGAACAATATTGCTTATAACTAAAGGCTTTACAAGAGGACACTAAAATGAATCTAAATCTAATTTTCTTTAAATACGATTTTAAACTACTATTAAATTAATTATTTATTATTTTCCAAATAACTACTTATACTGCTCAGGGCCTCCATCACCGCCGCGTTCCGGTCTTTAATGGCCATCTTTAAATTATAGTCTACGATGACCTTAGGTGACGCAGTAGTCGCACGCCGCACAAAGCGGCTGATGGCGTCTTCCTCGTTGTCGGCGAAGTATGTGAAGGACCTGGTGTGCCGTGATACTGCGACGACCGCGTGCGTTACGCTTTCGTGCAACCTCATCTTGGCCTTGATTTTAATGGCGATGACAGAGTCGTATGTCAGACCTTGAGCTTCGTGGATGGTAAGGATGCGCGACCCTGACCCCTCTCCATACCCTTGGCTGATAAGGGTCTCCTTTTCTTCTTGAGTGTGAACCAAAAAGAGGGTGTTGGGGAGGTTGTGGGGTATTAGCGCACCCGTGTATCTTTTCTGCTCTAGAGATCTGACTTGGATTGCTGAGGAATATACACCCGTGTATATTTCCCTCAGTGAATACGCTACATCCATGGGGTTCCGGTGCGTACATAACAACTCCTGGCTGATGTTTGCGTACCTCATCTCAAAGAGGTTTTCTCTATCGATATAAGGTAGCTGATTTACGTCTCCGATGAGGATAAGTTCACTGGCACCAGACAGCCTCAAAGCCATCACTATGGCTCCAAAATGATTCATGAGAGCCTCATCCACCATTAGACGGTTGCAACTCTCGAAACTTCGGAAACCATTTACAAGAATGGAGGCCATGGTACGCACCTTAGTTCTTACTAAGTTACCAATACGGTGCGCCAGTTTCTCTCTTAGATCTTTGGCTGCTTCAGTTGTTGTGGTGATGATAACGTCCTTATCCACATCGAAGTGTCGTACCACCCAAGTTGTCTTGCCGCAACCGGGCACTCCATTGACCCACTGGATCTCGGGTACCGTCCAGTTGTCCCGCCGCGCCTCGACTCCAGAGGACTGCCCTCGATGGTTTTTGCCATGTCAGCAATCCTGTCGTCCAGCATTACTTTGGTACACCTGGCGGTAACCACAATAGGGTCCTCTGGTGGTGTCACGTACTTCAGTTTTCCCGTCCGATCCGTCTCATCCTCATTTAGGGCCACGAATCCTTTTATTGCATTATAAGCAGCCACATATTGACCTCTCATTGTTCCCTTGATGACATGGGAAGTGTCGTTATTGTATATGGCTGCTTCTGCTTCATCCAGTCTCGCCATCAATAGACTCTCATTTCCTAGCCGAAAAGCCTGCATGATGTTTTAGCAGTTCCTGAGATTGACTTCTCTAGTCGCTCTCGTTATAGCTAAGAATTCTATGAAGGCGTTTCTGGCGTGATCTGTTGCTGTTGAGGCGGGAATATAGAGGGGTGGAGTGACCTGTCCCATGTCCGCTCTGGTTGGAGCCGGTTGCCTTGTTCGAGGTGTTGTTTTCGTGGCTGATTTAGTGCTGTGCCATTTTATTTTCGGTGTTTGTAGGAACAAGCTCTGTGCTGCGGCGCTGAATGCTGTCAGAAAAGCCGAAACTTGACCTCTACTCTCGTTGCTACTGCCACTATGCTGTTTCGCGGCCTTTTCTGCCGATGTTCTTTCTTGTACCCTTTCAGAACCGCTTTGATTGGATGAACATGGAACAGGGTGTCCCCAGCTGTCGGTTGCAGAGTTTTCTGACGAAGACTTCAGAAAACTTAAGTTTTCTCCCCTGTCTTCGTATATGATGACCTCATGATTTTTGGAGGCCTCCAGGCAACTTAGCCGGTCCGCGACTTCTCCTGTCCAGTGCGCTACAACCATGGCGTCGACGCTTATCACTCGGGAGACACTGTCTGCGTTTTCACCTAGTTTCTTTAGCAGTAAACCTGCCTGTGTAAATGGAGTCTCGGTCGTCCAGTCAAACAGTGCAATCGTTTTATTTTTCGATCGCACCAGTCGACATCGACAGCCCGCAACATCCAGTATTGGCATCGCATCGTAAGTTTTCTGCTTCATGGTGGTTTTAGAGGTGCTGCCATTGAGCAGACATGCTAGTCCAGGTGACAGTTGGACACGTTTTTTGTTCCGGGTGAGGCAGAAGCTTATTCCAAACCTCTCTTTATTAAAAAGTAACATTTTGTGGGTTGAGTATTTTCTGCTGAACTACGTCCCCTTGTGAAACTTTGCGTACTCATCAAGTTCCCTTTACAAATACCACTACACACACACAATACACATGACAATATTATATGTAATATGTTCTCGACAGCTTAAGTCGTGAGATTAATGTGGAATTAGTAATTTATGTGCAAGGTTCGTTATAATATAATAAGACCTTAGTAATAACACCGCGCAATGATATCTTGCAATGATTTTTAATGTTTAACATTAATGTGGGAACGTACGATAGTAGTAAGAATATTGTAAAATGGAAGTCGAAACCTTTCATTCACTTACACATCGTTGCGCGTGCAAAAGTAGCTATGTGCTATTTATTTATTTTCGTTTTCATACAGTTTTCGTTGTGTGTATTTAAAATATTTAAATAATGATTAAAACTGCATGTTAAGCTGAAAATAACTAAATAACACATAGCTAGTTTTGCACGCGCAACGAAGATATGTATTTGGTAAAACATATTTGTGTGTTTTGTCAGACGTATCTCCGGAGTACATGGAGGACGGCGCGATATACGAGGATCTGACGGAAGACCCCGGACTCTCCGCGCGGGCGCTCTACGACTATCAAGCCGGTAACTGTCGCATTATTTATATTATAGGCCGAGGTCATACAAGTCGGCGGATGTGAAGTTAGCTACAAACTGCGCGAAACACAATCAAAGCGCAGCTCTGTGTGAGCTACAATCAGGATTAGATGTTGCGCAGCTTGTAGCTAACTTCACATCCGCCGACTTGTATGATAGATAGATAGATAGATAAAACTCTTTATTGTGTGCACTAATACCATTATTGTACAAAGTAGACAACTTATCTTAAATTAGTGCCACAAATGGCGGCCTTATCGCTGACAGCGATCTCTACCAGGCAACCACTGAACGGAAAGAGATCACAAACAAGAGTATACATGGGAGGTACCAAACACAACTGATAATAATAAAAATGTAAATAATATATAAATAAATACTACAAAAATAAAAATACACATACATACATACAATAAAATACATAATAATAATAATAATATTGAGAAGGAGAAAAGAGACAAAGGCTAAAAGGGAAGTAGCAAACAAAGGATATAAAAACAGAGAAGTGAAAAGAGAAAGAAGCAATTTCATCACTTTGCACACTGATCAAGATAAAAATATTTCACTCTTTCCTTAAAAATGTGCAGTGACTGTGAAGTTCTTATGGAGACAGGTAAAGCATTCCATAAGCGGACAGCGTATGATTCGGCCCGAGAAGTTATAATTATAATTCGATGCCGTACCAATGAGTTTTTTGGAATTTATGTATGGAGTCTCACACCACTGACTTTTCGGTGAAGGGAAACATCGTGAGGCAACCTGCATAATGTCCGTGGAAGTAATTCGATGGAGTGTGTGAATCCACCAACCCGCACTGGGCAAGCTTGGTGGATATGGTCCAATCACCCTTCATGGTTAGGCCTACGTCCTGCAGTGGACTATTAAAAAGGCTGGTACTGACAGTAAATAAATGTTTTGATGTATCTTAACTCCATTTTTAGGGTTCCGTACCCGAAGGGTAAAAACGGGACCCTATTACTAAGACTCCGTTGACCGTCTGTCTGTCGGTTAGGTTATATCTCATGAACCATGATAGCTAGTCAGTTGAAATTATCACAGATGATATGTTTCTGTTGCCGCTATAACTACAAATACCTATTAAAAACAGAATAAAATAAATATTGGCTTCCAAACAACAAACGTGTTTTTTTTTTGCCGTTTTTTGGTCGATATTAATAATGGCAACAGATAGATCCTTAAAATGGAGCTAAGGGGGATAAGTGGGCGAGTCCGACTCGCACTTGACCGATTTTTGTAGCTTGGCCATGTTTTAAACATCATGTTTGACTGCCTCGGTGGCTCACTGGTTAATGACCCTAACTTCTGGGTCAAAGAGGCGTAGGTTCGATCCCCACCCAGGGCATGTATTTATGTGATGAACATAGGTGTTTGCTCTGTGTCTGGGTGTTATTTAGGTATTATCTATATAAGTATGTATTTAAAAATATGCATATGTAGTATATCAGTCTCTGGCAGCACATATCACAAGCTTTGCTTACTTTGGGGTCAGAGACCGTGTGTAAGATGTCCCCAAATATTAAAAAAAAAAAAAACATCATCCGTATTAATGTTTCAGCGGACGAGTCGGAGATCACATTCGACCCTGGCGACATAATCACCCACATCGAGCAGATCGACGCGGGATGGTGGCAGGGACTCGGACCGAGAGGATTGTTCGGACTATTCCCAGCTAATTATGTGGAGCTACTGCCGCCGCCGCGCTAACTTACTATTACTTGCTTATTTTGTTGGCGCAGCGACACAAATTGTGTCTTGGCCCCCATTACTATTTAATTTTGTCGCCATTATTCTCTGTCTTTTGTCAAGTTTCTGCCAGACATCAATCCCGAACTTGCGAAGATCTTTTACAACTTCATCTTTCAATCTGGACTTAACTTCGGCAGTTAGTAAGCCAAGTAAGCCCTTTTTATAGTACAATCTCGATAACATATAAAATAGAAAAAAAAACGAAAAAAAGTTTTGCCATTATGGAGGGCATAAAATATAACTACCCACCACAGCACACACCTCAACACCTCTATATGAGTCGGGAATCAAAAATAAGCTATTTGTAGAAATCTATCTCCAACATTTGAAAATACCTGACAGTAAACTTGGCATTTTCAAATGGATATAGTCCGCGCCACACAAGTTGGCGGCAATGAAGTTAGCTACAAGCTGCGCAATATCCAATCAACGCGCGGCTTTGTGTAAGCTTCAGTCAGGATTAGATAGCGCAGCTTGTAGCTTCATTACCGCCAACTTGTGTGGCGCGGCCTGTACTAATTTATATTGCACTCTACATCTTCGACTTGCATCTTCGATTTATATCTTTTTCCTTACAAAAGATTTTTTGTCCAATATTAGGACAATGTTGACAAAATATATAGAAAGTGTTCAATAAAACATTAATAGTATTTAGGATAAAAATAGTTGAATATTTTATATGTAATCAGTATTTATTCATACAAAAAAAAAAAACAATACAATCAGAAGCCTCCGTTTTATAAATCAAATAAAGTAAATAGCAATTTTATATAACTTAAATTTCAAGGCCCACACCCACCAAAAAAATTACGATGTTAAACACCAGGCACCTAGTATTTCTGTGAAAATAGGGTTTTAAAAAAGTTCTAATTGCTATTACAATTCCTCTAATTCTGAAGCCATAAGAATAGTCGAGTTTCCTAACGAAATCTAATAAAATAAAGCTAGGTGTCGATAATGAATTTATGATAAATATTTTTGACTAATTAATTTTTAAGGGTTGATAACGATGGATTCAGAAGGACATGTTAGACTTTACAATTTTCAAAACTAAATGGGATTATCAATATTGTTGAAAATTGTTTTAGCTTTTTTATAATCGCCATATTTTACTTTGACAATTGTTCTAAAGAGGTGCTTATATGCAAGACAAGTTATTTTGTCTTGTCTTAATATTCTAATTGAAAAGAGAGAGAATACTTTTTAGTGATATCAGACTTAACCAAAGTTATTGGGAATATTACGTTATCATTTCTTTTTCTGAATCTAACACTTACAGGTAGCGGCACGTAAGTTTAACCCTGAGGGTAGTGTGGAGGGGATGGCTGCGCATGATGACCGCCACACTAAATCCATGCGCAGTCATCCCCTCCACACTTCGCTCAGCGCTACACTTATGTATGCTCATGGTACCGCCCAGCCTTGGCAAAGGGGAGTATTCCCCGAGGCCAATTCTCACCACGCCTAAGGTGGTAGAAGGACCAAAAAAAAAAAGCTCATGGTAAAATAAAATATTTGCTACTGATGCAAATTAGACATACGTAATTTTATTTAAAAATTTGTGATGCTATTTTTAATTATATTTTCTGATTTGTCCTTCTGTATCTATTAAGTCTTGAGTGTTCAAGGGCGAAATTTGAACTTTAAACTTCAATATAATAAGCATTATGACTGGGTAAAAACATCGTTATTATAATTAGTCCGTGAGTTAGATTACCAAAAAATATTGGACACGTATTTTTTCTTTTGTTAATCAAACAAAAAATGATAAAGATAATCCTTGTCAAAGTTCGGGAGTGGGGGTTGTGACGTCACCTCTCTTACAGAAGTCTATACATTTTTATGGCACTTGGACGTCACGCGGAACATTGACGGACTATATCTTCATCAATTTTTGTTTAATTGACAAAAGAAAAAATATGTGTCTAATATTTTTTGAAAGTCTGACGGACTAATTATATTTTTTAGTCATCATGCCTTTTATAGGCGATAAGCGTTCGCGCTTTGCCCCCTCGACTAATTTTTCTAAGACCTGAACAAACAATGTTTATAAGTCATTAGAACGCGTATTTGGTATCGGTTAGTACGTAGGGATGCTTAGAGTTGAGCTTTTTTTTGTATTAGTGTGTACATAATCAGGATGGGAAGTTTTTTTTTTTGTAAAAAAATGATTTTACTGCACAATTATTACTACTAGCAAATATTTTCGCTCCATTTTAGTACTGGTAAGTTGAATTTTTAACTTTGTTAACGTTAAGTACTTATTTACTTGCATTGTATTCTGTTGAACTACGAAATGTAATTATAAAATAAGTATTTTATTAGTATTAGAAATTAATAGGACATTATCCTTTATTTTTTATTATGCTTTATTTTTTTATTATAATTGACAAATATTTAGTTATAGTTGATAATGTGATGATGTAAAAATGTATTGACACTTTATTTAAAATTATACAATGTTTTTTTAAACTAAGTCATAAAATATCGGTTTTGAGAGTTGTGAATTTATTATTATTCGATTATTTTAAAGCAATACTATGGTTGTTTTGAATTTTATACAGGGTTACCAGTTTGTTGTGAATTTCCCGGATTGCGGGGATTTGAAATCGGGTTACAATTTTTTTTTTTGGGTTTTTAAAGAAGTTTGTTTATATTTTACAAAATCTCCACGTTTGGAGATTTTGGAAACTTTGTGGGTAATTAGAACGAAAATTTTGGTAACCCTGATTGTATTCAGATGATGGCAAGAAGTGAGTTTCTTTGGATGATTTATTTCCATTCAAAATTAGTTAAGTTGAATTGTAGTAGGATATTTAGTATGAATTTTATATACTTATTCGACTGCTTTGATTTTAGTCTAGACTGCATTTTCTTTAGCTTTTAACGCTTAGATGTACTTAGAAAAAAAAATAAGTATGTATTTACGTGAAGAAATTGTTTGGCAAAGATTTTTTTGTATAATTTTAAAACTAAAACAGCCATATTTATACAATAACAGCAATTACATATGAAATGTGTCTTAGTAGTGCCAAAAACTTAACAATTTCGAATTTTTACCACAATATTGTAATATGGTCACATTTTTTGTGTCACAAAACACATTAAAACATATTGTAGTGGAGAATCTTTTGGAATACTTTTGAACTTATAAATGTAAGTAATCAATGTGAATATAATCGTAACTAATATGGACACTTGAAGTCGGAAATTACCTTAATTTTTTACGAACCAGCCGGGCTAGCATATGCATCACGATGTAATTTTATCGACGTATCTAAACGAAAGAGAGTTATGGTGGAGTATTTAACTGTCACTTATTCACACATTATTATTATGTACTACGGGACTAATCGCGCACTCAAATTACGAGATAAATAAATACCTCATCATCCCGACGTTTCGACCGAGT
This sequence comes from Hypomecis atomaria, assembly GCA_964007245.1. Taxonomy (NCBI): domain Eukaryota; kingdom Metazoa; phylum Arthropoda; class Insecta; order Lepidoptera; family Geometridae; genus Hypomecis; species Hypomecis atomaria. The sequence continues at coordinate 5,085,401 of OZ023295.1, read as the reverse complement.
TGCATCGATCGTGGTCAGGTAGACTGGAATGTGAAACCAATTCAACTTGAACTTGAAAATTTAATAAAAATAAATGAATAATAATGTGTCCAAATCGCGAAAATTTAAAAACAAAACTTATTCACACGTCGACAAAACATATGTCGTGGTGCTAGGCTAACAGGGCTGTTATGGGTTTCTGATTGTGAAATTCATAGTGTGCAAGCAAGAGCGACCATTAGTGCATGTAAGTTGTGCGAATGAGATAGCATCGTAATAATCACTACAATATTTCCGTAATAAGCCAGCTGGTCGCCTAGTCTCAAATAAAAGTTAATAAAACTGTAGGCAAGCTGTCGAAAGCATAGTTAAAAATACCGCAAAAATTTACATAATTAAAAAAAATATGAGATAATTGTTTTATTATTAATCACTACTACAATATTAATTATCGGTAGGAACTTTTTTATGTGTTTACTGTTAACAACGGTTACCCTTATAGAAACCGCATTGTAAATTCCTAATTTCACCACCACTTACTTTACTTTTTGTTGGATATCGCAAATTATAAAATATCATTCATTTTGCGGGACTTTTATGGGATATCAAATTTTTTATCGGATTTTCAGTGTTGGTCCCATAGTAAAGTCGATCAAAACGATGGTACAAACAGTGGCGTAACTATACCGTTTGAGGCCCGTGGCAAATTCGCCGGATGGGGCCCTCCCTTCTTTCTCTCCTCCCCCAATATAAAGAAGCTAAACAAATGATATAGTATTTTTTTATTTTACAATAAATTACTATGTGAAGTAGGTACGAACGATATAATTATTTAAAAAAAACATAATAATTGAGAGCGAATTAAAATGAAATAACAATTTTTGTCTTAGTATCAAACAATTATTAAAATTCCTTTTTTCTGGCTTTTTGTTCAGCAAAAGTATTAATGACATCATCAAAGTTTAAACTTTGGGCCATGGAATGTTCGATGGATAAAATAGCTAAGCCGCTTAACCTTTCCTGTCCCATAGAATTTCTTAAATAAGTTTTTATCAATTTCAATTTCGAAAATGATCGCTCGGCACTAGCCGTAGTTACAGGGATGGTTATAAATAGCAGAAATGCAGTGCACACTTCAGGAAAGCTTGAAGAAATGAAATGGTTTTTTATGATCAATAAGTCGGCAAGTTCTGTTATAGAAGATGACGTTTCTATTTCGTGTCGAAAAGCGGATCTAAAACTGAGAATTTCCTTAGCAAACGAGACCGATATGTCTTTGTTATATAGATTGACAAATACTAAAGCTTTTTCTAATAAATCGTTATCATTTAAATTTCGCAAAGTGGCAGGTTGCAAGACATTGAAATTGGAAACAACTTTATTCATTCCAAGCAAACGCAATCTCAATTGATTAATGATGATGTCTAATACACGATAGAATATGTTCACTTTAAAGAAGCTTTCAGAATCTTGGAGACGTTCATCCTCACAAATTTCATCAAAATGACGTTTCACTTTCCTCTGACGAGTTTTTGAAAATTCCGGGTTTATAGACCACTTTACTGCAACATTATTCGCTTGCATTTTCAAATCTTCAAATTCTTTTCGGTACTTTTCAAGGTCTTTCAGACAGACTTGCAAAAGATTTGAGGAAATTGAAAGATCGATGTTCTTAGATTGAAGTGCTTTAGAAGCCGCGTCGATGGTCTGTAATATTTTACAATGGAAAACCAGTAGAACAATAAAGTTGTAGTTTTCCAGCTTCTTCATCAGTAAAATAGCTTCATTTCTCTCATTTGCTTTGGAACTTAATAAAATAGTTTTTGTCAGAGCTTTTTGAATTTCAATAAACCGAACTTTTAAAGCAAAAATGGCATAGAAACGGCCTGCCCATCTGGTTGGATTTAATGTTTTTAATGTTACTGGATTTGACGGTTTTGAAGACACCCCTGTCTCGCTTTCTTTGTTAGTTAAAAAGCTTGATAATATATTCCATCTTTTTATACTATGCCCAAAAAAATTATAAATCTGTTGCACAGTTTCAGAGAATGTTTGCATTTCTGTAACCTCTTTTACCGCATCATTAACAACCAAATTTAAATTATGAGCAGCACAATGAACATACACCGCATTTGAAAACAAACAAAAGAAACATGTGTGTGTGAAATGCATGGTAGTGTGTGTAATGTTTTATTTATTGATTTAATGTACTTTATAAGCATTATTAATGAGAAATGTTAGTGTTCTGCACTTCTCCTACACATAAACTATAAATGAAGTGTGCCAAATTTTATGCTCCTGCGTCCGCGCATTTTTCGTTAAAAGGAGTCCAAAGCTTTGGACGTATTAATATACAGATTAGGATCCTTCTGTGTTCGCGGCCCTCTCTGACCAGGGGGCCCCTATTGGCTCGGGGCCCGTGGCATTTTGCCGTTTTGCCACCCTACTGTTACGCCACTGGGTACAAACAACGATATCCCAGATATTTTAGTAATTATGTAAAAATTTCAGCCTATTTCAGTATTTTTTTAGCGCTCGTAGCGTAGTTTGACTAGGTGTTTGTCAGCGATCACCGAAATTAAGCAACGTTCCGGATGGTCAGTATTTGGATGGGTGACCGAGGGTGACATTTTACAACTGAGCGCTACCGTGGCTTGGATGACACGTTAAATTGTAGGGCCCGGTTGTTTTAACCGTTTAGCCAAGTCAGAGGCCTTCAGGCGGCCTAAAAACTCTGACACCAGGGCCAGCCACCCGGCCTATACGAACTTACTTACTTAGTATTTTTTTGCTTCTCTTTTTACATTTAATTCTTTTTTGTTGAGATTGTAAGTATTTGAGAAATGGAAATTATCTAAAATGGTATGTTTCCATGATTCAGATACTGACAACACCTTGTTCTGTTTTACTTTTGTTTGAAGATTGAAGATTTTGTTTCATTGAAGATTGCGTCTTTATGTTTTTATGAATCTTTGTAATTTTATTTTAACTATTAGATTGATTACCAAAAGCGTGTCTTCGACATCCATTTGACCGAAATTAATAAATTGAATATGACAGCTAGTGATGAAGATTTTCAATCGTCTTAAATGCGAGATCTTTAAGGGTAATCTGTTACTACTTTTCCATACTTAGTTGCTTTACTTCAGTAAATAACTATAATTTTTATTGAATACATTTTATTTTACAATGAATTAACGTACCTACTGATAATCATTTTATAGATTTTACAAAATCAGTGCTTTATTGAATATCTTTGTTATGTATAGTTATGTTATACAAACTGTTTTATTAGTGTAATTACTTATTGACTTTGCATTTATTATTATGTTCACTATATGAATTGTATATTTTGGTCTCTATTTAGCACAGTATGCTTGTAAATGCGTGTAATTGTACAGATAAATTTAATGTAGCAACAGATTTTAGATATGAAATAGTTCTGAAGTTTGACCATATCAATATTTTTCTTAGGCGATTCAAATCTGCTACTGTTTGACTTACAGTATTTTTTAGTGTTATATCAAATATACAGTACATTTTTTTTTTTTTAATCCGAGGTTGGTCCAGCAGTAAAAGTTGTTCAACTTGGTGTTCTAAGGTCGCCTTTAAGAGGTTGTGCGTAAGCACCAATTACCCTGTAAAAAAGATTCATGTTCTTACAAATCAAATCCTTGTAAACTTTAGCTCGCACTATATTAATAAGACTTGATAGACGATTTTTAAATCTCTTGAGGTGGGCTAGATTTTTCATCACCTTTCGTTCTCATTGTATTACAGATTTGCTGAACGCGCAAGCCATAAATATTTTCGTTTATAAACTAAAATACGAAGTTAGTGTTAATTTGAATCGCCTTCAAATTAACAAAATATATAGCAATAGCATTTTGTAAACTTATTTTTGACTCAAAAATAATAATGTAAGGTTAAATAAGTGTAAAACTGTAAACAATAATTCTGCCCCAATTAGTGTATCGAAGTAAGACTAAGCTTTGCCTTTATTCCTTCTATACATACCTCTAGTTAAGCCATGTGAGATGATTTTCTTACTTTTATTTCGTATATGAAGCAATAAGAAACATTGGAGTAAGAATTTTGATGGAATTTCTACAGACAATATTTATTTTGGATGAACTAAAAAATTAAAACACGATTAACACTGTCGTCTTAAGAGTGAGATGAAATACGGATCGAGCTATATGCAGTATATATTCGACTTAGGGATCTTTTATCGTTCACATAGTCACATACCTTTTGCACGTGAATTATAATAACTGAAATTATTGTCATTCATTTATCATCGGGAAGCGACATTTATTATGCGAAAAGAAAACAAAAAAGCGTCTGCTTGCACACTACGATACGAAAGCTATAGCTGAAGCGCAGAGCAAGTAGTATTTCAGGTTTCACAAACATTCTGATAGCAGGTTTTTGAACTGGCACAGTTCAAAGTTCTGGGTGGGTACACCTATCATACGTAACGTTAACACATGAGCTGTACCGGCACTCCTGACCAAAATATAAAAGAAAAAAAATATTTCCAAGGGTGCGATGTAGCACACTTCGCCTCGACAGTGTGCTAAATACTTTATCCGTGTATCCTTTCTTCTTAAATTCCTGTCAAAAGCACGAGTATCTATGAACAGCGCGAGTGTTTATATATTTGCGAGTCAAATGGGTGTTACATGTTGCTTCATATGCGTCCCGTGTACCAATACTCATTGCAATATAATTTCATGTATGGTGCTCCATTGTAACATAGATTTACATTTGTATCCTACTATTTTCGAAATAAACAATTCCTAGATACCCAGAGCTTGTCGTTTTTTTTAAGCAATGTTTATTCGACAGTAGCAATCATTGAGAATTGTTCTGACAGCGATCGGTAGAACTCTACTACTGCTACTGTCTCGGTAGCTAGTGACCCTGACTTCTGGATCAAAGAGGCGTGGGTTCGATCCCAACCCAGGGCAAACATTTATGTGATGAGCATAGTGTTTGCTGTGTCTGGGTGTTATTGTGTCGATAGTTGTATCAATAACGTTCGGTGGACCCGTTTGATTTTTTAAAAATGTGGCTAGTATCATTACCGACATCAAGAGGTTTTTAAAAAGAATACTAGGTGTCTCTTTTGATTGTAGTTGTGTCACATTAGCTAAAAAAATTAAATTGTACATAGTTGTGCCATTAGAAATAAATTTTGAATTACATATTATTATTTTTGAATGTCCAACTAGTTGTGCAAAAGCAGTTGGTCCACGAGGAACTCCTTTAAGTATGTGTTTAAAATTTGTATAATATGTAGTATATCAGTCTCTGGCAGCCATAATTATCACAAGCATTGCATAGTTTGCGTTCAAAGACAGTGTGTAAGATGTCCCTTAATATTTATTCATTACTAGAACTATGTGTTATTCTGATGTTTAAGTATTACTATTGCAATGTTTAAGTATTTTTGCGTGAAAAAGAAACTAACGTCCATACAAATTTTCGTGTTTATAATATTAGTAGGATGTAATAAAATGAATAAAATAATAATACACATTGCTGTGATTTGTTGCTTGCAACATTTAATTCAAAAACATACATCGATACGGAGAACATAAATCATGATATTTTAGAAACTTAACGCAATGTCAGTAAATAATACAACTTAGAAATAGATTCTTAAAACACCGTTAATTTAAAAAAATATAGTTCTAGGCCGAATCATACAAGTCGGCGGATGTGAAGTTAGCTACAACTGCGCAATATCTAATAGCTCACATAAAGCTGCGCGTTGATTGAATATTGCGCAGCTTGTAGCTAAGTTCACGTCCGTCGACTTGTATGATTCGGCTGATAGTCAAAATAAATCATAGTATATCAGAGAAAATGCCATTCTTTGGAAGGGGGATGTTGTTGATGATGTCTGGATTTACCTGAAACAATCCACACAAATATTATAAACGAGCGGCCCGTCACATCTTGGTTTGGGTAAAATTATATTATTATCGAGATCCAATCAAGAATCAGGAAAATGCTGGTGTTTATTTGGCTCAACGCATAAGCAATGCCATTCAGCGTGGCAATGCTGCCAGCATGCTGGCCACGCTGCCAACTGGCAGTGGGCTTGAGCTTTGGATTATCTTTAGAACTTCAAAGCTTTTTATGTAGTATTGGTGAAGTTTTGTTGTAGTAATAGACAATTAGACACTTTTGCCCGATTAAAAAAAATTCAAAAGAGTAGAATCAGGAGATCCATAAAAGAACCAAAGTTACGGACATCTAGCCCAGCGGATTCTCTCAAAAAGGGGGGATATTTGCTGTAGCGCTATTTATCAGCCGGTTTCGTTAATATTTGGCAAGATCGCTTAATATTTATCGCAAGCGAGTTGAGATTTATAGGCTTACTAGCGACCCGCCCCGGCTTCTCACAGGTGTATTAAACATATAAACCATCCTCTTGAATCACTCTATCTATTAAAAAAAACTACATCAAAATCCGTTGCGTAGTTTTAAAGATATAAACATACATGACAGATAGCGGGAAGCGACTTTGTTTTTACTATGTAGTGATGTTGAAGACTCAATTATTATTAAGCTGCAAGCTGTGCAAAACAAACTCCGTGCGCAGATGTTACGTAATCTTCAGTCAGGATTCAGTCAACGACCGGCATGGTCAGTTTTCGGATGAATGACCGCGCGTGGCATTTCCAACTGAGCACTACCGTGGCTTGCATGACACTTTAAATTGTAGGTCCCGGTTGTTTTAATCGTTTAGCTATTTAGTTATGAAACCAGGGCTAGCCACTCGACCTATACGAACGTTCTTACTTTTTAGGGGTTTTTTACCCTATTGCTAAGACTTCGCTGTCCGTCTGTCTGTCACCAGGCTTTATCTCAGGAACCGTGATATCTAGAAAGTTGAAATTTTTTACTAACCTTGACTCGAATTTCCCTCGGCATGTAGTCGTGGAAGAAATTATAGAAGTCGTAATGAGTTTTGACGAAGTTGAGTCTCGCCATTTCCCGCTTGAGCGCGTCGACGGCGTGCGGCGGGGCGACGGGCGGCGCGCCGCGCCGACGCAAGCTTTGCACGAATTCGTACAGCATTTGGGCGAATTTTTCAGCGCGCACTCGTGCCTTGTAGTTGTATCTGGAATTATAATCAGTTTCTTTAGAACAGTTTTACTTTTTAACAGACTTCCAAAAAGGAGGAGGTTCTATGTTCGTGTGTATGTATTTTTTTTTGTGTATGTTCATCGATAGTTTCGCCAATTGTGAACCGAATCGAAAAATTCTTTTTTAGTTCGGAAGGGTATACTCCCGACGTGGTCCCGTTTAAATTTTACAGAAATCGGCTAAGCAGTTTTTAAAAAAAACCAACAATAATGTAAGCAATTCGAGCGAAATATCCGAATTTTGTTCACGATGAACATCGATAATTTCGCCAATTGTGAACCGAACCGTAAAACTGTTTTTTAGTTCGAAAGCTCCCAAGGTGGTCTCATTTAAATTTTACAGAAATCGGCTGAGCCGTTTTTGATAAATCAACAATAATGTAAACAATTCGAGCGAAATATTTGAATTTTGTACACAATGGAAGGCTGTTTTGCCATTTTTTGCGAAAAATAATTATTTTGTTGGTAGATTAGTAACGAACTATTACCAGAGTTTCTTTAGAACAGTCTTTTTACACACTTTGAGAAAGGATGCTTTCTAGGCTGTAAAAAAAACTTACTTTGGTTCCAGTTTCGTCTCCAAAAATTTGTATAATCGCTTTGTGAGCCATGAAGCGTTCCTCGGGGCAAACCTTTTCGGAGGCTTGTACTTCATATCTTCAATAAACTCCTCGGGCATATTTTCAAGTGACATTAGAGGTTTCACGCGTTTATTTGTCTTCTTTACAGGTTGGGCAGTCCGTCGCGCAAACCACGGCGTCTCCGGCACTTTGAATGGATCATCCACTGGTTTTCTGTTATGTTGTTCTAGTCGTTGTTGTACTATGGCTTTCTGCGAATTGGTAAAAATCACTACATAGTATAAAACAAAGTCGCTTCCCTGTCTGTCTGTCCCTATGCATGATTATATCTTTAAAACTACGCAACGGATTTTGATGCGGCTATTTTAATAGATAGAGTGATTCAAGAGGAAGGTTTATACGTATAATACACCTGTGCGAAGCCGGGGCGGGCCGCTAGTATGGTATAAGTTCAAGCAAAGGAATTAAGTCACGTATAGGCCCAATCAAACTTAATGACGTCAGTGGCTTAGCTATAAGCTGCAGAAATCCCCGCATCTTGCGCCGCTGTTATATGAATAAACTAGCTGCGCCCCGCGGTGTTACCCGCGTTAGCCCAAGATAAAAATATTTTTTCTAAAAAAAAAAACGTAGCCTAAGTTACTCCTTATTACATCAGCTACCTACCAATGAAAGTCCCGTCAAAATCGGTCCAGCCATTTCAGAGATTAGCCGGAACAAACAGACAGACAGAAAAAAAACAGAAAAATTGTAAAAAATGTTATTTTGGTGTATGTACCGTATATATATTCATATATATGTAGCAAAAAACGGTTATTTCAATATTACAAGCAGAAACTCCAATTTTATTTATATGTATAGATTGCTCATGCGCAACTACTCGCCTCGTGTCCACAGACGTCATTAAGTTTGATTCGGCTTGAGTCATAAAAAAATATGAAATGTAAAAATGACAATAAAAAAATGTAAATAGCGTTTTAGGCTAGAACCGAAAAAAATAGAAACTTAATTTTAGAGTTATTCAAATAATTCAAACAATCTTGCTGGCAACTTAAGAGAACAGTTTCGAATGTGTATTTAAAAAAATACTCACAGCTTTGGCATCCCTCTCCGCCCATTCCTTCTTAGCCACTTCTAGGCACTCTTCTAACCTCATCTGCCTCGTTCTCATTGAAACCTCTCGCACTGGAGGATCACTGGCCATTTCATAATCATCTGCTGTTATATCTGGCTCCGGGAACTCTGTAGAATTAGCTTGAGGTCTTGCTTGGGGCGCTGTGTCATCAATAGCTGTAGCTCGTCTTTTAGCAGACTTCTCCATGACCAAAGCTCGTAAAGACTTGCGTGGGGTAAAGTCTTTTCCAAATGTTTGTCTTAAAGTTTTCCGAGTGGTCCTATGTGAGTCCCATCCCGACCCTTCTGCGCTTGAATTTCCAGCTCCAATTGATTCCATACTTTCTCTAGCTGGCTCCAGACTAGGTCTGTTCGTATGTCCGATTAAACTTTTAGTTTTTCTAGAGCTTGTGTTTCGCCCTCGAACTCTGGTTAGTTCGATTTCGCTTCTAGAGTTGCGAAGTACAGCTTCTGGGGTGCTTTTTTTTCTATTTCTTCCGGTGGTGTCGTGAGACACATTGGGAGTTTCCGAGTTTTCTACCTGATCCTCTTCATGTTCACTTTCATTTTCTTGGTTATTCTGATCACTTTCTCCTGTGGCTTCTAATGATTTGTTGACATCTTCGTCTTCTGTATCGTTATCTTCGTCGATTTCATTCTCTTGATCGTCATCATGATCAGTATCTGCTGTTGCTTCTAAAGATTCGTTGATGGCTTCACTTTCGCTATCTTTTTCTTCTTCGTTTTCATTTTCATTATTGTCATCATGATCACTATCTGCTACGGCTTCTAAAGATTCATTAGCTTCATTACCGCTATCATTTTCTTCAATGTCATTTTGGTCGCTAACTGCTGTGGCATTTTTAGATTCGTTGGTATCTTCACATTCCATTTCACTGTCTTGAGTATTATTCTGGTCACTTTCCGCGGCAGCGTTTACAGACTCATTGGCATCTTCATTTTCTATTTCTGGCTGTTCTACTCCACTTTCATTTTGGTCTATTTCTTTTTGACTAATATTTTGTACATCTGCGATTTCTTCCTCGTTATTTGCTTCTGCAGTTTCGTTATTCTCTTCTTCACTCTCATTATTTTCTTCCTCACTTTCGTTATTTTCTTCCTCAATTTCTTCTTCATTTTCATCTTCGCTTTCGTTATTTTCTTCTTCACTTTCGTTATTTTCTTCTTCACTTTCATCGTCTTCTTCTTCAGAGTCATTTGGTATTTCCTGACTTTCGTCTTGTATATTTAGACTTTCATGATGTTCATCATGAATTTCATTTTGCACTTCTTTGGTGTCATTTTGTATTTCCGGATTTTCGTCTTGTATATTTAAACTTTCATCCTGTTCATCATGAACTTCTTTTTGCACTTCTTTGGTGTCATTTGTTATTTCCGGATTTTTGTCTAGTATATCTAGATTTTCATCTTGTTTATTATGAATTTCATGTTGCACTTCTTCAGTGTCATTTGGTATTTCCTGATTTTCGTCTTGTATATTCAGACTTTTGTCCTGTTTATCTTGAATTTCATTTAGCCCTTCTTTACTTTTGTTTAACAGTTGTTGATTTCCGATTTGCAATTCTGAGCTTTCACTTTCCTCCTTTTTACTTTGTTGTTGTTCGCCTTGACTACGGATTTGGTCTCTTTTGCTTTTGTTTAGCTTTTCTTGGTATTCATTATGTTCTTCCTGATTTTCAATATGTTTTTCTTGGATATCATTATGGAATTTGTGACTTTCTTTATTTTCCTGAATTTCGTTTTGTTTATCCTTATTTTCTAATTGGTGAGTTTCAATATTTTTTCCTTTATCAATTATATTTTCTTGTGCTACTTCTTGGTTTTGTTCTTTGAATTCCTTATTTCCTTCGTGTTCCATTTCTACAATTTTAGATGGCGATTTTCGGATTTCGTTCACTTTATCTTCTACTACGAAAGGGTCTAGAACGTTACTTTTGTTTGCGTTTTGTGTGGCTGTGTGACTTTTATTATCTGGAATATCACCTGATTCATCAATTTCTTTCTTTTCTATGTTCTGAGCGTCTTTGACTGTAGGACTAATATTTTTTGTCTTATTTGCTCCAGAATCAGTATGGGTAACATTTTTGGAGGTATTCATTTTTTTATTCGAATTGTCAATAACACTGGCCTTTCTTGCAAGATTTTCTTCACCAGACTCATCAATATTGTCTTCTTCGTATTGCAGACTGAAATTTAGGCCATCATCTTCATTATCAGCAGCTTCTTTTAATTCACTGTCAGGACTCTTATTACCTATCTCCATATTTGGAACAACAGGATCCTTTGTAGAGCTTTGGTTCGCTGTATTTTTATCGACATCAATTGGTTTTATAGAAATGTTTGATGCATTTTTACTTTTATTAGAGTTGCGCGACTTATTGATTAAGTCATTTTGAGACTTATTGGCAATGTTAGATTTGTTTTTGCTTCTAGTTAGTATTGATGACTGTGAAGCATTTGGACTTGACGGAGATTTACTTTGACTTTTATTCATTTCTTCATCAGGATTAGATGTTTTTGATCTATTTCTGGTTACTATTGATGCATTCTGTCGAGGAGATTTTTCTTGAACTACCGATGTGTTTTTCGATGATTTAGTTTGAGAAGTATTAGAACTATTTGTTCCAGTCTCAGCTTCTGACAATTTGCTTAGCCTCAATCTGGTTGGTTTGGAGCCAGCGGTTAGGGTTGTATTTAATTGGTGTTCTACCATGGTTGATGAAGGGAGCAGTTGCCAATCATCCATCTCAATATCCATACTGGACGTCAATGTAGCATCTGACCCCCGAGAAGCTAGACTAGGCCTTTTTGAATCTGTTTTCCTTTGAAGAGCAAAAAACTTTGGCTGTATCTCTGGTAATTCTTCTTCGCTATCAGATTCTATGAATTTATTAAACATATTTTTACGTTTCAGTGCCTGACTTTTATTTACATTTTGCTGCTTATTAAATAAGTTATGAGCACGACGTTTTGGTTCTACAATTGTCATAGTTTTTTCGCTTGCTGTCGAGTTTGATGATATATTGAGAAGGCCTGCTGGAAAAACTGGTCTAGAAGGAGGATCATTTTTAAAAAGCGCATTTTTAACAGCAGTGACACTAATATTTTTATCAACATTTGCAGTATTTGTTTTGTCGAGTTTCTCCAAAGTTTCTCTTGTGCCAAATGGTTGCATTTTTTTAAGAGGCTGATTTTCTTTTTCATGAAATAGCTTCCTTTGCGGTATTATTATGCTTCGAATAGATTCACTGTCGCTGCTGTCTATTTTATCAAAAATTATAGTGTGTTGTTTCTCTTCTTGACTGAAATATACAATGTAGATTAATTAGATCATTTTGATATTATAGCTACCATCATTAGGGATGGTCTTAATCACCCTCTTTTGTCTTAGTACAGGGCAACCAGATAACCCTGTATTCTTTGTTTTACATTATAAATAGATAACACTGTATATATTTTACTTGGCGTGATTGATATGGTTTTTTTGGTTTCTATTATTCAACTTTGTTATGTGAGCTGAGTGAGGAGCAGGGATGTGTGTTGCTTGTAGCTAACTTCACACACACCGAGAAGTATGATTAAGCTAGTACTGGTCTATTGGATTTTATTACAATTTTGGACAATAGGATGATTTGAACCTTTCAGAACTTAAAAAGGATATTAGACCCAATTATGGAGGCGCCATCGTACATGTAATAGAACGTAAAAAGTGTTATCTCTATCGAATGCCTAAAGTGAAAAAGAAAAAGTCTAATTAGCTATTATAATTGCGAAGGCGCCTTTATAATTGGGTCTATTTTCCATCATTTTGAAAGACACATGCTAGGTCTTGATTTTGGACAGCCATGTGTTGAGTCCATTTTGCAAAACTGTGTCCTATTAACACTTGAACAAATTATACACATACCTCAGTACTTCGATATTGTCAAAAATATTGTGTGGTTCAGGATTATTGTCCTTCAAAACGTCCATCACGTCTTGAGAGTTATCACCAAGCTCCTTCCACCAGCTTTGGCCTGAAAATCATTTTTTTATTACTGTAGGATAAGCCTCATAGATTAAATTAAACATGTAACTATTTACAGGTGTAATTTAATCTATGAGGCTATATTATAGACTTGAAATGTAATGTCCAATAAAGATTTGATTTATGAGTTTAATTTGATAATAGAGAGTGTAGTCTAAATATGAATTTATCAGTTTGCCTCTAGCAAAATTTGAAATATTCACTATAAAACTAGATGGTTACAAATCCCTCTTTAATATTAGTCACATTTTATAAGTTTTTGGGTTGACCAGTGGACTTAGATTGGTGAAAATGACAGTGAATATTTAATACTTATTTTAAGAAAAATGTGACCCATCAACTTCAAAAAATTGTGTTCTGTTAATGTATGTGATGTATGTAAATAAATATTAGGGGACATCTTACACACGGTCTCTGACCCCAAACTAAGCATAGCTTGTGATATGGCTGCCAGAGCCTGAACATATACCTACATATTTTAAATACATACTTAGATGTATAGATAGTGCCTAAATAAGACCCAGACACAGAGCAAACACCTATGTTCATCACACAAATGTTTGCCTTGGGTAGGGATCGAACCCACGCCTCTTTGACCCAGAAGTCAGGGTCACTAATAACTGAGCCACTGAGGCAGTCACTTTGTACTCGTCTCTATAGCCAAATGAAACATCTTGGCAGCTGAACATCCTGATTGAAGCTCGATTAACACCTGCACAAAGTTTAGGTTATCTGGAGCTTGTAGCTCACTTCACAGCAGCCAAGTTGTTTGATTCAACCCATACAAGACCAGCACTGCAATCATTATTATTCTTTGTGGTAGTTTCAAAATACTAAGTCAATTTTAACTCATTTTATATGTAGCCTTGCACAAAAATTTTAACAATTAATTATCCTCTGTGCAATATTTGGCAGAGAGGACACAGTAGCATTTCACACAGAACTTGCTATGATAAAAATATAAATATAAATTTCAATTTCAATAAAGAATAGTTAATCAGTACCCAAAGTTTAAGATCGCTTACTGTTGAGCAGCTTTACTTAAATATTTTGAGCAAATATCTACAGAGCTAGAGTCCCAAGTGAAAGTAGTAAAAATATGTCCAAGCGCATACCATACATACCAACAAAAATATATTTACATTATCTTTTTTGTTGGTATGTATGGTATGCGCTTGGCCATTTTTTTACTACTTTCTCTCAGGGACTCTGTAGATATCTGGCTCAAAAAATTTAAGTAGGTGAAGCTTCTCAACAGTGAGTGATTTTAAATTTTGGGTGCTGATTAACTATTCTTTATACTTTAATCATTAGTCACAATGACCAGTTTTCTCGAATCTCAACATTACGTCACCTAATAAGTGCTCGTAACTGAGCACTTTGGCATTGCATGGCATTTTGTTTGGCTTGCAATCGCCTTACGACTAACTAAAAAGCTTGCCCACTACATAGTTTGGGCAGAGTTTTGCCTCGAACACTTTTTTTGCATGATTGTGATATATTTGCTCGAAGCTTAAATACCATTGATTGTGTGCTTGCAGACGACAAAATGCTGGATCCTTTGTTTAATTAATTGGGAATGGTTTATTACAGCCTTGTGTAGACCTTTTCCCTTAATTCACATGTGTCCAATTGTAACTTATATGATTGGTTTGTACTAGTAAATATTTAAACTATAATAAGTGAGGAGCTGGCCAACAAAAATGGACCTGTTCCATTAATCATTTTTTACAGGAGAGGTAAAAAACTAAATGAGAAGGAAAGCTAGAGTTAATTTTTTTACTTACAGCAATTTAGCTAGAGTTCTAATTTTTAACATGTGCATTCTGCATCAATTTACAACAATTTACAATTAAGTATATTCATGTTTTCAGTTTATATAAGTACATTGGGGCCCATTACAGTTTATTTTTTTAGGACATGTCTCTTTCTGCTTGAAAATGCAGTTTTTGATTAAACATCAATTTGTTTGTTTTAGAACCAATTTTATCGCCAATTTCTTCAGGAATTTATAGATAGGTGCACAAAGAACCCGAAAATGCAAAAAAAACCCACTGTGGACAGATCCACCTTTGTTCACCAGCTCCTCAAGTGGTGTACAACTGTAGGAACATGGAGAAAGACGTTGGCATCCAAGATTCAGAATTCTCTTGTTTGGATGCGAACACCCTTTCTGTACCGTACCATATATTTTGCACAATATACTTACTTAATTTTATTTTTAGAGAGACTATACACAATATACTTATTTAATTTTTTGAGAGAAAAGAGTTCATGATGAGATGACGTATGATAGAGTGAAGTGGCGAAAAGAGACATGCTGTGCCAACCCCACCTAGTGGGATAAGGGCAGGATGATGATGACTTTATTTAATTTTTATTGCCCTCCTTTTTGGTCTAGTGTAATTAAACTTTAGAGAGGATACAATGTCGAACTCACTGATTCATGTGCAGTCAGGATAGAGTTATATTCACTAATATCTTTCCAGATTGAAGCAATATTAATAAAACTTGATTTATTTTATCATGGTGAGTTTACGAATAATAGTATCAGTTTAAGCCCCCATCCCATGTTAGCAACTGAGACCTTATTTTTAGAGCATAGAGCGCAGCAAGAGTAAATATTGTTGTTACAACACTTTACTTACGTCCAGGAACATCAATGTCAGTATTATCATTCAATACAGATCTCCTACTCATAGGAGATAGTCCAAAGGAGCCGATGGACTGCTCTCTGTGCTCTCGGACGATGCTGCTGAGTCTGCAAGAGGCACTGGAGCGTGCTGGAGAGCACACACTGCGGGTCTTGCGAGGAGTCTCACGGCGCCGCGGGGTCAGCGGCATTGAGCGAGCCGGAGACGGAATCCGACTTCGAGAATTCGACATTTTTGTTCTGAAATATTTTCAAGATTACACTATCTTGCGCACAATTTACAGTCTAACCCTTACACGTTTTACGAATCCTTGTGTAGTGTTTTAAATGCATAAATCATTCATAATTCATCGAAATGAAATGTTTGTAAGTTGGTAGTTTGAATTGTTTTGTTTTACCAACCTTGGCGTATAAAAACTTGTCAATTAAATCATTATTTTACGTTGTCTTGTCTAATTTATTACACTTCTATTGAAATTGAAATGAAAAAAGAAAACTTATCATTAATTACACACTTTACACACAAAATACAAAAACATTGAGCGAGACCGTTGACATTTGTTTTCAAAATCAAATCAAACTCGTGAACAAAGACAATATTTTTTTTACAATAGACCATAGATTTTTATTAGTATAAGTAATACATCCATGGTTCAATATGAGTTCCAAACATGAAGTTTTATTACCTAAAACTTCGTGGTTCCAAATGAGTTCATTCTTTGGACGAGGCTGTCATTGAGAAAAACATTAAACTTTTTTCTTGTGCTAAATGCATCTTGATTAGGCGCCCCCCAGACTGCAAGGCTTGGCGGTCGCTGCGTCTGAGGCCTGGTGTTCGACCAATCATGAAACCCGAAAGTTTTAAATCAAGATCTATGCGATTGATGTATGGCTAGATCGCAGCCGCGTCCCCGTCTTGCCCGCAGCTGGCTGAATTACGCTTTATGTGTATCTAGACCGGGCAACGACTGCGGCCAAGAGTTTAAAGCCCTTTTCAGATGAATGTAATCCAGCGTCCCAACAGGGGTTACCCTGACCTTGCATATTGCCGTCCGCAGAGATCCATTGTAATAGATGTATTCCAAGTTAAATTTGACCTTCCTCGTCCTTGGAGGACGCGGGCGCGTGTTCCCACCGTGTTCCCAAGTTCCCATCCGCAGTTGGAGCGCGCGGATTACATCAGTTTAGCCGGCTGATTACATCTAAATCATCTTATTATCTAACCAAAGGACATACTGTTACGCTGTAAAAGGCAGCGAGTGCGCACGTGAGCGACGTGCATAATGAGAGTGCAAAATGTCGTCCGACATTTCCGGCTCTTACGCAAAATTTTCCAGGATTTTAAGTGAATTAATTAAATTGATTTAAAATAGACAAATCCAGTACAAAAGTGTTGCGTGAAATGGATAATTCTTTCTTTATTGAAATTATTTGTAACACGCGACACTTTATTACTGGACACGGGTAATTTAGAATAAAGGTTAAAAAAGTAAGGTCGTTAGTAAAGTTCCGTATGAGTTTCTAGCCGTATGAAGGTAGTAAAGCCGTAATAATGCCCCTGTGATTAGTTGATGATGCCGCAGTCGCAATGCGTAGTTGTCTGCCTGACACTAATATAATAAACGATTTATCACTCCGTGACATAAGTTTATAACTTGACCTTGGTAAATACACAATACATATGATGCCAAAATCGTATCCCAGCAAAAAAAAAAACAATAATTGGCGGCAAATTATTTGAAAATTGTTGTTTGTTTGCTTTCGAAAAACTGCAGCAAAACTGCAAAACAAAAACCAGGGGCGAGAATAGAAAATATTTCTAGTTAATTTTATCCACATTTTAACGAAATCTTTGTGTATATTTTGTGGCATATCGTTATCCTGTCGAATATTCTAAGTAGCTTGGTAGGAAGGCTGTAAAGGAAAAAAAAACTTGGATGATTGCATTGCGAATTTGCGATTATAACATAGATACAAGTACATGTTAGTATTATTTTACAGGATTATACGTATCTTCTAGCTTAGTCAAAAGTTTTTCAATTGTATACTGTTATAAAAAAATAGGTACTCGGAGGCTAGGTAGGTACCAACGAGTACCTATTCTGTTCTATTCTCTAGGAGTAAATATTTTCTTTATACCTTTATACCTGCTTGAGGGCCAGCTTGTAAATAGCATTTGGTGACAGAGTTACTTATATGAGCGCCCGCGCTTGCATAATATGCATTCATAATTACATAATTATGAGCGTACAGGTCGCGGCATATAAGTAAGTGTAGCGGTGACCAAAGTGTGGAGAGGATAACTGCACATGAGTTTAGTATGGCGGTAACCATGCGCAACCATCCCCTCCATACTACCCTCAGCGCTAAACTTACGGGCCGCAACCTGTAACAGTTTTAACTGTTGATGTACAGTTTTTTTTTACAGTACTCTCCATAGATCGTTGGGTTATTGTAGCTACAATACTACTGAATGCACTAGCTGCATCCGACTTTAACCGCGCGCAGAGTTTTTCCCGCCATCAATATGTAAGTATAAAACAGAAAAAATGAGCAGGGAATATAGCACGGGAGAGTGATGTACGTGGGGTCGATAAGTTTTCGAGTGGAAACCATGTACCGTACCGGCAAGCGCAGCGTAGGACATCTACCTACAAAGTGGAGGGATCCCCTCATTAAGACCATACAACGACGACAACGAGTGCATCAACCCATTGTTGTGATGCCATTAAAATTGACACCAAATGTGCTGACAACATATTAGAGCGTACGTGGGGCTACTATTCACTTGTGTATTGTCTGCATGGTCTGTGCCCTGTGAACCACTAGAGTTTGTGCAAAAATAGAAGCGTCGTAGGTGAGGTCCCCGTGTGCCACTAATTTTGTTACGTTGACAACACTGCCCTGTCATTGCAAGTACAACTAAAAGTGTTTGATACTTGGTAGACACCAATTCGGTTTTCATCAGTAGACTCGCGTCTACCAAGTAGTTGGTACCTTGGCTGCTGATCAAAATCTTATTGATAGTTTACCATAACGCCACGACGCCGCGAACCGACGGTTCTTTTATTGCACAAACTCTACTGTGACCATACTTCTCATGAAAATGCGCATGCTTGGTAGAGGCCGACCACTTAACGCGCGCGTTAAGTTAGTATATATAAATATCTCTTCAAACTCAATACTGAAACATAATTCGTAGTGACTTGTAACAAGTATCTGTCTAAAAATACCTATGATAAGACTTGTACCTACTTGATTTAGAACTACCTCTAGTCAGGACTGTCCTAATACCTATAGGCCGACCGCTTAGCGAGCGTATCGCCTGCGCGGTAAAAAGGGAGCGGGGTGGAGATGTTCCCGGGTGGGTGAGTGGGTTACGCGAAGCAGCGCTGCTCTCTGCGTACCCCTCTTACCCACCCGGTAACATCTCCACCCCGCTCCCTTTTTACCGCGCAGGCGATACGCTCGCTAAGCGGTCGGCCTATAGGTATTAGGACAGTCCTGACTAGAGGTAGTTCTAAATCAAGTAGGTACAAGTCTTATCATAGGTATTTTTAGACAGATACTTGTTACAAGTCACTACAAATTATGTTTCAGTATTGAGTTTGAAGAGATATTTATATATACTAGTAGTAGCACTTACAATGTCGCCTTGTCAATGCACTAAGTTTAGAGAAAAAAACATTAAAATGTGGGTAGTTTCCTAGCCCTTCATTATTTCGCGCGCTAAACTGGTTCGTCATCGACACTTCAGTGCTTCGCCGCGTCGCACATTTTAATTCGTTTTATAAAGTTTTACCGAGTTAGGCACTAGTTTTCTGATGAAAATCAACATGCCGAAGAGAAAGCTAGATTACGACGACTGGAAGTATTTGGATCAAGAAGAAGATGAAAAAGTTGGAGAGAAAATTGTTAAAACGCAGCAGAATTTTTTTGTCATCCACAGAATCCGTGCAATTGTCAAACGAACCAAAAGGTAATTACGTACAATACCTACTGTGATCGGTTCACGTTTCAACGATCTGAGTTGCTATCTACCGATTGTTGTCGTACTTAGGTATGAGGATTAACGTTCCAACGTTTTGAGTTGTTACTTATCCTTTTTGTTACTCGAGTTCACGATGCAACGCCAGGAGTTTATCTTACATAGCGAGTACCAGTACATGTACTAGTGACATACAGTAGCTATATCTAGCTACGTATAGATACTACCTGTTCAGGTTCACATACACAATCTATATGTATACTTATTTGTATTTTGGGAAGTTAACGACCCTTCAAACTTAATATTGCAATCTCGTTTTGTAATACTTACTTCGTTGCAGAAATCATATTGTAGCTATTTGGTTAATAGCGTATGGAGGGTAATATATTTGTATACCTATGTAGTACATCAGTGCCTATTGATTTCAATTTCAGCTGACAAATCTGAGCGAACCGGGCCCGTCGGACTCCGCTTTGCACACAGATTCAGAGCATTTTGAAAATATCCCGATCATACCAGCACCGGAGAAGCCACCTCCAACGGCTGGAGATTTCTCTAGTAAGGATGATGTTCCCGAAGTCGAGCTTGATCAGTTTATGTTGGAGATCTTAGGGAAAGATCCCTCATCGACAACCATCTTTGGAAAAAAATTACAAAAAGATTTAGCGTTTCGCTACAACTTCATTGCCACAACCGGATTGACCAAAGAGGTACCTACTACTACAGGAAAAATAGACGTTTATGTTTGGTACTTACTGAGCATAAAATCACAAAATGCTGACAGATCTAGGTGAAGCTTCAAGCGCCATCTTGAAAAAAACGTTTTTGGCCGATATCTTGGAAACTATGCACTTAAGGGCAAAAGTTGTGGAAACCATTATTGTAGAAAATAAAATTTGGCATCTTTTGTTTCCAGTAAACATTTTTGTAAAACTTACCGTTTACGATTTATGGCTCATTTAATGAAATTTCATTAAATGCATTATAGGCGGACCGTTTATCTGAGGCGTCGCCTGCGCGGTACAGGGGCGCCGGGGGAGACGACACAGGGGACTGAGACCGGTGCGGGCGGCGGGTCCCTGCCGCCCGCACCGGTCTCAGTCCCCCTTTGTCGTCTACCCGCGCGCCCCTGTACCCGCGCAGGCGACGTCTCAGATAAACGGTCCGCCTATAGCTTAAATCATCTCTTCAAACTCAAGACTTCACATAATATGTATACTTATGACACTTCACTTACTGGTAAGTTATTTATAGTTCGTTTAATCATTAAGTATGAAACAAAAGCGCTTCCCGCTGTCTACGAGTATCTTTTCCTATGTATGCTTATATACAGGGCCGTAGCCAGGGGTGCGTTTACGCACTCCAGATAATATTTATGCTGGATAAAATTTATTCTGAGAGGCGTCCGTGAACGGCGTCATAGCTCTAGACCAATCATAGCACTCAAATCCATAAGTTTAAATGTGAGGAAACATCAATATTTGTTTGGGTGTACTAAACTCGTATTTAAGCCGCAAACTGCTACGAATCATCATCATCCACAGCCTTCTTTATCCCATTGTTGGGTATAGGCCTCTCTCTTGCTGTGCCATCTGTCTCGGTTCTGCGCCAATCGTGTCCTGGTTCGACCAGTTATCAATATGGCAAATCCAGCCATTGACTTAGGGGGGTCAAAAACTCATCAAGTTGTAGTAGTTAGTTGACGAAAGTTACACAACATTATTTACTTCTTTTTAATAAATCGTTTTGATTAAAATTTAACAAAAGGGAAAAAAACAGAAACCGATTCGAGAAAGCGCGAGCGGAGCGAGCGCGAAAATTTGTCAGTTATTTCCGAAATTTCAAAAGAGGCATTAGCAATCAGACTGTCGGAGTGCGAAAATTTATTAGTTTTTTTTAGTAGGTAATTTTAATACAGACATGAGTAAAGCACAGAATCTGTTGCTATTATGCGCGAGTGAAGCGAACGCGATCAGTTTTCCGCAATACCTCTAAAATATACGTAGGTATACCTAGATATAAGCAAAGCAGAAGATTGACCTAATCATATGCGCGAGCGAAGTGACCGCGAAGATTATTACTTAGTAGGCAAAACGACTCGCAAGTCGAAATTAAAATCCACTTTTTCACCGATAATTTCATAGTATCAATGCTGACCGACCGACCGGCCGCGCGTGAGCACCCCGCAGGTAAGCGGTAAGGGGTGCTTATAACGTCCTAGTTTGACCCTAACAACAAAAAAATCCGTTTCTCTTCGAACAAAAAAGCCGTACACAAGTGGTGACCATCTGTGTCGCAAGACACAAAAGAAAGCTTGAACTACGAATATTTGTGATGATTGGGACGGAATGATTTAGTTGCAATAACATAGATGTGTTTGTAATTGCCTTAATTTTTAATTCTTTAGCTAGGTCATGTTAGGAGCTAGGGCAGGCAAAATATTTTCTAGGGCAGACAAAGGCTGCCCTGGCGTACCCCTGGCTACGGGCCTGCTTATATATGTATTTAAAAGTACGCAACAGATTTTGATGCGTTTTTAATAGATAGAGTAATTCAAGCGAGGAATATTTACATGTACCTATAATAGATACACCTGTGCAAAGCCGGGGCGGGTCGTTAGTAGAGAATAAGTAATTGAACATTTGCATCAAATTGCTTGTATTAAATTCGCGGGTAGGACAAACATTTTGTATTATCATAGATAAATAGGCGTGACTTGTGAGCGTGTGGTGTCGAGGATCGGCGTGGTTATCATGGTACGGTAGCAGGACGCAATACTGTCGTAAGACAAATTTGTTTAACAGTCATGCAGTAAGGGTGGTGATACACAAGACTTTACTATTCTCTATACGTACCTATTCATATCAATCATTATTAGCTACTACCAACCCGCACTGGGCCAGCGTAGTGGATATATGGCCCAATCACCCTTCGTGGGTAGGCATACGTCCTGCTCCTGCAGTGAATTATTAAAAATAATCAGCTAAGTACGAGTCGGACTCGCGCAACTAATGGTTCCGCACCATATGGGAAGCCCCCTTAATATACTTTATTTTAATTTAACTAGGGTAAACGGCCCAATACTCGTGAATTTCTGAACTTCGGTGACTTTGCAGCTCTGTCATGCTGAAGGTAATTAACTTTGAGGTCTGAAAATTTTTGGAGAGGTCATACACTTATCATTCTGTATGTGGAATATATTTTTATTATAATATAATAACAATAAGATCGATATAAATATTAAAATAGTAAAAAATACCCATATGTCCCAATGCCCGTCACGTTTGAGGTAATTATCGTCAAAGTGACCCAAAAGTCGTGATTTTTTTTACTGAATTTGAACCTTATTCGCTATTAAATAGAGTCTAATTATTTTGTCCTCTAAATGTAATTTGTAAAATAATAAAACGCAATACATTGTTTTATTATTTAATCAGGTATCTTGAATCAACAAAAAATTAATTATTTCAAAATTTACTTTGAGTAAAATACGTAAGGAATACGTTAGATCAGTCCCTTGTCCTATATCCAACAATAATCCGGTTGTTAGGCACATGTGATACAATAAATAAACATTTTTACTAAAACAACATTGTCATAATTATTTATATTAAAAACAGCTAAAAAAAACTGTATGGTAGCGACACTCAAAAAAAATCTGAGATCTGGTGATTAATAATATGAAACGTTATCACCCAATGAGTAAGCTCATTGTGAGAGGGGTAATATTGTTTTATTGCACATAAATTATTTATTAGTTCTTAGAATACATAGTCTTGATTCTACGCGGATAGTCTATTCTTTATTGCAATGCTTCTCTAAGTGCCCGCGAAAATCAGTTTATAAAACTCAAAAATGTACCTTAATCTTTATAATCTTAAACATAATAAATTAAATATATAATTCAACAGTCTTTTGCTACTATGGCCTATGACTTTTGTTTTACAAAACCTTACTTTTATCATATTAAAAAATGTGGATTTCTTTTTTTCAAATGCTCTTCTTCTTCTTTTGTCAACACAGTAGGCGGTCCTATTGAGCAGTCGACCGAACTTCTGCCATTAATTTTATCAATCAAAGTCAATCTTGGTACGTCAAATTCTTTTGCAGCAGAAGAAGGAGGTATGCTGAAGTCGCGCCCTACTGAGGTCAACCATGATAAATATGTTCAGGCCCAAAATCACTGTAATAAGGTGTGTAGGGATGCAATGCGTCGCTATGTTCATGCATCAGATGATGATGGGAATCCAGCTAAAGTCTGGAAATTTCTCAAGTCTGTGGGAATTGGCAAATCTCTCAATCAGACACTTCTGCTAACAATATTGACCTTAATGCCTTAAATTTATATTTCTCATCAGCTCCCATTATGTCGGATGTTGATAAAAGCTATACTCTACGTTATCTTGCTGCCATTACTCCTCCCGACTTTCCTCCTTTTGAGTTCAATCGTTTCACTGAATGTGATGTTAGGAGGATTCTAATGTCGATATCCTCCAACGCGGTTGGCGGTGACAATGTGAGCCGGAACATCCTTTTGCCTATTTTAGACATCATCCTTCCTATCCTGTGTACCATTTTTAATAATTCCATCTCTTGTGGAATATTTCCTACAGCCTGGAAAGATGCACAGATTATACCACTACCAAAACAATCCAATCCCAAATCCTTTTCCAAATACCGACCTATCTCTATCCTTCCATTCTTATCCAAAGTTCTGGAGCGTCTTGTCCACAGACAGTTGAACGATTACCTTAATAGACATGATCTCCACAATCCTTTCCAATCTGGTTTCCGTCCTGGGCATAGCACTGTGTCTGCGCTCATTAAGATCACCGACGACATACGCTTGGGTATGGATGACGGTAAGCTTACTGTTCTAACCCTGTTAGACTTCAGTGATGCTTTCAACACCGTTGACTACGACATTTTATTAGTATTATTGCGCTCTTCTAACATGTCTCCATCAGCAATCGACTGACTTCACAGTTATCTGTACGGACGCTGGCAGCGGGTTCGCCTTGGAGATACTTTTTCTTCCTGGTGTGACACTACTGCTGGTGTGCCACAAGGCGGCGTGCTATCTCCTCTTCTTTTTGCTTTTTTCATTAATTCTATATCGCAACGGCTTACTTCTTCCCCTCATCTTTATGCAGACGATCTCCAAATTTATTCGCAAGCTCGGCTAGATGATCTAGATTAAGCGATAGCTGCTATAAATTCTGATCTCTACCAAGTAACAGAGTGGAGCAGATCATTTGGCTTGAAGATCAACCCCGCAAAGTCACAAGTCATCATAATTGGCAGCTCTTATAATATTACAAGATAAATACAAGACAATATTACAAGAATCGACTGGTCCGAAATTCCTTGCGTAGAGTTCGATGGAGTCACTTTGCCATATAATAAATCTGTGAAAAACCTCGGTGTCATGTTTGATCGTACGCTATGCTGGGATATTCATATTAAAACAATCAGCTGCAAGTTGTTTGCTGCTGGTAGCTCTCTTAGACGGCTCCAAAACTTCCTACCTACTGCTACTAAAGTTGCGCTCGTACAGTCTTTTCTTCTTCCTATTTTAGATTACGATGACGCCAGCTTTTTAGATCTCACTGAAGTCCAACTTGATAAGCTTGAGCGTCTCCAAAATTATTGCATTAGGTTTATATTTGGGTTACGCAAATATGACCGCGTCTCTCATTTTCGTACTAAGCTCAAGTGGCTTCCAATTCGTCTTCGTCGGAATGCTCATATCCTTAATCTCCTTGATAATATCCTCTTCAATCCTTCTACTTCATGCTATCTTAAAGACTCTTTTTCCTTCTGGCAAGATGCATATTCCCTTCCCATCCGATCCAAGGATAACCTTTCCCATAAGACCCCCTACCGCACGGTGTGAAACTTTTTACGGACGGTCTTTTGCCTTTCAGGCAGTCCAGTTATGGAATGCCTTGCCCGTTACTGTCAGAAAAGCTTAATCACTCAACGTATTTAAAGATCAGGTTAAAAACCTGCTGAAATTGTCAATTCTTTAACTATTTAACTGTTGTTGTTGTTATTTATGTGGTTTTATGTAATTAGTATATTGTAATGTATTAGTTTATTATTTAGTCATAGGTTTCTTTTATAATTTTTTATATGTATTGTTTTCTTTAATTTTAGGTATTTTAAGTATTTATATCAATTTTATTAGTATGTATGTTTATGATGTATAATCAAACTTATATTTTTAACTAATGCGCACCCTGTCCTTTTTTATACGCTTTCTGTCTTCTCCATCCTAAGGTTGTCTGGCAGAGATCGCTATCAGCGATAAGGCCGCCCATTGTTACACTGTTTATTAGGGTTCCGTACCCAAAGGGAAAAACGGGACCCTATTACTAAGACTTCGATGTGTTCTGTCCGTCTGTCTGTCTGTCTGTCTGTCACCGGGCTGTATCTTATGAACCATGATAGCTAGGCAGCTGAAATTTTCACAGATGATGTATTTCTGTTGCCGCTATAACAACAAATACTAAAAACAAAATAAAATAAATATTTAAGGGGGCTCCCAAACAACAAACCTGAATTTTTAGACATTTTCGCTCTAAATTAATAATGATACCAGGTAGATGCTTGAAATTTTCACAGAATATTTAGTTTTATATTCCCATCAATAATAAATAATAAAAATAAAATAAATATTAAAGGGGGGCTCCCATACAGTATGGAACCCTCCGTGTGCAAGTCCGACTCGTACTTGGCCGATTATGTATCTTTGTTTCTTCTTTTTGTTTATTTCTTGGTGTGCAATTAAGAGTTTATCTATCTATGCCTTTTGCAACAGCTTCCATAGCCTTTATCTGTTGTGTATTTTCTCTCGGCCATGATGATCTGTAAATTTTCATTCAAGCAAACTGATGTAATTAAATGTTGTCAATCAATGCTTAGGTATAAATTGCACATAAATTAAGAAACATCATAAATTAGTCTGATGCACATAACATTGTCATGAGAAACTTTTAGAGAAAACACGTAGGGTTGATTTGTCCGGGTTCTGGACTCTAAAATCCGGGATTTTCACGCGACTTGTCCTGGTTGCCGAATTTTAGAGTTGGCATCCCTAGTGTCAGATCATGATATCTATGAGCTACGGGCATCCTTTTTTCTGGGTTAAACTAGAAAACTAAAAATCTTATTACGTCGAGGGTTGATCACAAGGTGGCTCTGACGAATGTACCTACGAGTAGGTACGGTGCTCTGATTATAACTGTAAGAACAGACCAGATTCAAGCTGCTTCCGCAGGAATACACTAGATGAAATCTACTTCCGACTGGTTTTGGTATTGGAAATCTGTATCCAGCAGCAAACATTCGGACCTACGGCCTAAATCCTAAGACTTAGAAAAGATTTGCGCGTCCTATTCTAACACAAAACTTGCTTTATACGTAACCGCCAAGTACCGAAATACAAACGAAAAGCTTGATAGATGATAGGACAAAAATATTCCGACAAAATGCATTAAAACACAATAGGCGCGCGCATTTTGTAAACGTCAGTAATTATTCATATCTAGATCAAAAATAGCTTATTAAATTATAAATTATCTTATGCAAATTTTTGACACTGAGCCATAAAAAAATGTACCTTATGTCGTCTCTATTAAAGTTTAATTTTAAAAAAATAACGACATAAGGTGCACCTTTCAAAGTTAATATCAAGTGTGTCCCGATAGCCGTTAATTTATTAATTATTATGACGAGCATTGGGACAAATCGGAGTTACGGCGCACCATTACCTGACACACGTAATTAAAAAATCTATGATTAAAGAAAGCACAATTTTATAGGTTATAATGTTAGAATATTAATCAAGCTTTAATCTCATTAAAATTTCGCTTACAAAAACGAACAACTGATCCAGTAAACATTGAATCGAACACGGCAAGTCAGTCGTCAGGTTCAGGAGCTAAACTTTGCAAAAAACACAAAATTTCGGAGTGCTGCACTTTAGATAAACACTGCGCCTAGGCCATAACAGATATGACTAAGAGTTTCCATTGAAATTGAAGCTAATATTACTGAGAATTTGTTGCCATAAAAAGTTTTGATGTAAGTTTAGGTATAATTTAGTAAAAGTCTTTTTATTTAATTTTAACGGGCATTGGGACATTGTCGACTTTGTGTACACTTACCCTACCTATTTATTTTCGAAGGAATATACAACTACTAGCTTTTACCCGCGGCTTCGCCCGCGTTATATTTTGATTTTGGCTAATGTTTATGTCGGCTGCGAAACCTAACCTAAGCGACAAACATCAAAATACCTTAGAGGAATGCCTTTGTTGGTTAAGTTACGGTTGGAGTGTATATGCAACCCCCTGTGTATTCCCGCCTTGTCGTGGCAGGGGAGGTCTAAGGCAGCTGAAAAGGCGGCGCTCGAAGTCTCCCTCTTCTTTGGGTCTTTCCCCCAAGGCAGCTTAGGGGCCGGCACTCGTTGTTCAGCCGCTTTTAACTAAAGCAGCTGAGAGGATGGCCGGTGGGTTGCCTGCCTTATGAGGAGTGTTGCTTCTGAGGCGGGCTGCAGTGCCGCTCTTGCGACGCTGCAGCCGAGGATTAGGGGCTGCGGTGGGATGGAACTGGTTGTGTGGGTGCCGCCACCTACCCTACCTTCCGCTAGGCCGTCAACCTGTTGGAAGACGCAGTGGGGCTGCAGGGGAAGAGAAGTGTCGGTATCGCGATGGCCGTTCTCACTGCCCTCTGCAGTTGAAGAGGCAGGCGCTGGGCTACTATGACTGACCCGTTGCACTGGGATCAGGACGTTGGAATGCTGTCCGACGCTCAGTGCTGGTTACTCCCGAGTGGTGGATGACGATGTGTCTTGTGCTCCGAAACCCCCATAATGACGGTGTCATTATGGCGGGAGCGCAAGCTCTGTTATGGAGCCCGTATCTGGGCTAGCACTGTTGAGTGCCGCGAAGGAGTGCGAAAAATGTAGGAACGTCCTAAACTTGAAATGACAGGTTATTTCTGGCGCTTAGACGGCTGCTACCGCGGTCCGCTCGCTTACTTTTCATCCTATCCTACGGGAACTGTTAAAGTTTTTGGGATAAAAAGTGGCCTTTGTCACTTTTCGTCTTTCAAACTATATTCATGCAATAAGTCAAGGCAATCCGTTGCTCCGTTGCTGAGAAAAAGTTATTGTCTTATCCTACGGGAACCGCAATTTTTTCGGAAAGGAAAGTATCCTATGTCACTTTCCGACTTCCAAACTATGCCTACCCCAAAAATCAAGTCAATCCGTTGCTCCGTCGCTGAGAAACAGTTATTGTCCTATCCCATGGGAATCACGAATTTTCTCGGGATACAAAAGTATCCTGTTATCACTTTCTGTCTTTTAAACCATAGGTATCCATACCAAAAATCAATTCAATCTTTTGCTCCGTTACTGCGTCAAAGAGGAACAAACCAACAAACTTTTCGGATTGATAATATTAAAGTATGATGATTCTGTACCATAAAGGTAGAATAAAGAAACATGTTAAACCTCTAATGATAGAAGATTTAAAAATATTTTTAATATGTCAGACAAAATGACGGCCTGTTATTAAACGTCATAGTAACATGTAGCATGCAGAGGGAATAAAGCATTTCATCCAATTTTAATGTCAGTTGTCATTTTCAATCCATACTTTATTTCCTCTTCAAGGTGATATAATGGTGGAAAAACAATTTGTCCCCTTGCCATGCTACCTGTGATTTATAAAAGTCTGCAGACAATGTCTCCTGTCATCTAATTACGTTTCGATGTGACGTTTCGTTAAGTGTCATAGAGGAATTAATCACTTAGCGTCTTTGTGATAGTGGCGACAGTTTTGCTTTCGATAGTTTTTGTCCTGTCCTACAGGAACTATGCAATTTTTTGCTTAACGTCTAATGATTAGCATCTAAAATTCGACGCGCTTGGTTTTGCTCTTGAGTCTCAGCAGTTATTTGCGCTGCGTGATGCTCGGCATCTAAAAGTCGCTGCGCTTGACTTTCTCCTTAAGTCTCAGCAGCTCTCTGAGCTGCGTGACGCTCAGCATCTAAAATTCGACGTGCTTGGTTTTTTGCTCTTGAGTCTCAGCAGTTCTTTGCGCTGCGTGATGCTCAGCATCTAAAAGTCGCCGCGCTTGACTTTCAACTTCAGTCTTAGCAGCTCTCTGAGCTGCGTGACGCTCAGCATCTAAAATTCGACGCGCTTGGTTTCGCTCTTGAGTCTCAGCAGCTCTTTGAGATGCGTGGCGCTCGGCATCTAATGTCAAACGCATTTAAGTGTGCTCTTCAGACTCTTGGCTTCTAGCAATTTTCTTTACGCGAGCTCTGCTAGAACTACGCGCTAGATTCGATTTGCGTTTTGTAGGCATACCTTTTAGAATGAAAACTACGTAATTAAACTGAAAAAATACATGTAACCTTCTCTAAATTTTACAGGAAAAAATTGATTGACTTTGACATTTGCAACTCGAGCAGCCTTGAATGGGCATTGGGCATAGAGAATGTAATTTGGAAAGTCAAGATGCAAATTACCATTTGTCATGGTAGAATATAAGTTTTTTCTTCTAAGATTCTAGCCAATGCGTTTTCATCCCCCGTTTTCAACCCTTTAAAACTATTTTTTCGAATCAAAAAGTAGCCTATGTCCTCTCTCAGGCTCTAGACTATCTGTGTACCAAATTTCATTCAAATCGGTTCAGTAGTTTTAGCGTGAAAGCGCGACAGACAGACAGACAGACAGACAGAGTTACTTTCGCATTTATAATATTAGTAAGGATTGTATTGAAACGGACCTATTTTGTTGTTCTCTGAACGAATTCACAAAAATAGCTCATTATGTTATGGCAACAGAGATTAATATTTTGTAATAAATCATGTACTTAAATATGTTCTTAAGATGCGTAAGTCCGACTTCAATATTTCTTTTTTTATTGGAAAGAGTTATACTTCGAAATTGTTCCCATTAAAATTTTATTGAAATGGGCTGAGCCATTTATAATAAATCAATAATAATGTGAAAAATGCTACATCGATCCGTGCGAAATATTCACGAATTCTGTGCACAGGTGAAGTCGGTCGTGCTATTTTTTGCACAAAATAATAATTATTATTTACTTAGCTTTCACCAGCTTGTAGTTAACTTCACATCCGCAGACATGTATGATTCGGCCTTTGATCTTTTATAAAACGTAAATACGAGCATAATATATCGTCTTACCACAAAAGTTTTACTTACGCTTTAGACAATGTTAAACAGTACAAATTGCTCGGCTAAACAGTGTTCTTTTGTGGTAAAGCGGATAAGGTTTAATACGCTGCCTTGTTCCCATCAAGCAAGTCTACCCACTTCCTTAGTAGTGCATATTTAGTTTATTAGTGCATACATTTATTAATAGAAAAGATAACATCTAGAAGCGCATTCATGAGCTGATATCTAACATTTATTAACAAAGGCGACTTTTAACACATTCGAAACCTAAAGTTACTATTGTACAATGCCCCTATTCACTGTTCCACGTAGACAAACCTAGCAGTTTATTTACGTCTACCGATGATTAATTAAGCCAAGATAATTGTTATTTGCTAAGAAAACACATATGACACGATATAAATTAGCAAAACTGCAAGATAAATTTAGTTATTATCAAACAATAGTGATCTCAGGACTGTGCGATGAGTACAGATGTGAATAAAGTTGTACGCGATGTGGAATATACCGATTTACGTCCGAGCCCGGTGTGTACACGGTTTTTTTTTTATTGCGTTACAGACGTCGGTGAAAGAAAAGTGATCCACGCCGATTTTCACTATCTTGATAATCATAAGCACATTTTTCAGATGATAGAGAGTTTATGACAAAATAAAAATATTTGATTGGTGCATTCGATTAGTTTCATTCATAATTTTTGATGCTGATATATTTTTGATGCTTATATCTTTAAATCTATCCAACGGATTTTGATGCGGGTTTTTTAAATATGTAGATAGAGTACTTAATTCAAGAGGAAGATTTATAACTATGTAAGTATTAAACACCTGTGCGAAGCCAGAGCGGGTCGCTAGGGTCTTATAATTAGAAGGTACCCTCTATAATCTATCATTTAAAACTTGTTTAAAATCGTGGTTAAAATATAGCTTTAGTTATTTTTGTGGTTATATAGTTTAAAAATACCATTCAGTATTTAATTTTGAATGTAAGATTCAAAGCCATCTCACCAATTTTACCATACCTTGTGTCTCTATTGTTATCTATAAATTTAATGTTATTCAGTAACAGTTCTGAAGTATTGAGAAACAAGAAAGAATTGGTATTCTGTAGATTAAGTACGTAGTAAAAATTCGCCCTTAGCATAGATTGCCAGGAGTTTCTTATAATAAACCACTTTCCTATAATTAACCGCTGAGTTATAAATAAATAATCGGCCTGTACGGAACCCTTTTCGTGCGAGTCGTACTCGCACACAAAGGGTTCCGTACAGTATGGAAGCCCCCATTTATATTTTATTTTAAAAATTAATTTATTTTTAAAGCGAATAAATAACTAAATATTCTCTGAAAATTTCAAGCATCTACCTATTACCGTTATTAATATCGAGCGTAAAAACACGTTTCTTGTATGGGAGCCCTCTTAAATAATTATATTTTTTTCTGTTTTTAGTATATTTGTTGTTATAGTGGCAACAAAAATACGTCATCTGTGAAAATTTCAACGGTCTAGCTATAACCGTTCATGAGATACATCCTGGTGACAGACAGACGGACAGCGGAGTCTTAATAATAGGGTCCCGTTTTTACCCTTTGGGTACGGAACCTTAAAAAAACCCTGTTTAAAACTTAACTAGCGCGTTATTAGTCATAAAACTACTAAGTGGTCTATAGATTCTGGCGCTAGGACTAACCACTCGGTGTCTGCTTATTTCCCAGGCCAAAGACCGCTTCCCCAGGATAGTGTTAGTAATTATCCTTACGGAGTTCTGCGAAAGGTTCTCGTATTCGGGGATGAAAGGTAAGTTTACTTTATGTACT
The DNA here is from genome assembly GCA_964007245.1 of Hypomecis atomaria. Lineage (NCBI taxonomy): Eukaryota > Metazoa > Arthropoda > Insecta > Lepidoptera > Geometridae > Hypomecis > Hypomecis atomaria. The sequence goes on along the minus strand of OZ023295.1, from coordinate 5,052,838 downwards.
AGTTAGTCATGTTAGGTGCTCAGACCAAATAAAAAAATCATGACGGAACGACGTAAACAGCCAAGTGAGGCCAGTTTTTTATACATGTGTGAGTACGTTGGTGTTGCGCCGCCATAGTTCGACTGACGAGCCAAGGCATAGTTTCTTTGTACGTAAATATGTGTGTGTTGTGTCTGCACACGGCGAGGCATAGTTATGCCTCACTTGTTCTCAACATTCTGCCTTGATTTTTTTATTTGGTCTAAGTATTATGTGTCAATTTACTGTTTACCTATTAGCTTAACTTTTACTCGTACGTAAGTATGTTAAATTGCGCTTACGTATCTATCATTCGACACGTCAGGGGTTCCGAACTTTTTCTGTTCTCGGCGTTGGTACAACAATTTCAATATTTTGTCTCGGCTCCCTATTTATTAAACGGTTTTATTTACCTTACCCCGTTTGTTTTCTTGGGTCAAATTTAGTAATCGCAATTTCACCCTCTTCCTGTCAACCGATTGATCTGAAGTTTGATAAACTTACGCCTTTGGTTCTGGTGACAATACAATTATGTATACCTCTTTAGTAATTATTAGGTATATGTAAATCCAAGATGGCCCCGCTACAAAATGGCGGATAGGTACCTATGTAAATACAGGGTTATCCAGAACTGATGTACTTACCTCTAAGACGAAAGGTGATCCAGACGATCATTATGAACAACTTTTACAATGGGGCAAACCCCGCCATAAAAAAATAGTTGTTTCCTACTTTTTGTCAATTCCAAGTTGCTATGTAACACCAGTTTTTATTCTAGAGTTTTGGGTTAGCCCCATAGTAAAAGATGTTCATTATGATGGTCTTAATCACCCCCTTTTGCTTAGCACACGGCAAGGTAAGATAACCATGTACATACATATTAGACCCAATAATTTTATTATGAAGGCGCCATAGTAAATTTAATAGCAACGTAAAAAGTGTTCTCTCTATCGAATGCCCAAAGTGAAAAAGAAACATAAATATGCTAATTGGCTGTTATAATTACGATGGTGCCTTCATACTAGGGATGTTTACTGGGTATAAAAATCGTTATTATAATTATTCCGTCAGTTGGATTAGTAAAAAATATTGGACACAACTTTTTCTTTTGTCCATCCAACAATTAGTGACAAAGATAAACCTTGTCAAAGTTTGAGATTGGGGGCTCGTGACGGCACTAGCCGGTACATTTGATAGCGGTTAGTGACGTGACGCAGAACTTTAACGGGCGATATCTTCATCAATTTTTGTTAAATTGACAAAAGAAAAAATACATGTCTAATATTTTTTGACAATCTATTTGACGGACTAATTATATTTTTTTAGTAAACAAGCCTATTGGGCCCAACTAAAATGAATGGAGAACAGTTTGCATCAATTTGTTGCAGCGTTCCTCACCTTGTACCTTCGGAGTAAGCTGGGCTATTCGGACGACGAGGCGACAGAAACGTACCATTTGTTCAGTACATTTGTGTACGTTTTCCCCATTTTTGGCGGTATCTTGGCAGACAACTACTTGGGGAAGTTTAGGTAAGGCTATTTGCTTATGACTTCAATATGTATTAAACTTTAACTACCACCTATAGACGAAAGATGATTGAGCCATAATACCTATACCACGCTGAACGTCCACCAACGCGGTGGATAGATAACTGATTAACATTGAACTTGCTGGTAGAAAATTACTTCCAGTTTTCTTATTGCATATCTGTTGGAGGCATAATGTCCAACAGTGGACGTCCTATGGCCATGATCTTCATTTACTTATTGCTTAATGCTTTAGAGAAATTTACAGGCTCAAAACGTTATAAGAGCTCTGCGTATGGAAGACGCCAAACTCGCCTACGGCTCCCTAAATCATTTCAGATTTTTATGCTCATTTGTCGTCAAAATATGGAAATTAGAAAAATATGTCTTCTAGCCTATAAATTACCAACCCAGAAATGAAAACTCTGGTCTGGGCCTTATAAATATTACCGAAATCATAATTCGTTTAGGAGAACCGTTCCTAGACAATACCCATCACCTACTGAAATATTCACCTCTTTTATCATTTTACCAATAAAAACGACTTCATATTCAATAAAGGTCCAGGGTCGTCCTTACTAGCAGTGGCTATAAAAATGAGAAATCGTCATTGGAATAGAAATATAGGACTTTATAGGGTACTTGTTTGTATTTTATTGTCTATTTCAACTCTGTTGTGGAAACGAAACAGTGCGTGACAAACTTTATGATGAAGCCACTGACCTGATAAAGATATCACGAAAGTAAAGAAAGTATCAGCGCTTTTTTTTAGTGAAAAAAAAAAAGAACATAACCTAGAGGCTTTGTGCCGTTGTGATAATTACTTTGAAATATATCAAATATCTCATTATGTTATATCCAGAAATATACTCAGAAGCATTATTATTTACTCACACTTATTTCGCATCTTAAAGCGTAGAGTGACAGCTCTACAAAAGTACTCTTACCAAACGTTACGTTAACATTATTACCCGTTTTAATCAACGTTTTATTCTTCATAATAAATTACTTTTCTGCAATAAACTAAGGTTTTATCAAAAAAAATTGGTTATTCCCAAAGCCGGTTTGCGGACGATAATTTTACGTGATAACGTCCTAGGAAAACGTTGTTGAATCCACCACTGAAACATGTCGCTTAGGACGATCGTGCCTCTCCATCGCTTGTTCCGCCCTCTCGCTGGCATGCTCGGCTCAGGCGGAACGTGTGACATTTTCGTCCATGCACCTGGCGTTTATCTATTTGTAAGACGAAAAAAACAGTTGTACTGTCACTACCATATGGGTCAATTGGCAATAAAGTTTGTCAATGATTGTAATGTGCCAGGAATCGCAGAAATCGCCGCGACAGAGTCACAAACAAATAAGTGAATAAATAATAATTGACATCAATAAACGATTATATTATACCCTCGTCGTTCTTTTCAGAATAAAGCGGTGATGACAATGTGAAAATTTTAGTAGCTATTGTCGTCCTATTTTTGTGAATAAGTAGTTAAGACAAAATTGTTATTGTTTTTGTATTAGGCAAAGTCAATTTAGTATCTAAATTTAGCTGTAACTGATTTAAATGGATCCGTATATATCTTATTCTTTACTAGTTGCCTGTCCTGGCGTCGCCTAGTCACGGATGAATTATAGCTATAAAATTGTCACAAGAAATATTCTAAAAGATAGTGAAAACCGCATTGCCATCCGCTGTCTATTTTGGAAGATTTAAGCGGGTACACAGACACACAAATATTGCGGTTTTGCTACTATGTAGTGATTTAGTGCCTAGTCTAGTAATGACTAGAGAACTATTTTTATTTCTCAGTCATATTTTTTAATTCGTCCTAAATATAGGATAGGTACAATTTACAATTATATTTGAGATACAATAAATAAACTACTTTAAATTGTAGGTATTTAGTTCATTGATTACTAATCAGGGTCCTTACTGCCTAAGCGCACTGACGTTCGTCTTCGCTTTTTCTCCTGCTCGCGCCAGTTACTCACACTACGAAAGCGAGCGGGAGGGAAAGCGAAGCCGAACGTCAGAGCGCTTACACAGTAAGGCCCCAGATCTGAATGCGTCTTATGTTAGCTAAGTATTTTGTTTCTCTTTCCAGAACAATTTTCTATCTGATGTTTGTGTATGCAGCAGGAAATATATTAGTCGCTGTTACGGCTATACCTCAGCTGGCTTTACCTGGAAGGTAATTACAATTATTTTTATTTTACTTTTAAGCATGATGATAAAAAACCTTCAAATTAGTCCGTGAGTTAGATAATCCAAAAAATAGGATACGTATTTTTTCTTTTGTCAATCAAACAATAAATTACAAAGATAAACCTTGCCAAAGCTCAGGAGTGGGGGTCGTGACGTCACTTCTCTGACAAAACTCTACACATCTGTGACTAAACTTGTGACGTTACGCGGAACTTTAACAGGCTATATTTTGATCAAATTTTGTTTAATTGACAAAATAAAAAATACGTGTCTAATATTTATTGCTAATATAATCTATCTGACGGACTATGTAATTGTATTTTTTTTAGTCATTATGCCTATTAAAAAGATTTCCTCATAACAATTTGATTTGCTCGTTATTTAGATTTGAAACAAAGAAAAATAATTTTAGCTAGCTCATGCCTAGCGCTAAGTAAGTAGGTACCTTGTTACTCTTTTAAGTCCCTGATCGACGTATTAAATAAAACCGCGGTTTTAAAGTTTTCTCTGCGGTTATACCGTCATACCGTCACATATAAGTATAATCACAGAGAAAACTTTAAAACCGCGGTTTTAAGGTCGAAGTCTTTTGTACGTCGATCAGCGGCTCTAAATAGATAACGTACACCTTACGCCACATGAAAAAACTTGATTTTTAGGTTTTGAAAGTTGATTTTAAGGTTTTCATTGAGCTGGGATTTTACTGGCTGTTTTTCAGATGCGTAAAAGATAATATTTGTTCCTAGCGGAGGATGCGTAGACTGCACCATCTTGGTTTTAGTTATTTAGAGCGAGCTGTATCTATCAATTATTGTTGACAGTGTTAGAATTAAGCAAAATGTCTAGGATATATGTACCTATCTCTCTAGCTAGATGGTCTTATATAAACATCAACCACATTCACAAACAAAACAGCCCAGTTATTTGATGTGCTGCTACATATTGTGTATAAACTGTCTAAATTCACAAGCGTATGGTCCATAATATAGGTAAGATTATTTGGGCCGTTTTGCTCAGCCAATTCGGTATCAAGACAGATTGTCTGAAATAAGAACCAAGCGTTTCGAGTCCACATTCCTCATACGAACTGCCAGAATGTGGAACGCTTTGCCTGAGTCTGTCTTCCCGCTAAAGTACAATGTAGGTGTCTTCAAATCCCGAGTAAATAGGTATCTTCTAGGTAAGCGTGTTACATCCTAGACCGCATATCTGCTTAACATCAGGCAGTGTGTAGTCTAACGCAAACCTTTACGAAAAAAAAAGATACATAATCAAAGCAAAATGCCAAAATTATCTTTCATTTCGCAGATTATGCACTCTCATTGGCCTATTTATGATCACTGTTGGCACGGGCGGTATAAAACCTTGCGTGACGGCATTTGGCGGAGACCAGTTCAAAATACCTGGACAAGAGCACCATTTAGCTATCTACTTTAGCGTGCTATACTTGTTGCTGTGCGTTGGAAGCCTTATAGCTAAGACTGTTTCACCGATACTGAGGTCAGAGGTCCACTGCTTTGGGGATAAGGACTGTTATTCGCTGGCTTTTGGAGCTCCTGGGTTGATCGTTCTTATTTCTATAGGTGAGTTATTCTTTGTTTTTTATTTATTTACATTTTTTTTAATTTATGGATATCTTACACACGGTCTCTGACCCCAAACTAAGCAAAGCTTGTGATATGGCTGCTAGAGACTGATATACTACAAATACATATTTTAAATACCTACATACATATATATAGATACTATCTAAATAACACCCAGACACAGAGCTAACACCTATGTTCATCACACACAAATGTTTGCCCTGGGTGGAGATCGAACCCACGCCAGAAGTCAGGGTCACTAACCACTGAGCCACCGAGGCAGTCAAGTATTGTTTTGTATTAATAGATAACTATTGTAAATGTTTGTTTATGCAGTTCGAAATAAGTTTTCATTGTTAAATTAGTATTTTGATGAATGAGTTACCAGTTTTTTTGCCTGTTAAGTATAAAATGTAACACAGATGGCCCCGAGTGAGGAGTTTGGTCTTTTTAAAAAGTCTTTTAGGAGTTTAAATAGTTGCGTTACGTTTTTTCGTCAACAAGAAATATGTGCATCTACAGTTAGTTCAATACTGACTTACTTTTTAAGCAGTTTTGTTAGAATTTGATTTTTTTCTTTGCGACGGGGGTAAACAATTTGTCACGAATTAAAAATCCATTGAAAGTGAATTCATATACTTAATTTCATGTTCAAATACACTTTTACCTACATACAACACTAACACACTAAAATTAATATCAAGTAAGGGACTAGGGGAGGCCTATGCCGAAGAGGCAACTTCTACGGATAGATATTAAGTTTTACATTAATTCATTATAAGTTGTTAACCGTAGTAGAATAAATGGCTTTTATAGGTAGGTACTCGTAAATGATATTAGGACATGGTATTTAACTGAACATTTTGAGGGTTAGTGTCTATTATTCGTAAAAAAATATATAATGTAGGATAATTATCCTAAGTATAGATAAGACTAATTATAATACCATAGCTAATGAGCTGTGAGCGCCGCATCAGCCCATCACTCATTCACGAAAGCCCGTGCTCACTTTTGCCGCAATCAGGGCATCTGTGATTAATTGCCTACTTCACAAGTCTGCACTCGACGTCAAAAGCCCACGAAAACAAAAACCACCAAAGTGCGAGTCAGACTCGCAGAATAAAGGTTTTGTACCACATAAAGTGTAGGTATATTTTCTATTATCCATTTCCGTATTCTTGGCAAAATTTCGTTTTGTACTTGGATGAATTGAGGGGTTTCATGGATCTTTATTTAATTTGTGAATAAACTCGAATCATACTTAGGCATCCTGTTAATACTCGCAAACAGCTAAGAAAATAGTAAAAAATAATATATAAATACATACATACTCGTACCAAAATTTTTATAGTTTGTATAGTCCAATACGTACGTTAAACAATTGTGTAGAATTTTAGACGATTTAGAAAATATTATTAGATATTCAAAAAGTGGTCTGTTTCTGGGGTACGGAACTCTAAAATGCGTTAGGTTACGCGGTAATCCACCGGAAGTTGTGCGTAGCAATTGAGCTTGTGAAATGTGCAACTTTCTCTTTGAATTTAAAGGCAGTGTTTCGTTTGCATTTTAACTCGACTTTCTACTTTATAAAGCCTTGCTGGATTTTCGGGCTTTGGCCTTATAAGCCCCAAAACACATGCCTATTTCGAGAATGACGGTAATATTCTTTAAACTTTCTACGAGTAAGTACCGTTATATATCGACTACGGAAATATGAATTGAAAATCAAACAAACTTAAACAGGCAGAGGTTTTTATAGGAAAGTGGTTTGATTACAGATTTATAATTTTTGCAGCCTCTACAGGACATGTCCTATAATAGTTGGCCTCTTACATTAATATAATGTATTATACGAAATCTCGAATTAGACATATTTGTACCAAAATATTTACTTATCTGTATTCTGTTTTTAAACAATGAATGTTATTTTATTCAATTGTTAATAATAAACAACATAATCATTATTTTTCGCAAAAAATGTCAAAACCGACTTCCATCGTGTACAAAATTAATAGTTTGCTCGAATTAATGTATACTATTTTTACATTATTGCTAATTTTTCAAAAAAAATTGAGACGATTTTAATAAAATTCAAATAGGACCACCTCGGAAGTCTACCCTTTTGAACTAAAAATTTTTTGATTCGGTTCACAATTTGCGAATATATCGATGAACCTACACAAAAAATACATACGGACGAACATAGAACCTCCTCTTTTTTGGAAGTCGGTTAGTTAATTTTGTAACGCTGCCACGTCTTCGCCGTTTACTGTTTCAACAAAACATTTAATCGCATTTCGACCATTATTGTACGACACCATATCGCGTATTTTAAAGCTCGTGTTATCATTATTACTTTGTTTGTAACAGCTATTTATCTACGAGTACATAAGTCAGGAAATATAACTGCAAAAAATGAACTAAAAAGTTTATGGAGCTTAAAAATCTTGACCAGCGGATATTTTTCTTACAAGCGAGTACCTACGCAAATACGCGCGGTAATCAGTCCCTGCTATTCGTTTTCAATTTAACCGAGCACTAAGCATGTTTATTAGTACGAGTAATTTCGGAAATGATTCGTAAATTGAATCCATCGAATTGGCATATAAAAAAAAAACATATTACAATGTTTTGGCTCGAAGTAGAGCCATTTTTATGTGAAGTTTGTTCTGAGTTAGAGTTCCCGACTTTTTATTTATGCATAGATAAGTAGGTACGGTATCTATACCTGTGGTTGACTCTACATTTTCTAGTACTTCTACATTTTCTCTTGAATTTATTATGCCTGACTTGAATATCAAAGGAGGGAAGTTTTGAGAGGATGTACACGTAAAATGTAAATTCTTGTTTCAAATAACCACAGTATGAAACTCACGATTATGCATCGCACCACATTAAAATTACTTTAACCGCACATTTAAATTAGTTAGATACTTTAATGAGTTTAGCTACCGTGGTGCGTAGAATCGCGTCGAAATACCGAACAGTTGATGAAGAATTTTGCTGTGCTAATCCCTTTTAACCCTTTAAATAACTATGGGTTAAGTTGCCGTCGTCCGGCAAGTGCACGGAAAACGCTGATTAATACAAAACTAGCTTTAGCCTGCAGCTTCACTTGCTTTATATTAGCCTATGGTACTTTTAGAACTTTAAGCTATTCAGATAATACCCATGCAAAAATGAATAGGGATCCGTCGCTCCGTTGCAGCGTGAAAGAGTAGGAAAAGCCAAACCAAAAACATATGTTTTTTTTTTATTTGAAAATTTTGTAACCACAGACTCCAGGGTCTGTGCCCTTTGTTCACTAAACACAATTTTTTAATTTATTTTACTGTACAAAGAGTGTTCAGATTTGTAATATTAGTAAGGTTTGGATTTACAAGTTTGGCACTGAAAAAGTCGGTATTTTGTACCTATCTTAAGTTAACTGTAGGTATATCATAGAAGAATATTGCTTTAATTACTTAGGTACTTACTAGGGTGACGCCACATGGTAGTAAAATAAAAAAATCAATAATTACCTTAATCATTTTTAAATTCTGATTCTTAGAGATATAAAAAAAATGATTCGTAGGTACCTATTTAATTTTATTGGAAACCGATAGTTATACATAACAAAATTAATAATAACCTTATTATTAATATCAAATTCAAAGCAACAATTTTCGAAGGGTTTTACTCGCTATCATGTTTCCCATGAATGTTGATTTATGTTATCCCAAATTCTGTTAAACACAGCTATTAGGATAGGTTGAAGGATAAACCTAAGATATCGTTTTTCTAATTGTTAGGTAGGGAAAGATCTAAGGTTCTTGGTTAAGACTTGATGAGGTCTAGACTTTAATGATCGTATAGATCTTATTTTAGATAGATTTGGACAAAGGTTTTAGGATATTAAGATTGTATAAGTTTCTTAGCCAGGTGATTAATCTAGTTTTTTATAGAGTGGCTAAAGCATTTATAAAATTGATTAAACTTCTGAAGAAAAAGTTTCGTTCTGACAGGTTGATTGATGTATTAAATGGACTCTGACTACTTTAATGATTAGAATCTTTTACGAACCCAGTATTATTAATTACATTGAGATATGAATCATACTTTCTTAAATGTATTCAACCCGGTGTTCAAGAAGAAGACGTGGGTGAGTCCCAAAAAAGACAATGATTACAAAAAGTAAAATTAATGTAAAGTAAATGCTTTAATTTTTGGTCTAGTTTAGCTAACATTCTAAATTCTAATTTTGAACGTCTTTTGAGACTATAACGATAAGAAAGAGATTTTCTGTGATTCGAACAATCAAACTCAAATCAAACCCTTTGTGAGTCCTAACATAACATTTCTATTTTAAGTTGATTCATAAAAAATACTTGACCTATTTTTGAAAAACTGTTTTTTTTTTTAAATTTATTGAAGGTATGCTACCATAGATAATTTTGTGGACATCTAATTAAATAAATCTGTTTATTACCTACCAGTGTTACTACCAATCTTACTACCAGTAGTAAGAACGGTTAATGAAACGTTTATTACCAGTGTACTACCTACCAATCTTACTATATATATACTCGTAGGTACCTAAGTATTATTGACCTCAGTTTTATCTGAAACCAACCTGAAGTGTATGAAATTATCTATCTACAGTTTGTTATTACAGTAGATATTATCACACAAATATTTACCTGTATAGTTTCCGTTAGTGGAAAATAAAATGTGCCATAAATAGATTTGTTATCTTCTTATTACAACTAGATTTTACGAGTACGTAGTCAATGCCAATGACAATAGAATGTTTCAAATCTTGCGTACCGACAGCATGTAATCTAAGATGTCTCGCACAAAACTTTATTCACAATTACGTCGTGTGTCGGGTCGTTCTCTTCCCTCAAATATGGTCGAGGAGAGCGATGGCTGGCACATGCGTCACACTCGTGATCGGGTGCTGCATGCGGGTCGCCGGTTTGCTCGCGGTATTCACGCAAAGCACTGAAACTACTAACTTAGACTAAGATTTAAACTAACCTCTCTCTATAGTACAGTCGAATTCTTTAAAATGTAACTACTCAACAAAGGGCACAGACCCTGGAGTCTGTGGGTCAATAATTTAATTTATATAAAAAAAAAAAACTTTATTCACCTAAGTACTACTTACTCGGTAATAACAATCAATCATTTAATTTACAAAAATTAAATTACATCAAATGTTGGTACCTACATAAACATTTTTATCTAAATTTTAAATTAGAGTTATTGTAAAAGCGGTAGATTACAGCGTCTCGTAAGCAGCTGTACTAGGAAACCCTTTGTTACAGCTGCTTAGATTCCTGTCTCCGGTGACACGCTATAATTTACATTCATTTAATTTATACAACATTAAAGATTAATAGGTAGGTATTATACATTAAAGTTTGTAAATAAGTACAATAGAAAAATGAAAAGCTTATAGGGGAAGAGACTTGGAAGATGACCATCACTCATCTGATAACCAGATGAGACATTTTTTTTGTTGAATATTATTTATTGACAAACACGCCTATGATAGTTTGCCTATCGAAAAGTGTTCATGACTAAATATATTTAGTTCGATATTTTTTTCTTAATGCTTTTTTTTACTCTTTTGTTAATCGGTAGTTTTTATTCCAACTGATAGTTTCTAATGTAGAGAACACGTCTTAGTAGGTTTGGCTACTTATTTTTGTTCATGGCTACATGGCAAGGAGCTATGAACAAGTATGTCAATATAAGTACGACATCGTCTGATAACCAGTCAAAACCAGTATTATAAGAAAGTTAATTTAATTACATAATTAATCATATAGGCTTGCTTAAAAAAAAAACCGCTCATAAAATATTATTAATTTGACAAAAGATACTGATACTTTTTGATTGGCAAGCTATCATAAACGTGTTTGTAAATCATCAGTACATAGTATAAAATAAAGTCGTTTCTCGCTGTCTGTCCCCATGTATGCCGCAACGGATTTTGATGCGGTTTTTTTTAATAGATAGAGTGATTCAAGGGAAAGGTTTATATGTATAACACACCTATACAAAGCCGAGGCGGGTCGCTAGTAAATGATAATTGACAAAAAATAATGTCTGATCTGGTTATCACATCGGTGAAAGTCGATTTTCACCGGCTCCTAGGCCATTAAGGAATACTAACGTAAAATTGTGCTAGGCATACTACATAGCTGCGAAATACCTAGATTACGCTTAGTTTTCAATTGAAAACAGAACTTTAATATTTCTTTTATTATTATATTCTATGGGACTAATCACGCACTACAATTACGAGATAAATAAGTACCTCATGATCTCGACAACGTTTCGACCGAGTTGCATCGATCGCGGTCACGAGTAGACGAGGTGAATCTAAAGCAACTCTGTCAAAACGTCAGGATGATGAGGTATTTATTTATCTCGTAATTTTAGTGTGCGCTTAGATCTGTAGTATATAGGTAATAATAAGGTGTTCAAATCGCAAAAGTTTAAAAGCAATGTTTAGTATTTATTGAAAGGAACTAGGCAGGAAAATTACTAGCAATTTTTCATGAACATTCGTCATTAGGCTGTTTCTTATTTATTATCTTATCATAGGATTTTCACCTCACAGCTTCAGTCACTAAGTTAACATTTTACGCGCTGAAACATTGTAAACAATTTTCAGACGTAAATAAATATTAATTTTGAACTGAGATTTACGTAATAATTATGTTATTACGTGATACTAATGGTTTGACTATCGGCTTATGTCACCTCATTCTACTAAAGTAAATAGATACCAGTTTGGCATAATTTGTAAAGATTACAGATATGTACTCTTATTTACATATTAATGTTAATATAATACATATTCATGTTAATATTATATTTCACATGGAATCGCTGAACCAGAATATAAGGACAACTTATCATCCAAATACAAGGTAAGTATCGTTTTGCAAAATGTAAGGAATTTCAAACATACCATATTCAGGATACCATATGTACTGCGCCGCAAAACCAATGAAGATAGGTTAAAAGCTCTTCGTCTCACGACCCTTGAAGAACGACGATTGCGTGGAGACCTGATTGAGACCTTCAAAATTCTCAATGGCTTCTATAATCTTCCAGATATTCACGATATGTACACCTTGAAGGAAAACATACGCGACAGCAGACGCTATAATTTCCTCTTGCAGCCTACACAATCACAAGCCAACACTGCACACCACATCCTCTGCTACAGAGTGGTTTACAACTGGAACTGGTTGCCTGAGGATGTAATCTCAGCAAAGACTATAAACACATTTAAAAATAGACTGGATCTTTGGATAAAGAAGGAAAAAAAATCCTTGACAGATAAATAGTAATTTTATTCGACTCTGCTTGATATAGGCACATCAGTTTATACTGCTCGCCTATAAATAAATAAATATAAATATGGTCCTCAATTTGAACAACTTTTAAGGGAACTATATACTCAGCCATGTCAAAGGCCTTCAGGTGGCTTTAAAAACTCTGACACCAAGTCTACACAAACTTTTTTACTATTGGAACAACTGCGGAGTCGTGTAAAAAAATCTAATTTTCATTAATTTTGTTGAGAATTGCAAATTTGCACACGAACTTTTGCAGTTTCAATTTTGAGATGATTAATTTCTGAAGGTTCGAATGGCGCACGAATGTCGGTAAATTTTACTGTTTTGTGACAGGTTTCTCGTATACCTTTGGGACTTTTTCAAGAGTTAACATTTTTCATAACTTTGTTACGCATTTCGTATATTTATGGCATTGTTCTTATAAAACCTCAAGAGCTTTCACTTAAGTGGACTTGGGAATGACATGGGCACAACAACATTAACTGCTGTATGATACAACCAGACCGTTTTATTTAAATTCAATTACATAAGGATATTTATGAAGGTTTTTAAGCCAAATGTAATTTAAATAGGTATTGGTAATAGAGGTGACTTGTAAAATAAAGGGAGGCCTATGCCCAGCAGGGGGAGTATGAACTGATGATGATGGTATGAAGCCTACCAACATTTAATTGCCATGCGTGGTCGATAAAGAGCTCTATTTTGACTTTAGAACAGCTAGAACGTATACGAGTAAGGACCTTGTATGGAGTGTATTACGTCCTAGCGATTCCCCACATGATACGTCCCGAAACGTTCGAAAGTCAAAAATAGAGCCCCAGGGGCCCCTATTTTTCAACTTCGGCTTGGTCGTATACGGAACTTGTATGGAGTATTCGCAACTTTCATAGACAACATAGAGATTTTCCATACAATCTGTCAACGTTCCGTATACCTAGGCGTTCGATGTTGAAAAAATTGAGCCCTGGCCTTTTAAAAGAAGGCAAATGTCGATGTACCGTAGTTGTAATCACTTTGTAAATTATTGTTCTTGCAGCTAATTTAGTTTGTATCATTTTTTTTTCAGTGATATTCGTCAGTGCCAAAAGACATTATATTGTAAAACAACCAGAAGGGAACGTTATTTTGGATTTCGTCAAATGTGTATCGGTAAGTTTTTGGTATACCTTTTTTATATATTTTTACGAAATTTAGAGAACCTTACGATCGTGAGGTCATGGGTTAAAATCTTGTCCCGCACCAAACAGTTCTTCAGAACTTATGGTCGGAAATTCACACCATTGGCTTTTCGGTGAAGGAAAACATCGTGAGGCAATCTACACTTCCGTAAAAGAAATTTGATGGCGTGTGTGTATCCACCAACCCGTACTGCACGCATCCGCAATCCCAATCACACTTTGTTGGTAGGCCTACGTTCTGCAGTGGACTATTTAAAAAAAGCCTGGTACAGAACAATATAAAAAAACGAGTCAACTAAAAAAACATCGTATTTCAAATATTTCGTTACGCCAAAGTGTTTTATACGTCGACATGATTGACGATCCAATTTTAAAGTTTGCCAGCTTTTGCTAAATTGTATAAATCTTGCGCATTTATTAAATTGATATATTTTGCTAAAAAAGTTTCAAAACACCTGAGAAATGAAATAGGGTAATGCTAGGTTAAAATATTTAGTGTTAATGCTCGCTAAATGCAAAAGTTCAACAGACATAAATTAGGTTTCAATTAAATAAAAGTTCTTTTTATTTTAAACGTATCAACCATTTTATGCATTATTTTTATTTAAAAACTGCGATAACTTCGTAAGTGATATTTTTGCAGTATTTTCTTATTTTATTAACCGACTTCCAAAAAGGAGGAGGTTCTATGTTCGTCTGTATGTATATTTTTGTATATGTTCATCGATAATTTCGCCAATTGAGAACCGAATCGAATAATTATTTTTTGGTTCGAAAGGTATACATACTCCCATTTAAATTTTACAGAAATCAGCTGAGCCGTTTTTGAAAAATCATAAGTAATCGACTTCAACCGTGTACAGAATTAGAATACTTCGTGTGGATGAATGTATCATTTATGTGGTAACTTTCTCATTATAATTTGTTGTTGATTTTTCAAAAACGACTCGCTGATTTCGATAAAATTAAAATGGGACCAGCTCTAAAGGATGAAGGATCTACAAAAAAAGAATAATCAAAATTGGTTCATAAATTGGAGAAGTAATCGCATAAAATACATACAAAAAAAAACTTCCTTGTTTGAAGGCAGTTAAATTTACTATGAAGACTAAAGAATACTCGAAAATATAACATGGAATTATTTTTGAATATTTTCGATTTACGAAAAAATCTTTTTCGAGGCCTGTAGTTACGAGTAGATCTCAAAGTTATTAAGGCCCGTCTGTAGGAGGTACAACCTTTTCATTTATACATAATATCTTTAAAATTGAAAGGGTAACGTAAGTAAGTACTAAAAGTTTAAGGAGAAAGTAGTTTCGTAATAGGTGTTGGAGCTTTTAACCCGCCCAAAGGCCTTTAGGCTGAAAAAGCTTTTAAGAAAAGGATGATTTTTATCTTCGATTAAGCATGGGAAACTTTCTGCGCCTGCCTACATCTTAGGTATTTCTTTTATCAGGCGCGTTGTTCAATTTTTTTTTGAAAAGAAACTGACATAACTTTTCAATCTAATATTTAAGATATTTTATAATCATAATTATTCGTCGGAAAAAATGACAAAACCGCCTTCCACCGTGCACAAAATTCGAATATTTCGCTCGAATTGTTTACATTAAGTATTGTTGATTTTTCAAAAGTGGCTCAGCCGATTTCTTTGAAATTGAAATGGGACCACCTCGGGAGTCTATCCAACCAAAAAAAAAAAAAAATTTTTTTGATTCGGTTCACTATTGGCGAACTTTCGATGAATATACACAAAAAAATCATACAGACGAACATAGAACCTCCTACTTTTTGGAAGTCGGGTAAAAAGGTTTTTAATGTAAGTTTGTGGAAGTTCTGTCACTAGACGAGTACGCAGAAATGTTGACTATATATTTTATACATATGTTCGTCGTCTTTTACAGGGTTATTCTTAATTTCTGTGCTGACTCCATTGTAAAAGCTATTCAAAATGATGGTCCGAATGACCACTTTTAGGTTCAGTACACACCTTCTGACTAATCCTGTACAAAATTCGCCGTTATAACTGATATTTCGCATAATTTGGCCGATCTACTGCAGATTATCAACAGAAGATTATACTTCAAACTAGCGACCCGCCCCGGCTTCGCGCAGGTGTATTATACATATAAACCTTCCTCTTGGATCACTGTATCTGTTATAAAATAAAAATTGGCCAAGTACGAGTCGGACTCGCGCACGGAGGGTTCTGTACTGTATGGGAGCCCCCCTTAAATATTTATTTTATTTTAATTTTATTATTTATTATTGAAGTGAATATAAAACTAAATATTCTGTGAAAATTTCAAGCATCTACCTGTTACCATTATTAATATAGATCGAAAAACGTCTAAAAAATCAGGTTTGTTGTATGGGAGCCCCCCTTAAATATTTATTTTATTTTGTTTTTAGTTGTTTGTTGTTATAGCGGCAACATAAATACATCATCTGTGAAAATTTCAGCTGCCTAGCTATCATGGTTCACGAGATACAGCCCGGTGACAGACGGACAGACAGACAGACAGACAGACGGACAGACGGACATCGAAGTCTTAGTAATAGGGTCCCGTTTTTCCCTTTGGGTACGGAACCCTAAAAACCGCATCAAAATCCGTTGTGTAGTTTTAAAGATATAAGGATACATGGGAACAGACAGCGGAAAGCGACTATGTTTTATACTATGTAGTGATGTAAACTTCTAGCTCGGAGACCACGCACCGGAGCGCAGCGTAAGACGTCCACACAGAATGGAAAGAAGATTATTATACTCAGAATGCTGAGAAACAAACAAGTGAGGCCGGCAAAACTACGCCTCGCCGTGTACAGACACAATTACACACACAAACACGTACAACGAAACTACGCAATGGCTCGTCAGTTGAACTATGGCGGCGCAACACCGACGCACTCACCACATGTATAAAAACTGTCTGTTCACAACGTTCTGTCTTGATTTTTTTATTTGGTCTGAGTTATAACGCAAAACTGCGCTAGATGCAAGGAATGCATTGTTTTTATTGAAAATCAATTTGACAGAGTTATGTCCGATTAGGCGTTTGTCACCGATCAATGAAGTTTAGCGACGGTGGGCATGGTCATTATTCGGATGGGTGACCGCGGGTAGAATTTTCAACTGAGCACTACCGTAGCTCGGTTGACGTGTTAAATTATAGGTCCCGGTTGTTTTAATCGTTTAGCCACATCAGAGGCTTTTAGTTGGGTTAAAAATTTTGACACCAGAACAACCGATCTCGTCACCGAAGTGATACGCTCCCGAACCCCTCTCGCTTTTCTGACAGTTTTGATAGCTCAACGCTGTCAAAAAAACGAGAGAAGCTCAAGAACGCGTCACCTCAGCAACGAGATCGGTTAACAGAATTGCCCAGCTGGGCTAGTAACCAGCCTATACGAGCTGACTTTTATCGGATGTCCAACGGTTGATGAAAATAAGCTAATAGCTTCTCGCGAATACCGAATTTCCGTGTAGCGAGGCTTAAAGGCTGTTAGCATCACAATAATTTCGTAGCTAACATAACAATGGAACTATCTGAGGTTATGTTAGATTGCCACTTTCTTTGGAAACCGATTGGAGCTGTCATACAATGAAATGGTCGTTCCACAAAATGAAAGTTCTGATGTCCGTTCAGAAATTCCAATAATTATAATGTAGTTTGGCTCTTCCTTCCTTCAAGTAAATTTAAACTATGTCAATACAGATAGCTAGTTATTGGAATAGTTTAGAATTTGGTTCCGCATAAATAAAGACAATTATCATAAAATTTTCAAATTCGAGTAAAACAAAATAATGAAACAGAATAATATAAAGTAACGCACAACTTAATTCTTTAAAAAACTGCCACGACCGGTATTGTTGGAGAACTGTAGGGAAGGCCTATGTCCATAGTAGATATTTAGCTTCTAAAATGGCCATGATATTAATATTAAAATTTAGCCTAGCCAAAGCAGTAACGTCAATATTTCAAATAGGTTTCCCTAATTATTTCTTTGTTAGTCGCCATCACATCACTATTCTTGTTCACATAATGAGTCTCAATTTTTACATTGGTGTTGATTTTTCAAAAACGGCTAAGTCGATTTCGATAAAATTTAAATGAAAAAGCTTCGGGTTCATAATTAGCAAACAATCCATGAACATACACAAAAAAAAAAAAAACGAACATAGAAACTTCTCCTTTTTAGAAGTCGTTTAGGAACCAAATTAACAGCCGTACTCTGTAGCTTCTTTCTTCTACAGCTTGGTGTAAAGAACGCAGTCCTGAACCGCAATAAGTCCGAGAAGACCTCTCACTGGCTGGACACTACTCAGCATCAGTTCGATAAGAAGTTCATCAGGGACATTAAGAAGACGTTGTCTATTTTAATGTTGTTCATTGTTCTGCCTGTCTTCTGGTCATTGTTGGATCAAATGGTAACTATGAGCTTTTACTTTTATTTATTTTTCAGTTTTATTTTGTTCGTCTTACACTTAAGTCCAAGGTGTGGGATCGAATCTAGCGTCGTATCTACTAATAAATCTTTCTTTAAATACGGATTTATACAACACTGGCTTTTCGGCGAAAGAAAATATAAGTCCATTTCTCCGTTCGTCGATAGAGTATGTGAATCCACCAAACCGCACCTAGGCCAGCGTGGTGGATATGCCCAAATTGCATTTCGACAGTAGGCTATGTTCATAA
This sequence comes from Hypomecis atomaria, assembly GCA_964007245.1. Classification (NCBI taxonomy): domain Eukaryota; kingdom Metazoa; phylum Arthropoda; class Insecta; order Lepidoptera; family Geometridae; genus Hypomecis; species Hypomecis atomaria. The sequence continues at coordinate 5,034,262 of OZ023295.1, read as the reverse complement.
AAAAAAATGTTGCAATAGTAAGTAATGTAGATAAGAATTCCTCGCACTTTAATAACTGTTACAAAAGAGAAATTAATTTTCTTAGACAGAAGTACCTACTCATCGTTTTACCATGTCAAGTATGGCTTCTTAATTTGACATCTTGCGGTTGCTAAAAACACTGTTGTTTGTCAATTTTAGGGTTCCCGTTGGACATTACAAGCTACAAAGATGGACGGTAGATTTGGGTTCGTGACTATAAAACCTGACCAGATGCAAGTCTTAGCGCCGATTTTCATCATCATATTAATCCCTCTATTTCAAAAGGTAAGCTTTTCTCGACTTTAATCTTAAAAGTTAGATTACTTTTTAATAATTTGTGAGTTTGGTGACCTTAGTAGCAGCAGTTGGGGCACGGTCCTCGCAAAAAATCCCACCTTTCCCAATCTTTATGATTTATTCGAATCTGCTCGACTGAGGACGGTTCTGGTTTGAGTCAGGTTCAATAAATTCCAACTTTTAGTTAGGATTATAATGAAACCTTCAACTTTGACCATTAGTTACGTTCTGTCACAACAACTCAATTGGCTACCATAAAATCTTCCAACAGCGAGCGGGTATAAATCGTGAACTTTAAACTAGATCAAGGAACTTACGACTTGTAGTACTGAGATTAGTTAAATCACTAGAATCGAAAGCCTAGAGTAGATTTATAATTGTAGGAGCAAGTTCTTAATGTGACATTATTTTTTATCAAGACATTTATTGAGGCGTTTAGTAGGTTGACAGTGAGAGCAGGAACAAATTGAAATTCTATGTTAGTACAAACGGGATAGCATATCAAGCTATTATAAAAGTGATTTTCTAACGAAATGATTTTAATTGTTTAGTGTTTCCAACGCTGTAAAAGTTGGTAATCACAATCTTGCGATCGCGGCAAATTTTTGAAATGTTTATAAAAAAAGATAATTTTAAAACGCTTAGAAAATTGAATGATCTAATCTAAACAATATGATTGCGCTGGATGCAAAGCGTACACAACCGGTCCTATTTGAATATTGGGGAGGATGGCCAGCAGTGGACATCTTTATCGGCTAAAATGATAATGATACCCTAAGCTCAATTCGTTCTAATATTTTTAACTTGTTCCATTTATACCTATTTAAAAATTACCTAGTGTCAGTAGTACCGTTAAATATTCCAGTGCTGATGCTCTACAATGGTTTATATACTTACGTTTCAATACGGTTTTCGTATATGATAAAGATAATATCATAATCCTTTCGAGCCTGTATATCCCAGTTTCTAAAACACCTGATTCTGTATAAAATCTCGATACCATTATACTTATTATTAACTTGGTACTGTAAATTCCCAATGGCTAAAGAAGATAGCTGACAAAGGAAAGCAAAGCGAAATGATTGCAGCCATAAAACGATTGAAAAGTTCCGCTGTTTAGTGCTTTCTCGATTATTATACGATAGACGATATTCCTGGCTGTTGAATCGATACTTGGCGACAGCTTTACTGTTTATAACATGAAATCGATTGAAATTACTGCATATGAATGATCTGAATACGTTTGTAGGTATAGTATAACCCTTAGATTAGTAATTTAATTAAGGAATAAAATAATCCCAAAAATACTAAATCTGTTCTAAAAAAATTCTACAATGAACCTTTTTAGGACCAATATAAATTGATTGAAGTTGGCATGCAAAATCGGGTACAGCCTGTATTGAATGAGAAGCGCAAGATCGCAGCAATGACTGTGGTAGGCTACTCGTATTACATGTAGGTATACGACTAGCCTAGTACTAACCGTACGCAGGCACAACACAAAACAGGAAGTTTATCTAGACGATCGTCTAGATAAACTTAAGTTAGGTTTTAAGGCAATACATGAAATAAAAATACATGAACCGACTTTGCATGGGCGTATGCACATTCTCTAACTTTGGCAGGAGGTTTTAACTTACGCTTAACTGGATGATTAATGAATGTTCTCAAATAAAGAATTGAATGAAAAAGTGTAGCGTTAGATCTCAGTTTACCTATGAAGCGAACACCTACCATGGTACCTCCATAACATCTAGAGTATTCTAGAGCTTAAGTTGTTAGCAAGTTTCTTAGCCAGGAAGACACGCGAGTAGCTCAATCTGAGCAGTTGACGCGGACGCTTGCAAATCTATATGCAAATTTAGATGCGAGACACTTACGATCCTGTTATGTCCAGCAGTGGGAGTTTTTATTTTTATGATGATTTTTTATGTTGGGCTAGGTTTGATGTGACGGCTTTCGTTATCCTGAGGATTATTTTCAGCATATCCTTATTTTTCCAGTATTTGTACCCATTCTGCGAGCGACGCAACGTATTGACGAATCCTCTACACAAGTTGAAGTTAGGCGGCATTTTGGCCGGCGTATCCTTCATCGTCTCGGCTGTCGTTGAGATTTACATTAGTGTAAGTACCTATCATGTTTGTTTAATTGTGGAAACTAGCGTGGTTTTGTACATTTTAATTAAATTATAGCACAGGTGTGTTATACTCACGCTTTATTTCAGTAGATTACTGCTACTATAGTTTTGATCGCATTTGGCAATCTTTTTCAAGATTGGAGTACTAGCACATGGGCTCGTATAGAGCACATACGTAATAATATGCTATACTTAAAAACAAAATGATGAATGAACATTTGGAACACCTTTGTAAAACTGACTAAAATTATATATTTTCTACAGTAGATTCCATATTTCTAAGTAACTTATACGCAATATATTGATCTACGTAATATCTTATTAGATGCAAACTGAATTGATGAGGGTATACTTAGAGCTGAGTTATAGCTAGAACGCTTTCGTAAATTTGACTAAATTTAGCAATTATGCTTTACACTATACCTCGCTAAATACGAGTACGCAGCCTATACTATTATAATCCATCCATCCATCCATCAGCCGTAAGACGTCCACTGCTGGACATAGGCCTCCCCAATGGATTTCCAATAAGGCCGGTTGGAAGCGGCCTGCATCCAGCGCGTTCCTGCGATCTTTATTATATCGTCAGTCCACCTAGTCAGTGGACGTCCTACGCTGCGCTTGCTGGTCCGTGGTCTCCATTCGAGAACTTTACTGCCCCATCGGCCATCCGTTCTCCGAACTATGTGCCCTGCCCATTGTCACTTTAATTTGCTAATCCGCTGGGCTATGTCGGTAACTTTGGTTCGTCTGCGGATCTCCTCATTTCTGATTCGATCTCGCAGAGAGACGCCGAGCATACCCCTCTCCATAGCACGTTGGGCTATCCTGAGCTTATTCATAAGGCCCACAGTAAAAGACCACGTTTCTGTTCCATATGTCATCACTGGCAACACACAACCTATACTATTATATAGCCCGCGTATTTTGTAAGGCAACATAATTATGAGCAATTTCGTGATCTACGAATTATTTTACAGTAGTTTTTACGCCGAATCTAATGAAAATAAAATGGTAAATTTTACACTTATCCGAGTACATTAAGAGATTGCTGCAGAGATAGCTTAATCCCCAATGTAAAAAATAAAACGGAGATTATATTAAAGGTTGAATTTTAACTCAGAAAAAATGTCTACAAAATGTTTCCATTTTACGCTCTTCCATTAGAGACGAATCCACCTCAACAAGGCATTTAATCCATACAAAGCCAGGTATTAAACTAGACTTCTAAAAAAGTTAATTTTCCCAAAACCCAACGTTATGAAGTATCTTAATAAAGCCTATTGAGAAGAACTTCTTTGTAAAGATATTTCAATATGCTGTCCACTGAGGCCCGGAGATTATCTCTTATTAAAGACGCCGTTTGTCCGACGGACGTGTAGGCGAGCCTTAAATCTGAATTAGGAAAATAGGTATACGGGCACCAGGGCTGAATCGAGTGTTTTCTTTGAGATATATGACTATAAACACAAATCAGCTATTAATTTCAAAAAAATACTAGAAAATAATGTTACACATTTTAAGGGTATTACAAATTTAGAAGTTCATTTTTTCAATAAAGTTAAGTAAAGAAAAAAACTTATGTAACATATTTTTGACTTTACTGGAAAGAATTCCCATTATTTATCAAATATATGACAAAATCTCATTCTTAGGGCTCCCTCGGCTCAAGATACGCGTGAAAACATAACCCTTCTTGGCAGGCGGATAAAAACCTCCTCACCCCCTACTAGATCCGGCCCTTACGAGTACCTTCAAGGTAGTGAACAGAATATTGGATGATTGTCTTTCGGATAATCGGAGTAATAAAGCTAGATCGTTATCGAGATTTTGACGAAGGATTATGTGAAATAGATAAAGTTACATTTCATGACCCCACGCTAACTGGCGGGATTGGATTTGAACAACTATACAGGGTGGAGAGCTGACATTAATTTGACTTACAAGTGGTACTAGATGTCAGTAATCAAAGAAGTAATAAAAAACCGATCAATTGAAATAACAAAATTTTTAAACAAACTAAATAACAAATAAAGAAAGTGATTAGGTATCAAACTTTAAAAGGATTTTTTTTCATGCTGTTTTAACATTAAACTATATAATCACAATAGCTATTTGAGTTCTTTTGATTAAAATGTCAAAATAACTCGAAACGCTGCTTAGATACAGATTGCTCAAAAATAATGTTTTAATAATTGTACATAAAAGTAAATAGCTTTATTCATTCAATTTAAAATATATAAAGAGTTTTAAAATGAAGGCCAAATATGTGATTTCATGTAATCTTGGCGTCAGTTCCCCACCATGTATGTTGCGAGTAGTCAAAAAGGTTAGTTTTGTACGAGAAAAAGTAAATTGCCTGCGGTAAAATAAGGCTCGTCTCTACAAAGGGACGTCTCTTCAAAATGAAAGATAGCAACGTAAGTAGTGTTAGTAAGGTTAGGTTATTTGTAGATAATAAAATTAAATTTGACGTGATTGACGACGAGGTTTTAGTTTTTATTATGTTTGTTTAGATGTATGTTTGCGACTTCCATTTTGAAACAAATATAAAGTTACTATTTATCGTTGGATCATCCGCCAAATCAAATCGTGTGAACGTGCTCGGTACAGCATTATTCTTAGGTACTAATACAACTTACATATTTGCATGCGGTCGGGTTCAACCAGCTAGCTTACTTTTGGTTGGTTTCAACTAAATCGGAACTTATGTATCGCTCTTTGACTGAGTTGAGACCAATGTCTCGTACCATCAAGGGCACAAAAACAATGTTACCACTGATAGTAGACCAATTTTCCAAGTTGATAAAATTCCCATTCCTATTGAAATTTCGATGAAAAAGTATTCCCTTAGCTATCACTATAACTTTTGTTCCAGACGACTTACCCTAACCTACCGCAAACCGGGATCACCCAACTCCGCATCTACAACGGTAACCCATGTTGCGTTTCAATTGACAACGCTGAACAGAATATTACCTATACCATACCACCTCTATCGCAATACAAGAAGGATATACAAGTTCAAGGTACGTAGAAATAAATACAAAAATAGTTCTTTATCCTATTTTCACAGTATTCTAGCCTCCGTTGCTCATGGCAACTGGAACTTAGAGGCCCATTTCTATGAAGATGACTTACAATATAATTTTTTTTTATCGGGCAAAAGTGCCTTTATTAACTACAACAAAACTACACTACTATTACACAAAAAGCATTGGATCATCAACAATAATAATGAGTACAATAATTTTCTACAATAGGTATGTCGGCTAGCTATAAAACTTATAATATAAATAACAATGCATTATACAATATTATACACTAGCGACCCGCCCCGGCTTCGCACAACTGTATTATACATATAAACCTTTCTCTTGAATCACTCTATCTATTAAAAAAAACCGCATCAAAATCCGTTGCGTAGTTTTAAAGATATAAGCATACATATGGACAGACAGACAGCGGGATTTTCTATTTTCCAATTTGTCTTGATTTGTTGAAAACTAAGTTTTTTAAAGTTTACGTACTTAAATACATGTTTTATTTTTTTTAAGGAATTTCCTACCTAACCCTTAAGCTTGGCGGTAATTGCATAGAGCCACGAGAAGAACAGTTTGAACTCGAGGAAAAACAAGCGATATCCTTCTACTTGTCTGAAGATAAAGTCATGAAATACAGAGACCACGTCGATAAGAGCAAGTCTGGATTCCCTTTTCTAAGGTGAGTAAAGTTATTGTTACTTTAAGCTCTTTATAATTTTCTGAAAACTAATTTTTACCCGCGGTTTCGATCGCGTGTTATTTTGATTGTTGTTGTGCTATCCTATCTTTCTTACCTTCCGTACCTTCATACCTTCCGTTTTTCCGGGATGAAAAATAGTCTATGAGACTCCAACTTTTAAAATATATCCATGAAAAAACGTAAAAATGTCGATCTTTCACTTTGTTGCTGCGTGGTAGGGTCACAAACAAACACATTTTCGGACTTATAATGTTAGTATAGTAAGGATACAATGTATTAAAATAGCGAAAGGCATTAAGCACATCATTTAAGAATCACTACTACTATGAGACCAACCCTGAAATCCTGATAAAAACTAGCTGTCTTATACAGGAGCTCGTTTACTTTCGCCAGAATGTAAGAAATAAGTAGATGTTTTTTCGCGGTTTTTTTGTAGCATAGTAAAAGTTTGTCCTAATAGTGAGTACAATAATTTTCTACAATAGGTATAAAACTTATAGTTTAATGCCTACATACTTATATTCATACATGCCAAAAATATTGCTCTCAGTTTTGGATATTAAGGGAAAAAAGAAATTACTAACTACACAAAACCCAAAATAAACGTTCTTGATAAATGAATTACAGAGAATAACAGTTATGAATTGAAATCATATTAGGATTTAGGCCAACATATTATAGCTATTAGGTCGGTATATTTTATTCAAGAAAGCCTTAAAAGGAAGGCAGTTACAGCACACACGATACGTCTATTTTATTAGGATAATTGAATCACTTTCGTGTTTGTTAATAGGATAGAGTGTTTTAAAGAGCTTAATATAATGTTTCAGTTATATAGTTAGGTTTTTGCAAAGTTCATTTACTCGTATAAGAGAAACATGAGATTGTAGGTGACAAAGGAGTAGAAATAAATACCGTTTCTAAGAAAACCTGTGGATATAACTAATGAAAATCCAAATAATAAACAATTGCTTCATAATATGGGTTTTGGAAATTAACATCAGATATTTTATCTTCATTAATTAAAGTAACGTGAGATTCTACCAAATAAGTTTGATGTATAAAATGATGAATGAAAAGGACATGACAAAAAATATTGAGTAACATAGCGACAAAATTAGTTACGAAGTTATTTAATCTCCTTTTTTTTTGAGGTCCGTTTTGTAATAAAATCTAAGTTAGCAGTGTTGCTTACCGCAAACACGTTTCTTTGGTCAAAGCGACAAAATAGAATCGGATTTCTTCCGGAAAGCGCCCGCCGCGAACCGGAAGTTCAATTTTCCCGGAAAATCAACCGGAAATGCCTTCATTTTGTCGATGCTTCGGTCGGATACATTACGACATGTTCCTGGACACTAGCTATATGTTGGTATAGATAGTGAGATTTCTCGTAATTTTACTTAACTATAGTTACTCGTAGGTCTCGTAGGTAATAGAAGCGTAGCCGCAAACGCAGCGTAGAACACACCCACAAGATGAACTGACGTACTCAGTACAATCGCTAGATCACGATGGATGTAAGCTTCTTCAAAACGCTTTTATTAACTAACTAGCTTTTGCTTGCGGCTTCGCCTGCATGATATTATGATTTTTGTGCTATGCCATAGAAACCTTTTTACAGGGATAAAAAGTAGCCCATGTCACTCTCCAACCGTAGCATCCATAACAAAAAGCAAGTATGTCCGTTGTTGTGTGAAAGAGTAACAACCAACAAACACACTTTCGAATTCTTAATATTGGTAATTATAACTACATAGTATAAAACAGTCGCTTCCGCTGTCCCCATGTCCCCATGTATGCTTATATCTTTAAAACTATAGAACGAATTTTGATGCGGTTTTTTAATAGATAGAGTGATTCAAGAGGTAGACCTATGCGAAGCCGGGGCGGGTCGCTAGTTTAACTATAATTAATTATGAAAATATTTCAATTTTTGAATTTAATTTATATTATAATGTAATGTACTCGTAATTACCGATTTATTCTGAAGTAAACTGAATAATAATCAATTTATTTGGAGATCTTTAGGAGAGCCCACGTGCCAGCTGTAGCTGATATGATGATGAGTTATTCTCAATTTTATATTAATTTTAGGAAAAAATACAGCTAATTCAATAACATGTCAATGACAAAACCAGGTCTCTTACCTCTTAGGTTGCCGTCAAAGTGAATCTTAGTAGTGTAGGCTTATACACCTGCACGGGTAGCATGGCAAAGGGATAAAACCATTTTATCCACTTCTAATGTTAGTTGTCATTGTCAACCTACTCTATATTTCCTCTTCGAGGGGATATTATGGTGGAAAGACAGTTTGTCCCTTTGTCATGCTACCCGTGCTGAGTAGTGTAAAAACAATCATATCAACAGCTGCTAATTTTAGATATCTATTTTTTACATTGTAATTCAACGAAATTCGTGTAAATGTCGATCTATTTCTATCATCTAAGCCGGTCTAATCTTTAAATTTTAAAATACCATTCATCAAAAACATTTCTAAGTATCTTTCTATGTTGATAAAACATGTGCGGGTTCCGAAACGGGTTCGATTCAATTTAGGTGTGTTAATCTATTCTTTGTGGGTGAGCTTTAGCCTTTTTCCAATTATTCTTTGTGTGCTCCTTTGATCTGTCAATGCGTACTCGTATTTGGTACGAGAAACGAAAGAATTTTCGATTGGGAATCGTAAACTTTACGAATGCGAAATACAGGTACAAACAGAAACATTTGAACTAATAAATTGATGTGTGTACTGAATATTCAATGAGTATACTACATACAAATTTGATATATCGTTAGAGCTTATTTTGTACAAATAAAGAACTCACAAGAATTTGTGAAGGTTTTCACTTGATCTTATTGCTAGAGGAATTCACGTCGGACGTAGAACGTAATTTATCATACCTACAAGGACAGTTACCCACAACAGTGTATTTGGCACAGTAGTATTTTTCATTGTAATGAATTATTAAAAGAAAGTAGCTGTAAGCTTTTACTTAAAAATGTTCTTACATGATTAAATAACAATGATATTTTAGTCAGAGTGATCAGAATCAGTATTTTAATAAATTTTTTTAGTATATTTTAGTAACTTTTTCCGATATATATTTATTATACCTATATTTGCGGAGGTTAGTATTTTTGAGTTTATTTTGGAAAAAAGTGTTATAAAAAGGTATTTTTGAGTATAATTATTTCCCCAACCATAGGATTTGCGTTGGAAATCCATAGGCATCATAACGATTTAATGATGATTGGTTAAAATTAAAAAATAACTTTGCGCTATACCTACTCCTACGTTTTGTTATCGTTATGTGATGCATATAAAGTACGTAAAATTGTTTGCTATGCCTACGAAATAAATTATAATTAGTGCTTATAGTAAAAAGAATGTGTTGCGACTACCAAAAACGTAATTATCTAGATTATGAACGTCAGAACGTACGCATTTATAACAGTACGTGAAATTTTTGCCGTGCATTGATTTTAGATTTATTGATAAAATTATCCATCTATATTACATCATTAAAGCATTCCACATACTGCCACGGCCTTGAAATTGTGAAATCATATCATACCCCGGATATCAATCAATCCTGTGATTGATTGATATCCGGGGGCTCTATTTTTTAACCCGTATAATTAATTATACGTGAGCGTAAATGGTCACGAGTCTGAGTAAGAGCAGGAGCGAACATTGAAGATCAGTGTTAAAGCGAATGGGATGGCGAAGTATGCAATTTCATCGGTTCAAAAATTAATGCTCGGCGTACACAGGCCGACCACAGCCACCGGTGGCAAGCGACAAGCAGTTCACACAATTTTTTATACATTTCGATAAAACGCAACGCACATGTGTGGCCGGCCCCCGGTGGCGGCCACTCGTTACAGCAGTGTTCGCGATACATACAGAAACAGCGGTAACGCGTGGCCGCCACCGGGGGCTATGGCTAGTGGCCTGTCTGTGCCGAACCTAAGCTCTATACCGCAGCCGCAGGCCGCTGCAGTATGCAAGACGTTTAAACAATTATGTATATCTATTTTAGATTCCTCATATCAACTAACCACACAATCGAACTCCACAACGAGCGACGAAACGAGACAGAGAGTGTCGTTGACAGCGCGGGAGTTTCCAAACAGATGGAAGTGTTCGCCTCAACCTATTCTTTGAGGGTAGACAATAAAACTATTATGACGAACTTTGACTTGGAAAGCGGGGGTGTTTACGCAATCCTAGTGGGGGAGAAGGGAAACGATTACGTAAGTATAGAGTTTGTGTCTATTAAACTGTTGTCGATAACTTTATTATAGCCATTATCATCATCAAATAATTTAATCAACCCACTGCAATACTGCAATACTGCAGTGGGTTGATTAGCAACATATTTTCTTCTCTCCTAAAAAAAAGTAATGATAAAATAATAAAATTATACCGGCCAGCACCGGTAGCACGGCAAAGGGATAAAATCATTTTATCCACTTTTAATGTCAGTTGTCATTGTCAATCTATACTTTAATTCCTCTTCGGAGGGATTGGGCTGACCTTGAGCGTTCGGACGTCCGAGAGCGATCTTGCGCACCGGATGTTTTAAGACTGCTAAGTCGCGACTGTCAGTCGCGTTCGTCAACCGCGTCCGATGGTATGTTTCCAGCTTTACGTATGCTTCCAGCCTCTCATAACTCAAAAATTGATCCCCTGGGGCATTACTTCCGTAAATACGTCCAAGCCGTACGGAAGTCAAAAATAATGCCCCTGGGGCCTGGGCTATTATTGTGTTACTAGAGATATACTCGTAGTAGAGCATTTATTACTAGTTAAGAAAATTAGCTATTTTTCAGAGATAAACTTACTTCGAATCTCCTTTTAAATAAGCATAACCATGCAGCCTTGTATTTTTGTTCTGACCAACCAGTACAAAACTTCAATGAAAATATTTTCCACTGCATTTTAATTGTGTTAAGCATGAAATTCAACGCAGGAAATTTAATATTTTTTGCAAATCATTTTTTGATGCATTTCTACAATATGATACTTTTTTTACTTTAGTATTTTGCCAACGAATTTTGTTCAGTAATAATTATGCTGAAATAGCAAAGTAGTTATAATGTTGTTGTCAATATGTCTGCTCCATATAAAAATGTATGTGTCGACATCTATATTACCTACTTATAACGGCCAAATCAAACGACACGACGCGAGTCGTTGCGTAGTAGCAAATTCTCACGTGAGCAGCGATAAGGAATGTGGATTTTCGCAACTTTTAGTAACTTCACAGACTCATGTTATTTTAGTAAACAGAAATCGAAAATAATTAAATGATAATAATAAATCCTTTATTACCAAAATAACAATTACATAATTAATTTAAATTAATCCTAAAAACGCATGCATAAAATACAATAGATAATGTTGACTTTTTACAACATTAGATATACCTATTTTCATGCAGAACAATGAGATTGAATTGAATTGAAGTGAACAATTTGTGGGCTCGCGCGTGGTGATGGCAAAAGGCCTGACGGCATGACGCTGGTCCCATGGAAGTGTGGACGGCCCTTAGTATGGGACGCAACTTGTGTCGATACTTTGGCACCGTCACATCTTTCTGAGACTCAGAGTAGGGCTGGAGCTGCGGCCAATTCGGCGAAGCAGCACAAGCGGCGCAAATATGCTAACCTCGGTAGTGGTTACATATTTGAGCCATTTGGAGTTGAGACATTGGGTCCGTGGGGGCCGGGAGCTCATATCATTTTCAAAAGTCTTTCTGGGCGTCTGGTGGACGCGACGCGTGACCAAAATGCTGGTGTTTATTTGGCTCAACGCATAAGCATTGCCATTCAGCGTGGCAATGCAGCCAGCATGCTGGGCATTGCTGGGCACGCTGCCAACTGGCAGTGGGCTTGAGCATTTGAATTATCTTTAGACCTTCAAAGGTCTGAGGGTGATCCAATGCTTTTTGTGTAATAGTAGTGTAGTTTGTTGTAGTTAATAAAGGCACTTTTGCCAGATTAAAAAAAAATGAGATTGAATAAGGTAATAAGTCCGATTACAGAGGCGCCATCGTAATTATATTAGCGAAATAGCATAGTTCTGTTTCTTTTTCACTTTAGGCATTCGATAGAGAGAACGCTTTTACGTTGCTATTAAATTTACACTGGCGCCTCTGTAATCGTGCTTAATATCTGTGGGCCCCAAACTAGGCTAAGCCTGTATCTTGGGCGCCCGAGAGATACCGAGAAAAATATTGCCAATGGCGCTGAGGTGTACCCACGTAATCTTATAAAATCTTGTTTACAAAGATACCTAGCTTATTTTTGTGGACAATAGTTGCCGTAATAATAGCGGGTAAGCAGTACAATCATATCAGTAAGTAGTTAGTGACTGGTGTTTACGAACATGGATTCACAATGCAGAACAAAGCCCAAAGAAAATATTTGTCATCTAAGAATTGGACATGTCACTGTTAGTTCAAGTCACTGTTTAAAAATTAAGATTTCGGATAATAAGATGGAAAAATAATCAAAATTTAATTTCCTTTTAGGTATCAAAATTGTTTGTGATAACTGAAGCAAATTCTATAACCATGGCGTGGTTGTTGCCGCAATTCTTCATCATATCAGGAGGAGAGGTGAGTAGAGTGAATTAGTTTTCTTGTTGTAGCGGCTTATTCGTTCGTTTCATCCATAGGACGGACACCTCGCTGGCTTTTCGGTAAAGGAAAACATCGTGATTCGTGAGGGAAACTTCATACGGCCTTAGGAGAAATTCGATTGCGTATGTGAATCATAATCATAACAATTTTATTCATAACATAATTACCTAAGTTACAAGTCGACAGAAATCATACATAAGTAATCGTACCAATAATAATTAATACTTAAGTACCAAATTACTCCACCAACCCGCACTGGGACAGCGTGGTGGATATGGCCCAATCACCCTTGGCGGGCAGGCCTAAGTTCAGGAAAGGTCTATTAAAAAGGCCGATACAGTACTTAGGTGTACACCTGTACGAGTATATAGGTGTTAATAAGCTAAATTAAGTTTCCGGTTTGGTCCTATTTTTTATAAGCCTTGTTGCTTTGTAACCTGTGCAGTGGAGTGAAATTCCGTTCAAGAATTCATTGGTACGAGACCGGGTTTTGAACCATCACGATTGTAAGGCCAGTGTTACCACCACGAATATTTTTTGAAACTATAGTGAATTACATATAATTTTTGACAATTACATATATGTAATGTTATATTTCAGGTATTATTTGCAGTTACGGGCAATGAATTTGCCTTCAAAGAAGCGCCCGGCAGCATGAAGGCTGTGATGACATCAGTGTGGCTCATGACGGAAGCGCTCGGCAACGTCATCATTATCGTCATCACTCGCCTCTTTGCTAACTACTCGCAGGTAATGCTCTAGCAGTTCTATATTTCAGATTGTAGCAAGTAAGTCGCTATATGCAGCGCCACCACCTACGCGCGCCTGGTAGTAGAACTAAAGCCGCATGTCAGCCAATCACAAACCGAGATCTGCATAGCGCAAACAAAGTTTGCCCGTATGAAAACGTTGAACCGTATGAAAACCTAATGTTACACTGTCGGATAGTTATCCCTGGGCACAATACCTCGCCCGGAGGATTACTACTTTATCGGGGGATATTTTTTTTTAGCCAGGGAAAATCTGTTATGGATACCTCACCCCGGTGGAGGCAGGGTGGTTATGTGGGAATCCCACTTGTGGCAGTGTACCCATTAAAAACCCTGGGGTGTTCCTTCTCTACAGTACTACTGTAATGTAACAGTCATGCATTTTTCGAATTTCTTATCTAAATAATGTCACAATTACTTTCAAATATTTGTTACGTGCTTAGAATTTGTCGTACTATAAAATATTGTATTGATTTTGAAAACATAAACACAAAAAATCCATATATGCGAGCAGATTTTCAGACTGATATTTACCGACAGACCATTACTTTATCCACAAAAGAGAGTGTTTCCTGTTCCGTGAATTTTTCATTGGGCGACCACAGGCGGTATTTACAGCTGAACGCTACTGTGACTAGGACGGTACCTTAAATTGTAGTCACCCGATGATTGAACCATTTGTCATTAAATAAATACATATTTGGGGATATCTTACACACGGCCTCTGACCCCAAACTAGCCAAAGCTTGTGATATGGCTGCCAGAGACTGATATAGATACTACATAATTATACATATATTTAAATAAACACTTACATTGATAGTAACTAAGTAACACCCAGACACAGAGCAAACACTTATGTTCATCACATAAACACTTGCCCTGGGTGGGGATCGAACCCACGCCTCATTTGACCCAGACGTTAGGGTCACTAACCACTGAGCCACCGAGGCAGTCGGATTGGTGGACATTCCGGGTGGCCTTCGACACTAGGGCTAATTATCCGGCTCATACGACTAAATTTACTCGGCTATCATATTTATAAAATAGCCAGGTATTTTTTAGATGGATAGCAACCTCGGACGGTCAGATTTTGTTATTAGACTAACCCCGAAATCGCGAAGGAAAAAAAAAACGCTATTTCATGCATAAAAATCGTTGACCCTTGAAACAGCTGATATTTTTTTGTGGTTTTCTTTTGTTTCCATAATAAAAATGTGTAATGATGATAAGTACAATGATATCCTAGATTCTAGGTACAGTAATAATTATGTTCGTGGTGTAAAGAAATTCCTGTATGGCCTAAAAATCTGTTCATATTTTGTTGCTCCAAATATCCACTGAATAAATCACACAAAAGCGGGTTGTTTAGCTCGCTGAATTAAAACAGCATATTTTTAGCGAACATTTTATTCCGTGAAAACGAGGGATTAGCGACTCGCTCCATGTTTCTTTTACAGCTGGTGCTAAAATATAGTAACGAACTTTTTGCACGTTTCAAAAATATTTTGCTTTAACACAACTTTAAACGTGTGTGTGATATATTAAAATGAGCAACTAGAACAAACATACGTAATATATTTCCTGTACCTATGCTGGCCTTTTTAATAGCCACTACTGAACATAGTTGTGTCGTGGTGGTCTAGTGGTAGTGACACTGACCTTACAATCGTGAGGTTGTGGGTTCGAATCCCGGTCCCGAGCCAATGAGTTTTTTAGAATTTACAAGGAAAACATCGTGAGGCAACCTGTATTTGTTCGTAGAAGAAATTCGATGGCGTATGTGAATCCACCAATCCGCAATGGGCCAGCGTGGAGGATATGTCCCAATCACCTTTCGTGGGTAGGCCTACGTCCTGCAGTATAACTATAAAAAAGGCTGGTACAGTACTGAACTTAGGCCTACCCACGAAGGGGTATTTGGCCGTATCTACCACGCTGGCCTAGTCCAGGTTGGTGGACACACAATAATCCATATGTTCCATCGAATTTCTTCTACCAATTTAGGCAGGTTGTAAAAACGTATATATTAAATCACAAGAACTCATTGGTACCTGACCGGGAAACGTATTTCCCATAAAGTCAAAAAGGAAATAAAATCTTTTAATTCATAATTACAGACATATTATAAAATGAGAGCAATCCTGCAACATCAGTTGGCAAAAAATAAGCTTTAGCATATATTTTGTCCTAATTTTACTTTAGCATCAACTTTTATTATGAACTCTTAATAGTGAGTACACTGACTTCCTTTTGGCTTAGTACAGAGCAAGCTCATAGTTGTACCAAGTTACGTTAGGACGTCCGCCGACATGGTGGACAGACGCTGATTACAACAGCAGGTACCCGCTGGATGCGAACTGGTTTCGCCCGGTCTTATTGGTAATCTGTACGGGAAGCCTATGCCCAACAGTGGACATCCTGCGGCTGATGTGACGATGATGACAGAAAACCAAGTAGTGTCTAATGTGCTCTTATTTATAAAAGCTTTTTCTGAAACTCCGCTCAGGTTCCCTACAGACGATAACTTGAATACGACGCAGCAATACTCAAGTTGAATCTTATATTCTCTTTCAGGAAACCCAGTTCTTCATATATGCGGGTCTGATGTTCGTATCCATACCAGCATTCCACTATCTCTCCCGAGGATACCAGTTTGGGCATCCGGAAGATGAAACACCAGAAAAAAAGTGTCGAAGTAACAGTGAACTGTTGTATATGCAGGTGAAGCAGGCTGAGGACTGCTTAGATCACTAATGTTTAGTGACGTAATATTTAGATATTTATTTTTTTAAATTTTGAATTGAGAAGAGTGATAAAATGCCATGTGTGATTAGGTTAAGTGAAGTGTTTGAAATGTTGAATAGAGAACAGTGATAAATTTTGAAATGTTTAATTGAGAAGAGAAATAACACGTCATGTGTGATTGCAATGAGTAAATTGTTTGAAATGTTGATTAAAAAAGAGTGATATAACGTAGGTATTCCTTCCTTTCAGCCACAGGACGTCCACTGCTGAACATAGGCCTCCCCTAAAGATCTCCAATAAGACCGGGTGGTAGCGGCTTGCATCCAGCGCGAACCTGCGGTCTTAATGAGGTCGTCCGTCCACCTTGTGGGTGGACGTCCTACGCTGCGCTTGCCGGTACGTGGTCTCCACTCGAGGACTTTTCGACCCCATCGGTCATCAGTCCTCCGCGCTATGTGCCCTGCCCATTGCCACTTCAACCTGCCAATCCGCTGGGCTATATCGGTAACCTTGGTTCTTCTACGGATCTCCTCATTTCTGATTCGATCGCGTAGAGAAACTCCGAGCATAGCCCTCTCCATGGCTCGTTGGGCTACTTGAAGCTTACTAATAAGGCCCATAGTGAGAGACCACGTAGGTATTATGTGTGATTATTTTGAGCGAATTGCTTAAAATGTTTTATTTAGAAGAATATTATATTAAGTACAATACAATACTATATTAGCTACGATGAGATAGGTACTCATCGTTAGGGTAGAAATAGTTTAGGCACAGGAGAAATTATGTTCGAATGATAGTAAGCAATTAAAAACATGCAAGTGAAGCAAACAGAGGATTGCTTAGATCGCTGATTAATGTTGAGTAGTACATAGTACATACTATATGAAAATAAAATATCATTACAGCATTCAGAAGACAATATAAATAATAAATAGTAAATAATGCGCTGGAAAATTAGTGTCGGAGTACCAGCGAACAATAGTTCATGCAAGTGAGGCATGATGAGTATTATTTTGTTCACTGATGTTAATGATAATGTCGAATGATATATTTGAAATATTTGATGTCTGACAGATTTGTATATTTGTATAACCGTAGAGAAATAATAAACTATACTAGCTAATAACATTACTATTTTATATTTGATTTCTACGAGTACTATAGGTAGGGTAAGTAAGTACATACTACTTTTAGTACAGTAAATGTTAACGACAAAGAATTCGTTAAAGTATCTATCTTGGTATTTGTGTGACTAATTTAAGATGTTACATGTTTTAGTTGTTAATATTAGTGTACACAATAAAGAGTTTTATTTAACTATATGATGTTTAAAATGTAGGTACAGCAAACTGGAAGAAGTTTGGACCCCTAATAAGCGTGTGCGTGATGATATATTAAAAAACAAATATTACACTAAGTCAAGGATGTATAAGCATAGTTTTAAAAATATTGATTAGAATGTACTAAGATGACTATTGTCAGATAAATTGTACTGAATGTGCGTGAATGGAAATTATATTGATAAAACTTTCGAATTGTAATATTTTTAAATCTTGTAAAGTAAAATTAGACGTTACTTTTTGTAGTGTAAGCAAGAAGACAAACATACTATTTTGTATGATATCAATTAACAAATATAAATATTTATTTGATATTTTGTATGATATCAATTTACAAATATAATTATTTATTTAATATTTTGTATGATATCAATTAACAAATATAATTATTTAAACCTCTAAACCAAATTCGCAATGCTCTATATACCTACCTACATTTAATTTTCTAAATCTACATTTACGAACAAAAACTAGTTAATAACACAATAAAACAATCAATTTATCAGAGGGAACAATAATAGTTAAAAAGTGTCAACCGAAAAAGGCAGTCAAATGGCACAATATGATTATTGATTGCAAATTGGATCAGATTTGCCTCGGAAATAACAAGATTTTGGGGTAGATATTCCGATATAGATTTTTATTTTAATGCAATTGAATAAGTGAAATAATGATGACTCTCTTACCTATGACATTGTCGCAGGTTCTGTTCCTGGTCGGGCAAATACTTATAGATCATGAATTGATCATGAATGGCAATTGAAAAAAAATGAATTTATATTTCGGCTCTAAGTTTTTTAAAATTAATTTTGGCTTTGCCCGAGTTCCAAGAGTGTCAAGCGTAATTTTATTTATTTCTAATAATAGATTATTTTATTGGTTGATTATTATGTGTCCCAGATACAGGTTTTGCTAAGGTTGGGGAACCTAATATAGATAAAAGATAGCCAAAGTTTCCACCTCACAGAAAAATGTCATTATTTCCCTCTCTCCCTCTCTCGCTATTCAGAGCATTCTCGAAGCACAACAAGCATTTTTTACTGCAAAGTAAACAGCTTCGAACGACCCAACAGCTCTGTAAACTTTCCAAGTGCTCCTAAACAGAATATGCAATTACTAAAGCGAACTAGGTACTATAATATTACTTGGCTCCGAGACCGGAGTCCAAAAGCTACATTACCTAACTTTAGCCTGTTGTCTTATCTTGTACCTCCGTTTATTGCTGTGTAAGGCTTGCTACACAAATATTCAGGCCGGCAAAGTCACAGTACAAAGTCGGAACGACAAAACCGACTTAAAGTAGCTACTACGAGTACCTACGTTCGGCATTACTCGGTTTGTGCCGATCGGCACCGATTAGATGGTTCTTGCGGGTCCAGTTGGCTCAATTCGGTTTTCGTTTGATCGTGACGCGTCTCTCTGCGCGTTCATCTACACATATTCGGTTTTGCAACCCGGATTTGCCGAACGTGCCAGCTTCCGGCCGCCTGACCTAGCTTAAACCGATCGGCTTTGGATCGGCCTTTTCGCCTAAACATCCTTCTATACACACATATTAGATTTTACCACCCGATACATAGTGCTGATCGAGGTCGGCCCGTATATAAATGTTACAAACCTAAGGAATTTACGTAGTTGATACCAAGTAGGTAAAATACTCACAATTATACACAGCACAATGCGAGAATATTGTATGCGAGAAACTACCTATCTTTCCTCGCATATAAAAGGCGCCTTGTTTCTTAAATGTTCAGGAAAAGTACTACTAAATTGTGTTTATCCTAGATTGTATTTCCGAGATAGTTGTTCCAATTCTGTCGCGAAGTATTCGAGTAGATTTTAAACGGAACAAGCTATAAGAACAGATAAAGTACAATAATAGGTAATTAGGTAATATGTATTTCCATGCGTGTCCTGTTTTAACTCTACGGTAAGTACTAATTTTAACTAACTGCTATTGTAAATCTAATAAGATAAAGCTGTCTTAGTGACAGGAAAGTGGGGAAGACCGTGCGCTGCGCTGTTTGGTTGATCATAGTTTACATATCTTTCAATGTGGCTATATTACACATATATACTCGTATAGGCTTTGTTGTGAAAATTTATTAAAGGGAAAAAACATGTGAAGTGGATCGGAATTTATCGTTCAACCAACCTATATGATATATATGGTAGATGTAGTTGTCCTTTTGAAAACCAATTAAGCATAAAATTTCCTACCTTACTAACAAGCGGTCTCTGTATGTGGTTCCAGCAATAGTCACCCTTTGAAGTTTAAATAGATGACGATTCCAAATTCCGCCTTTGGGAGGCCTCTTTTGATTCACAAACATTTGCTTTTGGAATAGACAGTTTAATTTTGATTTCGTCAAAGGAGAGCGATTCAAGGGCTTACTGAAACGATTTCGGTAAAAAGGCAGCGTGATTTTTTCACGTAAAATAAGCGATGAGTTATATAAAATTTACAGTACAAAGAGGAAATTTATAAATATCGATTTGTTAAGTGTGTCGTACAATAAAACATCCAAATCGAATACACGCAAAAGCATCCGATCAGATTTTATGCCAGTTTTCCATTTTGTTGCATTGTCCAGTTTCGTTTCAGATAAATACATATATCTAAGTATTTGAAATATCAAGCAAGTATAACTATAAAGCAAGTTACTATTTGAAATATCAAGCAAACATAACTATAAAGCAAGTTACAAGCTAGCCCAACGAGCTATGGAGAGGACTATGCTCAAGATTGAATCATAAATGAGGAGATCCGTGGCCGAATATATAAGTCAGTGACATAGCCCAAAGAATTAGCAAGTTAGAGTGGTACCAGGCAGGGCACATAGCGCGGAGACCTGATGGCGATTGGAGCTGCAAAGTTCTCGAATGGATATTAATTAAAGTATAGCACAGGTATTACTCACGTTTGGTTTTAATAGATTACTGCTAGTATAGTTTCGATCGCATTTGGCAATCTTTTTAAAGATTGGAGTACTAGCACGCGGGCTCGTCTCGCATAGCACTTTCAGCCGCTTTCTGCGGTGCCCAAGTCCGGTAGGCTGTAGAAGCCTCAGAGGCCAACAGCTTTAAGTCATTCATAAAAAAAAAACGCATAGCACTGCAAGCCGCGGCGCACAGCGCTCGCGATGATCAGCGTTGCGGTGCGGGGGTAGGGGCGGCAGCGGGCAGAGCACGAGTATGTTGTAGCACCGGCGCGCACTGAAGATCTTCCTCGTCGGTATCCCGGTATCCCTCGGGAATACTACAGCACGCCGAGCTCACTACGTCTCCACCAGCCCAGCGGTTAAATTCCTTGGTTTCTGGCAAACACGGCTTCCAAGTCCAAGTAGATTTCATTCCCCGTCTCTATTGAAGAAGAAAATGTGCAAAAACCACGCGGAGAGTAAGACGTCCACCGACTAGGTGATCAGGCGACCTAATTAAGGCCGTATGAAGGTGCTGGATGCAAGCTACTTCCTATAGATCTTATTGGAAATTTATAGAGGAAGTCTATAATTCTACATCCAGCAATGTCCAAAGGCTGAGATGAAGATGATGATGAATTTGATTTTTGAACCTACTTTCGATTTATTCAATTTTGTTTTGATATTTAAAAATTTGGAGACAGCCAACTTTATCACCTAGGGGTATAAAAAAAGACTAAGACCTATTCTCAGACCTATCAAATATACAAATAAGTCATAGCAATCCTTCTAGTCGTTCCGGAGGAGTTTGGTTACAAGCACAAGAGAAAATAAGCGAAATCGTAATACATATTTACAACCCCGCATACAAACTGGTTTACTTCTGTTACGACAGCTGTACCATTTTGCGCAGAGATCAATGTAGAAAATAAAGCAGTTTTATCTATTTCCCCCGTATTTCATAGGTACCTCGCTCGTATCTCACGTCTACGGTCATCGCTCTACAAAATATTGAAGAGCTTACCACACAAATTATTTAAGGTTTAATGATACTAAAGTTCTCTAAATGAAAATAAAATTGTGAAGAAAAGGCCAATATGACGTGGGATTTTTAAGTGCAGCGTAATTACTTATATTAATAAAAATTGCACTTGCATGATGGTAAGCAAAATTTTAAAATTTTGGATATTTTGTTGATACGAGTACGTGCCTTTCTTTTCAGGTACGTTGCGTACTTAAGTTATTTTTAATTTAGGTATCCATGTTTTCAATTAAGGCAATTGACTGACATAAGTAGCATATTTTTCAACATAATAGTATTTTTAAATAAATGCACGAAATAAACAATTTTCTTAGCAACTGCAACAAAAAAGCTAAGAAAATGTCGCTTAGATCGGTGAAATTTTACTTTCATCAATCAATTATTGTACTACTTGAAAAAAAATTTCACCGTAAATGATTTGAATAAAAAGTATGTATATGTATTCTAGCTTAGTTAAGGTCTATTATGTCAACATTGTTTTGGTCGAATAAAAATTTAATTATTTTATTTAATGATGAGTTATAACTGATTTAGTTCATTATCCTTGTGTGTGCAACATAGCGCATGATATTACGAATAGATGTTAGGTTTTCAAACTGTGCAGCTCTGAGTCAAAATTAGCAAAAAAAGGCCCGCGAAATGCCGCAGTTGTGTTAAAGAGCCTGTCACCAATAAATCTGAGATAGTGATTTAGTTACATAAAAGCCTAGCTGAGCAGAGAATAACCTTGACAGTTTTAGCTAATTAACCCATGTCGTATATTTTCTGCTGTTCTGTGATTTTACCGCCCGCTCTCTGGCTATAAGTACACGTTATAAATGGTTCGTTCGCCCGTTCTCGATGATTGCATTATACCGACGTGAACTATATCAGGAGATTTGTGTTTATGGTGAAACAGCTCTACCTAGAGATTTATTTGTTTTTCAAATAGTGCAGATATCAGAAAAATATAAAACCAAGAAAATAAGATATTAAGTTTTTTACATACTGTTTCGATCGGTATCTGAAGGTAAGCCTATGTTCAAAAGTGGACTATTAAAGACTGTCGGTACGTAATATTCATGCAAACGACTTAATAAATAATAAAATAAAATATCTTTAAAATATCTTCAGGCATTACAATGACCCATATGCTGAATTAAATTTGACATAAACATATAAAAATAATAATAAAAGTGAAATAAAATATCACAGTCACAGTCATTTTCGGTTCGCACTCTGATGGAGCGTTATCCATGATTTAAAAATCGGACTTCCTAGGTAGTCTCCCAAACAATGCAGTATCTCGTTTTTGGAACGTCTCAACCCAGCCCAGAAGGAAGCCTGACTCTAGACCTGATGACAGCAAAGAAGTCCGGAACCCGCGCATCGGCGAACATGCATGCGAATACAATATATTCTTAAAATGATTTTGTTTTATACAAAAAACATGTCAGAGCTATTTTTTATTTGACTTTTCATGGAAATCTGAACGTCAAAATTGGTACAAAACCAAATACATCCGTGTACAAAACACAATGAAACTAATTTCATGAAAAAATAAAGCTGGAAACATACTGTCGGATGCGGCTGACGGACGCGGCTGACGACGGTCGCGACTTACTCGTAGCAGTGTGCACAGTCTTTGAGTCGTTGCTTGCGGACGACGCGACGCGCAGTGTGACTAGAATCAGTATTTTAATAATCTTGTGGTATATTTATTGACTTTTTTTGATATCTCGAATATCATTATTTTTGTACGTATGTTTGCGGAGGTCGGTATTTTTGAGTATGTTTGGAAACATTTTTAGCGAGTTCAATTTTAGCGAGGAATTTTTGGTGGAAAACAGTGATATTATTTTAGGTGCTTCGGTGTTTTTGTAAAATTTCATCTGGTCACACTACGAACGCACGAACTGTATCTTACTTATGTCCGATAGTTGGCACGGTTCAGTGTACATTCATTATCTAGATACCTATCAGGCGCGGCTGTCAGTCGCGTCCGTCAGCCGCGACCGATAGTGTGTTTACAGCTTTAGTCAAACGAATAGTAAACACTTTTATAGAAGGTTTCATTCCAATCGAAATTCTAAAATGACTCCCAACAATGCAGAAAAATGCTGAATCGAAATATTTTCATATTCAGAAAAAAGCTTTTACCAGCTATATTCCTAAAATTCATGTCAGTCATTGTCTGCGTAGTTAGCTTACAGTTCATTGTTCTTAGAATTTATTACAGACCATAAAATAATTGGTAGTGCCAGTGCACGTAGATAGCATTACTTTCACATTTCTTACAATGGTGTTTTAAATTTAGTTTAAATTTAGCGCATTCATTCTCAACCTTGAAAAAGTAACAGGTAATCAAATACGCTCTCTTTACTCGTATATTTGCATAAAATATGTAAGTGTAAAGAGTGATATAGTTTGTATTCTCCAGGGAAATTTATTTCGAGCACAACATTCGCGAGATTAGTATAGAGACCTCGAGGTGGGATTAATCAGACCAAAAGGCCGTTATCAAAGAAACGTGTGAATGAGAGATAAAAGAACCAGCATCCTCTTTCCGCCGTTCCCCTTCAGTGTATATTGAAACGTTCATAAAATACAAAATGTTACCACTATATAAAAGTCCATTGGCGCTATTCAATCGACGGAAAATAATTGTGTTCACAGTCATTTTGCTCGTAAATTGTTTGTGGTCCGCGGAATACGATGCGTTTATGGTTATGCAGTCCGGATTTCAGTTAACTTATATGTGTATTTTACCTATCTGTATAATAGGTATTGTGCTTGGGTAAAGCAAATTATCTAGTCGTAAATGTTTTCTAGTCTTTCAAAGAAATGATTGGAAACTCTTCCACCTTTGTGGATGTCGCTTCTAAATTATGCTTGCCAGTTGGTTATCTCTACTCAAGAACCTTATTAAATACTAGCGACCCGCCCTGGCTCCGCACAGGTGTATTATACATATAAAACTTTCTCTTGAATAAAAAAACCACATCAAAATCCGTTGCGTAGTTTTAAAGATATAAGCATACATGGGGACAGACAGCGGGATGCGACTTTGTTTTGAACTATGTAGTGAAATGATATCCAACGCCTAAATGTCGAGGAACAATGCCGTGTGTAACAAATGCTTTCCTAGAAATTACCCATTTTATCAAGACTCGTCTGTTTTGGGCTCTTTCCTGTTCTGTGATCTGAATATTCTACTATGTTCCACTTTAGCTTGACTAACTAAGTGGCTGCTTAAGGCAGCGTGCAGAAAACTGCTTTCTTTCATCTATCATTCACGAATTGGCATTTGTCGATGACTGACCTGTGATATCATGGGTAAATGCGAACGGAATATATTTTTATTATATGACTTAGGTATTTAATGTTCAAAAATTGTAGGTCCCGGTTGTTTTAACCGTTTAGCCATGTCAGAGGTCTTCAGGCGCCCTAGAAAAACTGACACCAGGGCTAGCCACTAGGCTTATACGAACTTACTTAATGTTCAAAATAGATTATTGATCATCATTATGTGATACGTTATTTTATTTGATATCAATTTATAAAAAATGTTAGAACACTTGTTTAGAACACAAGAGAAAGGTAGCTGATGTTCGATCAAAATAATGATCAAAAACACCATGTTTATAGTAAAACAAAGAAAAGTAGCATTCATTAAAAATCACGCTTGAAAAATCTAATTATTCGTGCAAGTTCATAATTATATTTGTATTACAACACCAGCAGATAATTTGTGTCCTTTTGTAGAGTTATTAAAGAATCTCTTAGTGAAGAGTCTAATAAAGCCCGGCCATTCTTGTCTGGAGAAAGCAATATGATTTTATAGAAACACCACTAGAGATTTGCAGCGGGTAGGCTTGTAAGTTGGTGTTTTAGATTACAGAGGAATATACCCATTTCACTGTTTTAAATATATGGTATATAATAATCGGCCAAGTACGAGTCGGACTCGCGCACGGAGGGTTCCGTACTGTATGGGAGCTCCCCTTAAATATTGATTTAATTATTTATTATTGAAGAGAAAATAAAACTAAATATTCCGTGAAAATTTCAAGCATCTACCGATAAACGTCTAAAAAATCAGGTTTGTTGTATGGGAGCCCCCCTTAAATATTTATTTTATTTTCTTTTTAGTATTTGTTGTTATAGCGGCAACAGAAATACATCATGTGTAAAAATTTCAGCTGCCTAGCTATCATGGTTCATGAGATACAGCCCGGTGACAGACAGACAGACGGACAGACGGACATCGAAGTCTTAGTAATAGGGTTCCGTTTTTCCCTTTGGGTACGGAACCCTAAAAATCACTCACATTGTGTTTCAAACAGTTCTACTTTCGACTTTAGTTTCGATCGCTGTAGGTTGCTTTTGTCGTGATTCAAGTAGTGCAAGCACCACACTGATAACTTCATAGCTACCTATGTGATATTTTTTCTATGGGGTAAACACTGAAATCTCCAAAAAATAAGATGCTTCATACTTTACACAGTTTAGAGAGTTTCGACAAAATCAACAAATAAAATTATAAAAACAGATACTATCGCGATTTTGGTTTGATTCCATAGTTACAGTTTTTTTATAATGACGAGCATTACATGTGTGTAATTCTGTTAAGAATATAACAAGGATGAAAACAACAGTTTGTAGAGTCTATAATGAGACATTTTACCAAGGGTTTTATTTCATTAGTGCATCGAGCAGGAAAACCTGCGAAGTCAGCAAATAGTTATCCGTGTTTGTTACTTAATCAAAACAAAACAGAACCCTGAAATCGTAATCGCTGGTCACTCTGTATAAAAATAACGTTAGATGTAATTTAAATTTCATAATAGCACATCCTGTTGAATAATGAAGGAAAAATATTGACTCCTCCGAAAGATCTTTTCTTAGAGATTTTCCTTACAGATAGACGTAAAGTAAGTACGGCTGTACATTACGAACCGACGAAGGAAGATTATGGTCGATGATAGCGGCTTAGCAAAACTGATGAGGTATTTTTCCACTTTGAAGTTCTTAAGGCACTTTTGATAGAATATTTTACAACTTTAGGGATACAAAACGCTTTCATTTCTCTTTGTGTGTGATACGGGAGTCAGAAGTTTTTCAAAGAGCTTAGAAATATTGAAATTGCTTTGAGATATTTTGCTTCTTTAGACATATTGTTGGAAGGAAATCTTTGATCGTCGTCATTGTTAGGTAAATACAGCTTTTTGCGCGATAGATGTCACGGTGTTAATATTTTTCCTACTTACAAAAGCTAAGTAGCGTAAGTAGATAGAGAATAATCTTTATTGATTCACATTCACACATACATAAAACAGAAAATAGAGAAAAATAGATGCTATAACATGACAGTGAAGCACTAACTAAACTTGTGAAATGTTTTGTAATTATGTTATCATGTAACTGACAAACTGTTTGTCTTTATGATAATAAATATCTTTAAACCTAAACCTGAAGCAACCGGCGGCCTTATCACTGAAAGTGCTTTCTTCCAGTTAAGTAATATTGTCGAGTAATTTCTTATCAGAAATAGTGAAAAGAATAGACGCATTTTAATCACAATAGTGTCGTATGTAATATTCTTGCAACACCTTATTTAAAAGAGTTTTATTTCGAGTACGAAACTACGCAACTCATATTCAAGATTTAAACATTATTTCCAAATATAACTAATATTTATAAATTAACTTAATAAATTGTAATATTAGCAACCTTAAATACGTGGTATGATATTAAATGATACCACAATGTGCCTTCATACACAATCAAATTTATCAAAATCATAGGTTGTCCTAAAGTTTTATCTATATGTATAATTCAGGCGCTGCGTAGATAAATTGGTATAACCGGACTGTAGAGCCCCTGGTGGCTTTTTGGCCGTTTCAATCATTACCCTTAAAATTTCCCTGTTTATACAGCCGGCCCTTTAATTTGAACGGGGACACGACACCAGTTGAAAAGTTGTAACGACCTCGGTGCAGTCAAGCGAGCTAATTTAGCAATCTAGTGGAATAAACCTTTACGTTGTAAAGCTGAAAATGTGTTAGCAGAAATTAGTTAGTTTCGTACGTCTAGAGGTACAACTTTCACAATGCTAGAAATCGTGATAAAAATCAGCTGTTTAATATTTTTTTCGAAGAGCGATGCCGCACAGAGTTTGAACTGATTTACGATAAAAAAGATATTTAAAATCTGAGTAGTGTAGATTTGTTCTGGTAATTGGCTAATCAGGCCAACACAAATCTTGATACTTTATTACAACAGATGACGGCACTCGTCTGTAAAAAAATCCAAAAGAAATTGAGATGATTTTTATCTCTTTGAATTAAATCTACGATCGGGGGAAAATCCTAGTCTCATAATAAATCGAACTCAAACATTCAAATCGTTTGTTTTTAGAAGAAAAATGAAGTAATGTAATTTCAGGAAAAAGAAATTACCTTCTACGAATATTGAGTTTAGGTTCTCGTGTAACATCGGCCATTCGTTTGAAGATAAAATTATTTTATAATTCATGTGCTCATCTTTACTTTGTTTTGATTTTTGAATACTTTATTGTTTTAGAACTACAAAAAATCAAGTTATTGATTATTATAATGTTTAAGTTATACAATAGTGGTTTGTTTTTCAAAGCGCAGTTACTTTCAGAGGTAAATAAATACTTTTGATGAATTGTTACAAAAATATAACTTTTTAAATACAAGTTTTTGAGAACTTGGATATCATGTAGAAGCAAAGTGCTAGCCAAGACAAGTAAAACGAGCCCTAACACGACGAGTCTATCTTGTTTGGTACAGACGTTCCTATGGCCACCTTCCGACTTCATATTATTGCACTGTCACGCAATACACATATGCGTGCCAAATTGCAGCTCAATCGGAAACCGGGAAGTTTCAAATTTATCTTGCAAGATTCCACTCAAACTTACATACATACATAGGTACATCCATTGCAAGTTAAATAAAAGCTTGTAATATCAATTGCGGAATTGAGAAAAAACAATCAGCTGTTCCACACAAAAATCATTGACTGTCGAGAAAATATATGGATCAGCTGATTTTGCGATTTTGTGTTTGGTCTCATAGTAAAAAGCATATACTTACACCCCTGAAAGTCCCTGGTCTAAAATACCAATATTATGTGAAAAACAACAAAATATTTTTATTTGAATAGATAAAGGGTGAATCGTGGCTTGGCGCGGTCATGAGCATCAATATAGAATTTAAGTAAAATTTTCACGTCAGTGGCTCAGACCAAATAAAAGATTTTTTTGTTTGGTCAGACCAAATAAAAAAATCTTTATATCTTTGATGTCAATGGTTATAAGCTTGCTATAAAAATAATATACTAACTCGAGAGACGGACATTGCACTAGTTATTGTCAAAAACTTTTAATCGGATTAACTTTGAAGCTATTTTGGCTCGGATGACACGTTAATTTGTAGGTGTCGGCTGGTGAACTATTGTCAGAGGTTTTCGTGCAAACGTGATATAATAAGTCTTTCTACGAAATCGAATCAAGAATGAAAAGATTCGTAGAACATCCAAAGATACTGATACTTAGCAAGTGGAAATGACAGTGGGCAGGGCACATAGTTTGTAAAGAATTGATTTCCATTTGAGACCATGTACCAGCAAGCACAGCGCAGAACGTTCACCGACAAGATGGATCAATGACCTGATCAAGACCGCAGGAACACGATGGATGCAAGCCGCTTCCAATCATCCGTTTTGTTAGAAATGCATAGGCATAGGTCCAGCAGTGCACATCCGGCTGATTATGAGGACGATGACGATAATGTTGCATCGAGACGACATGTCTATAGATTTGTAATAACGTACAATGGTGTATTTTAGCTACTTTTAACAGGTTTCATCAACAGGGTTTGAATCATGGTATTGATTGCATGAATGAAAGTTGGCCTATATTTCAGATCTACCTAAAGATACTCTTCACCTCAACAATATGGATTCTAATCCAGATAGTGATCAATCATAGTCTGAGAAAATAAATTGTGCGGTAGTAGGTAAAGCTAGCTACGACATTTTTCTGAGCGGAGATTGCTACGGGCCGCTACGGAACTGTCTACAAGCCGCTACGACGTCGGCGCTACGACAGCGCTACAGATTGGTCAGTAAGATAGAAATAATTTCTTAACCTCGAAAGTCCTGTGTTTTATAACAGCAGTATAGGTATTCATATCCAACCGAGATTAAAATTAACGGGATTTCTTAGATTTTTTTATTTAACGGGGAATTAATTCGGAAAATAAAATTGATATATTCGATCCTTATCCTTACTTATAATTATTACATAGTATAAAACAAAGTCGCTTTCCGCTGTCTGTCCCCATGTATGCTTATATCTTTAAAACCACGCAACGCATTTTGATGCGTTTTTTTTTAATAGATTGAGTGATGCAAGAGGAATGTTTATATGTATAATACAACTGTGCGAAGTCGGGGCGGGTCGCTAGTAATATTGTAAATCCGAAAGTGTATTTGTTGGTTTGTTACTCTTTCACGCAGCAATAGAGTTGACATCGATATACGTTCAAAGGTCGGAAAGTGACATGGGTTACTTTTCATCTCGGGAAAATTAAATGTTCATATATGGCATAAAACAAAAATTAAATAACCTCACATGCGAAGCCACAAATAAGAATAAAACAAATTTATCAAAGCTAACTTTTGCTTTGAGATACTTATAAAACGTACGATTTATGCAATTCAATAAGTACTCAAACTTAGAAAATGCGCAAATTACAGCTACCTATGTAATAATGCACAACTGCAAAATCATCATACTGCCCTAGGACGCGTAGCTGTTGCACATATTTAAACACCTTTGACACTCAGAAAGGTGATGAAATTACATATTTAATGGGTTTTTCTATCAACGTAACGTATAAATAACTGAAAATTTAACATTCCAGCCACGTCTTTAATCCGCCAAGTGAAATAACTCCGTGGATATAACACGCATCCGATGTATATATGACGCAGTTAATTAACGCTAAAAGCCGAAAAGTAATCCGGAAACACAAGGAAGGCGTAAAGTGAAATTTAAATTGTTGCCAACAAATACGCTTCTGTCGTGTGCGAGCTAACTTTCGTTTGCGGTCGCTTTTTAAATCAAAACTTCTAAAAGGTTTGCGTATGGTTTGGCAAAACGTTTGGTTTTCATTGAAATTTTCCGCTATAGACTCCGGGATCCGTACTATTTATTAACATCATTTTTACTTTTGGATGACTGTAATGATATTATGTATTGCTAATATACGTAAGCTATTTACGCTTAGCTGTAAAACCGTGGTGGTCTAGAGGTAGTGACACCCGCCTTACAATCGTGAGGTAGTGGGTTCAATCCCGATCCCGTACCAATGAGTTCTTTGGAATTTATGTACGGAATTTCACACCGCTGGCTTATCGGTGAAGGAAAACATCGTGAGGTAACCTGCATACGTTCCTTGAAGAAATTCGATGGCGTATGTGAATCCACCAACCCGCACTGGGGCAGCAGTGGAAACGGCCCAATCAGCCTTTGTGGGTAGGCTTACGTCCTGCAGTGGACTATTAAAGAGGCTGGTACAGTACAGTATAAACGTTTAGCAGCAAGTAGTACCCGTTGATCAAGTGACGCACGTGATAACCATCGTATCCTCAACCGTGGGCCTTGCTGTGTAAGCGCTCTGACGTTCGGCTTCGCTTTCCCTCCCGCTCGCTCTCGTGGCGTGAGTAACTGGCGCGAGCAGGAGAAAAAGCGAAGACGAACGTAAGAGCGCTTACGCAGTAAGGCCCCGTGTCTGAGAGAAGAAGGCGACTCTCTACGGCATGCCGCTGCGTGCTCTATGTTTGCTTGCAGAGCGTTTCGAAATGTTCACTTTCGTTGTTAGACGTTTCTGTTTCAGTCATAGGACGTCTCCTGCTAGACAAAAAACATCCCCCATAGATCTCCAATAAGACCGGTTTGAAGCGGCTTGGCATCCGGCGCAATCTTAAGGTTTTAATGAGGTCATCCTGCGTTGCGCTTGCCGGTACATGGTACTTGAGAACTTTTCCACTCCGTGCTATGTGCCCTGTCCATTGGCATTTCTACATGCCAATCCGCTGGGCTATGTCAGTAATTCTGGTTTTTTGTACTTGATAAACATAGGCTTACCAAACAAAGGGAATTGAATTTGTAATTTACTTAACGGGCCTTTTTGGTAGTCTACTAGGTGAAAATGGGCCTACCAAAGAAATACTTAATACTTTATTTATATATGCAAGAAAAAATTGCACAAATAAATTGAAGAATAAATATATATTATTAAATAAATATTGTAAAATTAATACAATAGAACCATCCACCACCTGCAACTTGCAACTCTTACGTTGTATATAAAGAATAGTTTCCAGTAGTCCACTAATTAGCAGTAGCTTCACTAATTTGCAATAGTTTCACTAATTTGCAGTAGTTTTACTAAACAAACTATTGCAGGTTTAACTTGCCAAGTACCCTCGTACAAGTTAAACCTGCAGTTGGGCTCTCAGTGAGTTAGGTTGTGTCCTCATTTGTTAAATAAAGGCATTTTTAAAACAAATTGAACCATTAAAATAAATCTAAAATTGCCACAGACAGGGAGCCACAAACAGGTGATCATTATAAGGTCATCTCCGATTAAACATGCGTTACCTAGATGTATTAAATGTTTCAGAAAGAGTTTGATTCAGATCATCATTACGAACAACTTTTTCTATGAGGCCAACCTAAAATCCGAGAAATTAAATTCCGAGAATTCCGAGTTGCGATTTTGTATAGGACAGCTGTTTTTAAACGGTTTTCTTTTTTCGAATCTTTTACTATGCCATTTATCTAAGTCTTATATGTGCCAATCTATCACAAAATAGTTTGAAATACATTTTCTTGCTTGATTATACCGAAAAAAGAAAAAGTGAAGAAACAGTCTTACCTTTCCGTTTTCTACTACAAAGTACATAATTCAAGTTCTGGACGTCTCTAGTGAATCCTCGAGAAAGTTACGTTTGTTGCACTCAAACAGAATAATTAGAAGGCGTGTTTAGAAAACTCTAAGTTAGTTTTCTTCGACCGGATAATAGTTGTTATTCGTAGCTAGGCTCCGGTAGAGCTAAATTCGAATTTTGAGAGTTTTCGTTGTGTTGTAATGGTTTTAGATTTTTTGCATTGGTTATTAGGGTTCCGCAGTACAATGAGGAACTCTTATAATTCCTTTGTGTCCGTCCCCATGACACAAAGTCTTATATCTGCTTGTATATTATAAGTAAAGATACAATTGGCAGCAGAAACAAACAAAAACTATGTAATTTATTAGCTAGGAACATGACGATGTTACACAAAGAAATGTCTAGTATGTATTTTATACTCACAGGAATAAAACCTAATCAACGACGCAGCATTTGTTTGTTGTGTACACCACAATAGTGTTTTTAAACCTTTGTTGTGGTAGAAATGGAAAAGAAAACAAACGCTCATATATAATGCTTTGTTTTCATTACTGTAATGGCTAATAAATAGCTGTAAGTAATACTTTCAACAAGACGAATGGATAAGGGATGCAGTCAATGTTCATTCGAAGTTATGAATGTTACGATCCCGAATTGAGATTTCTTAATGGTGCAAGATGTAAATAACTACCAACGATGCTTTGTTCCTCAGGGGATTTGTTGAGGTAAAATATGTCTGAGTTATTTATACAGAATGCATCCTTTGTCATGCCACGGAGCGAGTGTTTTGGTACCCGCAATATAATATATATTGAATTGAATTGACCAAGTGCGAGTCGGACTCGCGCACTGAGGGTTCCGCACCGTGTGGAAACCCCCTTAGTAAATTTTATTTTAATTTATTAATTATTTTTGAAAGGAATATACCACTTAATATTTGAAGCATCTTCCTGCTTTATTTTATTTTAATTAATTTATTTTTAAAGTGCATATTAAACCGAATATTCTGTGAATATTTGAAGCATCTACCTGTCACCGTTATTAATATCTAGCGAAAAACGTATAAATATACAGGTTTATTGTATGGGAGCCCCATTTAAAAATTAGTTTTATTCTATTTTTAGCATTTGTTGTTCTAGCGGCAACAAAAATACATCATTTGTGAAAATTTCAGCTTTCTAGCTATTACGGTTCACGAGATACAGCCTGGTGACAGGCAGACGGACAGCGGAGTCTTAGTAATAGGGTCCCGTTTATACTTTTTGGGTCCGGAACCCTAATTATTTAGTACTGGAAAGTTGACATACGTTGATGGTACGTTATATAGTGAGCATAGTAGAGCGTATCGTATTGTTTAAAAATACTAATACTTTTCTAGCACGGTCATGATCTGTACTGTGTACTGATCACTGGACAGACAACTTTAGTGTAACTCTGTTTAACTAACATACTGCGAAAAATCAAGCACAATGTTAGCTAGAAGTTCATATCTCGTTAGCATTTTTATGCAAACATGGTAAAAACCTTTTTACTTAGATTTGAGTGAACTAACAATTAATTACTGGAATATTCTATTTTACTCAAACCAATTATGTTTCCAACTTTACCTGAAAATATTTTGCTTCTCAATATTATAATATGCAAAATATGTTAATTTCAAAATATCAAATACTGTAGGTATAATCTCTGTTTACAGGAGAACCCCCTTTGGGTTGTCCTGGGTCAGCTTGTTTTTTTATATTTACTTGATATTTACAGTTTTTTGAGTTTACGAAAATTGATTCAGCGGTAACTATTAAACAATGTTATAGAGTTACACACACCAAAAATAAATATTTTCTTTGATTCTCAAATCAACAACTCTTAAAAACATAAAATTCATTACAAAATAATTCTATGTAATAGCCAGTCTTTATACGAAAGTGTATCAAGTACCTGTGTTATATAATATACAAAAGTGCATCACGTAAGCTACAAGCAAGTAAGCTGTAAGCAACAAGATTGATTTGCTGCAGCAAATCAATCTTTTTGCTAACCGAATCAAATTATTCCTGTAATTTGAAAAGATGACAGCGAAGCTTTTTTGTTCCTACGTATCTCAGGTAAAATTTAAAAAAAATGCCGAGCGAGGAAATAGCGTTTAAATTGTATGCTCCTTTTATAATTCCCTAACAGCTACAGCTTTAGCAAAATAACCCTCGTTAACATTACACTGAATTGTACGAAATACCAGAATTCCTATACCAGTAGGAAGTAAGTAATAAATTCGTGCCTTTACTTGCGTTCTGTGACGCTGAATGTTAAGTTAATGTTAAGTTAAGGTTTATAACCACATACCTACTAAATGTGGATCTACAACAAAATGCGTATAAAAAGCTACCCAGCTTTGTAAGTGTTTTGTTGTAGAGCCGCATTTTTTTGTTGTACGTGGCATTAGTACATAAGTATTATTACGCTGGATTAGAATTTTACGACCGTCTGAAGCCTGTTTGATAGGGCTAAACGGGTTTAACAGGAATAAATTAAATTAAATTAAATTAAATTAAATTAAATTAAATTGTATTTATTGAGCCATTAAAACGGACATGCCAATTACATCATAACTCACATATTACATTAAAACACTAAAATTATCTTAAAAGTTAATAGGATGTCACAAAAATAAATGTCAAAATAATAATAAAGCAAAAACTATACTTAAATGTTAAAATAATAAAAGAGCAAAAAATGTCAACAAAATTAAACTAATAAAAAAAAAAAAAAATAAGAACACACATTAATAAAACTACACAAAGTCAAGAGTCAATACTAAGGTCCGCATCCGTTCCCTCGCGCCCAGCCCACTGATCCAGAAGGGATTCGCCATAGACTAGGAGCGATGCAACAATTTGCTTCCAGTCATCAACAAATAAATCTATTTCGGTGTTAGCAGCAAGGAGTGCATTGAGGTGGCGACGGGAGCGAAGTAAGGGCGACATAGAGCGCGCAACCGTGCGACTGCTATTGACATAAAAAAAGGTCATGCGGCCGTCCGCGCCTGTTTACTGGCTCTCTGGGCTCGTTTGGCACAAATAACGAGCACAGGAGGTTGTGCAGGTCCGTAGAGTCAACCATCCCCCTGAGCACTTTGCAGCACATAGTGAGCTGATCGACCGTACGCCTCACCTCCAACGAGTTGTAACCGAGTTGACCGAGCAGGAACTTGGTCGGATACATGTATGGATAGTATCCGTAGACCTTTTTGTAGAGCGATCTCAAGAAGGCTTTTTGCACCTTTTCGAGCATACGCGTGTAGGTGACGTGATGAGGATTCCATACGCATGCAGCCGACTCTAGTTTACTTCTTACCAATGTGTTGTACAAAGTTTTTATGACTTGCGGGTTTTGAAAGTCTCGAGCATTTCGGAGAACAAAGCCTAGACGACGGAAAGCCTCCTTCGTGAGATCGGTAATGTGCTCATGAAATGTCAGTTTTCGGTCAAACTTGACCCCCAAATCTTTGATGGCATATACTCTGTTAATAGGCAAATTATTTAGTCTATAGTCAAAATGGATGGGTTTCTCTTTACGGTCAAAAGTCATAGTATTACATTTACTAATATTGAATGTCATTTTATTTAATACGCTCCATTGAAATATGTTATTAATGTCATGTTGTACTTTAATACAGTCCTGATAGGAATTTATTTCTAGGTAGAGTTTTAGATCGTCGGCATACAACAAACATTTGGCGTTACTCAAGACTCTCGTTATCTTATAAATTATTATTTGAAACAACAAAGGTCCCGTAATGGAACCTTGAATTATACCGGATCTAGTAAGGTATGGGCTAGACTCATGCGTACCGTGCTTAACGTATTGACCTCGGTTTTTCATAAGGTCTGCAAAAAAACGTAGTAAACCTGGGCTAAAGCCGATGTCACAGAGCTCACGAAGCAGTATATCGTTATCGATTTTGTCGAAGGCTTTCTGAAAATCAAAATAGATAACATCGACTTGTGATCCTCTATCCATAGCACTGGATATATAGTCAACAAGGCACAGCAAGTTTGTATTAACTGAGCGCCCCGATCTGAAGCCGTGCTGCTCTTCGCCTATTTGATGTTTCACCTGTCTGTATATTTCTTTATGCAAAATGTATTCGAATATTTTAGCTGGCGCGCAAAAAAATTGCTATCGGTCGATATTCTTCAACCGATGTAGTTTTACTACATTTAGGAATAGGGGTCACTCTGGATAGTTTCCATTGTTTGGGGTACTTCCCATGTTTGAGAGACAGATTCAAAATATGGCCCAGTGGAGATGCCAAATATCTCTTACCTGCCTTTAAAACAAAGCTAGGCACACAGTCAGGACCAGGTGAACTACTTAATTTTAATTTGTTAAAACCACGCTCAACATCAGCTGAAGATACAGCAGGCACACTAACATATCCACCGAGATAACCTTGCTCAGAGCATGCGTCAACGTTCAACTCAGGCATGTCGTCCAAGAAGACACTTGAGAAGTATTTCGCGAAAGCTTCCGCAGCTTCTACGCCACTATGCATTTTGCCATCATATGATACACAAGGTTCAAACCCACCCTTGGACCGAAGATTGTGGACATGTTTCCAAAAATGCTGGGGCTGCAATTGTAAGTTTCGTTCAATCTGAGTCATATGTGATTTGTAGGCGTCGGAGATCCTATGTTTTAAATTAGAACGCAAATCTGAAAACAATTTGTAAGTCGTGCTACATTTCGTGCTTAGCCAAGCTCTATGTAACTTAGATTTACGACGAATATCTTTTATAATGCTCGCATCATACCACACGGGGTACCTGCTATGATTAGCTAGACGCCTATTCTTTTTAGGTACCGATAAATCAAACAAATTGTAAATCGTATCGTAAAAAGCATCCGTAGCTGTACACACGTCAGAGGAATCCATCACGGGAGCCCAGGAGGTCTCCTCAAGCAACGAGTTAAAAAGAGGAATATCCATTTTATTAAAATTCCAGTCGCGCGAGGATTTTATGTTGCTCGGCTGTAGTTTACTCGAACTAAGAGTCTGGAGTCGCAAGGCGAGCGTTATCTCGAGTGCGGGGTGGTAGAGCGCGTCAAGCGGGACGAACCCGTCTGTAGCGCGCTGCACGCGCACCGGCCGCGCCGCCCCGTCACTGCACTCCTGCGCCAACACCACGTCAAGGATCCCACCGTGTGAATTAAATACATCATTATAGTCAAATAAATTACAGTATGTCAGGAAATAACCATAGTAGTGTTTGACATTATTTGAGGCACTATTCATGTTGAGGTCGCCAATAATAAGCAGTTTACAATCAGAATTACTCAAAAAGGTTTCTATATTGCTAAATAAATTAATATAAACTGAGTCATTCGCTTTAGGCTTAATGTATACTACACAAACGTTAAATGTTTTGCTACGGTACGTGAGAGAAGCCCACAAATCTTCGCCGAGGTCAGACTCGAGCTCAGGTCGGCGGCGCACGGTGATTCCTGGTCTTGCGGCGAGCAAAACACCCCCACAAGGCGTCGCGCGGTCCCTTCGGAGGAGAGTCCAGCCGTCCGGCGCCACTTCAGCATCCTCCACCGAGCCGTCGAGGAAAGTTTCCGAAGCTGCCACGAACAGGTGATCGGAGAGTAACATGCTGGCATACCATGAACGGAGTTTAGTCTTCAGGCCGCGAACATTTTGGTAAAAAATGTTAACGGACTCCTTACCTTCAGCGGCACGCAGATCACTGCGTGCCGAGTCCGCGACGAAATGATGGATCGTCCGAGGTTGGGCGGCGCTGTCGGTAGTTGATCCATTTTTTGACCCGCGCGTTCTCCGGCCAAACATTAATAGAGAAACATTTGTCGAAACAGTCTTCCGGAACGCCTATCTTAAAAGACTTGTAACTATTATTGGTCTTAAGTTGCTCTACTGTAATGGCTCTTCCCGGGCAGAGCTCGCCCAGATATTCTTTGATCTCATCCAATCCTGACAGCATATTCCATAGGTGGAAATATTTCCGAGATTCAGCTGCCCTTAACGACGTCACCGAGGAGCCACCAACACAGCGCAGCGATAGGGACGGGCGCAGCGGTTTTTTATAGCGCACCTCCTTCCAGGCTTGATCGTGATTCGCTGCAGAAGACGGCGGCATAGTTACGGGCGGCGACTGATTGGGCTTGCCTGTAACGGAAGATTCCAGTGATGTGAGAGCTAACGAGGAAGGGCGGGCGGCCTGGGCTGGGCCAGCGCACGCAACCTTCGGCGTCCTGCGCGGATCAACTGCGTGAGACGGCGTCGGACGACGAGGACTGGTGTAGACCTCGAAAGTTGCTGTTGGCTTTTCTGCAGGCGTCTGAATTATAGGTTGGACTATGTCTGGCTTCTTACATTTGCATTTGCACTCACACTTGCTAACCATGTCGAAAAGTGTATCAAAGCGGGCAGTAACCTGCTGCACTTCTTCCCTCAACTTCATTATTTCGCTACGTAGCTCTCCAACTTCCCCACCACGACAAAGAGACTCATCTGCTTGACTATCTCCACCCACGTTACTGCGAGGAGCTGGTTTGGAGCGGATGGTAACATTTGCATCACGCTTTTTAGACCCTCCAACCGGCGTGGCAGAGTTGTCTCCGACTCGTTTGACTGCAATGAGGCATTCAGGACATGTCCATGAATCGGGTTGCGATTCCGTCAGGCGCTTTTCTCCGGCACATAGGCAATGATAGTTTTTATTACAGCCTTGCACTGTGCAACGTACATATTGATCTTCGTTTTTATTTATGACGGTGCGACATGCTGCACAATTCATCTTGGTAGTTAAAAGTAAATAAAATATACGTTAACTGTACTGTATACGGCGAGTGGCGCGCTCGTGCTATGAGTCACCAACAGCGGTGGCGCTGTGCGCGCGGGCGCGCGAGCGTGCGGGCGGCCGGACCGGGTTGAATCACACAGCCGTTAGCAAAAATTTTTGAAATGTTTTTGCTTGTTTCTTCGTTATTCTTGCACAGATTTTTATTACACAAACGTCTATAGAAACCGAGAATAACCAGCTACAATCGTCACTAACTTTTGCGAACGCCACTGCACTTTTACCACAATTTTAAGAAAATAATTTACGGAGCAAAGAAACGCGATGTTGACTGCAACACAGCAGAGCTGTAAACTGAATAATATTACTAAGTACACCAAATAGTATTAAAGTATCAAAAATATTACACAGCTGCTCAGATGCGAACCAGGCTATTTTTTTTTGACTATCGACTTGAAATTTGTTTGATTGACAGCGTATCACGTTTAACCATACATACTGTTGTATTTTAAAATATCAATACAAACTAATTGTAATAATTGAAACCGATTTTTGGTTCAAAGCCTATTCAAACTTACAAAATGTTCAAATTAGATGTAACTGATTCATGGCTAAAAAGAAGTCAATGTTAAAGTTAGTGTGCTAAAATAAAACTCACAGTGCCTTTTACGATCCAAAGTAATCAACGCGTAAACTGTATTCTTTCTACAATGTATGAGAAAAAGTATTGTCGGCAAACAGAAAATGTACAGCAATGTAGCACTCGCTCACAAATTGTAATGTACGAACGAAACAATAAATTCTGTCTTTATCTGCGTTTAGCGTCGTTGAATGTTGCATGCTAATGTGCTAAGTTAACAAGAACACGCGTTTAATGTGGCATTTACAAAGCAAGTTCGCATAAAACGGGTGGCTAGCCCTGGTGTCAGAGTATTTTCAAGGCGCCTGAAGGTTTCTAGCGAGGCTTAACGGTTAAATGTGGTTTGTGTGTTTGTATACGTTATGTAAATCCCTGATCGCTGAAATACATCTGAAAAAGGTCTCAAAATAATAATTCTTAGAAAGAAATCGCATTACGAGCATTTCTGTGAGACCCACAGACACAGAGGTTTACAAAATCGAACGCCAGACTCGTAACATCCCCCTGTATGCGTTTGGGGCTAAGAAGTTTGTATTGGATATAATGTCGGTAACTAGCTAGGATACAAGTAATAACTCATTTACCGTTCTTACTACTGGTAGTAAGATTGGTAGTAACACTGGCAATAAACCGTAACTTTAAGCCGCCTGGAGG
Organism: Hypomecis atomaria; assembly: GCA_964007245.1. Classification (NCBI taxonomy): domain Eukaryota; kingdom Metazoa; phylum Arthropoda; class Insecta; order Lepidoptera; family Geometridae; genus Hypomecis; species Hypomecis atomaria. The sequence goes on along the minus strand of OZ023295.1, from coordinate 4,993,512 downwards.
TCATACTATGGGTAAATTATTCAGACTATTGTAAACTTAAGCCCTAATAAACAATTTTATTTACGGTAGCCGTGGTGGTCTAATGGTAGTGACACCCGCCTTACAATCGTGAGATAGGTAGTGGGTACAAGTCCCGGTGCCGTACCAATGAGTTCTTCGGAATTTATCACCACTGGCTTTTCGGTGAAGGAAATATCGTGAGGCAACCTGTCAGTAGAAGAAATTCGGTGGCGTATGTGAATCCACCAACCCGCACTGGGCCAGCGTGGTGGACATGGCCAATTCACCATTCGAAGGTAGGCCTACGTCCTGCAGTGGACTATTAAAAGGCTTATATAGTATATGGTTTTAAGCAAGTGGTAACATACGAAATAAAGCTGAAAGCCGTCTCGACGTAATACATTTTCAAACAAAATATCGCTACAATTTTTTTATTCTTTTTTACGAGTTATGTACTCACAGACATAGATAGACATACAGGCACATATTGGGGGATTTAGCGTACACAAACGTCTTAACGTCTTACAACTCACTCAATGCATGAACAAACCTTTTCAGCATCACATTTGAATAATTCTTCATCGACGAGACAGCTCCAGCCATGGGCGTAGTGAGGAGGGTTTGGGGTTCCTCTGAAAAAAATTTGTACCGCTTCTCGGTATGAAATATGCAAAAAATTATACCAAATTGTAAATGATATATCTAAATAAAATAATAATGTGGATTTAATTGAAAGTTAATTGAATTATCTTTATGCCTAATACATTACTATCTAATATAATTATTAAATTTATGTATATTCGACGCAAAACCTGAAATAAATGAGGTGAAAATAAACGAGGAGTTCCTTCTCTCGGCGGGACTATGGGCGGACCGTTTATCTGAGACGTCGCCTGCGCGGTACAGGGGCGCCGGGGGAGACGACACAGGGGACTGAGACCGGTGCGGGCGGCGGGTCCCTGCCGCCCGCACCGGTCTCAGTCCCCCTTTGTCGTCTACCCGCGCGCCCCTGTACCCGCGCAGGCGACGTCTCAGATAAACGGTCCGCCTATAGTCATTTGTTTTATAAAATCTTAGATTCGACTTTACGTTGCAAATGTAATGTAATACTTGGTCCCCCTTTCTTACTGATGTAACATTGGAGTCTATAACGTCACATTACAGGCAAATGCTCCTAAATAACATCAACAACTTTCACGTTTTGTCAACACGAGATCTTGTTTAATTTCCATATTTTCACTTAAGGGTATTTGAGCGCTAGTATACCCATGAAGGCTTAACCCCCCTTGAAACTAAAACCTGGATACGTCCACGGCGCGAACCTCAACAGCCCTTCTCACGTAGCCGCAACGGGCGCGTTAAATATATAAACCCGTTATTTCCACTCACGGCATGCAAGCAGGCTTTCCTGCACCGTAAACCGGAATGTGAAACCAGAAGAATGTAATATTTTTAGAGAAAATACTTGCTTAATTTTTGTTTATGAATATGAGCTCATCACTATCACAAGAGGAAGGTTTAAATGTATAGGTGTATTTTACATATAAACCTTCCTATTGTAAGATTACAGACATAATTAATATAAAATACTGTTAAAGTTCTAGTTAAGTTCTACTTATTTGTAATCTGTGGTGACGAGCATCTGTCTGATCTGGGTATATTTTAGAAAGGCTACTACTGGTAACACAGACAGATACTCGCCACTGACACTGACAAGGAATCTGGCGGATTATTATGTTATTATTATTCGATGTGTGTAATAATGGAAAAATGGAAAGTAAAGTGCAAAATATGTTTTAAATCCTTGTTTTAATTCTGAGTTTAGAGGATAAGACAACATCTCAGAACCGGGATAAAGAAAACACACCCACGTTTGTACCGAAATACGATATACTTACCTAATAAGGATTTTTTTTACCACTTTGACACAACTTTAATGAGCGAAGGAGTCGTTTCCGAAGATATTTGAAGGCAAAAGAGATGAAGCTCCTTTTAAAAGCATCCATGGATTCGTACGTTGAGGTACCGTTCGTCTTACGTATGTACCGTCGTGAATATGAAATTAGCAATCGTAGATCGAATGAAACTGAACGTCCCAAACGTAAGAGATAGTGAGAGAGACACGCAGTGAGTTGACTCGCAGAGTGTGGCAAGTGAGGGTGCTGAGAGAAGCCGTTCACCCTCGCGGGTGCCCTGGGTACTCGCACCCTCCCAACAATACCCCGCAGGTTGCTACCCGAGTCATCCAACCATGGAAGAGAGCAGAAACTCGAGTCCGTATCCTCACTCCGGCAAAAACGAGGGGATAAGATCAACTTCAGAAAAGAGAATAAGAATGAGTCATAGCCGGCACCGGTGCAAGTCGACGCAATGGATTGGAATGGGTCTGGTGATGGCCCATAGAGTAACGGTGCTGGTGATCTGGACACTAGTGCTTCGGCGGTCTGGCGGGCGCTGTGCCGCGGCTACCTTGCGGACGCTGTGCTATCGCGACTAGCGCTGCAGACCGTGTGTTTGCCGCCCCGTGGGCACGGCATGTGCCCTCGAGGCTGCGGCGGGCGCCTTGCAAGCCATCTCGGCTGGCTGTGGGTGCAGATGGATGGAGCGGCCACAACCGCGGCTACAGTGGCCACTGCGGTCGTCATTGTCAGCGGTGTTGACAAATGGATATGTGAGTGGTTTGATTTTCTTAGATCAGCAACAAAATGCAGTTCAACAACAAAATCAGTTATTCAATACAGAAAGGATAGCTGACAGGTATTCGATTCACCAAACATTAGAATAGTGAATTATAAATTATTGAAATTTGCATGACCTGTAAATTGAAAAACATGAATAAGGTCAGAGATTGTAAGCTGATAATAATTTTGGTAGCAATAGATACATAGATGCTCTGTCTGTCTCGCACAAAACATAGCATTCTAAGGCAGACAGACACAATATGACGTTATAATTTCGGGTAGTTTGCTGTGGTCTAGAAAGATTACAATGCCTGTAACTTTTGGATGTTATTTTTTTCTAAATATATTTTATTTGCTGTCATTGATTGATTCTAGGTTTAATGTTTCATGTGAGTATAAAAAAAAGAGAAACACAATATTCACTTGTGAATATATCCATGCGATGATGATACTAATGTGTTACATTTTTCTGTTACTAATAGTGCAATAGTAAGTTTTAGTCGCTTGTGCCTGCCTGCAACCCGTGGGTAGATGATGCCAGAGAATTATATCACGCAATCAGTACCATCATAATACATCACAACAAGTAAATGCAACAAGATGCCACTTGTGTCATATTATTAATACTAACTGTTTTAGATCTGATGCTTGATTGATTTTTTATTTTCAGCATAATCATGTAGGTCTACTGGATGTAGTCAACGACATTAATAAAACATTTTATTAATGTTGTTGGATATAGTGATATTTGCCAAATTGCCACAGAGGATCAAATGCCTACCGTGTGTTCATTGACTATGATTATGGACATTCTGAACCCGTTGCTTACAATTATTTTACTTAGGTAACAGAAACTGAGGTTTGTGAGATATTTATGATTACCTTTTAAATAATTCCGATTATCTGTAGGTCTTAAAACACATACATTTCTAATTCGTACATCAATCGTTTGAGTGAATTACCTACTTATTGCAAAATATTTTAATCTCAAGTAGATTGACTGATTTAAATAATGGTTACTAGTTATGGCAGCATAATTCTATTATTAGTTAGAGCCTAACTTATGAAAACATTTGTGATTTCAGTAGGTACTCGATTCATTATTGCCACATGATATGTAATATTTGCATACAGTTTTTGAATACCATATTATCTATGGTGGTACATAATAAGACTATATTTATTGCAGTTTTTTTATGCATACTAGAAGGCCAGTAGCAATCCAGGGTTTGAGACATTTTTCTTTCCTATAGGAACTGGTTATGAAGATAATTGTATAGGCCGGGTGGCTGGCCCTGGTGTCTAGAGTTTTTAAGCTGTCTGAAGGCTAGACGGTTGAAACGATCGGGCCTACAATTTAGAGTGCCACGGTGGCGCTTGGCTGGAGGTGCCATCTGCGGTCACCCATCCTAGGGCTGACCGTACGGAATGTTGCTTAATATAAAGATAGAAACATTGTTGATATAATTAATATTATTTTGTCCACAAAAATGGCACAACTGAATCCAATCATTCGCGAGCTTCGTATGGTTGACTCGAATTGATGTATGTATACAATTTTTACACCATTGATTATTACTTTCAAAATATTTTTTGACAAAATTGAAATAAGACCACCTCGCGAGTACCTATAACTTCTGCACTAAAAAAGTTTTTTTTTAAAAAAAATAAAAAAAAAGATCTGATCACAGTTATCGAAAATATTGATGAATAAAAAAAACAAATACATTAAGACGAACATAAAACCTACTCCTTCATTTTGGATATTGTTTGAAAGGTAGTCATACTCGTAACAAGACTTGAATCGAATTTCACAGATTCGAATAGGTTTGTCCTGATTAGAATCAATTGTTGTGCTTAGTTCTGAAATATGAGGGAATTTGACTTGTCGGCGCGTCGGAAATAGGGCACGTGTGAGTGAGAGGCAAGTTGAAAATGAAAATGAAAAATAATTTATTTATTTCTTTCAGTACAATACATGAAATATGTAGCCATGGCCATCAAACTAGGTGTGAGAACACCTAGTTTGTTAGATGCACACTGTTTATTATACCAGGTAATAGTGCGGGCGCAGCCGTGCATGCACATTGCACAATACAGCTATAGGTTTTCTTTTTATTGTGCTGCTACCGCAGCATAAATAGATTGGTAGTATCTTGTGATACAGATACCTGCTAGCTTGGCATGCGACCACGAAAAGCCACGAAAAGAACTCTTTTGACTTGTAAAAAATTGACAGATATATACTTCGCCATAACTATGTCTTATTCTGACACGAAATTGATCAAGCCAGCAAGGTACATATTTGTGCCGTAATAATCGACGATTATGAGTAAGCATATACAAGTATCTCTTTCTTCGATGGAAATAATGGACTGTAACCATAAGTAGTACAATGCATATTGTATTACTCATTGAACTACTTTACTGCTATTGAACACCAATTTAATTTAATTTATTTATTCAATTAGTACCGCATCCACGAATTACACTAATGACAAATTGAAAATGATTAAGTAATTAATTATGAGTCCAAGAGTCATAGTTCGACGAAAATATTTGTAACATTCCTTTAGTTAGACTATAAGTAAACCAAGGGGCGCTCTGGGTTATCCGTAGTTAGTCTTATCAGACAATATTGTGCTAGCTGGATGAAGGGACACCCGACGTATTACAGATTATGAGTCACGAAAATGATTGAATGTAAAAAAGGAAATACTTGAGCTGAGTATATGGCATCAACCCCATTAATGATTATGGTTAGCACGGAGATGATAATTATTTGTTTTGCAATAAAGAATAATATTATTTATCAATTCCAATTCAGTGTAGTATGAATGGTCGTACATTGTTGCCAAACACCTATTGATTTGAAACAAGCCCTAAAAGTAATGACCGTCATTTGCTTTATCGTTGAGTAATAGTAAATGTGTCTTGTGTACGCTAATAATTTTGTTTCACAGAGTCGATGAGAGACAGATATTATAACGGAGATCCCGAAGCGCGGGCTATGAGCAATCAGTGCACAAGCATAGATGGTTGTAGATCGTAACAGACTGTTATGAGCAATCAGTGCACAAGCATAGATGGTTGTAGATCGTAACAGACTGCAAGATAGATAAATAATATTTATTACAGATTTTGTTATATCAACTTTCAATCTTCTTGTTTTCCAAAAGTATCCCTGTTTGATTATTTATTTTACAGATACAGAGATTATGACGGAGATCCCGAAGCGCGGGTTATGAGCAATCAGTGCACAAGCATAGATGGTTGTAGATCGTAACAGAACAGACTGTTATGAGCAATCAGTGCACAAGCATAGATGGTTGTAGATCGTAACAGACTGTTATGAGCAATCAGTGCACAAGCATAGATGGTTGTAGATCGTAACAGACTGCAAGATAGATAAACAATATTTATTACAGATTTTGTGATATCATTTTCTATCTTCTTGTTTTCCAAAAGTATCCCTGTTTGATTATTTATTTTATTAGTACTCATTTACCAGTCTAATTTACTGTCGTCGGCTTAAATAATATTGTCTGTTTTGTGTATTTAAACTACGTATGATGAGAATTCATTAACCCATTGACATCTGTCTCCGTTGTTCACATATTTTCAAATTGATTAATGAATAAACGAAAAAAAACTGCCGTTCGAGACACAGTTAAAACTGATTCGGACCGTAGAGTAAATCCTAATCTATCACAAAGCAGAATTAAAAACATTGCCTACCTTGTTTCATTTTAAGTAATGTTTGTAATACGAATTACGATAATAATTCTATCATTACTTCGATGTCAATGTGTTCTTAAAATGTACCTACTAAAACTTGTTTGATTAATACATAAATAGATTGATAGATGCGTAAGGTACGAGCAATCAGTGCACCGGCATAGATGGTTGCAGATCGTAACTGACTATGCATGATAGTGAATAAGTAATTACCTACTGTACTTACTGTATTAATATTATGGTAATAATACGTAAAAAAAGACAAATGTTGAGCCACCTTATACGACAAGACATTTAATGAAAACCGTTATAGTAATACAACAATAAAGAACCAAGATGAACATTCCTATACAAAAGATAAGGTGGATGTCATGTCGTAAGGGGAAATGAAACAGCATAGAACCAATAAACGTAAGCACAGTATTATATATTTACTGTGACGTAAGAGAACTTGTCTCCAATGTTTTTAGTAAATCATTGAATGAATGAATGCCAATGAAAAATAATTTTATCGATTTGTACTAAATGCAATTATTATAACAGTTGTAATTCGGTCACATTAATTGTATGAATGATGAATAGCTTTCGAACGCATTAATATTAAGTAGTTGAAAAATTGTTTAAAGTTAAATTCTAGATTTATTAGTTTATCTTATGTCTAAGATAGCAGTTTATATTGCAATGTTTTCAAAATACGGGTAGTACATTAAACTTCAATTGAATAATTGCTAAAACTTAGAAACAGAAATGTTAAAAATTGCGAAATTAATTTATGCATTTCAACCGAAGGAAGACTGATGGTCGTAACTCAATCAATTTTGTTGGTATATTTACTGTGTGGTAATTGATTTTCAATAGTTTTGTAAGCATACATATTTTTGAATGTCATAAGTTTAGCACTACTTCATGTTCAGTCATTCAGTTTACCTCCAGTATATCTTTTTATTTTTATTTTCTTTTTCTTTTCTATTCCTTCCAAATAATGTTGCTAAATGTGAGGACACACAATTGTTATTAACGGATGGCCGAGATGTAAGATTACAGACATAATTAATATAAAATACTGTTAAAGTTCTAGTTAAGTTCTACTTATTTGTAATCTGTGGTGACGAGCATCTGTCTGATCTGGGTATATTTTAGAAAGGCTACTACTGGTAACACAGACAGATACTCGCCACTGACACTGACAAGGAATCTGGCGGATTATTATGTTATTATTATTCGATGTGTGTAATAATGGAAAAATGGAAAGTAAAGTGCAAAATATGTTTTAAATCCTTGTTTTAATTCTGAGTTTAGAGGATAAGACAACACTATTGAATCAATCTCTCTATTAAAAAAACCGCACCAAAATCGGTTGCGTAGTTTTAAAATATATAAGCATACATAGGGATGTATGCTTATATATTTTCTTTCTGTCCCTACAGAAAGACAGGGAAGCAACTTTATTTTAAACTACGAGTATGTAGTCGCTCGTGGTATACAAATATACCCAGCTACGTTTGTATAGTAGGTAGTCACTTTATTTTGGTGGTAACTAACACGCTCAGAATATGGCACTAGTGCAACCTTGCTTTAGGCTGGCGTCTGTGAAATTAGCTAATCCTCTATCCTTGCGCCGCTGACATATGAATAAATTGCTAATGCGCAACGACTCGCCTTGTGTTCACAGGGGTACTGTGGCGTTCCGCCCCGCAAGCAGTTCGCGCGGCGGGGCGAATCGCGCAAGACTCTTTTTGAAGGTCCCCATTCGCTCCGCATTGTTCGGAGCGGGGCGAAAAGTGCCATTTAAAAAGAGTCTTGGGCGATTCACCCCGCGATTAACTTTTTCATCTTAACATTTAAGTAGAGAAGTAGTTAATGAAAAAATAAACAATTACATTTTATCGAGGGCATCATTCTACGAGTCCTATGGGGGTATGAACAAAAATGCAATTTGATTCTGCCTATACTTTTTATAATACCTAATGTTTTATTGGCACGAGGCAAGTTTTTACAGTGGCAAAAATCTTTATTTGGTGATAACTACGGAAGTTTAAAAATAACCAAGTCTTCTCTAACATGAAGTACAAAACAACACAAACTAAATTTTCTACAGTTTTTCAAGACCACGTTTTTATAGTCTACGACTATCTTCTCTATTTTAACAGTTTTAAAGTGATCAAAGCAACTAAGCTTGTAGCAACTGCAATTTTAAACTTCTGAACTTAAGAATACGAGTAATGGGTCGATCTCAATAGAGTAAACTGACAGTATGGGTTCTGTATAATAGGTAGTAGAAAAACGTAGATAACTAGGCGACTTCATATAGATATTTTTGAAGTTTCAGAGAGTTTCGCCGCACTAAACAAGATCTTTTTGGTCATGTCAGTTCATATTCTTGTCTCAGGTGTCTGGATACTAACTTCGCATATGGTATAGTCTTGTATACATAGGCTCGAATTATGAAATGCGTGAATAGATTTGGGTGGTTGAGGAAGTGATTATGAGGAAGAGGAGGATGAAGAGCGTCACGCGCAAATTTAGAGGATGCGGATGAGGAAGAGGATGATAGGAAATTATAAATACTAGCAGACCCAACCCAAAAGCCGCTGCCCTGTCTGTACATAACTAGGTACATACATACACAATAATTAATTATAAGGGCATTTTCGGCGGGTGGCGGGAGGGGAGGTCTCGCTCGCCCGTTCGGCCCGGCCATCGCGTTGCAGCGTGTGCTCTGCCATGGATACGCGACGCGCATGCGCAGTGAAATTCCTCTTAAATTTTGAGAAAGCGATAGCGGACAAGGATTTTTATTTTATTTATGAGGATGCGGTAACGGTTGAGGAACCCAAAATATTGCGGAACTTCCGCATTATGAGAAAGCGGAAGTGGAATCCTCAGCAACCCTAGAACAGATGCACTGATCAATCCCGCTGAAACCTTCCACATCCAACTTGTCCTATTAGAAAACCAAAGCAAAGAGAACGTAATATACAATTATACATCCAAAGGAGATGTCTGTTATAGATCTTACTTTTACCCTACTTCCAAAAAGAAGGAAGTTCTATGTCTGTACGTACGTCTGTACGTATTTTTTTGTGTATTTTCATTGATAATTTCGCCAATTGAGAACCGAATCGAAAAATTCTTTTTAGTTCGAAATGGTACTCCCGAGGATACAGAAGTACTCTACAGAACTCGGTTGAGCTTTTGAAAAAATCGACAATAATGTAAACAATTCAAGCAAAATATTCAAATTTTATACACGATGGAAGGCGGTTTTGCCATTTATTGAGAAAGATAATTATGTCTCTTTTCTCCACTGTTAAATTTTTTGGCCGAAATCGGCAAAAGTCTACTTTTGAACTTCAAAAGCGAGGTTGAGGAAGAAGAGTCACTCATTTCCTATCACCAGCATTTGGGAGAAGGTGAGTGCCCATTCCATAGTATAGTACTTTTTAATCGACTTAAAAAAGAGGTTCTTTTTTAACGCGAATAGGTCCGCGCTTGACCACCAACTCGCCTGATGGTAAGCACCATTGTGGTCAATGATGAAGCACGCAGACTTAGAAGATACCTATTCACACTGATCTTGAAAAGCTTTAGATTACATCCCTTAGGAAACAACAAAGCAGGAAGACTTTTTGAAAGGTTCCTTCTCAAATCGACTGCATGATTTTTGAAGTGAAAAATTTCGTTAGGGACTTTTTGTGATGGGTAAAAATGTTAAACTTGCGTCTGGACAGACGCCTAAGCTGATCGAAAATTCTTAGGATGGAGGGAGAGTAGACCGCCGGCGCGGCGTAGAGAGGAAGTAACAACCCCCTTTCTTTCTACCGCGCGGCACTTGCGCGAGTGTACGTGTTTGATATTGCCTTTAACCACGTAAATGATATTACTTTAAATGTTCAAGTTTTCACTTCTGCCGGCACTCTCGGAGAGCAACCCGTTATTTTTTTTCTTGAATGTATGTTATGCAATGACTATGCCGATTTTGATAATTCTTTTTTTGGGTATACTTACAGGTGGTGAATCGCTTTTGAAAAATCAACATAATATTGTGAAAATTACTACATCGATGATACATTGATCCGTGCGAACTATTCGAATTCTGTACACGGTTGAAGTCGGCTATATGCCATTTTAGGCAAAAATAATAATAATTATGGGTATTCTGTATAATTCGACAGAAAGCCCTTACTGTTTTTGTCCAGCCCTGTTTACAGAGCTCTCGATCTTCCAGGCTGAAGAACTATGGACGTGAATAAAGTTTAAACATAAACTGGATTGTTTGCGCTCGCAGCGACTTCACGAACCGGATTAAATTGTGGTTCGGAAAATATCTCCGTGGAAAGGTTACCTTCGGATATAAAGACTACTTTTTGTTGCTGAACAAAGTCCGGCGGGGTTGAAATAATGTGTTACAGTTTGTGGTGACTGATGTAGTTTCTGGTAAATGTATCAGCTATATAGAGGGTTATTCTTCAGGTACTTTAACAGTTTGGAATAAAAATAAGGTGAACCGTAAAAGTATCAATAGTATCGCAAACGGTGCGTTGGATCCTTAAGTTTTAGAAACATTTTTAACCGACTTCCAAAAAGGAGGAGGTTCTATGTACGTCTGTATGTATTTTTTTTGTGTATGCTCATCAACAATTCCGCCAATTGTGAACCGAATCTCAAAAGATCTTATTTAGTTCGACAGGGTATACTTTCGAGGTTGTCCTATTCAAATTATACAGAAATCGGCTGAGCCGTTTTAAAAAATCAACAATAATGTAAACAATTCGAGCGAAATATTCGAATTTTGTACAGATGGAAGGCGGTTTTGCCATTTTTTGCGAAAAATAATTATGGGATATAAAGTACGCTGGACTGAAGGACATTTTCAAATGAAAACGCGGGCAAGATTTTTTTTTCACCGGCAACGAAAAAACGATGGGGTTTTATAAGTTTGACGTGCCTGTGTGTGTGTGCCTGTGGCACTGTAGCTCTCGTATGGATAAATCAATTTTTGTTTTTTTTTTGTTTCAAAAGTAAATTAGTCGGGAGTGTTCTTAGCTATGATTTATCAAAATCGGTGTAGCCGTTTCAAAGTTTGCAAATCAGCTCTATTGTTAGCTGTTGTCGGAATCCTGTTGGCTTAGGGGATAACATTTTAATTCTATCATGTTTCTTGACAAAAACTCTATTTAGGAATACTACTACGATCATAATTGTATTCTTTTACTAGCGACTCGCCCAGGCTTTGAACAGGTGTATATTATATATTTTTGAAATATCTTACCCTTTTTCTTGAATCACTCTATTTTAAAAAAAAACACATCAAAATCCGTTGCGTAATTTTAAAGATATAAGCATACATAGGGACAGATAGACAGTCGGAAGCGACTTTGTTTTATAGTAGTGATTATTAATTAATATAAATAACAGGACGTATTGAAAATTTGACTTGTAACAGTGGTGTAATCAATACACAACTATGACTACAAAGACTTCACACTATGCCTCGTTTACACTTGCGTATTAGTAACGTCACGTAACGTCACCTATGGGTTGGAGTTGTGGGGTCGTGCTGCCGATTACAAAAGAGTCTTTGTAATGCAAAAGCGTGCTATTCGTGCCATATTCGGTGTACGCGACGACGTTTCTTGCGTTGAGCTCTTTAGAGAGCTCCGCATTTTGCCTCTTCCGTGTGAGCTTATTTTCCAAATTGCCCTGTTCACACGTAATAATTTAAATAGATTTGAAAAACGAGGCGAATACACCAGGCTTAACTTAAGGAGCAATCGTAAAAAGAACCTACTGGCAACGCCGAGCCACAGGCTAGTCAGGTCAGAGAAATCGGTTTACGTTTGTGGGCCTTCGGTCTACAACCGACTGCCAACTCCCGTGCGTGACGCATCTTCCGTTGCTGTATTTAAAAATAAATTGAAGTCGTGGCTACTCAGTCAATTATTTTATGACATTGCAGAATTTATGAAACTACCGGAGGTAGTAAATTTGTAATTGATTTTTAAATTTTTCTGAATTTAGAGGTTGTAATTATACTGCGAGAGCAATATTTTGTATAATACACATTATAAAATTGTATTTCTAATAACATGACCTTATTATATAATATTATTGAAATTGTATACCATTTTGACGTGTAACTTGGCGTTATAAATAAAGGATTTGTATTTGTATTTGTATTAGATACGAGTACGAGAAAACAAGTTCCAATATCGTTAGTATTAACGAAGTTAACTTTGAGCCCCAAATAAGCACAAGGCTTGTATTTTGGGGCGGAGCCACCGGATACCTAATACAACGTCACGTATTACTTAATTTTGAATTAAATTTCCGAAAATGTTGAATTACTGGACAATATCTTCGTCAACTGTCGACGAGAACATCGCGCATTATTAGCGTGCTAATACGACATAAATCTTCGCCTGCTATGTCTACATTAGAACATCGGGTATGCTCATACACGATATTTTTGACCGACGAACCAAACCGGAGAAGGTACTCAATTCGACACGTATGTTTTTTTAAATCTATAACCACGCATAACTTTTTTCGTAGTAGTCCGATTTCAATAATTATATATATGGAAAGGGTATACTTTGAAATTAATTCCATTAAAATTTTATTGAAATCGGCTTAGCCATTTTTGATAAATAAACAATAATGTGAAAAATGTAACATCGATCCGTGCAAAATGTTCGTGAATTCTGTACAAGGGTGAAGTCGGCTATGCTATTATTTGCAAAAAATAATTATTTAGTGCGTAACACGACACGATTCTTTGACCGCTAATGTAGCCCCAGCATTACACGCATGAAAGAATAAGTAGATTTCGTAAACACATTTAATATATTTAGAGAGCAAATATTTATAGAGTCACAATCGTGCAAAGAACGTGTCCGAGCCAAAACTCTGCCCAAGCTCCGTAGTGAGCAGGCTTTTTAGTTGGTCGTAAGGCGATTGCAAGCTGACTACAACGCCGCGCGATGCCAAAGTGCTCGGTTACAAGCACTAATTAGGTAACATATCGTCGAGATTCGAGAAAACGAGTCATTGTGAATTATTTAGGTAATGTAAATATCTAAGTGGGTATGTATGTATGGGACTGTGGCTCTCTAGATATTTGCTCGAAGATTAAATGTGAGTAAGAAATGGTGTATTCATAACATCGATCCGTAAATACAGCAAGACATTTTATTCAGTGCACAAATTTTTATCGCGCAATAGATATCATTAATAGAACATATTTCGCTCATAAAAAGATCAACTTTTTTTTAATCAATTTTTTGTCAAACTATCCCAAAAATAATTAAATTGCATGCACCTTACACTCCAGACAATAACTACTACCTAAAACGTATAGCTAGCTCTCTCAAGGTCAGTGTTACCGGTCAATGGCCCCTCACCGTAGATAAATAGTCGGCGCGGTGTACAACTCGCCCCCCTCGGTTCTTAGCAGGTACAATACCTACGTCTCGCGACGCAGCCGTAGGTATTCAAACGTAGGGTGACATTGATTACCCCATTTATCTGTATACTTTCTCTTGAAGTTATTTCAATATTTTTGTACCAAAGTGAGTGAAAGTAAAATAGAGGTTAAATTGTTTGTTTATTATACTTTCCGTATGCAAAGTTTGTGCACTGGAAATATCACCCTGTATAGTTTAATTTAATAATGAAAAAAAAAAACCTCAACGCCCGCACCGCGGCGCCGGGTCGGATAAAATAAGACGCCAGACATAGCAAGTGTGAATGGGCTATACCTCTAGAGTCAACTCGCACTCAATAGCCTCATACGTGAGATGAGTAGGCGTCACGTTCTTCAATAACGGTCCACATTCTTCGCAATTTTCATTTGTGATTGAGATGACGTCTCAGAAAAATCAAAGGCGGACGTCAATAATTGAGTTTTCTTGTAAGTTGTTTACACGTACGAGTATATGTACGTGTGTGTCATATTTAGTACTTTGGGCATTTTTGTGTTCGGGCTTTTTAGCAGAGCCCGTCTGGGTAAATGCCATAACTTTGCCAATTATTCACTACAGAGTTGAACAAACATTAATGTGTCCCAGATTGCAGGGCAATGTTTCCAAAGTTTCAGGGGAAACTAAGCCTTTTCGGGACCCAGCTGTGCGAATATCGAATTTCTTCCCGGGCGAATACAGTTAGAAATCTTCACATATACCGGGTTCCATCCATGTACCAGCCTTTTTGATAGTCCACTGCAGGACGTAGGCCTACCCACGAAGGGTGATTGGGCTATTATCCACCACGCTGGCCCAGTGCGGGTTGGTGGATTCACATACGCCATCGAAGCCCCCTTCATATGTTTTATTTTAATTTAAGTAATTGTTTTTGAAGGAAATATACAATTAAATATTCTGTGAATATTTCAAGCATTTTCCTGTTGCCGTCATTAATATCGAGCAAAAAAATTACGTTTCTTGTATGGGAGCCCCCATAAATAATTATTTTATTTTAATTTCACTATTTAATTTTAAAGTGAATATTTATTTAAATATTCTGTGAATATTTCAAGCATCTACCTGTCACCGTTATCAATATCGAGCGAAAAACGGCTAAAGATTCATGTATGTTGTATGGGAGCCCCCCTTAAATGTTAATATTTTTCTGTATAGTATTTGTTGTTACAGCGGCAACAGAAATACATCATCTGTGAAAATTTCAACGTTCTAGCTATCACCGTTCATGAGATACAGCCCGGTGACAGACAGGCGGACAGACGTACAGTCGGACTGCGGAGTCTTAGTAATAGGGTCCCGTTTTTACCCTTTGGGTACGGAACCCTAAAAATCAGCTGTTCCATACATTTTTTCGCGGGTAAACGATATTATTCAACTACAATTTTTTTTGTGTTTTGACAAAAGTCGCAGAACAAAAGTTGTTAGTTTCGATGTACAGAATAAGGCCCTAAAAGGATGTTAATTGATTAGGAATAACCCTGTATATACCTAGGTATATCAAATTAAACTCCTGATACACGTGTAATTTTGGTCATAACACACTTAACCATCGTTTATATTTCCTTGATTGACTGCGGTTAAATTTAAAACAAGCAATTTAACTTGTTCAGAAAGTGTATACTAAGTTGCGAGGGGGTGATTCATATAATCATTTTGAATAACTTTTACTGTGAGGACAACCTAAAATTCTAGAAAAGTATATCAACGGTTTCATATATCTTGTCGATTCAAAGATGCAATTTTATAGGGGACAGATGTTTTATCGAATTCTCGGTTTGTGCTTTAGAGTAAAAGTTGTGCAATCAATCAATCAATGCGGCGGAGTACATCTTTTCTAAATAACTTTGTAGAAGATTTTATATACCTAGCTAAAAATAAAATTTTTAAAGAGTTACTTTTTATGATAAACATTTCAAAAATTCGTCGCGGATGCAGGATTTCAAGGAAATTCAAGGTTCGACCTTGAATTTTTGATGCACTATAAAATTAAAATCATTCAATAAAAAAATTGTAAATAGCATTTTTTTTGTAAATAGTCAAATGATCTATTCTTGTATTTTATGCATGCGTTTTTAGGATTAATCTAAATGAATAATGTAATTTTTTTTGGTAATAAATGATTTATTATTATAATTATTTCAGTTTCACCTACATTAATTATAGACATCCAAAATTATCTGCCAAAACAATACATTTGTATACAATGAGCAAGATTTATGGCGATGTTTGCATCTAAAATGATAGATGGTTGGATTAAAATGTTCGCCAATTGTGCGGGTCATGAATGGCCTAATTCTTGGTGATAACGAGCGCTATCCTTTCAATTTGGTTCATTCCCTGTCATTTATTTAGAATAGGATCAGAAAAAACGGTACAGTTGTAACGGTCTGCAGTGAAACTAGGTTCTGGGTCGGCAGTGATATATAATTTGAACATTTTCAAATAATTTAGGTTGTTAGTAGTTACCATTTTTTTAATTTTTGGTAGAAATTACAAGGATTAAAGATATTACAAGTAATTACTATAATACTTGGAAACTAAAATCTTGAACTCCAAAAATTCCATAACTGCAATTCAATTTGGTCAGCAAATAACTTGAATAATTTCAGTCACATTTTGGTTCAATAACTTAGTTTTTGAGTTAATATTATTGAGTTCTATATATATTAATAAATCAGTCACATTTTGGTTCAATTGAATAATTTCAGTCACATCTTGGTTCAACAACTTAGTTTTTCTCGCCTCACTCACCTCATGTCCTTCGAACATCAGGGCTGGCGCTTTGTTTCTCAGCAGGGGAATACTCATGCCCAGTGTGGCACCGCTTCATCTATGCTAATGAAGTAGACGTCGCCCTTAACGAGTCCTGCCGGAAAATCACGGGGTGCCTCAAGCCCACTCTGCTCAACTTGATCTATCCCTTAGCTGAAATTGCACCACCTTCTGTTGTTTCTGCTTTTCGCCAGAGCAGGCAACTGTTGAAAAGCAGAAACAAGAGACAGACATCTTCTGAGCATCTTCTATATGACTCTGAAGCACCTGCCACCCGTAAGAAGTAGAAAAAGCTTTTTAAAAGGAACCGCTGCTCTAAAAGTACATGCTGCCGAAGCCCGTCTCAATGCATGGAAAAACACATACTTCCTCATCACCTCCTGACTTTTTAGAGCCATCCGAAACCCTTCCAGCAGGCAGTGATCTCCCGTGGCCCACATGGAAGTCTCTAAACCGACTGCGGATACAAGTGGGCCGGTGTAGGACCAACATGGCCAACTGGGGATACTCGGACACTGCAGCGGTGCAGTGCGCCTGCGCAGACTATCCAGCACCTTCTTTCATGCTCTCAGCGTCCGAATGCGTGCACAATGCGGGACCTCTACCAGGCTACCCCCGGCGGGACGTGTGTAGCTGAGTACTGGGAGAGAATCATATAATGTTGAGGATCCTCGGCACGATTATGATATAAATATAACTCAAAAATCTGTGTACTCGAGTCTGATTGAGATTTTTTTACGTTAGAATATGTCAGTAATTTATAAATAAATATTAGGGGACATATACTATTACACACGGCCTCTGACCCCAAACTAAGCAAAGCTTGCGAAATGGCTGCTAGAGACTGATATACTACATATACCTATTTGTAAATATATATTAAAATGAATTGTAAGTAAATAACACCCAGACACAGAGCAGACACCTATGTTTATCACATAAATACTTGCCCTGGGTGTGGAACGAAGCGTGGTCGATCCCACGCCTCTTAGTTACAGGGGACCCAGAAGTTACAGGGTCACTAACCATTGAGCCACCGAGTTTGTGTTTTAATGTTTAGAGAAACATTATTAATATATCAGACTGGTGAGATCTACCCTATATTGTGGGATCATTTTTTTTGGTTATTTTGCTGATCGCATGTCACTAGCTAGATAGAAGCTATATTATAGCAAACCATTCAATTTTTAACCCCAGAAAAAATGCGAGTTTCATGTCTTCGGTTCATTATGATGAAAATGAGCTCATGCCCCCACAGAGGTCGTTTATTTTCTTTGAAGTAATGGGAGGTACGCTTCACTTGAACTTTTGCGTTTTTCGAACTCGATATTATCTATATTCTGCACTTTGGCAATTTATTACAAGGGATTATTCCAGTCTGTCCCCCAGATCTGTCCCCCGGGGGACAGAACGGAAGAAAAAAATTCTTGTCTGTCCCCAGCACCGTTACAATATTAGACGTGTTAATTTAAAAAAGTCCAGATACGTAAAGATTGTATTAATGTATATCTATTGACGTATTTAATTAGAGATTTGCTACCGGTACATCGCGAAAAAGACATACATACATACACTTTGTGAAATGAAATGTTTTTTTTTCGATTTTATGGTTGGTGCCATAAAAAAACCGGCCAAGTGCGAGTCGGACTCGCGCACCGAGGGTTCCGTACAAACCTGCAAGGTTTACAAAGTTCGTTCATTACGACAAAAAAAGTAATAAGTTTATATTTATTAAAAAATATATATTTTGTAATGTAACTAAAAATTTAAGGTTTTCGGAATTTTTCCTTTATGTGTGCTATAAAACGTTGTTTCATGCCAAATTTCAAGATTCTAGGTCGACTGGAAGTACCCTTTAGGTTTTGATTCCCTTGCGAGTACTTGCGAGTTTCAAAATTTGCGACATAAACGGCTGTATCTTTTGATTGCGTTGGCTTAGAAGTTTGATTTTTTCACAGCTTCAAGGGACAGTAGACTTGAGTAATTGATATAAATTTCAGCTTCATACCTCCACGCGTTCCTGAGAAAAAGGGTCTTGACAGACGGACAGACGGACAACAAAGTGATCCTATAAGGGTTCCGTTTTTTCCTTTTGAGGTACGGAACCCTAATGAATAAAAGTTTGTTACTTGTACTCACTGTCATAATAACATCGTCATTCAGAGATATATCCTGTATGTTGCGACATTAGGTGTGCATGTTACATCTTTGCAGTTCCGTACAAAACCCTCAGCTATTTTAATGCAACATTAGACACCCAAAAGGTACACGATAATAAATTATTCATAAATATATTGTCAGCTCAACCCTTGGTTGAATTATTCAAGTATTTACATGAAAGCAAGGCAGGAATGTAGGCGCAATGCCTACAAATGTCGCGATTTAGACAAGGGTAGGGCTCTATAGCTACAATCTTGCACTGTGACACGGGACTATGATTTATTGCGTTTAATAATTAATACCAATATTAATCGTAAGGACCGATGATTAATCGTTTCCGGCTCGGATTGGAAACACAAATTAACTGATTTGAATAAGATTGTATTTGTAATGAGCTTGTGTTTGGAGCAGGTAACATTTTTGGAAATCATTGAACAATCTTTTTCTTCTTTTCAGCCATTTGGCTTGAGTTGAAAGTAGCTTGCATCCAGTTAAGTCATGCAGTCTTGATTAGTTTAGTAGGTATTATAAAATAAATACAACTATACTTCATGAATCAACTATAGTCGTGTTATGACTATACGAACACGAGAGTGAGTCCCGTTTTATATCGTTTAAAGTATACTTCATGACATTATAATTCATGTGTCATTAAACAGCATTTAATCGGTCTTATTAGAGATTTTTTGGAAGGCACATGTAGCAGTGGACGTCTTAATGCTGAAACCACAACGAAATCTATAAAGAAATTTAGAAATTTAATGACATCAAAACAATAAAAACCACTACACACTATTTATAACATCGAGTGATTTAATGTAATGTAAAAGACTATATCATTTCTATAAAAAAGATTAATGCAGTTTCCGTCTATTTACATGTTTTCGTAGCCGTGGTGGTCAAGTGGTAATAACACCTGCCTTACAATCGTGAGGTCGTGTGTTCAAATCCCGGTCGTACCAATGAATTCCTTAGAATTTATGTAAGTACGGAATTTCACACTACTGGCTTTTCGGTGAAGGATAACATCGTGAGGCAACCTGCATACGTCCGTAGAAGATATTCCACCAAATCCAATCCAAACCAAATCCACCAACCCGCACTGGGCCAGCGTGGCAGATATGGCCCAATCACCCTTCGTGGGTAGGCCTACATCCTACAGTGGATTAATAAAAAGGCTGGTACAGTACAGCACATGTTTTTGTCTGTAGCAAATCTTTGAAGGCTTGAAATTCCCTCTGAAGTTCACTCAGACCCTCAAAATTTCTGTTGGCAATCTCGTCCAGGAAAATTTCCATTATGCAAAGCTTTTTCGTGACAATAAAGGACTGCACGAAATATTAGCATAATCAAAGTAAGCGGCTTTGCTAGTTACCCTAAAACGAGCCGCAGGGACTTAAGAATAATTAGGCAGGGATTGAATAACCGAAAAGATAGGGGCTATAACGGTTAACGGTATAAAAAATAATGGGTAAAAATAGTAACTTACTTCAGTTATAGGTTTGGTTAGGTACGCAGGTGGATATAGTTGATAAAAAAACAGTAATTGTTATTTTCCATTAAATGAGTCGTTATGTAGTTATTATACATGTAGTTATGTAGTAGTTATTATACATTTTTTTGCTTATTCTAGTCTATCATACACAGTCGTTATTTTTAAGGTACTTCAACCACAATTGAAACGTTTTTTTTACAAAATAATCTGTAGGTTTTGCATCCCACCTCGCACCCGCAGCGCTATGGTTACTAAAATAAAAACCCATTTAATTTATCATAATATTTAAATATTTTTCAGTTTTTATTTTGGTAACAAATAATTTCTTAAACTACTGTAGATTACTATCAATAAATATCAAGTTTTAACGACACAAACATAAATGTGTAATTGCAACCCAGTCCAATATAGTCTTACTGTATTGAGGAAGCGTTTCGGTTATTTTATAACGGTACCATAGCTTAATACCTTAACCGCTTTTAAACCCTGATAAATGAGGAAGGTGTTTCACTTTGAATTAAATTCAACATTATGTCGCGATGAAATTTCCTCATTCACTGAAGTGAATGTGATAATTTAGCAAAATTAAGAAACATGACGTTAATTTTTAATGTGATTATGCTATTTTACACATCAAAGGTAATTCAGGATTTATTAATTTCAAAAGTAAAGAGATGTATTCGTTAAAAATTTGTATGAACGCAAGACAACATTTCTTTACATTGCACTGTTATTTAAGTTTTTTTTTTGTGACGGAGGGGAGTTATTTTACAGATACCTTAATTTAAACCTAGTAAGATAATAAAACTGTCATTCATCAAACCAGATGGCCGCTAGAATACCTATTTCTTGCGAGAAAAGTGAAATGTGATTTCTATAATTTTATCACGATTTTCAGCGTCAGCAGCGTCTCTCAGTTTTACCAGCTGTTACCTATGTAAAAACTATGGCAAAAATGGTTATTTTATTCTACTACTTATGCGTTTTTGCCAACGATTTTAGAAAGATTATTATCTACGAAATCGAAGAGAAGTTAGGTGACAAGCAGGAAATTTGTTCACGAACCAATGTTATTTGTTCCGCATATTTGAAATATGTTTTTCTATAAAAGCAAGACCTACGGCACCTGGCACAGTTATTATAAAAAGTTTAATTTATTGTCATTATTATTCTATTTCATCATTAGGTTACACCCTTCATAACATTAATACTAATAAAAAAAGTAATAGGTAAAAAAAGCATAGCAAGAAATACTACGTTGTCTATGGAATTTGCGAATACTCCATAGAGCCTGTTTATAGAACTGCATGCTAAATTTCATGGAGATCAGCTGAGCGGTACTAGAAAACAAGCTAACAGCTCTTGATTTTTTAAAATTCCCGCCTTTTTTCTTGGACAGCTTTCGTTGGCCAGACTCTTATATAAGTTCCATACTCGACCAAACTGTGCAAAGTTAAAAAACGCGATCCCTTGTTTAGGCCACCTTATCGGAACGAGTTTCGGTCGGCTAGGCAATGCGATGTTGCGCTCGGTTCGACCGTTTCGCACTTCACTCTGCTTGATAAGACATTGTTTACGAGTGAGCAGCTGTTTCCCTTGTGGTATTTAGGTACTTGTTAGTTTATTATTACCAGTGTAATGAGTAGCGCGTAGTGAATGAAGGCACCAAGACAAACCGAAAAGTTTCTTGGTGCTTTTATGTGTATACTCGTATCTATATTGTAAAATGTATTTGTTGCAAAACAAAAATACACAGTTGTAGTTGGCGGTGACTTCATCACGCAGAATTTAGGTTGATACCGTATTTTAATTTTCTAAAACGGAGATTTGATACCTATACATAATTATGGAGGACGATTCACTCACAAGATGAATAGAGAAATGCGTTAGATACATGATGGATTTAATCGGTCTTCTAAAAATGACTTTAGACTGGCATGAAAATATAGCAAACATGTATTATAAACACATAGATTGGATACTTAATAACACTTTTTAAACGTAGCGCTCGTAGCGTAATTTGACTAGGTGTTTGTCAGCGATCACCGAAATTAAGCAACGTTCCGCACGGTCAGTATTTGGATGGGTGATTGCAGGTGGCTTTTTCCAACTGAGCGCTAACCAGGGCTAGCCACCCAGCGCATACGAACTTACAACCCGGTCAGAATATCTGTGCACCTCGCTGGAATGCGGCGCCTCTCCCGCTTTTCCTGTCACCACTCCGCGTACTCCCCGGTGCGACAGTACGGTTAGCATCTTCGTTGCCGATATACGACCCGATAATAATTTACGTCCGGACGGTATACTAGACGTCCGGTAATGTATATACGTCCCGATAATTCGATATAACGTCACGAAGTCAGGTGCACAGATATTGTGACCGGGTTGTACTTACACTTTTAAATACTTAATAATTTTAAATTTACTCCGAGATGATATTGTGACAAACCAAAAGGTCAAATAATAATTTACACAAATCATTATTCGATTTCATATTGTTTAGTTTTTGTATTTTTTATGCAGTTTTTTTGTGTTTTTGTAACAAATAAAATTATGTGCATTGTCTAAAAGTCATTTTCCCATTGTTTGAAAATCCTGCTCGAGAAAATTCAGAATTTATGTAGTGGAGCCATGGACAAATCTATTGTTTCCGGGGAGTACTTAACATTTAAAATGAAACCAGCATTCGCGATTTTTAAAAGGGTTTAGCGAGATAAAACGGAACAGAAGTATCGTAGTAAGTATTATAAAAATAAATGCTTTTGTAAGTCAGTCTGTGATAGCGTTTTTGAAAATATTTTATGAAGTAATATTTAAAACCATAAAAGATGTAGAAAGTCTACTGGTAGACATAGGGCTTATCAGTTTCACATTTAGAAGGTTCTGGTTATTACACACATAAGACGGTGACTTGCAACAACTACGAATTGAATAGCCATATTCATATTCATATTTGTTTATTGCATAATATGGGTTTACAAAGTACTTACAAAATATCCTTACTAATATTATAAATCCGAAAAGTTTGTTGGTTTGTTACTCTATCACGCGCCAACGGAGCAACGGATTGACTTGATTTTTGGCATGGATATAGTATAAAAGGCGGAAGGAGCTTTAGGATACTTTTTATCCCGAAAAATTTCATAGTTCCTGTAGGACAGGACAAAAACCCTCGTTAGCGAAACTGTCGCCACTATCACAAAGACGCTAAGTGATTAATTCCTCTATGACGCTAATATGGACTAACGAAACGTCACAGCCAAACGTAATTAGATGACAGGTGACATTGTCTGCAGACTTTTATAAATCACAAGTAGCGTGGCAAGGCGACAAATTGTTTTTCTACCATTATATCCCCTTGAAGAGGAAATAAAGTATGGATTGAAAATGACAACTGACATTAAAATTGGATAAAATGTTATTTTCCCTCTGCATGCTACATGTTACTATGACGTTTAATACCAGGCCGTCATTTTGTCTGACATTAAAAATATTTTTAAATATTCTATCATTAGAGGTTCAACATGTTTTTTTATTCTACCTTTATGGTACAGAATCATCATACTTTAATATTATCAATCCGAAAAGTTTGTTGGTTTGTTCCTCTTTGACGCAGCAACGGAGCAAAAGATTGACCTAATTTTTGGTATGGATACCTATGGTTTAATAGACAGAAAGTGATAATAGGATACTTTTTATATCTCGAGAAAATTCGTGATTCCCATGGGATAGGACAATAACTGTTTCTCAGCAATGGAGCAACGGATCGACTTGATATTTGGGGTGGGCATAGTTTGGAAGACGGAAAGAGACATTGGATACTTTCCATCCCGAAAAAATTGTGGTTCCCGTAGGACTTAACGATAAATTTTTCTCAGCAACGGAGCAACTTGCCTTGGCATATTGCATGAATATAGTTTGAAAGACGAAAAGTGACATAGGCCACTTTTTATCGCAAAAACTTTAACAGTTCCCGTAGGATAGGATAAAAACTAAGTGAGTGGGCTGCGGTAGCAGCCGTCTAAGCGCCAGAAATAACCAGAAATCATGGCAAGTTTAGGACGTTCCCACATATTTCGCACTCCTTCGCCACTTAACAGCACTAGCCCAGACTCGGGCTCCATAACGGAGCTTGCGCTCTCGCCATAGTGACGGAGTGTTTTGGAGCACAAGACACATCGTCATCCACCACTTGAGACTAACCAGTACTGAACGTCAGACAGCATTCCAACGCCCTGGTCCCAGTGCAGTGGGTCAGTCATAGTAGCCCAGCGCCTGCCTCTTCAACTGCAGAGGGCAGTGAGAACGGCAATCGCGATACCGACACCTCTCTTTCCCTGCAGCCCCACTGCGTCTGCCAACACGTTGACGGCCTAGCGGAAGGTAGGGTAGGTGGCGGCACCCACACCACCAGTTCCATATATCCCACCGCGGCCCCTTATCCTCGGCTGTCATATCAGAGTCCAAGAAGCAACCTTGCTTTATGAAACTAAGAAAGGTTATTCCCAGCGAGTAACTGGAGATAGAGAGACAGAAAAGAAGCCACACCCAGCGCAGCAGGAGGAGCTGGAGTTTATATGCCTGGCAGACGGAGCAGCACTAGAGCAAAATCTTAACCGAGAAATTAACATATTTACAGACGGCAGTAAAATTAAAGGGAAAGTTGGGGCGGCATTATCCATTTGGGATGATGCCGCTGAGATCAGTACCCGTAAGTTGAAATTGGCCGATTGGTGCTCTGTGTAACAGGTCGAGTTATTGGCACTTATTGAGGCTACCGAAAAAGCAAAAATCTTTTGTGACTCCAGGTCTGCACTGGAAACGGTAGTTGGCGTATCTTCCCTCCATCCCTTAGCAGTAAATTCAAAGCTAACATAAAGTTACTACACGCACAAAATAAAATAGTGAAACTTTATTGGATTAAAGCGCACGCGGGGATGGAGGGAAATGAGAGAGCGGACCAGCTAGCAAAGGAAGCAGCACTGCACTCGAAGTGCAGACCTATTTAGGATAACTGCCCCGTTTCATTCGTCAAGCGAGAAATCCGAAAGGACTCTCTTGACGAGTGGAACCGGCGGTATCAGGATGGACACACAGTGGCGGTAACCAAAACATATTTTCCGGATGCAAGGGCGGCATACAAGATCGTAAGAGAAATAGCACCAGTGGGAATCATAACTCAAGTGCTGACGGGGCATGGTGAGTTTTCCCAATACTTACATCGATTTAAGTTGAGGGAAAGCCCATCGTGCATCTGTGTACCCACAAAAGAGGAGACTCCACTGCACATAATCTTGGAATGCCCAGTTTATGGAAAGTAGAGATTTGATTTAGAACAAAAAATTGGAATTAATATAACACGAAAAAACCTTAGAAACAATTTTATCGAATTTTTGCACAAATATTTGTAAAAAAGCAATACTTAATTAGGAACAAGTAGGTATAAACTTTGCTGTACCATTGTAATGTTTATTATTACTGCAAACAGCCAAAAACATTGAAATATAGGTATACTTAGTTTTTATTCATTTGTAATTAAGACCCCTGATCATGTCAGGGATATTTCGCGATATAATAAAAAAAAATCCTCGGATGCAGCGTCGCAAGAGCGGCACTGCAGCCCGCCTAAGTTGCGACACTCCTCATAAGGCATGCAACCTACCGGCCATCCTCTCAGCTGCTTTAGTTAAAAGCGGCTGAAACTCGAGTGCCAGCCTCTAAGCTTCCTTGGGGGAAAAGACCCAAAGAAGAGGGAGACTTCGAGCGCCGCCTTTTCAGCTGCCTCAGACCTCCCCCACGACAAGGCGGGAATACACGGGGGGGTTGTATATACACTCCAACCGTAACTTAACCAACAAAAGCATTCCTCTAAGGTATTTTGATATTTGTCAGTTAGGTTAGGTTTCGCAGCCGACATAAACATAAGCCAAAATCAAAATACAACGCGGGCGAAGCCGCGGGTAAAAGCTATCTTATAAATTATTGGTTCGACGTTTGCATTGTAAATTCGCCGAAATATACTAAGTTAAAGTCGGTGCTAACCATCACGGACACGAGTTCTGCCAGTTTGAGAAGAATTATGCAGAAAACATGGACTTCGAAAGCGACGGCGCAGTGTTAGTTCGCAGATCGCCCAAGGGACCATTCACAAACAAGCGGGAGAATAAAAAGAAAATAATTTTCCAGTGTTCATCCAGTGTCGAGTGCTTTAACTATCTGCGTATTCTGAAGTGCTGAAAATTTTAACGAAATTTCTTGATCACTTATTATCACCTTTGCGTAAAGCGCCATCTCTGCCAGTGCCGCAGTACTACATTACGACGCCGCCGCTAACAATCGACGGTGCTAGTATTGGTTCATACTCCCGAGTTGTTTTAAGCGGTGCGGTTTCATCAGCGGTTAGAAGAGGGCGCCACCAGGCCGTGTCGAAGTTTCACCGTCATTCCGCCGGAAAGAACGCTATCAGTCTATTTAGTCTGAATAAAGATTAGTGGAACGTTTCGCGCAGTCAATTAATTTAAATAACGAATTTTATATGACTCTAATTTTATTTCAATTATTTTTCTTTTGACATTCAGAATAACATTTTTTTATTTGTATTCTTATTTTGATAACTGTGGAATTTACGATTTTAAGACTTAACATTTTGGAAGAAAGAGAATAGAGGAGAAAACATACCTATCAGGTACTTGATTCTATTAGGTTTTATTGCATATCTCCTTTTATGTGTTGTTTCTTTCGTTGATTTTCTTTTATTCAATAATTATTGTTTTTGGACTTAAATTATTGTAATAATTTATTATCTATCAATTTTTTTTCAATATCATGTAAAATATTGTATATTAATACAATGCTAGTAATAATGTATTAGGCATTTTTGTTAATATTCGTTTATTGTTCCTATTTATACAATTGATTTGATATGTCTAACCCAGCTTACGCCCCTTGTCCACACTGCCAGGATTCCGCAAAGCTGTTTGCTGTTCCGCACGGACTCAGAGTTCATATAGGCCGCAAACACAAAAATGTGTCGTTTGCCAATAGCAGTAGCGTTGTCACCGAGCCTGCTATTCCTTCCGGCCCGGGAGAGCCAGATAACCTTTCAAAATTAAGCTTAGACGACTTGCTTTCTCTTAAAGCTAAAATTCGTGTTCTCAGGCATGTTCCCAAGGGAGCCAGATGCTTGGCGGCGGGCAAGTTATCGTCTATAATCGATAAATGCATACAGTCCAACAGTACCGACGACTGGCTAGCATTGCTGTCTTTTGCGTTCACAGCCCTGAGAGTACCAGAACAAGGCGATAAAAAGTCTTTGACTTCAAAGGTCAAGGTCAATATCGAAAATGCCCAACTGGATATTCCAGCCGAGCACGCGTCTGTCGGATCGCACTCGCTATACAAATCTGTACAGGCAAAAGTGTATGAGGGAGATCTCAGAGGGGCAGCCCGCCTCCTAACGTCTGATTGTTCGTTTGCCTCTGGTGGTGACGATACGTTGTCGTCTCTTAAGGCGAAACATCCCAGCCCCGCCCGCGCTCTCATCGTCCCTCCGCCTCTCGACAACTCCATGCCTTGCCTTGTTGTGAAGTCCGAAAACGTTTCTGCGGCCCTTCACTCATTCTACCGCGGCTCTGCAGCGGGCATGGACGGGTTGCGCCCGGAACATTTGAAGGAACTTTGTTCTCCTTCGGCGGGGGATAGTGGGGTTCGGCTTCTGGAGTCCATCACTCGCTTATGCAACTTTCTTTTGGAGGGGAACCTGAATCCGATCATCTGTCCTTTCTTGTACGGGGGTACCCTTTGTGCGTTGCAAAAAAAAGATGGCGGTATTAGGCCGATCGCTGTAGGGAATACCTTTCGGCGTTTAGTTGCCAAACTATGCTGCCAAGCAGTCAAACATGAAATGTCACAATACCTTCAACCCCACCAGATAGGATTCGGTACCCCTCTAGGATGCGAAGCAGCAATCCACGCCACACGGGCGTTCGTTATGAGGGAGGGCAGCGACAACGTGCTCATCAAATTGGACATACGCAATGCTTTTAACAGCATCGAGAGAGGCGCAATGTTGTCCGAGGTTAGAGAGTTAACGCCGTCAATTTTCCCATTTCTGCGCCAATGTTACGATGCTCCAAGCAACCTTTCGTACGACGGTGTGTGCATTTTGTCTCATACGGGGGTCCAACAGGGTGACCCGCTTGGCCCTTTAATATTTAGTATGGCCATCCATAAAGCCATCAAATCCTTGAAGTCCGCTCTAAATGTCTGGTACTTGGATGATGGGACCCTTGGTGGAAGCCCGGAGGCGGTTGCGAGAGACGTGGAGTTACTTTTTCCGGCTTTAAAAGAGTTGGGTTTGGAGGTTAATACCACCAAGTGTGAGTTTTACTCCTGTAGCCCAGCAGCCGTAGAACAGGCTGACTCGTTTGCCTCTCTCGTGCCCGGTCTTCGGGTTGTGGATCGGAAAGGCCTATCTTTGCTAGGCGCTCCAATTTTTTCCGAGGGTGTACCTGACAGTTTGCGTGCAAAAACTCGGGCCCTATCGTCACTTGGGGAGCACTTCCAGCACCTTCCTGCGCATGTGTCTCTGACGCTTTTGAGAACTTGCTTCGGTTTGCCCAAACTGACATATGTCATTCGAACGGCACCAAGTTGGGAGTTTGCAGAAGACGTTCTAGCATTTGACAACACCCTTAAACAGATCACTGAAGAAATCCTAAATGTTAGTCTCGGTGAGACGCAGTGGCGTCAGGCTGGCTTGCCAGTTCGGTTCGGGGGTTTGGGCGTACGCCGATTGCGGGAGACTGGTCCCATGGCCTTCCTTGCTTCCTCTCATGGGGTCGCGGGTCTTGTCTCCCACATTCTGCCACAAACAGACACCCCGTTCCGTATGCCCTATGTGGAAGAGGCCTTCAGGGCTTGGTCGCTGCTGTGTCCGGGCACTGATCTACCTGTAAGACCCGGATCACAACGGAGTTGGGACGATGCGTTAGGCAAACACATTTTCACCCAACTGTGTGACGGAGCATCTGGAACTGAGTCAGCTCGCCTCAAAGCAGTGTCCAAGAAGGAGTCAGGTGCCTGGCTTCATGCCCTACCTTCGCCTTACTTGGGTACGCTGCTGGACAACGACTCCCTCAGGGTAGCTACGGGTCTTCGACTCGGTTGTTCAGTGTGCGAGCCCCATGTGTGCGTTTGCGGTGCGAGGGTAGAGCCCAATGGATACCACGGGCTCAGTTGTACTAGATGTCTTGGACGCAGACCTAGACATCACGCAATCAATGAGCTTATTAGGAGAGCGCTCATTTCAGGCGAAACCCCGTGCGCTTTGGAGCCCCCGGGATTATCGCGCGCTGATGGCAAAAGACCCGATGGACTCACGCTGATTCCATGGCGAAGGGGTAGGTGCCTTATCTGGGATGCCACGTGTGTAGGCACATACGCATCGTGCCACCTTTCAGCCACGCAGCGGACCGCCGGTGCAGGGGCAGAAACGGCGGCAAAAGGCAAGCGCCTTAAATACTCTGCCCTGGAATCAGCGTACGAGTTTATCCCATTTGCCGTCGAGACGGCGGGCCCGTGGGGCGAAGAGGCAAAAAAATTCATCTCGGATCTCGGCCGTCGTCTGAGAGAGAGGGGGCGTGACCCGCGTTCTGGGGATTACTTGGTCCAAAATATCTCACTGGCTATTCAGCGCGGAAACGCTGCCAGCATAATGGGCACGTTTGGGCGTAGAGATGCTGAGCGTGGGGCGTATCTCGGTTAGATTCTCGGTTATTAATGTACATAATTTAATATTATAATTTAATTTTATTTGACTTTTGTAATTTCTGTATTATGACGCAATGTAATTTGATTAAATAAAACGATTGTATTTTGTCATATATAATTAAAATTTATCAGTCAGATATTCCTTTACAGTATAATATGCCCTTTGTGACAAGAATTTTTTTAATTTACTCTTAAAAACCTGAGTGAGTTCCGAATTTATAATATCTTTTGGCAATTTATTATAAATAAGAGGCGCCATGCATAGCACGCTCTTGCCATATAATGATGTCTTATGACGGGGGACTTTTATTTTATGCTTATGGCGTTGAGTTTTGAAATTGGCAAAAAGTTTCATATTGTTTCGCACAAACATAGCACACTCATAAATGTACAAAGACGGCAAAGTTAAAATTTTTAAATTAATGAAGTGTGGCTTGCAGCTATCTCTTTGTCCAAGCTTACAGATTGCCCTAATGCACTTTTTTGTGCTCTAAAAACCTTTTCTTTTTCAGTGCTGTTCCCCCAAAAAATTATACCATATCTGATCAATGATGAAACATAGCCATTATAAGCTGTAAGGACTGCATGTTTTCCGACTGTCTTAGATAGCATATGAAGTGCATATGAATGTTGATTTAGCCTAGCACGCACGCATTCAGTATGATTGTTCCAATTCAAATTGTTATCGATATTTAAGCCTAAGAATTTAGCATTGTTGACTAATTCAATTTTATGTCCGGAATATGTAATGTCAAGATTATGCAGTTTATCGTCTCTATTGCTAAATGTCATTATGTTAGTTTTGTTTAGATTGATTACTAAATTATGTGATTTTAAACATTGAACAATATTATTAAGCGTTTCGTTTATCTCTTTTTCTATTTCTGCTTTATTTTCCCCTGTAAATAGTACTGTGCTATCGTCAGCAAACAGGATAGTTGGATGCGTCGTAGTCTTGGGAAGGCTATTTATATAAATAATAAAAAGTAGTGGACCCAGAACACTTCCCTACGGTACACCGTATCTCACTCGTCTATAGTCTGAAGTGAAAATTATTTCTTTCTTCGACTTTGGACAGAAACTCTTTACTTGCGTACATTGTTCACGATTAGTCAAGTATGAATTTATGAGATCATTTGCGTTCCCTCTAACACCGTGTAATTGTAGTATATTCAATAGCTCATTATGGTCTACGTAGTCGAAAGCTTTTGTAAGGTCCATATATAGTGCACACATAGGTTTTCTAGCATCCATACCTTTCATCACAGTATTCAAAAAATTATATATGGCTAAGTTTATACTTTTGTTTCTACGGAATCCAACTTGTTCCGGCGCAAATAGGTTATTTCGCTCAAAATAATTGTAAATGCTATTGTAAATGACCCTCTAAAAACCTTCGACAAAATTGGGACTAAAGCAATTGGTCTGTAGCAGCTCATGTCACGCCTATCGTTTTTTTTAAACAGGGGTTTAATCACCGTTTTTTTAGATTTTCTGGAAAAATACCATTTGATATACACATGTTTATTATATGGCTAAGGACAGAAGAAACTTGATAAGAAACATGTTTTAGTACCTTTGTCGTATTACCATCGTAACCTGTACTGTCAGTGTTTTTTAGAGCCATTATTATTTTGTGTATATCTTGCGGTATTGTTGGTGCTATAAAAAGTGAATTGGCTATACTTGATGTGACGTTAGTTTTTATTGGTTTTGTGGTACGTTCGGGTATTTGATTCACAAAGAAATTGTTAAATAAATTTGCAACATTATCGGGATCTTCTACTATGTTGCCATTGACATTGAGATGAATTGGCTCACTAGGTGCATTATTTTTAGTTCCGTTTATAATTTTCCACGTGGCTTTACTTTTGTTGGGAGCTTGTCTAATATAATTTTCATTCTGTGCTCTCTGTGTTAGTTTTATTATACGATTAAGTCGATTAGATAGTGATTTAAAATTGTTTTTATTTTCTCTCGAACGATGTTTACGATATGTCCATAGTAATGTTCGTTTCCGCTTACAACATTTTTTTATTCCTGTCGTAAGCCACTTTGGTTTTTGGCGTTGCGTGACTTTTATTTTTTGGATCGGAAAGCATAAATTGTAGAAGAGAATAAACGTGTCATGAAATTCATTGAATGCGGTGTTCGGATCTGTTATTTCAAATACGTTACTGAATGAAATGGAATTGAGGCATTCTTTGAATTTATTCATATTTTCAAGACAATAATTACGTTTTTCTAAGTACCAGTACTTTAATGAATATGTCGGTTTGACTGGGCAAGCAAGTAATTGAGCTGTATGATCCGACATGGCAAGTTCGAGAACGTGACCTTTGCTTCCTCTGACGTTACTTAAAATGTTGTCTAAACAAGTACCACTTGCTAATCTAGTTGGCTCATTTATTGTAAATTTAAGATTATATGACTCTGTTGTATCCCTAAACTTGTCAACTTTATTGTTTTTCTCTAAAATATTGATGTTAAAGTCACCGCATAAAACGATTTTTTTTTGTGCCAAGGCTAGTTTCTTGAAGAATTAAATCAAGTTTTTCAAAAAAAATATCATAATGATGATTCAACTTTTTGGGAGGTCTATAAACACACAAAATGATGATTTTGTGATCAATGAGCTCAACTCCACAACACTCAATAACTCCTTCTTTGCAGTAGTTTCGCAGCCCACTAATTGGCTTGAATCTATGATTGTTACGAACCAAAATGCATGCCCCACCTCGTCGGTTTTTCCTGCAATAAGAAGTCCCTAGGCTAAAGTTAGGAATATGTAGTAGTGTTGCGTCCTCGCTTTTCATATTGTGTTCTGTAATACATAGAACATCTACCAAAATTTTATTGTCTAGTTTTAGCGTTTCTAAATTTGCAGTTACTAAGTCTGATTTACTAAGTAGACCGTCTAAATTCTGGTGCATAATTTGCAGTTTATTATAAACGAAAAAACTGATCTGTACCTCTTACATTGGCTGTTTCATCAGTGATGACGCAAGGCACGGCATATGTTTGCGTCCCTTTATCTACTTTGAAAGACTTATCATGTTTTTTATCAGGGAAATCTGTAATGGGCAACAATTTTGATTTTTCAGTATCAATGCTATCTTGTTTTCTGAATTTATAAAGGTATAACTTTGTTTTATAGTTAATATGTAAAATTTCTCTTAGTATATGTCTACATAAATTAATGCAAAATTCTTCTCGTCTAGGCCGCCAATTATCATAAAGCATGTCAACAAAGTTTGCATCAGCCAATCAGAGTTAATTTTATTATTGTTTGGCTTGCGTCCAATTAGTCCAAGATCGATCCATACATTAGAGTGTTGGAACCTAGAATACAGTTTTTAGCCAACCCTGGCCCCGGCTTGAGAGTTGTCGGAGTTTCCAGAGAAATTGCCTGATATCTATTGAAATATAGTTTAAGCAAATTTTAAAAATGCCGTGGGAAAATGCTCCAGTAGGTGGAGCCTGATCAAAATAAGTATGTACCATTAATAAGTTGCAAATTCTTCCTGACACCTACAGAACCTAAATATTCTGAGATTTGGTAACCCTAGTCACAATTTCACGTACCTACCTCCGGCAAAATAGACGTTTTTTTTTTTATCAACTTTGCACTAAATTTCTGATCTTAATTTTTGAGAAATGTGCACGACGGCTACGATCTTCTTTATTTATTTGGCAAACTCTTATTTATTGGCAGTAAACTTTTTTGTGAAACTTACCGTTAACGATTTATGGCCCATTTAATGAACTAGTTTTACTATCGCGGCCGATAACTCGTGATTATTATTAATCTTATTATCTATTATCTATTAATTAGTATAATTAGGATTAATCTAACATTTCAAGAGAAATGTTAGCTTAATCTAACATTTCAAGAGAAATGTTAGATTAATCAATTAAACGGCAGAAAAACCAGTCATTTCCTAAAAATATTGGATCGAAAATGTATGCAAAGTTAAATTTTATTTTTCTTGAGCCTACCTCGACGGCCAACAAAGAAGAAAAGTCACGGGTCAAAACAAGTGACGCCCATTTCTGAGTAAAACGAAGCACTTCATTTTTTCACTACCATTTACTCCCCCGTTCATTGTTCGAGCGCCATTGCACTAAATGTACGATGCAGTCGCAAAAAAAGAAAGTTGAGTGAGGATATTTTTGATTTTAAGAAATTTAATAATTTGAGGACAAATCAGTCAACGTCTTATAGCTAAAATAAAGATGATTATGATGAAAAATAATACTGTTAGCCATTTTGCTTATGTTACATTTTATCAATTGTTAGCTGCGCTTATTAAAGAGGGTACCTATACATAGTCGCAACACACTTCGGTATTGCGACGGTGAGGAGTAAATGGAATGAGGGTAGACAGAGAGATGGTTTGAGCGACGGGCTGGACTGCCAGTCTGTGATAGTGATCAGTGGTGTATGGGTGATTGTGAAACAACTTTGATAAGCCAGTAGTTGGAGCAAGCCGTGTAAGTACTTTGAGTTTTATAATGACTGCAGAGATATTGGAGGTCCATATAATTGTCCAATGGTGTATCATCTGAGTGTCCTACTAGAATCTTAGTGATGCTGTTGGAGCACTATGCCCATCAGCTAACACAATATATTATAGAGCTGAAAAACTCTCTGTAGGTTCATTTATATGCTCTTTGGAACCTCTGGATATGCCAAATTGAGATAGTTTTTTGGAAACCTATATTACATACACTAAAAACATACTTTATTAGCAGCAGAGTAAACATAATAATATAGATAGAATAACATACAAAATGCTGAAAATACACCAGAATATTGCTGTGTTCTCTCGAGTTTTGAATCATATAACCTAGTAGTTTCTGAATCTAAAACTGTAACTCGAAATGAATATTGAAATATCTACTCTACCTCCAAAGGAAACAATATGTCTCATTTCCTGTAAGCGTAGCGTAGGGAAAAGCAAATCTTTCATAATGGACTTTACATTTAATATTATGATATACCAGATAGCAAAATGATTTTTGTTGGAAATTTGACTTAAAACGGTCATTAAATCGCGTCAATAATCAAAATTACGTCTTTTTGTTTGCCTTTTCAATACTTATTTGTTTCTCGAATTTATCACATTTAGAACACTTTTTTTAAAGTATGTTGAAAATATGGATTTTTTTCGGATTTTTGTAGGAATTTAGTTCACATACGAGTACATACTTAGTTTCAGCTTTATTTAAGTAAAATCAATTATAATTTCAAAATTCTTGCTCTCAAACTTTTTCTAATACTTGTCAGGTTTACTAATTAGTAACTTGTGTAATACTTGTCAGGTTTACTAATTAGTAAACCTGACAAGTATTACACAAGTTTTACAAATAACCCTTAGTAATTTATTAGGAATAAGCCTTTTTGTTTTGTTACAGTCACCGATACAGAAAATTACCACAAAATTAGTTTTGTACTCCATCGGGAAACGTGGTTAGCATTTTAGGCACGTGTTGTCAATTGGAGATCGTGTTAACTATTTTTAACAACTAATTGCTGCCTTTTGCCTTTAGAGATTAAATACGCTCCTCTGAGTTAATACTCGTGTTATTACTTTTAAGTTACTTTTAGTTTAGTTCTAATTAGAAGCTTGAATGCTTAGATGGATCAAATATACAGATAGATTATATATTTTGTTTAAACTCAACGAACTAGCTCTTAAATTTTTAGTGTATTTATCCAAGTTTAAATACGACAAATTAATCTTGTTAATATTATGAACATTATTGCGATGCAATGGAATAGAATGGAATTTAATGAGTTTTTTAATAACATTTAAAAGTTTGCTTATATATTATTGCTTCAACATTTCTGTATAAGGTTTATTTTTGGGTTACGAAAGTACGACCATGTCTCTCAGTTTCGCACTAGACTCAAGTGGCTTCCTATCAGATTTCGCAGAAATGCTCACATCCTGTCACTTCTCTACAATATCCTTTTGAATCCTTCCTCCCCTGGTTATCTCAAAGAACGTTTCAAATTCTTTCGTGAGGGCTCTTCTCGTCCTATAAGACCATCAACCTTGCTTTGTCTCTCAACTCCTACCCATCATACCACATTTTATGAAAATGCTTTTTCGGTCACCGCTCTCCGCTTATAGAATGCCTTACCTGTCTCCATTAGAACTTCGCAGTCACTGCACATTTTTAAGAAAAGAGTGAAAGATTTTTATCTTGATGAGTGTTCAAAATGATGACATTGCTTCTTTTCTCTTTCCTCGCTTTTTACTTGTCTCGTTTTATATCCTTTGTTTGCTACTTCCATTTTAGCCTTTGTCTTTTTTCTTCTTCTCAATATTATTATTATGTATTATATATGTATGTATTGTATGTGTATTTATATTTTTGTAGTATTTATGTATGCATTATTTACATTTATATTATTATCAGTTGTGTTTAGTACCTCCCATTTATACTCTTGTTTGTGATCTTTTCCGTTCAGTGGTTGCCTGGTAGTGATTGTTGTCAGCGATAAGGCCGCCATTTGTAGCACTAATTTAAGACAAATATCTACCTTGTACCTTCTGTTGTAGTTAATAGTTGCACACAATAAAGAGTTATATCTATCTATCTAATACAAAGTGTCATTTTGCAAAGTCTGGAGATACTCATTATGATAGAAAACTTTTACTTTATCCATTTTACACGACATAAAATGAATCTAGAAATTGCGCAAAAAATCGACAATCAATTAACTTTTTGTACAAAATATCTGTTTTTTTTTCTCTAGATTTCGCAAGTGATCCCGTAGTAAAAGCACACTTACACCACTGATAGTTTCTGCATTTCGTAAATAGAAAAACCCTGTATTTTGCCGGCTAAGATTTGAGTTTGAGTATTAGAAATCTTGCTCGTAGAAATTCCGAGCGTAACGCTGCTACGAGAAAGCTACGAATCGACTACGAAGTTTGAGAATCGTAGCACATATAAACTCGTAGTAATTTCTGTAGTCGTAAACATTGAAATTGAACGATAAATCGATAAATAAGAACTTGTGCAAACTTATTTCATTAGCATCAGACTTTTCCTTATCCTTTTCTTTCAGTGTATGAAAAGCCTCACAACATGTATTAATTTTTGAAAATCAACACAACATTTTTTACAGGTTGAAGTGAATTAAAAAAAGGGACAAATTAAACACATTCGGATTCTCGTGAAGTTTTATCAAGCCTTCCCACGACAGAAATACGGCAAGCCCTAAAATTTCCGATATGGAGCAGTCAGTCGGAAACACAGGCATAATTGGTTTCGCCCACGCGCATGTGCAAACCACGCGCATGTCTCAAATCGAGCCTCCCTTGCCGTGCAGCCAAAACAAAAAATATTTCTAAATGCTCTTTTACAAATAAAGTAGAAAAACTTAATCCAACTAAAATGTGATTAACAGTGCATCTGCTCCGACAATCGCTTCGCTTTTCGTAAGTAATTCAAACCTCTTTTCACATAACCTCAAAGTCTGGTGTATTAATTGATTGTTAGCTGTCCTTATGAGAATTCCCTAAGCTGTTTATAGGAAATAGTGATAATATGAGTACAAAGGCTCTTGTTTAGCGAAGGGGCTTATTGGGGTGCTTTGGGATAGTAAATGACCTCCGAAGGTCAAGAGTTAGGCAGATACACGTGCCCGTCTGTCCTTGTTTATTGAAGCGTGTCATTACTGGAAACGTAATTGGTACTTCGTTATTGGACACTTAATCTTTTCCGACTTGGCTGTAATTAGTTTTAACAAGGTTGTCATTTTAAAAAGTCGAAACGTATTATTTGTATTGATTAATTGCCCCGTCATAAGTGACTTGTAAATTCGCGTTTGTTGCAGGATCGATGTTTTATTGTGATTAAATGTTTAACCGAAATCTTTGAACACCAGGACACTTTCAGCACTTATACTCTATAAACATAAAATAATGGTTATATCATGTTAACGTCCCTAAAACTTATGTGAGAAATGAAAAGTATTTCCATATCTTTTTATTTTGTATGATGATAAGTAATCACAACTAAAACGGAGCTGCCAGATTTACTTTTAGTTTTGATAAAACTTCAATGAATGCTTGTTGGCTCACTTTTAAGAAATATACTTCGTATTAAAATATATTGATTTAAGGAAAATTCCAATGAAATAACGGTAAATATTACAGGATGACTAATACCTACAACGACATTGAATTGTACAGTAGTAAAATTTATTTTTAGGCGTAAAAGAATAGATATCATTACTTAGAATTCTATTTACGTCTGTTTACACATTTCGATTCGATCAAACGATGTAATTAGGGCTAGCAACCTTATTATCAGAAGGAAACTTACCGTTTTACCATAAAAGTTATACGCACGCTTTAGACAATGTATAACAGTACAAATTGTATGGTTAAAAAGTGTTTAAAGCGTGTTTAAATATTTTGTGGTAAGGCGGTTAGTTTTCGGATTATTTACAAAATACAGCTGAACAAAACAAAAGAATATCAATTGCTATTGAAGTTGTTATTCGAAAATAGTTTGAATTGGATTTCAAACAATCAAGAAATTAATAAAAAAGGGAAATCTAATATAGCTTATTATTTATGTTAGCAAAAAACTTAATAAGTCAGTTTTTGGAATTTAATTTAAAAAAATACATGAGGGACGTTTTGAATGTTTTATTTTTCATGAGGTTGAATGTAAGTTTCTTCTCAGTGTTTTGATAACTGAAATTGTCCTATTTTTTAATTCATAATACGTTCACGTTTGGCCACGCGTGTAATTATAATTCATTTAAATCTTATAATGATCTCTAATGGGAAGCCACTTCAGGTATGGTCAGTTTTCGGATGGGTGACCGTGGGTGGCATTTACCATGAAGCGGTAATGGACTCATATGGCACGTTAAGTTGTAAGTTCTTATTAGATTATAAATAATTTTAGTTAATTTATTTTCTAATTCTTTTTCTTTTTATTAGAACAGACCAAATCAGGAAAATTTTCAAAAAATTACAATTTAATGCCGTGGTTGTGAAGTGGTAGTGACACCCGCCTTACAATCGTGAGGTCGTGGGATCAATTCCCGGTCCCGTACCAATGAGTTCTTTGGAATTTATGTACGGATTTTCACACCTCTGGCTTTCGGTGAAGGAAAAACATCGTGAGGAAACCTACATAAATATCCGTTGAAGAAATTTGATGGCGTATGTGAATCCACCAACCCGCTCTGGACTAGCGTGGTGGGTATAGCCCTATCATCCTACGTGGGTAGGCCTAAGTCCTGCAGTGGACTATTAAAAAAGGCTGGTACAGTACAGTACAATTCAAATCACACTTTTTTGGCCTGTAGGTAAATAGTTATGACAAGAAAAGTTTGCGACTCGTAATTTTACTAATAACACGAGGGCATTGCGTTACTGCTTTATGTTCTAGAGCTAGCGACCCGCCCCGGCTTCGTACGGGTGTATTATACATATAAACTTTTCTCTTGATTCACTGTATCTATTAAAAAAAAACACATCGAAATCCGTTGCGCAGTTTTAAAAATATAAGTACAGACAGCGGGAAGCGACTTTGTTTTAAATATATGTAGTGATGCCCATAACATATTTGTTAAGTGTAAACCTTTAGTGGCATAAACTAGGCAACCGATGTTGATAATAACATTATTTACGTGGTCAATGCCCCAGATCGAAAGCTTCAATCGGACCTAGCCTAGTACTATTATTAAATTTCTTCTCTGACCTAGCCTCGAAATAGTGTCACAACACGGAACTATCAGAGCGGAACACGCGACGGAATAAATTTTCATGTGCAAATTCTAGCCACAGTTTTATGAGCGCAGTAAGGAGTGAGTGAAATAATATTGTATTTTCTTTGCTCGACTCGCTCGTTCATTATACTTGTACTTGTAAGGTTTACTTGAAATGAGATGTGTAGTTTGGCGTAAGGGGAAAAATATGGGGATTCAACTAAGGTAAATATGACATAGCCACGTGGTTTTAAATTTTAAAAAATACAGTTAATCTCTAAATTTACTTCTATAAATCAAAAATAAGTATAAATCACTTACGCGTGTTGAAATGGAATTAAATCCACGTCAGAGTATACTTTTATAGTTTTAAAATTTTACGCGCGTAAATATCCTTCATATTTATAAAAACGTGTTTTCAAAAGGTTAGTATTTTTTTTTCTAGTTTATATTTTGTTTTAATTTTTTATGAATGATAAAGTAAAACTATTATATTGGCTTTTAATGCGTATTTTATAATTTTTTTCTGCTTCAGATTAAGTATTTTTAAAAGGCATCTATCCTTCAGTATTCGGATAGATGCCTCGTTTTTAGTTGGTATAGATGCCTTTAGAGGCGTATAACCTTTCACCAAGGCATCTATCCTTTACTTGTAAATAGTACTTACATGAGAATTAATTTGTTGCAATGTCTAAATGCCTATAAAATATAATTATACAAAAACCAGAAGTCAAGCAGCAGGAAATTTAAATTTTTAATAAAAAATATAAGGCAGTTTAATTTTGTGTTCCTACTCCTAATAATAAAAATATGTTTTACGGTCGCTATCTCATGCATTTTTTATATATATTATTAGATCATAATAGATGCCCTTAATCTATCCTTTGGTTTTATAAAATAAAATGGTTTTCCAACAAACAACAAAAAGGATAGATGCCCCAACACAGACGTTTAAATATACTTAAATTAAAATAAAAAAGTTAAGTAAAGGCGTTGAGAACAAAAGTATTGAGCTATGCTTTTGCTTGACATAAGTATTTACAACGAATATTAGTTGGAATGTGTTTCTTTGGTTGGAGCGTCTATCCATAAACATACCTAACAAGATACATAACAAATGCACCTTTCATGATTTATCTATGTACTTCAGGTGTATCATAAATATATTATAGATCATATTTACGCATAACTAACTTTTATTATAAATTTATTTCTCAAAGTGGCATCTATCCTCCGGTTTAATTTATCAGGCGGGGTGACTATCCGGGGTGGGCATGTATCCGTGAAATTTTAGAGGTTTGAAATTTGTTTCAGTTCCTATTGTTTATGGATTTGACTTCTGATTTTTTAAATTAAACTATAGTCTATAGACTTTACTTTACGAAAGAATAACCAGTTTTTAAATCTTGTGATTATTTATGAAGCTGTGAGACTTTTTCAAAAAGTGCGGCATCTATCCGGGACTTACCCTTTAGTACCGAAAAATAGATCTCGTCACTTCACAATACATAATTGTAAAACTAAATTTTAAAATGATTAAAATAAATAACAAGCTACTTCAACAATGTGATTAAATGCTGTAACTGGGTAATTGAATACAAAATTAAATAATATCAAAATATTGTAAAATTGTAGATATGGGTGGGTGCGTCGGCGGTAGGTTGCATCGTTGAATAACAACTACACTATCCAAATAACACGTATTTAATCCGCACAGTCATAACACACCATACATATATTTTAAATAATCGAAGGAGTAGCTACTCCTACGAACTTTTATGTCACTCAGCTGAGTGACATAAAAGTTCGTAGGTAAACAAATAGTCGGAGCGCAATTCAGTGCGGACGTTTCTCGACTGCCGGCAGAGGGCGCGTGAAGGTCGGCGCGGCTTGCTCGCACCTAGCCGGTCTAGCGCCGGGCTGCCGTAGAAACTACGCGGCATGCTGTGGCCGCTTGCAAAGTCAATCGCGCGTTTCCAATGATTCCGAATCCTTAGATAAAGTATGAAATAAATATCGTTCGGAATGAATTTATAATTACGTAAATAAACATATAAAATGAATTTAGAATGTTTCAGTATGTATGTCTGTATGTCTAAATAATATATAATATGAATAAATATCTTGTGTAATGCAATGTTTATATTAATGTATTTAAATATTTTATTTTATAGTAAAAGTATTATAAAAATATGTGAAATATATATTATGTAGGTGAGTATGTATATAAGAATGACGAGTAGCCTACTAAATATCAATATACAATGTAAATTATCTTTAGACCTTGATCCAATGCTTTTTATGGAGTAGTAGTGTAGGTAGTTTAAGCATATGAAGTAGATCATGTACAATTAATGCAATAAAAATATAAATAACTAGGTAGGTCCTTACTTCAATAATATGATTACATGCTGTAAAGAGGCAAATGAGTTTATAATATACCTAATTAAAAAACCCCCGACACAAAAATATTTGACAACAAACTTTCTATTGACAACCATTTTGGGCACATTTGTAGAATTTTGGTTCTTCCATCCCCACTTTAACCCACCATAACTC
The DNA here is from genome assembly GCA_964007245.1 of Hypomecis atomaria. Taxonomy (NCBI): domain Eukaryota; kingdom Metazoa; phylum Arthropoda; class Insecta; order Lepidoptera; family Geometridae; genus Hypomecis; species Hypomecis atomaria. The sequence continues at coordinate 4,951,107 of OZ023295.1, read as the reverse complement.
TTAAACGGCTCAATCGATTTTTATAAAACATAGCTAAGAACACTCTCGATTAAGTCTCCTTTCATCCAAAAAAAACTAAACTGAAATCGGTTCAGTGGTTCGGGCGCTATGATGCCACAGACAGACAGACAGACAGACAGACCTCTTTTTCGTCGGGGGTTAAAAATTAAATAATGTCAAACAACACCGCGTCCGGGTACTTCTTCGAAATTTCATTCTTCGACTGATTCATCTGGCCAAAATTTTGTTTCACTTTCAGCTATGTCACACATGCTCATATGTAAAAAAGGTAACTAAAGAACATATATTTCAATGAGGGGCTTGATTTTATAAAGTAGTTTTCAAGATATCTACGTTCAAATATTTTGGGCCCAGATGAATCAGAATTGATTACAGATTAATCAGAATTAAAAATGAAAAACTACGTAATTTGGCTGTGTATTATGGAAAAATATTTGTATAAATGAAAACAAAAAACGGAAAAAAAGCACGGAAAAAAATTGATGAATTAACAATATTTCTTGTAATACATTTTAGAACTCTAAAACAGTATTAAATTATAATACTTAGTTAAAGGTATTGTAGTTGAGAGTTGGTATAGTAATTGGTACAGTATATTATTTTATTAATCCTGTTTTTTATACTTAATGACTTAGCTTATATATAATCTTCCATAATTAAAGAATCATTTGTGTAAGTATTTATTACACTATATTACACATAAATGGAATTTCTGACAGTAATTTTTCTTGGTAACTATCAGAGAAACATATGTTTCTTAGTACCGTTAAATAATGAAGTCACAGTTAAGTACCACAAGAAAAAATTCTTTAGCTTATTGCAAGGGCCCGATCTAGGTACCTACTTTCAATGTATTCCTCAAAACCTTTTTATTTTGACGAGATCTTGATTGTTGAAAAGAAGATGGAGTGATCATATCTTCACCAGTAGCGTGAGACTCTTTTGTAAGTTTATTTTTTTAAAGCTTTTTAAACACAAAAATACCCTCATCGTCAGATTCTGAGCAATCATCCACGGTTTTCTGATGAAGGGTCAATAGGACATCTCTGGTGAGTTTTGGAGTAGTAATTTTTTCATCGATTGACGAAGTCTCAATCTAAAAGCTGTCGTCATCGATGTCTTGTTGGGGTGTATCCGAAGCTTTTCCAGTATTTTTTTATGATTTATATGGTGTTATGACCATATGAATCAGGCACAGATGAATCAGGATTTTGCCGTCATACATGCATAACTCATCATACATACTGACTTCAGTGTTGTCATTTTTCTACTTGAATCTAAAACCCAAAAGCATTACAGGAAATAGGGATTGAAGTTGTAAAACAATCAACTAAATTTTATAAAGTAGGCATTGTAATCATAATGCCACCTGAACTAAGCACAGATGAATCAGACATTTATCGTTGTAACACCGGGATCCAAGCGAACCAGCCGCATGTCCGCCTTCTAGCTCGTCTGTTGCACGACTGGCTTCCCCCCGCGCGGGAATTCAGATTCTCATCATCATCACCCGATCAAGCACGGTCAAGGGCAACATACGCCACATTAATCAGTATTATGTACCGGACACTTCTTATTTGCCTTTTTATAAACATACTAAAGCAGCTATAACTGATACACATTTTTTTTGTAAAAGAACAATTCATTTCCTTTTGATATAATTATAATTCATAATGATTTACCAAAGGGAAAATGCGATATAGATCATTTTCTTTCGAAAAATGGCAAGCGGACGCGGCATATGAATCAGAAGAACAGACTTCAAATATTTTTAATTTATACTTAGACTGCAACTATTTGAAAAATATCACTTGTCCCAGTTAGAGTTAAAGCTAAACTATATAGAAAAAAAGTTACACGCCGTTTTGTTAGTCGGTTTCAGAAATAAACCCTTGGACGTCTAAAATTTTGTCTTCGAAGAAGTACCCGTCCATACTGCTTACATTAGCTATTTGCTGCACGAGCAAAATGTTTCAAACGTCGCATTTATGAGCAAGCGAGGCTTCAATAGTCATTTGGAAAAGTGGTTTTTACATTGGTCTGGCGTTGGCTGCAGTATTGGGAAAAAAATCGAAAACGCATTTTTAATAGATTACATAGATTTTTGTTTACATATTTATTAAAGGATAGCATAATTTCTTAAAGAACTATTGTAAAAATTAGTATTAACTAAAAAAAATGCTATTGCACATGCAAAGAGCTTGTCTTACAAAAAAAATAATGTATGATTATATATTTAAACGATTTGAGCTGGTTAAAGACAAAAATGTTAATTTAAAGTGTATGGGTCCGTAATTCTATTTTTTTTTTTTAAATATTTTTGATAATTTACGTTTGACCATATCCTGTCTGATTTGGAGCAGAGATATGATTAATTTGGCTTGTTTCTTCTATTTGCAAAACGGAAAACAAATCAGTTATTAATTTTAAGCGTTAATGATAATAAACAAAAGAATAAAAGATACAAATAAAACTTTATTAAATTCACAAAACTGAAATAACATAAAACAATAAACTTATATAACCTATCTAAATTTAAATAACTATTCTAAAATTAAATAAACTATAGGTTTAGTTTTTCAAAGATTTGTCGGGGAAATTAAATTGAGCACACGTGACCAAAATGCTGCCTAGGCTGTATTTTGTTTAATGTTATTTGCAGATAGTCAGCCTCGCAATTCAGTGAGGCAATGCGGCTAGCATTTTGGGCACGTTGCCAGAGATTAGAGACTGTTTAAACCTTTTTAATTAGATAGATTTTTAATTAGTTTAGTTTAGGTAAAATATTTTAGTTTAGATAGGATAGTTTAGTATAGATACAAATTAGATCGTCCAAGAAATAAGTTTATCTTCTTAAATTTTAATGTCACTCTTTGTATAGTATACCTAAAAAATTGTAAATGTTAGTTAACAAAGGGCACAGACCCTGGAGTCTGTGGTTAATAAATTTTAATTTAAAAAAAAAAAAAAAAAAATTAATGAATTGTTACCCTTGATAAGTTTGAAGTACAAGCTAAGAGGTTTCGTAAACTTCAGATACAAGAAGACAGAAATTGTATTAAATTCTGTTCCATAAGAACTTTGTATGTACCAGGTTTCTCCTACATGAAATGAAACAACGAGTATCTAGTGTTGTAAAGAACAGGAGAAAACTCGAAGAACGAAACTGAAGTTTCAAGACATTTTGTGTTTGGTTTAGAATACTGAAGAAGAAATGTATGAAATGTTGCGTTAGATTAGACGATGAAAATTTTCGAGGATATCTTCTTGAGTATGGGGAACAAGTTTTATAAAAACAGTCATTAAGTAGTAAAACAAAGTTGCTGAATGGGAAATGAGCTATGTTTTATCAAAATTTCAATTAAAGTAGATTACGAGTAATTAGGGTTATTTTTAGATGATCACTGATTTTCAGAACTAGTCGCCACGGTCAGCTTTCAGAAGTGGCCGTGGACAACTACTAAGCATTATTGTGACACAATTTGTTTTGAGTTTTAAAAGCTCCGAAAATAAAATAAATTATGTTACCAAGACTGACGTTGGCGTAAGTGAATTTATTTACGTTAGGACCAAGTATGATTATACAACGAATGATTAAACAATACCAAAAATGTCAACAAAATACTACTTGTTCGCGTACTTTACGAGTAAATGCTTTGCAAGACGGGCTCGCTGAGATAGCACTCAATTGCTTGAAAAAAGACCGTCTACTAGAGTCAATCTACTATAGAGTAGTGTTGATTAAAAAAGAGGAAAGTTACATAAACAAAAAGGAAAATCAACATTTACGAAGTAAAATTATACATCATCATCATCAATATCAGCTGTAGCACGTCCACTGCTGGACATAGGCCTCCCCTATGAATTTCCAATAAGCCCGGTTGGAAGTTGTTTGAATCCAGCACGTTCCTGCTTAATTATATCGTAGCCCTCTCTATAGTGTGTTGGGCCACCTTGAGATTTTTCACAAGACCACATTTCAGTTACATATGTCATCATTCACACACAACTGTCGAAAACTTTCGACTTGACTTGACTTTGGTGGACGAAAAGACCTCACGCACTTTTCCGAACGCTGCTCATTAATATTAGTTCGTTTTACCCAAAAAATTTTTTTTTAAAAATAGCAAGTTAAACCAAAAACACTGACAGTCTGCAAAATAATTTCTTAAAAATAATTTACAAATAACTTGCTTTTTGGTCTACACATTTTCCACTCCATTTAAGGGACAGATATAGGTGTTCCCAGAGGGCTCGTGGTAGAAATTATTCCTGATAGGACCCTAAAAGGGTTGAATAATATCATCTTAGCACAATATTGTCGTGGGCACATTGAAAATACAACGACACAAAAAGGACAGATAAGTTAAGCTAAAAGATTTAGCATGTGTTATAGTTTTGTTCAAATTTGTTACGGATTATTACGGTTTAACTACTAAGTAGAGAGTGCGGTAGGATTGTTGGTAAATTAATTGAATTTTCACTGCTTTCTCATGTCGGTGATTATCAGGTAATTAAGTTCGTGGTTAAGTTTTAATTACTACTTGAATACGGTTTATAGTCATTATTTGCGGTAATTTAAATTATCGAACCTGAATATTATGACTCAATTTATAACAATAGAATATGCATTTAATGAATACTCAATAAAATACTTAGTCCACAAAAAGCAGTCGAGAACTAATTAGTATCCAATTCAAGTTTTTTCCAAGTAATTTCATGCAATTTTTTTAATTAATACAAAAGCGTCACCCACGAGGGAGTTAAAAACCATACCAATAAAAAAGTAAGTTCGTATAGGCCGGGTGGCTAGCCCTCCTGGTGTCAGAGTTTTTAGGCCGCCTGAAGGCCTCTGACATGGCTAAACGGTTAAAACAACCGGGGCCTAAAATTTAACGTGTCATCCGAGCCACGGTAGCGCTCAGTTGGAAAATGCCACCCGCGGTCACCCATCCAAGTACTGACCGTGCGGAACGTTGCTTAATTTCGGTGATCGCTGACAATCACCTAGTCAAACTACGCTACGAGCGCTATACCAATACCAATGAAAAACGTTTTTGCTCTGTCATAAATACTCACAACACGGTATTTGATTGCGTTCTACTTGTTCTACATTGAGCTTTGACATATGAATGCGTAATTACGTGTTTCACATGTAGGGGATATTACGAACATAGCAATCAGTGCTTGGCACCGAGCCAGCTTGCATGCTCAGCTAAACCTGGCATACTTACCTTTTAAAACTCAGCCTTCAATATGAGGGAGCAAAAACGTTGTTCATTGCTCTTCGCAAACAAACAATCTGTGTTCAATGGACAATTTTATGGAATCTTTGACGCCTTGTTATTACCAAATTCATTGGACCAGTGATCTTTAATAGTAAAACAGAAATTTTGTTACAGGCTTCTCCGAAGATAAATCAGGCCGTAGAAACTCGTAAAACTGACGGTTTAACGCCGAGAGTAAATTGTCTCTAATTTTACTACGGAAGAGACCGCAGTAGAAACAATGAACGAAACGACTGTGAATTACACCACGCTGAATTTAACCGAGAGACATTTGAACGGGACGCCGCGCAGCCTCGGCCCACTTCGCTCTGGACATGAGAATATCATCGATAACAACTGGGTGCAGTCCATATTTTGCGTCATCTATACCGTCATATTCGTTCTCGGCGTGCTTGGCAACTTGCTCGTCTGTTTCGTCGTCATCAGGAACAAGGCGATGCAAACCGTCACCAACCTCTTCATCAGTAATCTAGCTCTCTCTGATATCTTTCTCTGTATCTTCGCGGTGCCATTCACGCCCCTCTACTCGTTCAGAGGAAACTGGAGCTGGGGCGCTCTACTATGCCACATAATGCCTTTCGCACAGGGATGCAGCGTATACATATCCACATTGACGCTTATGTCTATCGCTATCGATAGGTTCTTCGTGATAATCTACCCTTTCAAGCCGAGGATGAAAATCGAAACCTGTATAACCGTTATCATAATGATATGGACGTTTTCCGTCACAGTCACCTTGCCATATGCTATCTTCATGACGTACTATGATGTCCAACTGGGAAGGTTTTGCGAGGAAACATGGCCGTCGGAAAAATTGAGACAGGTATTTGGCACAGTCACGTCTGTATTGCAGTTTTTGTTGCCGTTCACCGTGATAGGCTTCTGCTACACCTGTGTCAGTTTTAAATTGAACGACAGAGCCAAAGCAAAAGCCGCGAGCAAAAACTCCCGCAAAGAGGAACTCGATAAAAATAGAAAACGTCGCACAAATCAAATGTTGATTGCTATGGTCATGATTTTTGGCCTGTCGTGGCTGCCTCTGAATTTGATCAATCTCTGCAACGACTTTTACATGTACGCGATCCACCTCAAGTATTACTTTTTGATTTTTTTCATCGCTCACGTGATTGCGATGTCGTCGACATGCTACAATCCTTTCATTTATGCTTGGATGAATGAGAACTTTCGGAAGGAGTTTAAGCAGCTGATGCCTTGCATTGATTCTTCGGCTCCGAGAGGGAATATACAGCTTGAGCAAATGGGTGGAAACGCGGAGAAGACGTTTAATGGAAACACGACGACTGACAGCTATTTGAACTCGAGTTCTCAGAGAGGGACCTCGTTCAGGCATAAGAGGAAGCCGAGTGCTGCGGCGGACGTAGAGAAAAGCGGCGTGGAATTGAATGAAGATCTTCTGACTGTAGACGTGAAACATTGCCATATCTCTACCAGCTACAACCTGCGGCGGGAGTCGGTGAAGCTGCGGCTGATAAATGAGGAGTCATTCGACGGCGCGCCGACGCAGAGTCAATTCTAACGTTTGATTTCTCGGGTAAGTGAGAGTACTAATTAATTACTCACACGCCTAAACACTTTCGCGGAAGTGCGATTGATGAGCACTATTTTTCTTCACGTGCGTTCTTGTTTTTGTTTGATTTATATCTCAGCTCCGGCAGAAACAGAGAGAAATGACTAGTTTTTCGGTCTAATACACACAAAGGAGTTACATTTTAGTAGTTATAAAAAAAAGCTGGCTTTAGTTTTAGTGACTTTTTCTTTCATTATATTTTAAAGTTGGTCTACAAAAGTAATTTTTCATCCACAGGTGCGTCGAATGAAACGTTCCCAACTTTGAGGAGGAGGGCGATAGAAGCCGATATTTTTGGAGTATGTATTTTGTACTGAAAACGTCTTTACTATGCACACTGTGACTACTGAACTTCATTACGCTTATGAATTTACTAAAACCCTTAGAATAATGATTGTCACTTTCTTTGTACCCAGATCATCTATCCTATTTCACCTTGAATCAAATATAAATTTTGAGATAGCTTTTCAGAAAATGCATTGAACTAAGGTTGGATTCGCTCTCAGTAAATTGAGATCACCTTGTCGATCTTAATAAATTGAAATCGATTAAATAAACAAAATCAAAGATTACCAGTTAACTCGTAAGATCGGTCGTATAACGTGCTAACAAAAAAATGCTTGTTTTAGACCATTGTAAATAACGGGATCATTTAAATTATTTTTGAGTTAAGGTAAAATAAGATAGGCAGGATTGCTATATGCCCAAGATGGGCGATAAACCAGTTATAAATAATTTATTATTATAGTATTACCCTAGCACAAACTGTACATAGATTTTCAAGTTAATCCTTTACACTGCCATACTGTATCTTAAGAGCTTGCTCCTGTCATAAACGCCATTTTTATATAATTTACTTCAGTAAATTAAAAATACATAATACGGAATCGAGGTCTTGTTGGTCACAAAAATCTTTACAAACGACTTTGTGAAATAACTTGATATGATATTTATTTTTTTGCTAAATGATAATCTTTAGAGTTTGTATAAATTTATCTTGTTTTTTTCTTATTAAAATCTAACAAATTAATGGTTATGAAATTGAATCACTAAAATATTCCTGATCTGTAATCTTTTTATAATTCGCAAAATCTTTATTTTCATAATATTCTTCATTGAAAATATGTACCTATTTGCAATAAGTAAATAAACAACTTAGATTTTATTCATTGCGATAGGAAGCGGGCTCTTAAATGAACACCTTCAATAAAGCAAGAAATAAAAGCGAAGAAGATTCTATTCATAACACAACTTTTCAATAGCTGAATAAGGAGATTAATACTTTGATGGTATCACATAAGGTACTCGTAGGTATTAATTATCCAAATTTCAATTTAGGAAATTATTTTATGCTTGGATTTTCTAACGATAGAATCAAATAGGTAACATAGAATTACAAATTTATCGTTTAAAGATTTTATTGCGTAGCCGTCTCTAGAATATAGCATCAGGCTATTGGTTTCTATGTATCTCGTTTATACCGTAGCCAGCGACACGTAGTCTGAAGTAGCGCCTGTAGCCGACGACACAAATACAGACGCCACTACTGTAGTCTGCTTCAGTAGCGCGCAATCTATTATGGAATCATACCTTAAGACTGCATACCCATTTAGAGATAAGTGCTAGCAAATAACAATTCATTGGATTGTCTACTTCGGTTGTGACGTGATGATAATTGATGCTATAGCCTGATTTTTTCCTCATACATTTCATTTACACATTTATCTTTTATATTTCATTTACACATTTTATCTTTGCTTAAAAGTGGATTTCTATTATTATCACATCTCTGTGGTATATGCCCTAACATTAGTACAACAAGAGTTTAACGGGATTGAAGAATGTTACGTCGGCCTATGAAAGTTATTCGATTTATTTTATCGCGAATAAATCCGCGCTTCAACACCAACTCGTCTGATGGTAGGCGACGTTGTGTTCGAAAATGAATCACGCAGACCTAGAAGATACCTATTCACTATGATCTTGAAAAGCTTCATATAACATCTCTCAGGAAACAGGAAAGCAGGAAGACTATTCCATTCCCTGGCGGTACGAATCAGAAATGTTGAGTCAAACCGGTGTTTTTTAAATAATTGGAAAATCCAAGCATAATAGCGATATGAAATGTGTTTACTGTATGCCCCTAGTGTACACTGATAAAAACTAAGCATTCGCTTAAAGATGCGTCTTATGATACTTACTAAAATTATTATCTTTGTATGTTTAAGAAATTATTTCTAAGAATAAAACCCTTTCGACAATTAGGAATAGGTTAGGATCGACGTTTAAAATTATCATATGACTAAAAGATGATTTAATCCTCATATTTTTCAAGCTCTTATTTAACTTGCATTTTTTGTACTTATATTTTAATGCTGTCTACCACAACCGATTGATGCTAATGCAAAATTACAGATGGTCAAATGCAACGAAACAAAAAAGCTCCGTCAAGTTTGGACTCTTTTGATTTGACTTATTTAACAAACCACATATTATCCATGACCGTCTGATATCTTCTGTGGATATCTTCTATTTAATATTTTTTCACTTGCCGTCTCCTGCAGACATCAGAACGTAGTTAGTTTTATGTTCCTCCTTTAAAATTTGTCTACAAGTTGATAGAAGATTTCAGAAGGTCACAGACGATATCCCAAAGAACTAATATGTACGAAAAATTAAATAAAAGCTTGTTTTAAAAATAATTTGTTCAATCATATTTTTTTAAGCAACAGAAATGATTTGTATGACATAGAATAAAATTACTAACTAAAATTATATTATATTTCTGATTGAGCGAACGAGCGAAACGTGTCCGCAACGACTGGCAAAATTTACACGAGCAAAGAGGTAAATATGAAGTGAGTAATTAAGAATAAATAGATTATTAGGAAATTCCACGGAATTTCATTGTATAGTGAATTGTGAGATAAAGAATGTGGAACGATTTATTGGACTGTATGAACTAGAATTAATTAAAATGAATCGTTTCTTGTCGCAATTGACAATTGCAATAACATGTATTAAACATTCATAAGATATTTAATGTCTTATAAAAATTTAATTTCTTCCATAATATTGAATGTTAAAAAGTATTGTTAGTAGGTAAGACATTGTTGTCAGTTTTGTTTCATCGTTGTAATTAATAATACAGGGTTATCCAGAACTGATGCACTAAGCCGAAAAGAGGTGATTCAGGCTTCGAGCAAATATCTACAGAGCCACAGTCCCTACGTGAAAGTAGTAAAAAAACGTCCGAGCGCCGTCATACATACCTACTTAGATATTTACATCAAATAATTCACAACGACCCCGACTCGAACAACTCGAACTCGACAACGAATCTCGACGTTATGTCACCTAATTAGTACTTGTAACCTAGCACTTTGGCACCGCGCGGCAATGTAGTCGGCTTGCAATCGCCTTACGACTAACTAAAAAGCCTGCACTACATTTCTTGGGCAGAGTTTTTCCTCGCACACTTTTTGCACGATTGTGACTCTATAGACATTTGCTCGAAGGATTCAGGCCATTATTATGAACAACTTTTACTGTGGGTGCAAAACTGAATTCGAGAAAAAAATCAGCTGTTCTACAATTGAAACTTGAAATAGACAAAATGTGAGAATCAGCTGTTTTTGTATTTCAATTTGATCTGATATAGTAAAGGATGTTTATAATTATGGCCGTAATCACTCCCTTTCGTTTTAATATTAGGGCAAGCAGATAACCCTGTTAAACTAATAGATACCAAAATATTTGCATGTATAATTATGACATCGCTCGAAAAATATGGCAGACATGCAAAACAAAAAATAAATAAATCTACACAGTAAATAAGCATTAAATGCCCTTTTTGCAGCCTATTTGCTTGCCAGATTTAAAACTTATTTTAAACGAAATTGGTGCAAAGTCTGGGCCTACGGTTAAATGTCTTCTTAAAGTTTATTGATTAATTGGAAAGTACAGAGAAAGTGTTTGGCATAATAAGTAAATGTGTCAAATACCTAAATACGTGAGTCAATGTTAAGCAATATATTGGTAGTAATTAATATAACAATCGTATTTTGATCGGTTTTGTAATAAAATAATGAAAATGAATTTAAATGTAAGTACATATAAAATTAAGTGTTAAAATCACAAACTCCTCGTTTATAAAAAAGTCCAATTCAATCTCGATTAAGCACAAAAGATGCCTTATTTAGTAGAGCAGATTTTGTTTAACTTTTTATAATAATTGTACAATATTGTAGATAATAGTTTTCTATAAGGACTGCAGTCAATTTTGTTGCAACATTTTCTAAACTAAGCAGAATATAGGCTTATTTTTTTCTTAGCGCGAATTTAAATTAGATCATGCTTTAACGGTTTTGTATTTTTACCACAACTGTCTCTTTATTTATTTAAATACATCGCATTCCTCGACCACGCAATTATGTATTCGGTATCATTTAAATTGACATAAGGGAGTAAAAACAAACAACTATAAGTACGGATGTACCTTTACTTCTAAGATCTCCAAGATGATTTATCGTTGTACTCATAATTATGATCACATTACTATGGGGCTCACACAAAAGTCGCAAAAAGAAGATTTATAAAGTTCATCGACTCCCGATAATATACATAATATGGATAAGTTGAATTTTAGTTCAGGTAAGTTGTGGGTACAATGATATCTTGGAATTTTAATTAATGAAACAGTAAGCTTGATTACAGAGGCGCCATCGTAGTTATAATAACTAAATAGCATAGTTCTGTTTCTTTTTCACTTTAGGCATTCGATAGAGATAACGCTTTTTACGTTGCTATTAAATTTACGCTGGCGCTTCTATAATAGGGCCTAGTATTGCTATACAAATCTCGTCGAGTTTTTCAATTTCTTATAATATGCTTAGAAATGAAGCAACAAAGTTGATTGCACAGTTCTGTTATTTTATTCATTAGCACCCACTATGTAGATAGATACTAATACCTACCCCTTGCACAAAAATATATTAAGATAACTGTAACTAAATAATAGGGTTGATGTACCCCAATTTAATATTTATATCCTTTTGTTTGAAATATTACAATGAAAGTATCAATTTTATCTAGTTTCAAACAACTTTTTTCATTAATTTTCTAAAATTCGAAATATCTTTTTCATATTAGCAATTAATGTAGTTGCGTAGTTAAACTATTATTTTCCATTTTCAATTACGAGTACCTACATTAAAACATATTAAACTGTCCTGTGTATAAATCTATATTAATTCAGTACAACTGCATCAATGTGGATTGTATGATATTTTCCTAGCAAATATAATTAAATTCACTTATACTCGTGGAATAACATATTTTTTACATAACTTATGAAACATTTGTCATTTTCTACTACCTAACATAAAGTACTATACAAAATAATATACCTACCCAAAATTATTTATAAAAACAACGGCTAAAACTGGAAAAAATAATATTCGAGTATTAAAATAGTCATTTCAAGCATATCATAAATAGGTTTTAAAAATAATGTTCAGTAGGTAGATAGTTAATGTTTAAAATCTCATTTACATTTCAAAATTTTTATATTAACATAAAGCATGAAATAAAAATCAAATTTATTTTTGGCAAAATTTGGATGGAATGAAATTGATTTAAATTTTCCCTATTTTTATTTATTTTACCTATAATAAAATTTATGGACCGGGTTAGCTAGCCCTGGTGTCAAAATTTGAAGCCACCTGAAGGAATCTAACATAGCTAAGCGGTTAAAATAACGGGGACCTTTAATTTAACATTTCATCTAAACCATTCAGTTGGCAATGTGTTACCTGCGGTCATCCATCCGAAGATTGGCCAATCCAAACGTTGCTAACTTCATAGATCGTTAAGACTATGAGTTACAGCTTGTATCATCCTGCCTACCCACGACTAGGCCATATCCACCACGCTGGCACAGTGCGGGTTGGTTGATTCACATAATTTGCCATCGAATTTCTTCTATGGACGTACGCAGGTTGCCTCATGATGTTTTCCTTCACCGAGTTACAACCTATCTATCACAATTCCCTTTTAAAACTCTTTTTCTAAAAACCAATATAAATTAAACCGCATCGTGTGGGTAGAAAAGTCACATAAACTCCCGTGGACTAGTTAACGAAACTCTATTCCAGTTTCTATTTCTTTTCAACTCTTTGCGTGGATCTCGCTCAGCTCCGGAACTAATCTCGAACGAACTTTATAACTGAAAATAAATGACCTAAGCTATGGAAACGGTAATCCTACATAGCGTTTAGAATATAGGTATCCTTTTCTATCTTACCATGGTTTCTACATGCTTGAAAAGCCTAAACAGATTCATTTTCATCGCTACATCCAGGTATTATGTTTTCCATAATGGTCGTTCAACCACTAGTTTAGAGGTATCAAAAACAGCAATAAAGTGTGATGGAAATCAGTATCACTAATCAAAATCAATATCACACAGTAATCACTTACGTAAAAAATAAAATAAAATGTATGTATACCGCAAAACTTTAATGTAGGTCAGCTTCTATAACATTAACTTGTTTGCTAGAATTTATATGCTGGTATGGTAGCAAGTAAGTAGGGTAGTACTTATACAACCAAAAAAATGGAAATATGAAGGACTTATATTATTTCAATGAATCCGTATAACTTATACCTAATTTACATGTATTAGAAACTCATCAACAATCAGAAACCAATAACAACCGTTCAAAACTAACTAAAATCCATCGGATCGACCACAAACATTAATATTGGTCCGGAGTTCTAAACTTCGGAACAATATCCGATACCTACTTTGCTTTACAAACATTGGCTACCCGAAGTAATTTAACTTTGAGGTGTAGATGTTTACATCAAATGTCAGTTTTGGCATCGTCCAATTGCTTATGGATGTGTTTCGGATGGCTGCTAATAGTTTTGAACGCTGACATTTGCGATTAATTGTATGCTAAGCTAATGTAGGTCTGTACATAGGCAGCGACCCTCATAGAGACATTTTAGTCTAAAGGCGAGGCCAAACGAGCGTAATTTATTTAGCTATGATGTGAGTCGCATAAAATGAGTCGCGAAAGAAGATCTTGCAAAATGGGCTCAGACTATGTACAGTAGCTTAAAAAAAACTTTAAACTATAGTAAAGAAATTCACGAAAAAAACAACAGTAGCATTAACTTTATTAAAACGGAATTTCGTATTTAGTAATTTGATTTTTGATCACGCCATATTTATTACGCAATACATATTTTACAAGCAATGTCAAAAGATAATTAACATCCAAATGTATGAAATTCCTTTAAATTGTGTAGTTATCAAATAAATTAATAGGAAAATCATTTTCTGAAACAAATAAAGCAAATAATTAAACACTGTACTAGGTAATGGCCTAAGCTCGATTTATTTTTGCATTATCTCTTTAACGTTGCATTCTATTTCATTCTAAAATCCTATTTCTACAGACTCATTTTCATTATCTGTACTACACAGAGACGGAAAATAAGTCGACTCATTTTGTTACTTTTTATGAGATCGAAATTACGACTCATTTTACGCGACACGCATCTCACAAAATAAATATCATTTGGCCTCACCCTAATACTGCAGGTCTCTGTGTTGTCAACCCCAAGGTAGACTAAAACTTACAAGCTAAAAATCTAAATCCACAGTTATATCTACAATTTTACAATGCTGAGGCCCGAAAAAAATTGCGACGATCTACAGTTAAAAGTGTAGACTTACGCTGACGCCCCTCCACTACTAAGATTGCTTTAACTCGTAACAATTATAATATTGCAATTTAAATAGAAATGCGAAAGAAAGAAAGTCTTTATTTAATTTTATTAGTAATGAAATCGGTACAAAGTGTTCGCGAAACAACATTATTGTTAGATCGTAAATGAAGCAGTTGGATTAACAGCGGGCCCCAAACTCGGCTAGGCCGGTCTCTTGGTGGCCCTTTCCAAATTAATTGCCGTGATCTGCATTTGCGCGTTATAAGACTTATCATACCATATCAAAACTGAGTCAAAGAATAAAAAGTGACAAATAGATACATTAAACAAAATATGGTAGATATAACAAAGACCAAGTAATCCGTGTGCATAGCATCAAGCACTGTAAACTAGTTTTATATCACTACACAGGAAAAGCTGAGAAGAATAACTAGTTTTCTAGTTCTTTCCTCATGTCACGCATTTTCACATATTTGCTAGGAAAAACATCTCACTAAAACATACATTTTATTCATTGATTATTTTATTTCTGAATTAGTTCTTATACAGTAGTATATAAAACACCAAATCTTTTTCAAACTGCAAACAAAGCGCCTTTTTTGACCTATCCTTGCCATCTTAATAATTAATAATAATAAATTATGTATTTGGAATAAGACATGATGATTGTTTCTCTAGACGTAAGTTTATTTAGAAGTAAGTTATAAGTTATATTGTGATGATATTAAGAGAGAGAACTAATAGACCCAAGAAACTTTTGTACCCTTATATCCAAGTAACATATACCTAGCTATATTTTTTGCACATTCTCGTAAAGATACGAGTATTAGCTAAAACCAAATATTTTAAAATCTAAATTCAGTCTTTCATCTATTACTTACTAAAGAAATGTCATATTACTTTTTATAAAACACCCAAAACATCTGATCTTATCTTCCCGTTTCTAATCTCAAATACTTTTATAAAATTGATCAAAACATTTTATTTTTAACAGTATTTTTTGCTTTGGGATCGAATACTAGAATAATTAAAAAAAAACGATGTCATATCAACGAAATATAATTTTACTGCATTGAATCAATAGCTTAAAAGATGTTTTAATTTCACTGGTAGGTACTTTGTTTTTATTTCTCTCTCCGAACTATGGAATTAGTTATATAAAATCTAAAGTACTGAGGGCTTAATACGAGTTTATTTGTAAACGACACTACAGTAGTTTCCGTGCAGCTTCATACAATTTATTAACCGACGAAACGAAGGAGGTTACAGCGTAGTCCAATTTCGATAATATTTGGTAAAGATGAAAGTTGTAAATTTTATCGATATAGGTTGGTTTCAGAAAATTTTAACCATGAAATTTAAAAATCGTGTAGGTACTTCGATTCGAGCAAATTATTGCAGATTGCAATGATTAAAGTCGGTTGTGCTACTTTTGGCAAAATAAAAATGATGTACCTACGTAGTGCGATTCAAACATAATGGCATATGGTGAACACGGGGCGTTTCGTGGTGCAGCAGGTATTTAATAAATGTAATTTGTCAGTGGGAGTGAGGAGTGGGATTTGGCACAACTTGTATTTTATACGACGCTTCACATAAAAAGAGCGCTTAAATTGAAGCTTTGTATAAGGATATTTAACTCCTATTGCTCAGATCATAGGAACTATATCTCCTTGTTAGCAGCTTCAATTCTAGCGCTCTTTTAACGTGATGTGACCTATAACTAACTTCACAGATGCCATTATTCTTGATTCGACGTATACAGCGCCTCTAGCAGAAACAAAGTTAGTTTGCAGTTAGTTCTTAACAAAAATGTATGGAGCCACACAAAAACTATAATACTTAGTTCTCGTTTACTATGAAAACTCATACTAAGGCCTATAACCAAAAAAATATAAAGTTTGTCGTACACCTTCAAACCGCTATAATTCTATACATATATGATTTTTTTGTAATAAGGCTGCGCTAAAACGTGATAGTTGTTAGACACGTCCTCAGAATAATGATATACGTCATTGTGTGGATAACAACGGATACATTTATGTAAATGTATATTTCAATGTATTCATTTGCTAGAACCTACATGATCAAACCTGGAAATTATTAACTCAAAAAAGCTTTGTTTAAAAAGATTGTTTTTAAATTGTTTTGAATGTAAAATAAATGTTAACTTTTTATTTTCTGTTTTCAATGTTGTTTTCAAGTCATACAATATTTTAAATTAATCAGGATAATTTTCTTCCGTTAATTTTCTTTTCTTCTTAAGCTCTCATTTTCTAGCATAACAGTGCCCAACCGTCAAATAGCGGCTGTAATATGACTATAAAATATTTTTATTTGATCAGGATCTTATGCTAAGATTCGTTCCGGTTTTAGCTTTGATTTCCTAGCATAAGCCTATTTCCTAGCCCAGTCGTCAAATAACTGAAGTTATAAGGCTCTAACTTTAGATTGATAGATATTCTTTATTGTTAGAGTCTGGCCAACGAAAGCTGTCCTAGAAAAAAGGCGGGAATTTTAAAAAATCAAGAGCTGGTAGCTTGTTTTCTAGTACCGCTCAGCTGATCTCCATGAAATTTAGCACGCATGAGTTCTATAGAACTACTGCAACTCTTGCTCTTGATTTTTTAAAATTCCCGCCTTTTTTCTAGGACAGCTTTCGTTGGCCAGACTCTAACACAAAGAGCACAAGTAACACAGATAACAAAAACATAAAACTATAGCGTGTAACAAGAGGCGGCCTTATAGCTAAAAGCGATCTTTGCCAGACAACCTTTGGATGGAATAGGAATATAGAACATGTAAAGACGGGGGTGTGCTACTTACTTTGGATTACTTTATGCCGGAGCCACACATTGGATGGTGACTTATTGCAACCAAGCTTGGCTACGAATTGAATAGCAAACAGAGTCAATTATTATTGATTGGTTTGCGTTTAAAATAAGTCCAAGAACAACCCACACATTAAAGTGTTAGAACTTGGAACCAAGACTACAGTTTTTAGCCAACATAGACAATATGTGGCCCCGACTTTTTTTTTACGGTGTCAATAGCAGCTCGCTGTATTACAGCCGGTATATGACGGACACTGTTATCCCGGGAAAACAGAGTTTTTCCATCCTTCTATACGACCTTACATTTCTTAAAGGATATTGACCTTCGATAATAAAAAATAAATCACAAGCGGAAATTACTAATGTCAAAAACATCCTTTTCGGTTGACTTATTTTAGAAGCCAATTGCAAAATGTTAGGGTAGCGACAAACTTATCTGATAAGTTGACTAAGCAGAGAAACTACGGTTACTAATAGTTCTGTTTAAAAAAAAACAACAGTGGCTCCTCGACTCGACTTTTCAGATAAGTTAGTTTTAACCTAACTTGTTAAACCTCGAAGAGATTAACAGTGGCATTCACCCTTTTCCGTACGGAAAACTCAATTTTGTAATTTAGTACAGACCCATCCTTTGTACAAATGACAAAATAAATTAATGTCTTAAAAAGATTAGTGCCTTTTATTTCAAATGCCAAATACCTATTTTATGTTTGAATAAGTTTTAGTTTTTAAACAAAAAATATAATTAAGGAATAATTTAGTTCGCAATCATTTTGAAATCTCAGATGTACCTAGGTGAAATATTTTAAACACTAATGATTAATTAGTACGCGAGAAAAAAATAATGAATATAACAAAAATACACAGTATTTGTCTATAATTATCTCATTCCTTTTCTTTTTCTGTTGGAATATGAATAATAAGGACACAAAAATAACGATACAAAAGGTGTGGGTAGTAATAAGTTTTATTATTTTTCTAAAATTTAGACCCACCTTTATGCCTTGTTTATTAGCTTGAAGAAAAGCCATTTTTGTAAACAGTTATGTTGCTCGGAACAAAATTAATGGTATATACAAGGTCGACTTACAGAGGCGAAGCGAGGAGGAGCTAGATGGGGGTTATAGCGGAGTCCACTGATGGGCCCGTGACGTCTCTATATGATAATAATTTATAATGCTTTCCACGCCGATTTCGACAACGGTGACCAATTTTTATACACCTGTAGTGATTAGTGATAAGTCCGGACATAACTGATAAACACAATCTTAGCCGTAAACGATATCAGGGCAAATGTATACAACTAGCAATATGCTGATTGTGGATCAGTTTCGTGACAAAACTTTAGGTACCTATCTTATGCTTATTAAGTATATCGGTATTTTGTCTAAAAAGATTTTGAAAAAAAAAGTACTACAAAACGTGTGACTTTCTGATAAACAAAAGCTATGCAGTTTTGGTAAATGCAATTAACAAATTGTTGAAGAATATTTTGTATCTTACTAGCCGAGTTCCTAAAGGGAGAGAGGACAGAAGAAGTAAACTTTGAGTGGTACCTAAGTGCCTTTAGCAAAGACAATTCTTTGCTAAAGGCAGACGTCCTCACTCGGCCTGCTTACGCCCCTGGCTACTTAGTGTTGCCAAATTGAAATTTCATCCCAAGAAGTGGTTTTTGTGGATTTATAAGTTGTCGCGTCCTGCCTTTTAAGTGGTGAAGTAATTGAAATAAAATTGCCTTACCTTTGTCACGCTCTTCTTATTATATTAAAATTTGTTCATAAAGTTTTTCTGTGTTGACAGATTTGAGGATGTTATATTTAGGTAAGTATTTTATTATCGTTTTCGAAATTAGTAAATAAAAATAGTAAAAAAAACGCTTTAAGTAATATATTTCGTTAGTTTTATCGAGTACCTATTTTGTATAGTTTTGTTCAGGGAACAAAAATTATGTATAGATATAAATATTTATTTTCAATCTACTTTACAGTTAATTTGTACAATTTTGTTTGTAGCTTTGATAAATCATTATTTTCTCGTAATTATTTGCGTATATTTATAGTCACTTTAATCATTAGCTTACGCCAGACCACTGCAGGGCATTAGTAACTCATCTCCCTAATTACTCGTAGCCAACAAACCCTGTCCTGTGCCAGTCTCATCCGGATGTTGTTGCGGAGTCACCATTCTATCAGAGACCTACTACACCATCGGGCCACATATTTGCAACTAAGTTCTATTTTATTTATTGCAATCCAATGATTAATTGCAATCAAACTAAAACAAACGCTTCAATAAGCGTTTGTTTTAGTTTGCAAATAATGTTGAGATGTTAATGGAGCTTTTCTTATGGCTATGTTATTTAATTCTCATTGATCTTAACATGATTACTTCTTAACGAGCTATTTTTGTGATAAACATTTAAAAAAATGCCTGTACGCGATCTAGCTTAATTGGATAAAGCGTTTAGAACGGTATTCCCCAGGTTTAAGGTTCAAATCCTGCAATCGTGACAAATTTTTGAAGCGTTTATCACAAAAATAACTCTTTGAGATAAACTTAGTGTAGAAATCCCGATAAAAATAGAAAAAATCATTGCTTCTTATTTTGCAAAAATATCTCCAATTACTTTATCTAGACACGCGGAAGCGTGTCCTGCCAAGTCTAAGACAAAGGAACTGGCGGCGCGACGTTTGTAATATTACACGAACACGGGGGTGAATGTTTGTATGACACTTTTGCAAAGTTTGATGCTATATGTCCAAAAATTGATAGAGACTAATAAAATACGTATTTTAAGTTTTTAGTAAAACTCCCCCTAACCTTTATACCTAGGGGTTAAAAGTTGGTATGAGACTTCCGCAAGTTTTGAAGCTAGAGATGTGAAAATCGATAAACTTACTCCTTGTGGTAAACTACAAAAAGAAGTGAAATCCAACAAAAACATTTCATGTGAAATGAAGCCAAGTCTAAATTACAGTTCCCACTATCAAAAAGTTGTCAGATCTCACGTAAAGCCAAGCTTCTAACTCTACACGCCTTACTCTACAAGTTCTTACTTCACAAACTCTACACCTTAGTCAATATATGCGGCTTGGCTGTTTCGCTAACTGCGCATGGGCGTAAAGTGAAGATTAATTCATTAATTCTGTAATACAAACAGTTCTTGTTGTAACGAAACGGCCAAGTCACATATATTGACTAAGCTGTAGAGTTTGTGGAGTAAGAACTTGTAGAGTAAGGCGTGTAGAGTTAGAAGCTTGGCTTTACGTGAGATCTGACAACTTTTTCATAGTGGGAACTGTGATTTAGACTTGGCTTCATTTCACATGAAAATGTTTTTGTTGGATCCAAGTTTACATGGCAACACTGTTTGCCTCAAAGATTGGGTGTGTCTAACGAAGGACACCAAAATTGCTGTTATGGTCCTACAAAATAGCAGGGTTGTGTTCTTGTTATTACATTATCAAATAGACTGGGGAAATTACATGGGTTTGCTGTTACCACATTACGAGGCTACCTAAACTAAATGGAGGGAAAATGTACCTTGTTTTATCATTGTCGTTGTCTTAGTATTACCGTGTCACTTGTTTTGCTTTTATTTTAAATGTTATTTTAGGCTGCTATTTAAGTGGTGGCCGTTAATTCGGATTTTGTTACAGTTAGGTACATATCATGTTAGGTATCATTCATATATTGCCTAAAATTATTTCTACTTTGTGAAAAATTCTGGAGTAGATTTTATAACAGCTTACAATTTAGTAAATTATTATCTAATATAGACTAGGTGGTCGTCCATATGATGATAATAGTGACGGGATAACATCTCACAAAGGAGTACTCCTCCTAGCGAGTAGTATTAGATTTGTAATGACAAGGCAACTTTTTAGATCTCTGTTATGACAATTGCGTTTTCCGACTGATAAATAATTTATATTTTGCATCTTGATTTCTTTGCCATGGCGTATATAGAACTTCTTTAGTATTTTAATACTTTTTAGCTTTTTCTAAAAACTTCCGCATACCGAGATTCCATAACAAGCTTAGAATTTTATTGGTTCAATTCAGAAGTACTTATCATGAGAACTGAAGTAGAAAAGTTTTAAAAGAAAATCTCAGGTTCTAACTGCTCTTCTTGTTTAAATGTGGAATACGTGTGCAGTAGACCGGATGTATTTTAAGTACTATTAATACTTAGGCTGTTATTTATATTTCTGGCCTAGGCATGAATGAGTATTGCCAGGCGCAATCTAACGTTTTGAATAGAAACTTTAACATTTTTTGAGCAAAACTTTCTTTGAAACAATTAAAATTTGGCGCGTTTTTTTTTATTTATCTTGAAAAAACATTCAATGCAAGAAATGGAACTGACGCGTGAACATTTTCGTACCATAATTTTTCACAAATTTCGTCTGCATCAATGAACTTAATTGCTCCTATGATTTAAAGCCCTATTACATATAATAAACATATATTACATTTAAAGCCCTATTACATAAAGCCATAGCTCTATAAAAAGCTGACATGACAAATTTAATTGTGGCCGCTGTTTGCTTCAAAGTGAACCACGCGAAGGTTGTCTAAAATCGGTTGTTGTTCCAGAAAAAATAGATGCAGTGAATGAAATAATCATTCAAGATCATCATACAAAATATTGCAAAATAGAAGAATCTATAGGCATAAGTACAACAAGTATTTAAAAAACATTTAACTAATATCCTTCATAATTTGACAATGACTCAAAAGAAGGCGCGTGTTGTTAGGTGCAAGAAAATGTTAAAAAATATTAATGATGTACATCAAAAGCTGTTTCTAGCATAAAATAAAGATGATCAAACATAATTTCTACACATGAGCCCAAAAACAAAACAGCGATCGACTTTACGGGTCTTCCAAGACGAGACGAACCTAAATAAAGTTGTTCGCGGAAGAAGCACATCTAAACAAATAGTTGCCTCTATCTTCGGTATTACTTGTCATGTAGCGACTATAATGTTAGAAAAATGTAAAACAGTAAATTATAAATAGTAAATAGCCATACTTGTTATCAGAAGTCTTCAAAAAAATCGAAAAATGTCAAACGAGGGGCACATTATTTTTCGTAATGAAAACGCGAGCGTTCACAGATCTATTCAATCAAAGCTATTTTTTAGGAATAAGAATAAGAATAATTTATTGTTCCAGAAATATTTTTGACAATTATTGTTTTGAATGTATTGGCTCTGAACTAGTATACACTGTATGACGGAGCCAATGGCTTCTCCTTATATAAATGTTTACAATAAATATTAATAATATAAACTAGTTGAATAATTTATACACTACTACCAATGTCCCCTAATATTTAAAAAAAAAATACAATTAAACATCGCAATCGACTAATCTATTTACGTGAAAGTATGTGTGTGTGTGTGTGTGTGTGTGCGTGTGTGTGTAAGTGTTGTTCTTGATACACATAATTATATAATATATCTGATAAAATACTATTACTCATATATTATGAAATATGAATATTGTTTAAGACATTTTCAATAATCATTGTAATCAAATTTATTTTTAATCTGCCAAAATATCGAATTAATTATATATCCGTCGTTCTGAGTCGTTCAGCAATGATTTGATATCTAATGAGTTTTTTTTTATTCCCATACAACAAACACAAATTACATTTTCGACATTTTTAGACACCCGAAGACGCGGTTCATGCGTTCAAAATGCATGTTTATAGGGCCTTCATTCAGAATGTAAAAAGTGGTACGAAACTGGGGTCAAATGAATGCAAATGTAAATTAATCTTCATGAAAAATATTTAGGAAAGCAATTAAACCTTACTCAACTAGATCATAAATACTTGATTTTTCATTGTTAGGCCAGAAACTTAAATAGCAGCCCACGTATTGTGGAACTGAAAAAATCTTAAATAGGTATCTAATTAAATCAATATAATATTATGTATCAAATTTAATAGGTATCTACTAAAAATATACTGGTAAACGAGCCACATTTTAGACTGTAATCAACGCAATAATAAACGCAACAGGAAAGATGAGGGATGAGCGCAAATGCAAGCGTATCGTAAATAAAAAAAAACCCACCTGCCAGTTGTTACCGTAAGACATCCACTGAATGATCTAATTCTCCCTGCTTCCCCCTACATCTTCACTATTATCAAAATCAATATCTTTAATACATAGATGGGTTATATTTATAGCTAATCTCATTCAGGTACTGCTAACTCATGATGGTCCTTGTATGTCTATTTTGCGTTGCACAGATCTTTAAGCATATCCATCCATCCATCCATCAGCCAACGGACAGCCATAGGACGTCCACTACTGGGCATAGGCCTATGGATTTCCAATAAGACTGGTTTGCAGCAGCTTGTATCAAGCACGATCCTGCGGTCTTAATGAGGTCATCGGTCCACCTTTTGGGAGGACGTCCTACGCTGCTCTTGCTGGTACGTGGTCTCTACTCGAGAACTTTTTGACCCCATCTGTCATCAGTCCTCCGCTTTAAGCAAATAGGTAAACTTTATTATTATGATTCTCTCACACAATGCCAAGTCGTTTTGAAGAAGGTCACCGATCATAATAATCATCTATGTGAAAAGCGAAATGGAAATGCAAGGATGAATGGATACGATCTCTCATGAATGTCGCAAGATTTCACAAGTTCAACCGTCTCATTTTTCTACCATTTCTATTCTGTCAGGAGGTTTTGTATGAAAAATAGCAACACTTTGTAGGGATAACGCGTGATAGTGACAAATGGAGCCCGCTGCAGTATGACATCGAAATAATAAGTGCATGAACTGTTACAAATGTGCACTAGTATTTTAAATTTAAAATTCGCTCTTAAAAAAGGACGTTGGGTAAATATTTTCACAGTTTATATTTTAGCAGAGGACAAACCTTTTATTTTTATTAATTATTTTTCGCAAAAAACGGCATAGCTGTTTTCCACCGTCTACAAAATTCGAATAGTTCACTCAAATTGATGTATACAATTTTTACATTATTGTTGATCTTTCAAAAACGGCTCAGCAGATTTCAATAAAATTTAAATATGACCACCTTGGGAGTAGGTGTATCCATTTGAAAATAAATTTTTGATTCGATTCACAATTGGCGAAAATGTCAATGCACATGCACAAAAAAAAACATACAGACGAACACAGAAGAAGTAACAAACCAACAAACACACTTTTTGATTGCACTAGTAAGAATTATAATTTGAAATGGAGAATTTCACGAGGCATTATAAATAATATGTTTTCTGCTAGAGCAAGTCATCTTCTATCTTTTTAAATGTAAATTCGATCCCATGTTGATGAAAACACATTCAGATTAAAGTGTCTGAACTCTTACATTCTATTCACACAAGAATGGAGTGTAATGTGTCCACTTATCGTTTTCCTACGACTTCATCGTTCCGCGTCACCACGGTTCAACAATACGAATGACAGATGAAGGGAAATGAACCCGGAGTTGAGTCATTGAATTCCCGCCGCGTGATTGATCACTGTGACCGGGGAGCGGTAATAACGTATTTACCTCAGACACGCGACAAATGTACCGCGTAAGTAGGCGGTTCCACGGACGAGTTGATACTGAGATGCCATGGTTATACAGTCCTACACAAGGGTACTGGTAACATCTACCTACCCATCAGCTGTAGGACATCGGGACAAATCCGAAATCTTGAAAAAATAACGAAGATCCGTAGAAAAAACTTCTTTGCTATCTACAAAATTGTAGTAATAGTATTAAGTAGTACACGTGTTGTTAAATCGCTACGAATATGCCTTGCTTACGCTACGATTCTACGAGTATGCTACGCTACTATATTTACGCTACGATACTACGAGAATGCTACGCTAATATGAGTATACTACACCACTACGAGTTCACTACGTTGCTACGTATGAACACGCTGCGCGGGCGTAGCACAAGTGGTAAAGTTTTGTTGTATTTTTATATTTTGCTCATCTTTCTTTGTTTTTTTATAATAAATTTTTTATAATTATGTGTATTTTTTACAGCAGTAGGCTGAAACCAAATACCTATTGTACAAATTATTATATTACGCAATGGATCTGAAAATTTTTCAATGCATGAAATTATTAGTTATACGAGCTTACCTTCAATAACGCAAGTTGGATAATCTATCCTAAGCTGTAAACAGTTTCGTATTTTATTGAAATTCACTCCTTATAGGTATTAAAAAGGAGTAGAAAGTTATTTTGGGGGTCATTTGCTTTGAACTTATAATCAACACCCTTTTAACATTTTCATACAATAATGAAGCTAAAAATCACATTCGCTGATCACTTAGTTGCATCATCAATCATATTACAATAAAAGCAAAATGAGCTTGTTTTGCCTTGACTGGTTTTTGACATGCGTAGATTTTTTGAACAATAGAATAGAAGATTTGGGCAGCAGCTTCAAGTAACTCACGATGGATATATTTTAGACGTCTCACTTCCAGTGCTGGCCTTAAAGCCGTGCATCAGTCGAAGCATCGTGCGTTTACATTACATTACCGCACAAGTGCCGTAATGTCTCTCACTCTCTTGAGTGAAAGTAGGAGAAACGAGACCACAGAGTTCTGCAGTCGGTGGCGGCGTGCGTTTTACATTACAATAAAGCACAAGTGCGCAATGAAATACATTACGATATTGTAATTGGTGTAATTACAGTCACTTTACGAGCTAATATGTTATAAAATAGTATTACGTAATAATACGTTAGAATGTTCAATAAAACTTCCAAGCTTAGATGAATGATTGGTCATCGCTCCGCGCTTGCGGAGTTCCAACCATTCGTCTAACTAAGCTTCCAAGTTTAAATATTTTTTCACATTGTAAAATCCCCAAACATGATTTAAAATATATAAGTGACCACTCTAACTGATAAAAAAATTGGTAAAACAAAACATGTTTTCATTTGTTCGCTTATGGCCAACTTAGCAAACCGTCCACTATTTTTCACGACTTCGTAATCGGTAAACTTCGCAATCAGTCAACTTCTTGATCGGTCAACTTAGCAACTAGTCATCCTCGCAATCGGTCCTCTTAGCGTTCTGTCAAAAATAAACATTTTTTGAAGATTTAAGAATATTTTTTGAAATTGGATCAGAGGAAAATAGTTGATAATTTAAAGTACTAAGTCGATAAGCAATGGATGTTGAAAATTACTCCACAGATTCTGTCTTGCAGTCATCAAAAAAACAGAACGAACAACGCTCTGGAAGGGTGGCACCATCGTTTCAACGTTAGGATGCCGCCCAAACCAACATTTTTTTTGTTTATTCTAAATCTGATGAAAGAAGCAAAATACCAAAGTCAAAAACTGTAAGCGAAAAATGTCAATCAGTTATTGAGAAAAAGGAGGAAGTGTGATGTTGATTTTGATAGGACATACAAAAAGTCTTTGAAGATACTGTTACGAAATGAAGTAACTCCAATAAACTTTCTGAGGAAAATTAAGAAAAGCCACTATAGATAATACTGATTAGTTTGAAGCAAATATTTTTTTTAGTTTTACCTACATTGTTTTTCTTTTGATTAAGTTTGAAACATCATTTAATATACTTATACTTTTCCAAATTCATTACTCTCGAGTGTAGTTTGCCGGACACAAGGAATAGGGGACCGTTTGAGAAGTGGACCGATTGATACGCGGACCTTTTAGAAAGTGGACCTATTGAGAAGTGGATGGTTTAAGAAACGGCCCGATTGCGAAGTTGACTACATACGAAAGGGACCGATTGCTCATCTCCTACAAAAAATTTTAGTGGACGGTTAGCTAAGTTGGCCATAAGCGAACAAATGCATGTTTTCACATAGCAATAAAATCTATTACCGTCCGGTCACTCGGTCATCAATCATCGCGATGAGAGTGCAGTGAGTCAGCAGCCTCGGCTATTTTTCGTTTTGTCATTCGTATTGTGTCGGTGACCCGGAAACTTACACTAATATTGATAGAATGGATGCGAAATTTACTAATTAGGTAATGTTTTGGAAACATGTTGGAAATGAGTGCACTACTTGAGATCGACATTTGCTTGCGCGAAAACCGCTCATTCGAAAAAATTGAACTGCGACACACCATAGTTCGCTTGCACGCTTGGGAGACACTGAAGCTCGACATCACTCTAGTGCGACAAACTGTAGTGCAAATGAGAAACTTTGGCGGCTCTACGTATAATATTTAAAATTCAGCAACGTGCCGCACGGTTGTTCTTTGGATGGGTGACCGCGGGGCTTTTCTGACTGAGCACCACCGTGGCTCGGATGATACTTTAATTTGTCGGTTGGTTGTTTGAACTGTCTAGCAACGTCAGATACCCTTCAGGCGCCTTAAAACTCGTGACACAATAATGTTAAACCCTTGTACTCTTTTCTTTTCTAAAATTAGTGTCAGAGTTTTTTTTCATATTAAGTTATTTATTTATGTTGTTCAATTAGGTACTTTCTCATAAGTTTACTGTTTAGGACTACCTAAAAAAAAGTAGAAAGTCATATAAAAATACAAATTTCATTTGGTTTTTTCTTGACACCTACAGCTGCAGAAATCGTTTATTCTGATAGAACTCAACCAATAGATAAGCTAAAAACACTAGTACCGTCATTTACCATTTTCTTTGTAAATTACTAAAATTACCAAATTTCAAGTCGCAATGTTCTACGACCTACTTATTTTCTTAATGTTCTAGTTATATGAGTTCAGTAGTACATTTTATTTCGGTAACGTGTTGAGATCAAAGTACGTTCTACCTTACTGTATGTCTTCTAGTACGTGATGTACATTCAAAAGGCTAAAAGGAGCCATATGAACCATTTGAGCGTTTGATGTCTTCGTCACAAGTTATTGCTTTTTATTAATACCTTATTGCATTGTTCGGTGTAGGGAGATCACAGGAACTTTCACAGTTTCTGTTTTATTGGAAATTCTTTCCGTGATATTTGTTTCGACTTAGAGTATTTGCGAGGAAAGCTGGTTTTCTCAGAATTGTGTCTTTAAAGATTGATCGTATCATGTTTGCTGAACAAAGCAATATTTATATGTTGGACAATAAGAACAATAAGATGATAAAGATTCCATAGACCTTCTGTGGTCTATGTATGATTTGATTGTTTACAGTGTAGCAGTAGCTCTCATTTTTCTACTGGCCTTTTTGTGGTACACTGCTGACCATAGGCCTACTCACGAAATGTGTTTGGGCCACAATCATCAAACTGGCCCCGTATGGTGCAGAGTAGCTGAGTAGATTTACTGTTATTTCTTGTACTTAGTAGACACCGAAAAATAAGATAAAGGAATTTCGATTTTTGATTCTGTAACCGACAATTTATTTTCTTCTATTTTCTTCTACTTGCATGAGTTGCTACGAAGATACAAGACCCATTCGTAACTAGTTATTAATAAATAATTATAATAGATGTTGCTAATAGGTATATATTATTATTAGCCGTGGGGTGCCGGCAGAGTAGAATTAGCCGTGGGGTGCCGGCAGAGTAGAATAGCACCCCCCTCTAGTACCAGGTGTCGTAAGAGCCGACTGAGGTACAGCGGAACCGACCAATGGCGGTATAACCATTCAAATAAAACGTAGCTAAAATGGCACAGGGCAGGGATGGGGAGCAGCATCCCTGTCGCGAAGCTACGTTTCTGCGATCGCCACCACGCCTGCCCAGCGCGGCGATTATGGGCAAAAACCCCAATATGGAAAGTACAAATAGACCAGGCCCCCAGTCCCCAGCAGCTCAGCTAGCCCGGGGCTACGGTAGCGGCCCCGGTAACGGCGGAGAAGGGGGTGCTAAGAATCGCTGGCAGACGCCCGGCTACCACTCCCGCAAACGACGACTGGCCCTGGTAACACACAACGTGCGCACGTTGAGGACTGACGAGAAGATTGCTGAGTTGGAAGAAGAGTTGAGTAGGTTGCGTTGGGATATTGTGGGGTTGTCTGAAGTCCGTAGAGAGGGGGAGGACACGATAACCTTGAAGTCCGGCAACCTGCTTTACTACCGGGAAGGTGACCAACGGTCCCAAGGTGGTGTTGGCTTTCTCGTTCACAAGTCCCTCACCAACAACATTATTACCATCGAAAGTGTGTCGAACAGGGTGGTATACCTAATACTCAGAATATCCAAGAGGTATTCGCTGAAGGTCATTCAGGTATACGCACCGACATCGTCACACCCAGATGATGAAGTGGAGACTATGTATGAGGACGTGAGTCGGGCCATTCATATGTCTAAGACCCACTTCACTGTTGTTATGGGGGACTTCAACGCAAAGTTGGGCAGAAAAAACGATGATGAGCTGAGGGTGGGGCAATTTGGATATGGGCAACGGAACCCTAGGGGCCAGAGGCTGGCTGATTTTCTGGAGAGAGAGGAACTCTTTATGATGAACTCTTTCTTCCAGAAGCCGCCTCATAGGAAATGGACCTGGATGAGCCCTGATGGTTCCACGAGAAACGAGATAGACTTTATCATGACCACCGAGAGACGAATATTTAATGATGTCTCCGTGATCCACAGGGTGAAAACCGGCAGCGATCACAGAATTGTACGAGGCACATTAGATATTAATGTTAAGCTCGAAAGGTCCCGCTTGATGAAGTCCACGCTCCGACCTACTCGTGAACATATCCAAAACACCGATGACTTCCAGCTCGAGCTCTCGAATCGTTTTGCTTGCCTAGAGAACCTTGCGTCGGTGGACGAGATCAACAACGGGCTCGTGGAAACTGTCCAAACGGTGGGTGCTAAGTTCTTTAGACCCCGCCGTTCAAATAAACCGCAGAAATTCTCCGATCACACTGTAAATCTCATGGCCGAACGACGCTCGCTAAGATTGCAGTCTTCCGATGATGCAAAGTCATATAGGCGGCTCAATAGACAAATTTCGAAATCCTTGCGGCACGACATCCGTCTTTTTAATACTAATCATATTAAAAAGACAATAGAGCGGAACAAAGGCTCCAAAGTGTTCGCAAGAGATTTGTCTATTGGGCAAAGCCAATTGTCAAAGCTGAAGAGAGAAGATGGAAGTATAGCGTCGACCAAGGCAGAGGTATTGGAGGAGATCGAAAGGTTCTATGGACAGCTGTACGCTTCGGTCGCTAAGCCTGTTAGCAGCGCGGCCAAAGATCCAAGAGCCAAGCTGACCCGACACTTCACCGAAGATATCCCGGACATCAGCCTGTACGAGATTAGAATGGCCCTGAATCAGCTTAAGAACAACAAGGCGCCGGGTGATGACGGTATCACATCAGAGCTTCTGAGAGCGGGTGGAACACCGGTACTAAAAGTCCTCCAGAAGCTTTTCAACACCGTCGTCCTCGAGGGCATCACGCCAGAAGCATGGAACAGAAGCGTGGTGGTGTTGTTTTTCAAGAAAGGTGACAACACCTTATTGAAGAACTACAGACCCATCTCGCTTCTGAGCCATGTTTATAAGCTGTTTTCAAGGGTCATTACGAACCGTCTCGAGCGCAGGCTTGATGACTTCCAGCCTTCCGAACAAGCCGGTTTCCGAAAGGGCTTTAGCACCATGGACCACATTCATACGCTGCGGCAGGTTATACAGAAGACCGAAGAGTATAACTTGCCTCTTTGCTTAGCGTTTGTGGACTATGAGAAAGCCTTTGATTCGGTCGAGACTTGGGCTGTGCTCGAGTCTCTCCAACGATGCCGTATTGACTATCGGTACATCGAAGTGTTGAAGTGCTTGTATAATAACGCCACTATGTCGGTCCGAGTACAGGAAGAGAGCTCCAAGGCGATCCCTTTAAAAAGAGGCGTAAGACAGGGAGACGTAATTTCTCCGAAACTGTTTACGGCTACTTTGGAGAACGCCTTCAAGCTCCTGGAATGGAAAGGATTCGGCATCAATGTCAATGGCGAATACCTCACTCACCTTCGGTTTGATATAGTATCGGGATATAGTAGTCATGGCAAAATCGATGGAAGAGCTCAGCACGATGCTCGAAGGCCTCAATCGGGTTTCTCAACAGGTGGGTCTTAAGATGAACATGGACAAGACGAAAGTCATGTGTAATTCCCATGTTGTACCCACCCCGATCTCTGTTGGGAACTCGGTTCTTGAAGTCGTTGACTCGTACGTCTACCTAGGACAAGTAGTCCAGTTAGGTAGGTCCGACTTCAAGAAAGAGGCCAATCGCCGAATCCAACTCGGCTGGGCAGCGTTCGGAAAATTGCGTAGCGTCTTCTCGTCCGACATACCTCAGTGCCTCAAGTCGAAAGTTTTCGACCAGTGTGTGTTGCCAGTGATGACTTATGGCACAGAAACGTGGTCTCTCACTATGGGCCTTATTAGTAAGCTCCAAGTAGCCCAACGAGCTATGGAGAGGGCTATGCTCGGAGTCTCTCTGCGAGATCGAATCAGAAATGAGGAGATCCGTAGAAGAACCAAAGTTACCGACATAGCCCAACGGATTGGCAAGTTGAAATGGCAATGGGCAGGGCACATAGCGCGGAGGACTGATGACCGGTGGGGTCGGAAAGTTCTCGAGTGGAGACCACGTATCGGCAAGCGCAGCGTAGGACGTCCACCCACAAGGTGGACGGATGACCTCATTAAGACCGCAGGATCACGCTGGATGCAAGCCGCTTCCAACCGGTCTTATTGGAGATCCATAGGGGAGGCCTATGTCCAGCAGTGGACTTCTTATGGCTGATGGATGGATGGATGGATGGATATATTATGGTTAAAATCATATATGCTGGTATTTGAAAGGCTTTGGTTAACCGCGTTCGTTAAATCGCCTACCACATAATTTAAAAGCACTTGGGAAGTAAATTTGACTGTCGAACTATTCATTAAATTATTGCTATTTAACATTTCCATGATAATTATGAAAATCGAGTAACAAATAATCTCAACATGTTAAATATGCTTTATCTTATTATAGTCAGGACGAGACGTCATAGCCGAGACGAGCATCTTGTTTGGGTTTATTTGATTAACAAATGGGAGTCAGAAATAGGACTGTAGAATTTGAAACACAGAAAATAGGACTTAAAAAAAATTAATCCTTATAGAGTACATAATTGTAACAAAACCAATTAGTTTAACATAATCTTATTTGAGCTATCTAAACATTACTCAGCGCTCAAACTTTCATGAATACGAGGATTAGATTACAAGTTTTGAATACTGAACATGATTGATAAGGGGGAAACAGAATCCTTCAGTATTCATCTGAGAGATTTACATCAGATCCATCACTCCAAAACTCACGAAGTTAGGGCTGGCGCACACCGGTGGAGAGCATGGGAAGATATCATCGATATGGAACGTAAGAAATATGCCAAGTCGATATAAAAAAAAAGAAAGTAATCACTTTCTCGTTGTCCTCGTTTCAGCCATATAGGATGTCCAATGGCTCCCCTAACAATTTCTAATAAGACCGGTTGGTAACGGGTTGCGTCTAGCGTGATCCTGCGGTCTATTGTTGCAAACATAAGTACATCTTGTTTGTTATAGAGCGCTATTCTCCAAACTAGGTACACTCAATAGTAGATTGTATCATAAGGGAGCAAAATAATATTTCTACGGCGAGGGCGCTTTTTTTGAATCCAGAGCGAAGTGAGGGATTCTAGAGTAGAATCCTGAACGTAGCGAGGGATTCAAAGTACGTCGCCCGAACCAAAAATATATTTTGCGCCCGAGTGGTACACTCTACTTTTCATCACCCTCTATCAGAAAATAAAAGGCGCCTCATATTTTAATGTAATATTATTATTTAATAAAATATAGAGTAACAACTAAATTGAAATTAAATTGTATCTAAAAATAAAACAACTGAACCTCCTCCTGGCTCCTGAACCAGTTAATAACTGTATTGCAGGAGCCGATGGACTCTCCTATAAGTATCATTCATCCATCCATCAGCCATAAGAAGTCCACTGCTGGACATAGGTCTCCCCTATGGATCTCCAATAAGACCGGTTGGAAGCGGCTTGCATCCAGCGCGATCCTGGGGTCTTAATGAGGTCATCCGTCCACCTTGTGGGTAGACGTCCTACGCTGCGCTTGCCGGTACGTGGTCTCCACTCGAGAACTCCAATTTTCGACCTTTTTCCTATAAGTATACAAGTGACAATATTTATAGCTTAACTGTATCTATTTATGCAATAGTTTTGAAATCAAATGGGGACAGAGGTCACATACGAGTATTTGCAGTATTACAAAATTATTTTACACACGAATATTTCAAAATTATCTCCTCTTCATCCGCTGGTGTACAGAGGTCCTTACACCAGATCCATCACCGCTCGAAAACTCGCAGCATTACGCGGAAAGTTGTAAAACTCTAGTTAAAAGGACGTAACCATTTGCCGAGACATTAGGTAGGCCGCGGGGGGCATAGTTACTCACAATGCAGAAGTATCATTCATGGTTAACGTCATAATGTGCTTTAGTTTCGACGGAGTTGGTTTTAACAACTTTGGTTAGCGGTAACTGAAAGCTTCCCAAGAGATTCTTTTTTGAAATGGCTCTAACCCCCTTCGCACACGTAGGCGTAGCGTGGTCGTATCGTAAGCGTTTCGTTATATGCGCGCAGGACGAGAGCAATACGAGAGCGTACATGTTCAAACAAGTCCGCACACACAGGCGTAGGCGTAGTCGTATCGTAGGAGGCTCCGCTCCGTGTGCGGACTTGTTTGAACATGTACGCGCTCGTATTGCTCTTGTCCTGCGAGCGTATTACGATACGACTACGCCTACGCCTCGTGTGCGAAGGGCCTTATAGTTGCATTCTATAACGTTCATTGTTTGATTTTCAACGTTTGCTCCTTCACTTCCTTAGTCTCATGAATTAATTCATCTAATTTTGGTAATAATTATTACCAATATTAGAAGAACAATCTGATGACCATTGTAGTAACATGCATGCAACTTGTACTGCTAATAATTATTATGATCATGATTTTTAAGCATAGGCATAACTGATATTATGTTATTAGTTATACATTTAAGTTTTACATAAATTTCAGTATTTAGTTCCAGTTAATTCCAGTTTCGATTTTTTTTAACGCAAATAAGTCCGCGTTTGATTAAGATGCTTGAATTTGAGGTCATATTACCGTTTGCAGGCATGCCAGAGCTACTGACAAACCATGTATAAGAACCGCTGTTCTTAAATGTCTTTGGGAAAGGTCCCAAAGACATTTAGGCCCATTTTAGAACCCTGTAGCCCCGTTTTAGATCTAGGGTTAAGAGGTGGAAGCTTTTTCTAAAATCTTTCCTGCTGCTATTCCCAAACTGTATCATGGATTTGGCAATATCCGACGCGTAACGACGTGCTTACCTCGCATTCGATTTCAGAATCGAATGGGCGTTCAGTTCACATGCAGAATCGATGTATCGGCTCATTGCTGAAACCAAATGAATCGATTTATAGCTACATGCATGTGAAAGAAAGATACGTTTTATTCATTGAATTGTTTGAACTAGATTCGAGAAAAACTAAAGAAGATTATATATATATATATAGAGCTTAGAAACTTAATAGAAATTTTACACTTCTTAGGTTTAAAAAATAAAGTGAGTAACAGATTTAAAAATACCGTAGGATTTTAATTACAGTGCAGTCACGAAAATTATTTAATGGAAATTAAAAAAATATTAATAGTAAGAGGTGTTTTTTGATCTCAAATGCATAGGAGTTATTTTGGTAATAAATGATTTATTAATTTATTTTTATGCCATAGTAATTTACACACTCCTCATAATAACTAATGAATAACGTTTTAACTCTGAACTCACGAAAAATATCAGCTGATCCACAAAAAGTTTATTGTCATTTGACAAATTCTATAAAATCATTTTTACAATTTCATTCTGTACAATATTGATCCTGATCTTGAGCAAAATCATAATCCAATAATTTGTTACTTTATTAAATCAAAGCCCGTAAAATAAAAGCTTAATGCTCATTAGGAACAATTCCCTTAACCTCTGACCTTCGCCGTACCCAAGACAAACCAATGGTAAGCGTGACATTAGTACAAATCGCTCAGCCGCTAATGGATCAAACAACGGTTCAATTAGCCCTAACCTACGCCTGTTGCCGTGTCGCCACTTGTTCGTATGTGGTTGGACTAAGCAGGTACCTACCTATACAATAGAGATCTAGAGAGTAGCCGAGGGTAACTCAGTAGCGAATTGCGTTTAATCTCACGGTTCATAAGTTTGAGCTGCATCTGCGAGCCGGCTCACAGATCAGCTTTTCCTTTTCGCTTACATGATGGTTAGAATATAAGTACCATACAAAATTGCAACTTGGAATCGACTGAATGTATAAAACAGCTAAGTAAGTAAGTAAGTTCGTATAGGCCGGGTGGCTAGCCCTAGTGTCAGAGTTTTTAGGCCGCCTGAAGGCCTCTGACATGGCTAAGCGGTTAAAACAACCGGGACCTACAATTTAAGAAGAAATGAAACAGCTGATTTCTTTTTATCGAATTTCGGTTCGGTCTCATAACAAAAGTCGCTCATAATGACAGTCTAAATCACCTACTTTTGATTTAGTATACTAGTTCTGGATAACCCTGATATCACCCAAAATCTAGTGCGTTTCAACTGTTTTCTATTTTTAACCGACTTCCAAAAAGGATGAGGTTCTATGTTCGTCTGCATGTATATTTTTTGTTTTTCATCGATAATTTCGCCAATTGTAAACTGAATCGAAAAATTCTATTTAAGTTCAAAAAGGTATTTTTCCGAGGTGGTCCCATTTAAATTAAACAAAAATCGGCTAAGCCGTTTTTGAAAAATCAACAATAATGTAAGAAATTTGAGCGAATTATCCGAATGTTTTACACGATGAACATCGATAATTTCGCCAATTGTGTACCGAAACAAAAACAATCCTTTTTAGTTTCAAAGGGCATACACCCGAAATGTTCCCATTTAAATTTTACAGAAATCGGCTGAGCCGTTTTTTTAAAAAAAACAACAATAATGTAAACATTTCTAGCGAAATATTCGAATTTTGTACACAATGGAAGGCGGTTTTGCCATTTTTTGCGAAAAATAATTATGTAGTTTCGACATCAAAATGGACAATAAACTTTTCATGTCTAAGTTTGAGTGGATTCATTCGCTGTGGAACATTTATCAATACAAGTTCTACGTTTGCATTTTCATATTTTACAGTTATTTCTCAGCAATACGGAAATACCGATAGCAATATTTTCAGTAGATAATATTCAATACGTGCACAGGAAGTATTAAATTCATACAGATACCAAGAATGTAGAGAGGGTTAAGCAGAAGTTCTCACATAGTTCCTAAAATTATTAATATTCATACCACATCCTCGTTCCTATTGTTTGTCTCTTGTTTAAATGGACAGCGTCCCGCACTTCTCTTTGTAAATGGACAGAACGTGTCAAGAACCTTTGCTAACTCGTAACTTATGGCCACTTTGGTATAATTACTTTGAGTAAACTAAGGTTAATTTTGTCAACCAACTTGTGGGGCGGGCGGGGCCCACTTAGATATGGAAAGTGCGCTCGTTATGGGTATATCAGTAAGGGATCTTTTAGAATGTGTCGTATGTTTTATATAGGAATGTCTCAGAATTTAACGTTTTACTGGAAATGTTGGAACACCTTGTATAACTATGTGACCTGTAAAACTGCAACAACCAGAAATACTGACCCTTTGGTTTGGAGATATATTCAATTTTTTTAATGTGTCTAAAAAGGCCACCATGCGTTAATCTAGGTACTATTCGTTAAGTTGAATGAGTTATTGATTTCTTTTATTAAGTATATTTATTTGAAAACAAAAATTGCAGCTATATAGTTTTACCAAAAATATGACTTTTTGCCAGATTCACTAAGTTAACATTTTTAATGTTGCAAGTTTAAGTCGTTATACTGTAAAAAATGTAGGTATAGGAGTATTAGTGGCAAGTTACTACAAAAGTTGGCGTACTGTATAGAAATTCCGAAACGCTGTCGCACTTGGTAGGTACCTACTGTAAATTGATGAATGAAACTGATGTCAGTTGTTATTTGGTACTTTCTAATAACTACGAACAAAAATTACTAATGATATGAATAATTAATCAAAGTATCTTTAAAATCGCTAATTCTGCTTATTTCTCCCTAAAAGAAGACTATTTTTAACCGATTTACATTGTGATAAAGTCCGTAACCTGAAAATCCACCGAACTAAAATGTACCTAAGCCAAGTTCTTAAAAATACGCTCTCTATATCGGCGCGACGGTATTCCATCATCATCATCATTATCAGCCGTAGGACGTCCACTGCTGGACATAAGCCTCTCCTTTGGATTTCCAATAAGCCTAACTGGAAGCAGCCTGCATCCAGCGCGTTCCTGCGGTCTCAGTAATATCGTCGGTCCACCAGGGGCCTTACTACGTAAGCGCTCTGACGTTCGACTTCGCTTTTTCTCCTGCTCGCGCCAGTTACTCACGCCACGAGAGCGAGCGAGAGGGAAAGCGAAGCGGAACGTCAGAGCGCTTACACAGTAAGGCCCCTAGTCGAGGGACGTCCTACGCTATGCTTGCCGGAGCGACGGTTTTTGTCGTGTTGACGGTAGTCTCGTGTTTATTTATGATGGGGAAATTCATTTTTCACTGGTGATAATTAATTTTATTTTAGTTAAAATCTCACTTCATAGTAGACGAGCTACTTGATAAGAAACAGAAAAAGTCCAAGCATTTCAAACTCCTATTAACTCTTCGTTTGAAGTAGAATTTAAAGTCTTGTCGTCAAACAGAAATCGTTGAGCCAATCGAATTTAATCCGACAGTTATGGTAACTCGATTGAAGCTCGATTACATCGATCACATAATCGAGCTATAATTATAACAAGTTTCGTTATAAATTCATGAGAATCGATTAATCCCAAGCGGCGAAGTGTAGACAAAGCTGACGGATTTAACAAACTTGCCTTGTTATAGGAACCGTGTTGTTTGTAAACTTCAGTCTTGTTAAAAAGTTCAGGGTGTTTAACAATATGGGTTGTACTTCGACTAAGTGCTTGTAGTTACGTCAAATTATAACATAGACTTATTTTGATATATACCTACTTGTTTGATACGCCTATTAGTATTTTATTTAAATAAAAATGCAGTTTTTTTCATTTGCAGTTCTAGAGAGACAAATATATGTACATACGAGTACGAGTACGTTAAACTAATGACACAGGCCCTTATGCATTGGTGATTAAAATAAGGTAATAATATTTAACTATATTTTCTTTAATCCACAGACGCATAGATTTTTTCTAGGTATACATATTTCTTCACGATGTTTTTCTTTGCCGAAAAGCCAGTAGTGTGTAAACCCGCACATTTTAAATAACTCATTGGTACGGTACCGTTTAATATTAACTAATTAAGTATGGTCGAAATAAATTAACGCAAAAGCTTCTAAACTTTACTATTTTTTATCGGGCAAAAGTGCCTTTATTAACTACAACAAAATGCAGTACTACTTTATATGCTCTACTACTACATAAAAAACATTGGATAACCCACAGACCCTTGAAGGTGTGGTCTCTTTTAAACTAGTTCTAAATATTGCCGCGGTCCACAGAATAAGAAAACCGGCGCAATATCCGCAGTGTCAAAGCCATGATGCCCAGAAACCTGTGTCGTGTTATTTATTGTTGCGCCAATTTGTCTCAGTCGTACAAAAAGAGTGCTTAGCCACCACTTCGGATCTTCCGGTCGGGCTGTCACGGTTATTTCGTTGATTTGATACGTGTATTAAGTGAGGAAATGTTTTTGCACATTGTCATGAAAATCCAGACGCAATACAACTTTTGCGAGGTAGAGCATTAACTTTAAGTACACAAAATAATATTAAAAAAAATATACATTAAATATTAGGGGACATCTTACACACGGCCTCTGACCCCAAACTAAGCATAGCTATGGCATATAAGCATGATATGGCTGCCAGAGACTGATATATTACAACTACATAATATTTAAAATACATACTTATAAAGATAGTACATAACTAACACCCAGACACAGAGCAAACACCTATGTTCAGCACACAAATGTTTGCCCTGGGTTGGGATCGAACCCACGCCTCTTTGACCCAGAAGTCAGGGTCACTAACCACTGAGCCACTGAGGCAATCATTTGTTCACCGAGGCAGTGTTTTGTGTAATTAAAGTTAATAAATATTTACTAAAAATTCTTACCGCATCTGCGCTGCGCATGCCGATTGGTACGTGGTCTGTGATATGACAGAAGTTTATATGGGCTTAGGGATTTTATCATAATTATTTTCATCATCACCGTCATATTTTATAATAACACAATTAAATCCTGAACCTGCGTCAAATAGTACCTTAGACTTACACAATTTAACCTTCTTAGGTTTTTCTAACACGAACGGGCGACAAAATATGAAACAGTTTTTCCAGATTTATAATGTTATACCAAAATACTGAAATATGGCACACATACACAACTTTACTTACTTAGCAAAAACGCTAACGGCGAGTAGTAGGTAATATGTTGTACTTTGCAACGGTTTATTTCTTCGCTTTGCACCACTGCTAGTACTTCTACTACACCACAGGACATCTTGAAAGCCATATAAAGTTTAGCAAAGCTAGCGTAAATGATTCATTTTTGCTTCCAAGAAACATATTATTTTATCTTTATTCTCATTCCCAGAAAGCACTTATAATATCCGACATCTAAACAAACTAATAAAATTAAATAACAACGACCCCAACAACCGGCATTACTCCAAAATTACCAATTAGTACAAGCCAATCTCGCCGCGAAGAAATAAATCAAAAATGAAAATTACTTTTCTATAAGGGCTGGCTCTTAGATCGCCCTTTGTGAATTATTCATATAATCAAGTCGAGGATTATTACAGAATTTCCTTTGATGGGAAGGTATAAATGTTGACGGCACTGGACATAGTAGTTCTCGGAAATAAAAATCAGTAAAAACCTAACCTAAACTAGACAACATACCCATGCTACGTAGTCTGTTCAGCCCTACGTATTGTATATGCCTTC
The DNA here is from genome assembly GCA_964007245.1 of Hypomecis atomaria. Taxonomy (NCBI): domain Eukaryota; kingdom Metazoa; phylum Arthropoda; class Insecta; order Lepidoptera; family Geometridae; genus Hypomecis; species Hypomecis atomaria. The sequence continues at coordinate 4,910,563 of OZ023295.1, read as the reverse complement.
TGCCGTTCGGCTTCGTTCTTTCTCTTGCTCTCTCTTGTAGCGCAACTGGCACGAGTAGGAAAAATAGCGAAGCTGATCGTCAGAATGCGTACACAATACGGCCGCAGGGTGGAATGGGATGCTCTTCAAAATATCATGCTCAGTCATTCTCTGCATTTTTTTAATACCACAGGTAGTTACTGGGAGAAAGGGGGAGAGAAGGAGGAAGAGTGGGGAAAGGGATAAGGGGAGGGGTGAGGAGGAGGAGTGAAAAGTAGTAAAAAATGAGTCCTAATTTTTGGGGAACCTGGGGTGCAGGACACCTTGCATCTATCTTGTCCCGTCCCCCTCTCCCATTTGTGAGAAATCTAACTAGAAACTAACTTGTATCGCTGTAGCAAATCAATGCATTTTAGACCGGGAGGTAAGCGCAAAAAATGCAACTACTTTCTAAAAGCTGAATTTTTGGTATCGCATTGTCATGGTGGTGTACAACAATACACCGGAGCTAGTCAGCTGGGTAGCGTTTGGTACGGATACCCGTTTGAATAAAAAAAAATGTTATCTTGCAACTACTTCTTAAATCTCAAAATTATTGGACGGGTACAAAAAAAATCAAAAAAGTTTTCAAACAGTCACTTGAAACATGTGACAGAGCCTGCCAGACAGACTTTAAAGTAGCACCGCTCTTGAACGGGTATCCTCACTAAACGCTAAGGAACCCAGCTGACTGACTCCGGGGTATTGTTGTACATCACCATGAGAACGTAATATCAAAAATTCAGCTTTTAGAAAGTAGTTGCATTTTTTGCGCTTACCTCCTGGCTCTTTCAGGAGCTTCAAAACATCTAGAGCGACCGAGTTATACTTCTGATCACTCTGAACAGTCTCTTGATGGACAGATAAGAAGACCCGACGGAGCGTGGACCCTATTAGCGTGCTCCTGATTGGCTGATTGTTCACTACCTTTCTCAATCATTTTGCGCGCACAAGATTAGAATTGAAAAGCAAAGACTTGCTGTGAAAGTTCGTGTTCGAGAATAAATCTTTTGTAAAGGAGTTTTTTTTTTCATCTTTGTTATTTCGGACATTTCCCGAGGATAAAATTGTATAACCCAATCCTGGCGCAGGTGTTAAGTGAGCTTCAGTCAGGATTGTATTATCCCCAGCTTGTATCTAACATCACAGCTGCCAAGTTGTTTGATTCGGCCTTTAGGTATATCCAGCTGTGGATATTATGTTTTGCGGTTAAGCAATGTTGCCATCAAGTCATTTCAGTTTCCAAGCAACAAGTTCCTCCAGTACCTACTCAAGTCCACGCAGGACAATATTAATATAGTTAGTTCTCTGCACTAAGTAATAACTAAGTTTAATCATGAGTTACTTAGCAGCCACTGGGTGGCAGTAATTGGTATTACTCCCTGTACCACTTCAACTTTATGGCAAGGGAGCATGGAGATTAATCTAACTGAAATTTATGCAGTCCTAGTATGATAACTACTATAAACTCTCAGCAGAGAATTTATATGAGCTCTTAGAGCAAATATCTACAGAGCCACAGTCCCTAAGTGAAAATAGTAAAAAAATGTCCGAGCGCTGTCATACATACCGACTTAGATAGTTACATTAAATAATTCACAAAGACCCGTTTTCTCGAATCTCGACGTTATGTCACCTATTTAGTGCTTGTATCCGAACACTATGACATCGCGCGGCATTGTAGTCGGCTTGCAATCGCCTTACGACTAACTAAAAAGCCTGCCCACTACGTAGCTTGGGCAGGGTTTTGGTTCGGACACTTTTTTGCACGATTGTGACTCTATAGATATTTGCTCGAAGGATGAGCTACACAAACAAGGTTATTTAGAAAGGAAGTACTAAGCCGAAAAGAGTATTATTTAGACTATCATTATGAACAACTTTTACGATAGGTTATCTATGAGTTTGGGAAGAAAATCAACTAGAATATTTCCGCTAGACATAGATCTTCCATAAATATTTACAATAATACCTACCTACCCCTTTACAACCGGCTCAATATAATCGTGTAGTGCAGTGTGTAGTCAAACGCAAACCTGTACGAAAAAAAATCGTGAGGATTGACGACAAAATTGCAGTTAAAGCCATATTGATTTAACCACACGACCGTATGAGACCGGTTGCTTTCACAAAATAAATATCGTTTGTTAAATTTTTTAAAGTCGATTTTTTCTTGTCAATTTCGCGCCTATAATGAGCCGGTTGTAAAGGGCTACTGATTGGACGTGGCTTGCAGGAACACTCTTAATGCATGGTGTTAAATCTAAGTAAAATATTTGGGTTTCATCTTTAGTTTTAGTTTATGGATATTTATCCTTATTATAATATTCACCTACCTACATAGCTTTTGTGAGATTACAATTAAACATAATACATAATAACTTACACACTTACTTATAACAGTTTGTTGTTGCTGAGAAAATCTTTTTTAACGTGTATAATAACAACTTTTAATATACTTTACACACATATAAAGACTAAAATAAAATAGACCACCATCATCCAGTCTATTAGTCTCTTTTCATTAGTTAGCGGTAGTATGTGATACTAGATTTTGCCCGCGGCTTCGCCCGCATGATATTTCGAGGCCCTACCTTACCACCCTTTAATAAAGGAGGTCGAAAATAAAAAAAACAAAAATTCGATTTGACATTTGTTTGATTTGTTCTTGGAGCGCACGCTAGAATAGCTCGCAGATGGCAGAATTTTTGCTACTTACTTAACACTTATTGTTATAATATGGAAAATTTACGCAATATCATTATAATTTATAGCCTATGTCTTATTCTGACGTATAAGCTATATAATTGCAAAGTTTCATCTCAATCCGTTCAGTAGTTTTTGCGTGAAAGAGTAACAAACATCCATACATCCATCCTTACAAACTTTCACGTTTAAAATATTAGTAGGAAGGATAAGAAAACGAAAAAGTATAGTTACGAACACAAAATTATTCCAGCTTATTATTACCGGAAGCTACGCATTATATTACATTTCTGACACGCTACGCACCAAATCAGCTGCTATCGATACTCATTTTATCATTCTTTAGTAGCTAGGGTAAAACATCAGTAAGAATAAAACACCATATAATTTATTTAGTAAATCACTATTATTAATGAGAAGTTTTTAAGTATCGAAAGAAGACTAATAATTTCATTATCAGACTAATAAAATCAGTCTTAACGTAAGGCGTTCACTGTTAGACATAGTCTTCTGAGTATTTTTCAAAACTAAATTTATCAGTTTTTCCATATAAAAAGTACATTAACTTGACAAAGGGTTTGAAACAACTGATATTTTTCTCAATTCCAAGGGTTGTCCTCCCAATTTTAAAGGCGCCATCGTAAATTTAATACCAAAGTAAAATAGTGTCCTCTCTATCAAATGCATATAGTGCAAAAGAAACAGGACAACTCTAAATTGCTATTATGATTATGATGGCGCCTCTAAAATTGGGCTTAATGATATCCTATAATGTACATATGTATGTATGTATCTAGTAATACATCCGAATATACGGTACTCTTACAAAGCTCGACATAAAGCCTGATCACAGAGACGCCAGCGTAAATTTAACAGCAACGTAAAAAGCGTTCTGTTTATCAAATGCCTAAAGTGAAAAAGAAACAGAACTATGCTATTTAGCTAATATAATTACGATGGCGCCTCTGTAATCGGACTTATAGTCCGAACAAAATACCCAACATTCTGTGACTAATTTAATAGCCGGAAGAAACCGAACGGTTGGTAACCCTAATTATAGCCTATTTTGTCCCACGAGTTTCGTGGTGAAAGTTAATTTTCGGAAACCATCGGGGAATAGGAAATAGATTGTGGCAACGTAACTAGAAACGAACCGTCGTTACATTGTGACTGCAATTTCGGATGCTGTCTATGGAATTGGGTACAATTTCATCGATTTTTAACACGCTTTAGGTCGACCTGTATGTAACTATGTAATGGAATCTAAGGTAACCAATTTAACCATCTTCCAAGGGTCGTAGCGTAATGAAAATTGGCAGCTGTATGTAGTTCTGATGACAATATAATAATATGGTACTGTCGAACTGATCTGATGATGGAACCGGAAGATATGAACTGGAACTTCATGATGGAAAATCGTATCATAGCTGTTTTGGATTTTTTTAGAAATGTATTGTAATGAACTTTGACCACGGTTTCAAGGTCTGATGAGCGTGTTTTATAGTTTTTTTTAACTATTTCTGTGATTTTTCTATGCTGATTACTTTACACTCGTACTGCAATGTAGTAGTAGCGTAACGTGGGTATTTAGCCGCTCAACCAGAAAATATTTTTTGCCGCCCTCTAACTTTAGGTATTTCTATTTTAAAATCCTTCGCTTAGGCATTTAAATGTCAAGTATTTTAAATAGGAAATAACAGCTAATATTATGATTCAATTTAAGAGGATGACCAAAATTGCATCATATTGTAGGGTAGTTCTCGTTAATTTTTAGTATATAATATGACAAAAATATTGTGAAAATTTGCCGACCTCTAAAGAGGCCGCATGCCGCCCAGGGTGGACCGCCCATGCCGCCCCTACTGCGCTACGTCAACGCACCACTGCAATGTAGCTAAAACAAAAAAAAAATAGCAAAGTCAAACGAATGTTGCAAAGTCTATTAATGAATTATAATGAAGCGAAATGGCAGGTGTCAGAATTTTTCTTAAAGAAATCATGAAGTGAATTCAGATTATGCAGATTTCTTTACGATTTTTCTTCACCGTCAGTATCAGCGACAATAGGGCCTATTCTGTGGTCAGTATTTATAGAGAAAAAAAGTACCATAATCCACTTCATGTTTTCTTTAAGAAGAATTCTTCTAGAGTCTGGCCAACGAAAGAAACTATGTGCATGCTAAATTTCATGGAGATCAGCTGAGCGGTACTAGAAAACAAGCTAACAGCTCTAGATTTTTTAAAATTCCCGCCTTTTTTCTTGGACAGCTTTCGTTGGCCAGACTCTACCTCCCATTTCGCTTAATAACTCAGGTTAGGTTTCTGGATTTTTTGAAACTTGTAATAAAAAATCTCGTTGTGTCTTTAGCTATAGGACGTCCACTGCTGGACATAGGCTTCCCCAATAGATCTCCAATAAAAAGTTGTAAGCGTGCAAGCCGCTTCCAACTTAAGCTCTAGCGAAAACCTGCGGTCTTGGTGAGGTCAACCGTCCGCCTTGTGGATGGGCGTCCTACGCTGCTCTTGACGGACGTGGTCTTCACTCGAGAACCTTTCGACCCCTTCGGCCATACTTCGTATACACCTATACCTAATTATATGTTACAGTTTATAATCATATACGTAAGTGTACGAGTACAAGGCGTTTTCAAGCTATGTAGAGTTTTCATAAATGGATCCGAATTTTACAGCCAATTAAGTTTTTTAACAGCTTTTTAATGAAAAACTACGTTTCAAGGCAATAGTAAAATTTCTAATCCGACGATGCGAGGCGACCTTTGAGCATTCTGCAAAGGTCGGATCGAAAGGTTCTGCAAAATTAATATTACGAACTGCCTGTGGAATGAAAAGGTCATGGCACAATATTGTATCAGAAAATAAACTCCAATATATCAAATTTGTGTGTTATTTTGTTAAAAAATAAGTTATTGGAGACATATCTTCGAATATAGGGTTTGCCCTATACTCGAAATTTAAATTAACCTTTAAATAGAAAATTGTTTTTTTTCCTCACTAAACTCCACAGTAGTTTTGTTTGGTACAGTCCATTATTTTCCGCGATTTAATTTTTGGGTCTCGTAGCAATAGTGCATTATGATAGATAAAGGTATTCTTAAGATGCTAATACAATAAATTCTAAAATGTGTTTGTTGATTTGTTTGTTATTCTGTCATGCAGCCACAGACAGAGGGATTTAACTTGTATGGATATAGTATACAAGATCGGAAAGTGTCATAGCTTACTTTTTCCCGGAAAAATAACAAGTTCCTACAGGGTAGCACAACACCAGATTTCATATCAAATTAAAATTAGTATTGATGACTGTGAAACGTAAAACTGACTCAACTTAAACTGAATCAAGTTTATATCGAGTAACAAACAATAAAATTTAATTTTTAAAGCTCTCTTGCAAACATTCGATGCCAGATTGTCAATATATAAGCTAAGTCCAAGTTGATAAAACTTACAAGTCAATATACAACGGTGTGTAGGAGCCGTGGTGTACACCATTTTGTACATCGCCAGAGAGAAAAAATCGGCCAAGCACGAGTAGGACTCGCGCACGCAGGGTTCCGTACTGTATGGGAGCCCACTTAAATATTTATTTTCTACCAATTTATAATATTATATTTATATAATAATTTATTATTAAATTGTTTATACAAATAAACATTCTGTGAATATTTCAGGCATCTAGCTGTTACCATTATTAATATCGAGCGAAAAACGGTTAAAATTTCAAGTTTGTTGTATTAAATATTAATTTTATTATATTTTTAGTATGTGTTATAGCGGCAACAAAAATACACCATCTGTGAAAATTTTCACTTTCTAGCTATAACGGTTTATGAGATACAGCCTGGTGACAGACAGACAGGCGGACAGCGGAGTCTTAGTAAAAAGGTCCCGTTTTTACCCTTTGGGTACGGAACCCTACAAAATAATAATTTATAACCACAAAACAGGATCTATTATTAGATGTGAAAATTCTTATTTTCACAATAAAATAATGAATAGTAGCATACGTTTTTTTTCTTAAATTAAAAAATAAAGGTGAATATCATGGTTTCAATGTAGCTGTCTTAGCTTTATTCGAAGTGGAATGGTAGCTGTGTTCACGTTTCCAATTCAACAAAATTGGATCGATATGTATTAGTTATCTTTTCCTTGAAGATGCTCAATACGATTTTTTTATTGTTATTTGAAAAGTTACGTTATTCAGTCACGGATTTCAGTTTATATTTTTAGGATTTCGTTTGATATTATTTTAGTCATTCTGAGTCCTCCATGGCACCCTCGACAAAGGAAACTATTACTAAGCAAGAGGATATTTCTATAAAAAAGAAACATAAATAAAACTAATCAATAAAGAAGCATACAGCTTTTTTGAGACTACGAGTATTTCATTAAAGTGATTTCCTCACTAAGTTTATTTCAAAAATCATTTTTGTGGCGCAGCTTGAGTATCAGTTATGCTGGCTCAAATACCACGACAAAATGTTTGTTACAAAAATTGTTTATAACAAAAGTCTTGTATTGCTGTAGCCTGTAGGTATAAGACTCAGCTTTCTTTCCATGACGGCAGACTAATTGTGAACATTTGTGTTCCCGAATAATTTAGTTACACTAAGTACTTAAGAGCCTGATTGCTAAGCTTTGACATCTACTTTAATCAAATCCAGAGGCAAACAAAGTTTCTTCATTAAAATCGGAAGGGCTTTTGAACTGGCACAGACCTTTTTCATCACTTAAATTAAGTCACAACTGTGGTAGCCACATTTTCTTGTGTTTAGAAGGAATATAGTTACTGTTAGTTTTATGATTTACAGTCTACCTGACAAATTCAAGCTAAATATAGGAAAAAGAATATTATCACTAGATAGTATAAAACAAAGTCGCTTCCCTGTCTGTCTGTCCCTGTGTATGCTTATATATTTAACACTACGCAACGGATTTTGATGCTGTTTTTTAAATAAATATAATGATTCAGGAGAAAGATTTATATGTATAATACACCTGTGCGAAGCCGCGGTGGGTTGCTAGTATACCTACTATAAACCACCATACAAAACGTTGTTGTGCAAAGTGTAAGAAATGTCAGAGTACAACTACAGACAAACTGTGAAATCGTGAGAAAAATAAGCTGCTCTACAGTTTGTAAGAAGTAAATGATACTTTTGAGTAGAACAGCTGATATATTTTATGGAGATTTTGCAGTTGATTTTATCATATTGACTCCAGTCGGGGAACGCCGCTGCGACCCGCGAATGCGAAGCCGCGTGTGCACTCCGTGGAAACTGCAGATCCGTCTACATTCGCAGTTAGCGGCCTTGAAAGTCTTTATCTTTTTTAAAGTCTCTGCAAAATTAACTTAGCACATGGATGTGTAAACACATCCATGTGCTAAGTTAAGTTAGGGTTCTGGAGTTAAGCGCTCGCCAAGTAAGCGCGTCGCCATGAGAGCTTTGACTGGGCATCTTTAGCCAATGCCGGTTTTACTCGTGGAATATGTATGCGCATACATTTTCTGTCCTAGACAATTTATAGCACATGGTGTCTCCACTAACACTTTGATCCTTCCTTGTCCACAATTTCATTGGTTTTGATGTTGGGGCACCTCTGCTAGGAATTACAAATACCGGTCGAAGTTTAATTACTGTTTACTCTTAATCTGATGTTACATTTTGCTATTAAAATTGCGAACCTATACCTAGTTACCCAACTGTTTGATTAGTTAGAAGATCGTAATGGCATTAAATAACTTATTCTTTCGTACATAAGACTTAGATATTACATTTTGAATGTTATTTTTAATATCATCTAATTTTATTTTCGTTTTCTGCTTTGGCCATAAGTAGCTATGCTAGCTTTGAGCCAGTTGCTATTTAGCGAGGCAATGCTACCAGCATTCTGGCCACGTTACCTTTTGCTACGGGGCTTTTAGCTTAGTTTTATTTTTATTTTAGTATAAGTTTTAGTATTTGAGAGCACGAGATGGAGCAGGAATACTTTAGTGACAGTCTGATCTCGGGAAACAGAAATACCTGCATGTGTTTTTTTTTAATTTTATACATGTATGTGTGCAATGTTCTATGTAACTCTTGTGTTATTTGATTATACACCACTACTTTTTATGAACATCTAAAAAAATTTGGGGGTATCAGTGCACGATACTAAACATATATATGCAATAAAAAGTTAATAAATCAATATCCTAAAATTATCCCTTAAAAATTGAAATAATTGGTTAAATTATTTGCTAGCCATGTTGCAAGACTTGTAGGTAATAAAATTGTGGGCGGGCTTTTGCGAGCGAGAGAGCTAGCAAAGGGAATGAATGCAATAGCGATACATGAATGAAATTGACATTATATGCATAATTTTAGGATAAAGTAAAACCTATATAAATAGGCTACCTAAGATCTTTTTTAAATTTTAACTGTACACATATGTTTTACATCGTGTACTGATACCTACATTTTTTTTAGATGTTCATAAAAAGTAGTGGTGTATAATTGTTGACTCTGCTACTTTTAGTGTTTTAGTATACGTTTTTTAAAGTATGTTAACTTTAATGATAATAGTATATGAAAGGTTTTTGTTGAAATAAATCGCTTTTTACCTTGAAAAAAAATGATAATTAGATTTTTTTGATTATTATGTATCACATTTTATCGTGCTTAAAATTTTATATTAATTAAATAACGCAGCCATTACATGCTAGGTAAATTAGTGTCATAATTATGATATTATGCTATTAATTATTATTATATAACACTACCATCCATGGTCCTACTGCTGATATGATGATGATGGTGATGATCTTATCTAAATACCTGAATAAAAAAAATCTGTATTGGTTATATTTTTCAAGGGCTCGAGATTAGTCATATGTGCGTTTATCGTAATGAGAGATGCATGCACTCCTTGAAATTAGGAATCTCCTATGACAATATTTCATCTATTTGATCTATTGTTGCTTTTTTAACTATTGTATGATAATGATGATGGTGACACACTTGCAGTGAAAACGAAAAATCTATACAAAAGCTACATACAAAAAGCTTGATGGATGTATCCAATTAACCCATACTCCCCCACAATATTTGCTCAAGATATCAACTTAATCTGTCTATATTGCGTAATTGTTTTCCTTCCGATGTCTGATCGGTAAACAAGACAAGTCTTCGAGAAAAATCTATCGAGCAACAAACAGAGTTTAGTATTACACGCGGGTCGCCTCTCTTGCGCGAAGCAGCAGCTAGGTTACGACTTTAAGTTTAACAATAAATAAGGGCGAAAAATGTGAAAAAGTAATAAATAATCAAGTAATTGTTATGTAGAGCACCATGTTACAAACAAAATACTTAGTACCTACACTTAGTTTCCACCTACGTAAAATACTTAGTTATATGTACCGTAACCAGAAGGGTTAGTCCAGGTTTACATTAAGTTGAAACTACAGGCACTACAGCTGTTTCCGGCTCCATACATTTTTGTACAGCGCCCCGTGCAGAAACGAGGAAGAACTAACCAAAATGTATGGAGCCACACGCGAACGCGAAAGTTTAAGTAAACTACACAAAAAAGGCTCAGCACGGCTAGCATACGCACAAGGGCATTATTTTATTGACATGTCAAGACGAGATAAAGTTATGGTGGTTAAGTTATGGTTACACATATATCTGTAAAATTTTCGCTCGTCTATAAAATTATGTTGCTTAAATAATCGAAAATGATCGTTCTTGTTTTAAAATTGTAGGCAATACTTGTCACTGTTTTCATCAAGACTGATCAAACATTGTACACAGCTTAAGCCACTTCATGCAATCAAATTTGAGCAGGGTTCGACAGCCTATTATCAATATTGGAGCAGAATCTCGATAGAACCGTTTGAACAGAATTCAATTGAGAATTATCGTAGCGTTAACTCAAAGTGTTTGCAAAATATACATTAGTTGCGTACTTTTAAGAAATAGCAGAATTTGTTTGTTTAAGAGGGGATGACCTAGTTCATCGAAAAAAAAATATTATTGGAAAATCTCATGACTAAGGTTTACTGTTAACATTTGACTTCAAATTTGCATGTAGTTATAGACAACATTTTCCAATAAGTTAATGAATATCATTTTTAGCACGTATTCTATTGTTCGAGACACAATTTTCATTATTTTCATAGTACGTTACTTTATAAAATCAAAATAAATCCGGAAACCTAATCGTATAAAATGTGGTGTATCTTTAGCTAGAGAGTTTACGAAAACCTATATGAAAAAATTGGCCAAGTGCGAGTTGGACTCGCGTGTGAAGGGTTCCGTACCCTATTGGAACCCCCTTAGCCCCAATTCAACCGTCTACATGTTGCCGTTATTAATATGGAGCAAAAACGGCAAAAAAAATACGTTTGTTGTATGGGAGCCCCCCTTAAGTATTTATTTTATTCTGTTTTTAGTATTTGTTGTTTTAGCGGCAACAGAAATACATCATCTGTGAAAATTTCAGCTGCCTAGCTATCTTGGTTCATGAGATACAGCCTGGTGACAGACAGACAGACGGACAGCGGAGTCTTAGTAACAGGGTCCCGTTTTCACCCTTTGGGTACGGAACCCTAGTAAAAAAAGCTGGAAAAATGATATTTATTACGGCATTCATAAATATTTCAATCCATTGTATTCATAGTAAATCGTAATCGCGTATACCTTCTAAAGTTAACCCCATAGTAAAAATTGTCTATGCATGATGATGAATAAAATAATACATACTATAATATATTCGTTCTCTAGATATGTATTTCTGTATAATTATATCGTACACTGGTGAGACTTTGTAGACGTTTTATGAGGCAAGCTTAAATGAAGACACGATTTATTGGAAAGATTGGGCTACACGATCTTGCCGACAGCAATTTCGTTAAAATATTACCATATGGGGCATTTTAAACACGAAAAATTACTCTGTGCAATTTTCGGAGAGATAGCAGGCCTTTTGTCATTTTCATAAACAATCATAAGAGAAAAATGCTTTTAGAAATTGGCCCGTTCGTTACTTGACGATGAAAATTGTATAACAGGTTTAGATAGCTTTTAGAGGGCATGACTTTTACACAAATATATTTTACAGAGATCATAAAACACACCTATATTTCAACGTCAGGTGTTCAGTGATATTTGATGTTTGAAACAATTGCTTTTTTTACAAAGAGTTGGTTTTATGTTAAATTAAGAGTACTAAACGCATGATTTAGTTATACAATTTTAGTTTCTTACTTAGTATACACTAGCAGCGCCCCGCGGTTTTACCCGCGTTGTGCCCGTTCCCGTGGGAATTTTGGGAATTTTTATACATATGAACCTTCCTCTTGAATCACTCTATCCATTAAAAAAAACCGCATCAAAATCCGTTGCGTAGTTTTAAAGATTTAAGCATACAGACAAACAAACAAACAAACGAAAATAGCGACTTTATTTTATACTATGTATAAGGATATGCACCATGTGTTTTGATTTAGAGAGAGAGAGAGAGAGAGAGAGTAGGCTTCGAAATTTTAAATTATTATGTAGCTACTTAAATAATAGCAAGCCTACCTAATTCCTATCGATTTAAAAACACTCACTATACCTGTTTTTCCAGAAACATCTAGAATTAAGAACAATGTCAATAATAAACTCATTTACTGACTTCCAAAAAGGAGGAGGTACTATGTTCGTCTGTATGTATATATTTTTTTGTGTATGTTGAGGCTTCTGAAGATTAAATTAAAGAGGTGAGCTGCGAGGTTTACTGTTCCGAAAACTACTAGTAAATAAATTACATAGGTTTCCTCATGATGTTTTCTTTTATAGAAAATCTGGTATGTAACATAAACGCACATTGACTTACACGAAAATACTTACTCGAAACGATATTACGTCACTCTAGTGCCCATCCATAGCAGATGGCAAAAACGCAGGCTATGCTATAGAACCTGATGAAGAACAATGCATCTAAGGGTGGGCGCTAACAACTTGAGGGTGCTTAACCCCTAGCCGAGGGCTCTCCACTATGTGTGGGAGGGGCTTGTGATACAAGTGTGCCTACGATTCGTTTAGATATATATCGTTTGTAAGATCTACGATACGTGCCGGTTAGTGGCACATCACAGTAACAGTTAGTCATCTGTTCGTATTGTGCGTTTTGAGCTGGACTTGCCGGTAGGTACCTCTACTCGAGAACTTTCCGACCCCATTAATCATCAGTCCTTTGTGCTATACGCCCTGCCCACTGTCAATTCAACTTGCTAATGCACTTAATTGGTGATCTATACCGGATTGTTCCATCCATATAATGAACCCACCAGGCCCACCACCCACATTGCACTTTACAAGAAATATACGTTCAAACAGAGGTCTGCGTTCGAAGTTTTACAATGCCTTTCCATTCCAGAATAGATCCGTCAACAATACATAGCTGCCAGCTCCATCGAGGAGTAAAACAATTCATATTACCCACAAACAATAGCCGTACGTCCGAACCACGCGCAGGCAGCCTATTGAAAACCAGCCGTTTAGGCCGTTATCTCATCCATATCTTTTGGTACTTATGTAATATGTTTCATCATTGTAATGTATATATAGTTGTGCTACAGATATATTCTTCACTAAATATTAAAAAAAATAAAAATAAAAGTTGTACACTTTACTCGTAGAACACAAATCAGAAGTGACGAGATCCGTAGAAGAACCAAGGTTATCGACATAGCCCACCTCATTGGCAGTAGGCATGGCACATAAGACGGAGGTCTTGAGTGACAACCACAGACGGACAGGTGCAGCGCTACTACGTCATCAATGTACAAGGTAGATTCATGACTTCATTACGACCGCAGGACTTATTGGCGATCTAGAAAGGAGTCCTATGTCTAGTAAGTAAGTTCGTATGGGCCGGGTGGCTAGCCTTGGTGTCAGAGTTTTTAGGCCGCCTGAAGGCCTCTGACATGACCAAACGGTTAAAACAACCGGGACCTACAATTTAACGTGTAATCCGAGCCACGGTAGCGCTCAGTTGGAACACGCCACCCGCGGTCACCCATCCAAATACTGACCGTGCGGAACGTTGCTTAATTTCGGTGATCGATGACAAACACCTAGTCAAACTACGCTACGAGCGCTACGTTACGCTATGTCTAGTAGTGGACGTTCTATGTCTGATAGATGAATATGGCAGGCTCTATCGGGTCGCCTTGTTCTACACCACTCCGTTCCATTAAAATACATCTCCCACTATGAAACGCTGCTTGAATTTAAATAACTAGGCGGTTTAATATACCCGATGAATGTTGATTTCACCGTAAAGTCAATTAACAGCTGCATAATTTATCCTGAGGTTGATCAAAGGAACGCGCCTTGAATGACCCGTTTTATGAAAATAGTTGAACTGAAGGCACTGAGCAACTTTAAATTTAAAAGCCTGTATTACGAAAAGCAATTTAAATTAATCCATTTATATTTTCAGCCGTAAAACATCAACTGGACATCAGTTTCCTTTATAGAGTTGGACAGGAAGAAAATAGCTTGCATTCAGCACATCCTCGCGGTTTTAATTGGGTCGTCGTCCATTACGTTTTACCGTGAGTGAATCCACTAAAATTACGCTAATATATCTAAATAAATAGATCGAAAAATAAACCAGAAATGCCTTTTTATCTCAAAGCCTTATTACATACCGTATAGTTAAGAAAGCATAGTGAACTATTTGGTAATTTAGTATGTACCATAGCGAACTACAGTGAGGGATTTTCTTAACAGCCGCCCGCGACATTTCTTTGAGCCAGATTTACTCGTTTACGGTACTAAATGCATATTTACAATGCTTACATTGCAAAATGTAGTGTACCATATCGGAAATCACAGACCAGGACCATCGCTTGGCATACTCGAAGCGTTTCAGCAGCGGTAACATATTCTGGACAACTATTGTTGACGTACGCTATAGTGAGCATAATAGAGTGTATTGTCTTGTTTTTCTAATACGAACACGGTCTAGCTTTAGCTGAGTATAGCAGATTATAGTAGGCAGCTGTTTTTATAATAGCAGGAAGTAAAACATGTCTGCAATGATTACTAGCGTCGCGTGATAGGCCCCATTATTGGCAGAAGCACTTAATAGCCCTTATTGATTATTTATTATTCCTCGATCGATAAGGTAAACTACAGAGTAACAAACTTTTTATGTGTTGTTGAGGGACAATTAAGGGACGTTAGTACCCATTTACATTTACATTGAGAATCAAGTAATTTTTATTTGGATACCTACCTATTATGTTCATAACTAAGTATTCTCAGTTTCGTACTAATATTGAAAATAAATAATCCTACGAAAAGAATTTTCATGTAAAGTTTTTCCAAGATGATACTCTACGCTCGCACAATGTAAAAGTTAACAGATCTAACTTAGAGCTATAATTCTAACTCCACACGCCCTAACTCTACATCCCTAACTTCAATAACTGTATATCTTAGTCTGCTGTACGTATACAGTGTCATAGGTATTAAACGCAAAACCTTTTAAGGACGGGTCTAGTACATCTAGAAAAACAACTTTTGTTCTAGGACTTTTGGAAAATCACGAAGAAAAAATCTGCCTTTTCATGCAAAAAGTTCGTCAACATGCGGCACAAAGTATGGAGAAGCGATTCGTTTTTTTTTGCGAATTTTCAAAAGTCGTAGTACAAAAGTTGTTTGTCTTGATGTACTAGACCCGCCCTTAAAAGGTTTTGCGTTTAATACCTGTGACCCTGTATAACTTGTATAAGTCTCCCTAATAGGTCACTTATAAGATCAGTTGACAGTGGCTTGCATTCAGGGTTATTTTGTAGTTGTAGTCAAAAAAGTGTCCGAACCAAAACCCTGCCCAATCTAAGTAGTGGGCAGGCTTTTTAGTTAGTAGTAAGGCGATTGCAAGCCGACTACAACGCCGAGCGATGCCCAAGTGCTCGGAGCTGAGCTGCATTTATCGAAACACTAGCGACCCACCCCGGCTTCGCATAGGCAGGTGTATTATACATATATAGGGACAGAGAAAGCGACTTTGTTTTATACTATGTAGTGATGGTGATCTCCATTCGATAACTCTTCCGTATTTTGTGTAGATGTGTAAAGCGTGTAAGTATATGTACACATATATATGTAAAACGGTATCATTATCTAAAAGCACAAAAACCATGTCAAGCAATAAAAATGTCTAGATGCGTAATTTTAAGGAAAACCAAAGCAAAGAGCGGATTTATTCAAAAGGCTATAAAGAGCAAATAGCACCATTATGATAAACCGAGCTAAATTGAGATATCTAGGCAATTCGCCGGAAGGCCGGAAGCTACAGAACCACGACCATTCGTGCTTACCTTACGTACAGCAATTTAAGACTAGCCCATTAAAATAAGGAAGATGCACATCACTGTACTGTACTGTACCAGCCTTTTAATAGTCCATTGCAGGACGTAGGCCTACCCAAGAAGGGTGATTGGGCCATATCCTCCACGCTGGCCCAGTGCGAGTTGGTGGTGCACATCACTGAAATATGTAACTAATATATTACCAAAGAAGATAAAACAATACTACGTAATTACTGAAAGACAGTAGGGCTAGCCACTTGACCAATACGAACTTACTTACTTACTTACTGAAAGACACATTTAATTCGGTCAAAGTTGTACTCATAAAGAAAATTCTCATAGTATTACAACCACTATACTAACAACTTTTACAAACAACATCAAATTTTATATGTGTACATGTTATTTATGTTGCGCTAATAGCGTAGTTTCACTAGGTATTTCCTAGCGATCAGCAAAGTTAAGCAATGTTTGGCATGTTCAGTCTTAGGATGTGACCTCGTGACCTCGGATGGCATTTACAACTGATCGCTGCCGTAGCTTCCGGTGGTTTTAATCGTTTAGCCATTTCAGACGCTTTCAAGCAGTCTAAAAACTTTGACAGCCATCCGGCCAATACGAACTTACTGATTACCTAAAGACCGATAAAAACAAAACTAAAGTTATGTTTGTACCTAACTTAAATGTATGTACCTACATTATCTAAATTTAGGTACCTATGTACGTTGGCATTTTTTATTGGTCTTTGGGAGAGAGACCAAGCATCGTTATGTATCTTTTTTACCAAGGGAAATCCTTTATGGATACCACCACGCCTCGAGGGCGGGTGGTTATGTGGGAATCCCGCCGACTGGACGGTATACCCACCAAAACCCCTGGGTGTTCTACCACTGCGCCTGGAGTCGGGGCACGCTTCCACACTTCACCGCGGCACCCGACAGCGCTGGCCCAACTAGGGCCCCACCGCGGATCACCAAACACATCGTCATCCACCACCTGGCACCAACCTTCCTTTGGTACCTACAAAAATAAATATGAAAAATAAACAAGAAGGTATTAAATAAAACAGTATTTTTGTCCTAGTGTGATGTGAATCAAGCCTCAGCAAAATTAGGATAATCCAATGAGCAACTTAAGTTCATTATAACAGAACATTAACTTCTGTCTTGGGGCAGGCTTAAACTTTTATTTTTCGTCCTAGACGATTTTTGTGCCGAATTGCGGCGTCGTATTTTTATATTTATTGCTGTAACTATAAAGCCATTATCTCAGTTACTTATTAGTTGATATAAAACTTTGAATAGATTCAGATAAGTACTTTATTGCCATTGCGGCTGAAATGGGATAGGACGACCAAAATAAGCGTGGATGAATTACGACCCCACCTAGTGGGATAAGGGCACGATGATGATGATAATGATGACTTTATTGCCATGTGTAAGTACATCCACATTACTGTAAGGAATAATATTGGTGATAAGAAAATACTTCATTTTAAATTATTTTTTAATTATTTTAACACCTTAGCACATTTTTAAGCCAAACTAAGATTAAAACATAGCTCTGCTCCGGTCACATCTGTGTTTTGTTTCTCTGTAGCATAATTATTTTTCGCAAAAATAGCAAACCAGCCTTTCATCTTGTACAAAATTCGAATATTTCACTCGAATTGTTTACATTGTTGTTGATTTTTAAAAAAGGCTTAGCCGATTTCTGTAAAATTTAAATGAGACCACCTCGGGAGTATACCCTTTCGAATAAAAAAGAATTTTCGAATCGTTTCACAATTGGCGAAATTACCGATGAGTATATACCAAAAATATATATACAACGAATATAGAACCTCCTCCTTTTTGGAAGTCGGTTAAAAATATGAAATTTAGTTTACGGGCTGACGAATTTTAAAACACCATTCCGCTCCTTGGTCATCGACATTTTTTTCTGTTTCAAACCATTCATTCATCATTGGGGGATCAGGTGCAATATTGTCTTAACTCACATAATATGATCAGAAGTCTATGCTAGATGCTTCAGACAGTGTTATTTACGACGATAGCCTGAAATTGACCGTGGTTGTGCCGTAGTTTCCAAAAAGAAAATTCAAATTGCCGTATCGTTCAAATTCTAGGTAAGCGGTGTTACACCCTTAGACCGCATAATATTTGCTTAACATCAGGCAGTGTGTAGTGAAACGCAAACCTATATGAAATAAAGAATCAGTCAAGTGCGAGTCAGACTCACGCATGAGGGTCCCGTACCCGTTAATATATTTTATTTTAATTCCATTACTTATTTTTGAAAGGAATACACAACTTAATATACTCGTAAATGATTTAGATTTTCTTTGTTTACTTCGTTAATTAACTTTCTATAATAAAATCTACGATGCTCATCAGCATGGCTCAGGGTGAATCAAATCATTTAATCTTTAACGAATGTACTACGTTACGTTACGAGATTTTGTAATTAAATCTGTTTCGTGAAAACTTCCTACCTTTCACCTCTGCTGCAAATACAATTAGGCTGCTATAAATAAGGACAGATTGAATTACTCCGGCTCTTTCGCCGACCAGCGGATGTTTGGTGTTCACGTTCGCACAATGATTCTCAAACCTTCTTCAGACTGTATATACCTCCCTATGCTAAATAAATATTTTAAAGAAAATCTGACTAAAGCATACAGAATAAAACCGGTTTTTACTCTCGTATATGACAACGGCCGGGCCGTTGTGTGCCCGACCGATTTCGGAGTAATTATTACTTAGTCATCAGGGAACATGCGCTCCCAATCAACTGGCGCTCGCGAACACACTAGGACTCAATAGATAGTCAGTTCGTGGGGCGCATGTACTTCTTCAGCTATGTTAGTAAGATAATAAAGTTTTTTGTTAACTACCTACTCTAAACAGAAACGGATGCTACTAATTATTATGCTGTTCATGAATAGGTACAATAAGATTTTTCTATGCACACTAACTCTATTGCCCACTTCATAATTTTTGTTGTTATTTTTAAGTGATTATAACATAATGCTATTCATTCAGTTGACGTTTTTAAGTGATTCTGGAAATAAATAACATTAACTTTTAAATTTTATCATTGTACCTAATCGTGATTTTTTTAACAGTTTTAAGTATTTTCTTATAGAAAGCGTTTGAGAAAGACTGGCGTATAGTTTCCAGGGGCTAATCCGTTTTGTTAGGCCTCGGGTAACCGCCCGCTACAGTTGTAGGAAGCAGTAAAATGGCGCTTCTTTCTGGCTTAAAAAGTAAGTACAAGTAGGCTGAATGATTGGCCTTCATTGCACTAGTTATATTTTTTATCTATAAGTTTTTTTTTTAATATATAAATACTAATTACTACTAAAATATCAAAAATGTGGAAATCCAGCATTTTGGAACCTTTCTACAAAAATAAAGGCGATGTTGCAGACTGTGGAAACTACAGAGAAATCAAACTAACCTCTTACACCCTTAATATCTGGGAAAATTTCCTCGTAAAGAGGTTAACAATCATTTACACAAATAATACCAAACCAGTACGGATTCACTAGCGGCGTAGGCACCACAGATGCGATTCACTCTCTGAAAATACTAATAGAAAAGTACATACATATCTCGCAAACAAGATCTTCACTTTGTTTTCATCAATCTTGAAAAAGCGTTCAACCGGGTTCCGGTCCCCATCTGCCATCCGTTCTTCATGTGCCCTGCCCGTTGCCGCTTTAATTTGCTAATCCGCTGAGCTATGTCGACAACTATGGTTCGTCTGCGGATCTCCTCATTTCTAATTCGATCCCGCAGAAAGACACCGAGCATATAGTCCTCTCCATAGCGCGTTGGGCTATCTTGAGCATATTCCTATGGCCCAAATAATGAATATGATTATATTACAATGAATATGTTTATATTACAAGGTACAAATGTACCTTGACAAGACACGTTACGTAACGTCCAGTAAATGAGATTCAAGCATTCTCAAACGCTATAAATAAAGGCTCCTGGTTAACTATACCGTTATTCTGAGTAAATTTGAAATTACTGGAGCGTCATTTTACCCAGACCGCGGTAACTTGGTTAGACACAGCCGCCAGAAACCAATAACTAACGCAATCTATCCGAAGTGTTCGTACTCAGATTTAATACTATATTTTGGATATTCAGTGAGAAAGCGTAGACGATTTGCGTCATCGACTTGGCCTTTTTTATTTACGTCATATTTTGACAGTATATAAAAATTATAAAAAACCCATTAGAAAGAAAATCTTGCAAAGTGGGACCAGACTTTGTACAGTAGCTCAAAAATCCATATAAATATGGCAAATAAATGCACAGAGCAAACCTACTGTATTGAATGCTTACTTGAATGGAATTTAATATTTTCTAATTTGATTTTTGTTCGCCGCCATCACGCCGTCATATTTTACAAGCAATGTCAAAAGATAATCAGAAAATATGAAATTCCTTTAAATGAAGATTTATATGAAAGAAAATAATAGGAACATCATTTTCTAAAACCAATAAAGCAAATAATTGAATACTGTAAAAAGTACTGTAATGGCCTTAGATCGATATATTTTTGCATTATCTCTTTTTTCCATAAGGAACCCGGACTAGAAGGTAATTATCTATAAAAACTAGTAAAAGCCATCCGGCCTATTCGAAACTACTTGGTTTAATGAAAATTTCTACGAATAGGTACGCCAGTGTGAGTAAGCGGCCTTAATTGAGTTTTTCTTGGTACTGATATATTATCTTCTACTTTTATAACAATTTTATTTTGCTTTGCATTCTATCTGATGAATTGAATTATTTTATACTTACGACTTGGTTGCTGCACTTGGAGGTACGTGGTCTCTACTCGGGAATTTTTTCTATGTACATACATATATACCACACTAGAGCTAGCCATCCGGCCTATTCGAAACTACTTGGTTTAATGAACATTTCTACGAATAGGTACGCCAGTGTGAGTAAGCGGCCTTAATTAAGTTTTTCTTGGTACTGATATATTATCTTCTACTTTTATTACAATTTTATTTTGCTTTGCATTCTATCTGATGAATTGAATTATTTTATACTTGCGACATGGTTGCTGCGCTTGGAGGTACGTGGTCTCTACTCGGGAATTTTTTCTATGTTCATACATAGATAGGCTATTTGACAACATTGAAAGTATGCTATTGATTGTGGTAATGCTTAAAGATAATAGCATGATAAAGACATTTTTCTATTTATTTAAACTAAAATACGTGTGCTTAATTTTCGCAAGTCGCACGAAATAAAATACGCTATATTTTATATTTTATCTGTGACATGAACGCTCTAAGAAGGGCGGCAACTCTGGTGACGTCACATGATGGTAAACAAGAATTTCTCGATTGACTGTTGTTTGTGTAATTTGGGTTTTGTGATTTCGGAGTAATATTATTGGATCTGAAAGTTACTTTTAAAGTACTTTTTGTCAGTTTTTGGATGTAAACTAGCGTATTTACTAGTATTAACTAACGTTATTTACTAGTGTGTGACGTCAAAGACCAGCGTCATTTCATTCTTTATTCATTCTTTAACACTGTTTTTCATTGAGTAGATCTATCGGAAATGTAAATGTAGTGTGCTTATTATGTGCTAACGAATAATTTAATACGATTTCCAAAAAACTAGTCATATAGCCTGACCGCAGGTTGCCACCGCTCATTTTGTTTACTGAAAAATCAGCCTAAAAAGACGGCATGCAGATAATAAAATTGCCGCAGAGTAGGTACGTTTCACTGGGAGTCACCGCGAGAGAAATTGCCAAATATTAAATTCACCTGCGATAATCTAATCCAATTCTCATAAGTACACGTGCCTGCGTGCAAATTGAATGAGAGCGCCATAAAAATGTCCTTCAAGTGTTTATGACAGACAATTTATGTAAATGTCTTAAGGTTATGCCCATACACGATGCGATGAACTGATCAGTTTTTCACTTCAATCCAACTGGGAGCTCATTCAGTTATTGAATTGATAACTACATTTGGCCCCAGCTAGACTGATCTGATGAACAGATGCGATCATCGCGTCGTGTGTGCCCAACTACAGGTAGTGGTTCAAATCGTGACCTATTCCTACCTATTCATTAACTTAATGAGCTCCCAGTTGGAATGAAGCGAAAAACTGATCAGTTCCACGCATCGTGTATGCCCACCGTTATAGCTCCGCTAGAACTGTTTTTAGGGTTCCGTACCCAAAGGGTAAAAACGGGACCCTATTACTAAGACTCCGCTGTCCGTCCGTCTGTCTGTCTGTCACCAGGTTGTATGGCTCATGAACCATGATAGCTAGACAGTTGAAATTTTCACAATCGATGTATTGCCGCTATAACAACAAATACTAATAAAAACAGAATAAAATAAAAATTTAAGGGGGCTCCCATACAACAAACCTGATTCTTAGGGTTCCGTACCCGAAGGGTAAAAACGGGACCCTATTACTAAGACTTCGCTATCCATCCGTCTGGCCGTCTGTCACCAGGTCATGAACCGTGATACCTAGCTATAGTTGAAATTTTCACAGATGATGTATTTCTGTTACCGCTATAACAACAAAAATGCTAAAAAAGAATAAAATAAATATTTGTACAGAGCTTTACAACAAACCTGATTTTTAAACCGTTTTTCGTAACAAGTAGACGGTTCAAGTGTTCACAGAGTATTTGGTTGTATTTTCACTTTAAAAATAAATAATTAGACTAAACTAAAACATATTAAGGGTGGCCCATATGGTACGAAACCCTTCGTGCGCGAGTCCAAACACTTGGCCAATTATTATATTTTGAACCTCCGAGACTCCGAGGCTCCAACTTTAAACTATGTTTTTATCACGTTTTTAGATAAGTACTGTGTAGCGTATTTAAAGCGTAGTCTGACTAGGCGTTTCTTAGCGATCACCGAAGTCACCTCGTTCAGTCTATGGACTTATTGGACACTAGCTGCTCGTCCTGGCTTCGCCTGGTTACGGATAAGTTATAGCTATAAACCTTTCAGAAGAAATATTCTAAAAGATAGTGAAAACCGCATTGCAACCTGTTATCTAGTTTGGAAGATAGTTATAAGCGGATACACGGTCAGACACACAAAAATAGCGGTTTCGCTTTATATTATGTACTGTACTGTACCAGCCTTGTAATAGTCTACTGTAGGACGTAGACCTAACCACGAAGGGTGATTGGGCCACATCCACTACGCTGGCCTAGTGCGGGTTGGTGGATTAATAATAATAATAATAATAAAAACGTTTATTGTTCATAAAAGTTAACACAAAACAAGTTGTGCATTAGATCCCACACTAGGGTGACCTGTGTCGTGGGATCTAGGCTCTTCCTTATAGTACTTTTCAAAACGAATTCACCATTATACTAATATACAAACTTAATTTAATATTCATAGTGCACTGGATCCCACACTAAAATGACTTGTGTCGTAGGATCCAGGCTCTTTCCCAGACGGGGAAGGTAATACTCACACAATGCTACATTTTAAATATGGAAACTAACTAACTTAACATGACTATTTTATACGAATAGTACAGCACCTACCTACATACATATTTAACATTGTGGCTCAAATTAATAATTTCAGATCAGATTTAGATTCACATACGCAATCGAATTTCTTCTACTTCTTCTTCTAGGTTGCCTCAAGATTTTTCCTTTACCGAAAAGCCAGTGGTGTTAAATTCCGTACATACGAGTAAATTCCGAAAAACTCATTGGTACGGGACCGGGATTTGAACCCACGACCTCACGATTGTAAGGCCGGTGTCATTACCACTACGGCTTTTTACTACTAGGTATGTAGTTAAACTACATAAATAATAAATGGCTTTATACTATGTAGTGATTTACAATTGAGCGCTGCCGTGGCATTGCCGTGTCAGTCCAGTTTTACATGTAAATTAAAACTACAGCTGTTTCCGTATAGCTCTATACATTTTTATACAGCGCCCCTGGCGGAAACGAGGAAGAACTAACAAAAATGTATGTAGCCACATGCGAATGCGAAAGTTTAAGTAAACTACGCAAAACCTGGACTAAGGGCTTTGGTTGTTTTAACCGTTTAGCAATGTCAGAGGCTTCAGGCGGCTCAAAAACCGACACTCCATCTTCCATATGATATCAATTTAGTTAGCTAAAGCTAGCATCTTAAAGTACAGGCTCTACTAATATAGTGGAGCGAAACTAGGCGGAGCATTATAGTTCGTGAATCGATTGAATAAAAAGCATAATTGTCTAGTGAGAAACAAAACTGACGACTAGCTAAATGGGATGCTAAACCATACATTATATTATGCTCTGTTACCGTGGTGCTGCTGAAGGTAAAGAGAGAAGCAGCTTCGCAGATTTAGTCCTTCCTTGTCTCCTTTCCTCTAAAACTCAGTCAAGCGTTTTGTCTATTTTCCTTAAGGGTCATCACGATAACTAAGCATATAAGATACCTTTGGCTTAGCATTCTATTATTCTATTCTAGTCACAGATGAAACTGATCTAAAGCGAATCAAAGCATTTTCAGTTTTTGCAAAACGAACTAAACATTCCTTCGTCACACCTCATGTTTAAGTTTTTTAACTGTGATGAACTAAATTTGGTACGACTACATAATATATTATAACAAGCGATATAATAAAATAAACAATAAGCCGTTGAGGTAAATTCCACGTTTTTCCACCTGACAGTTTCTATTTCGCGTATCATATTATTATTCCCGCACAGACCTTTCGAGATGGGACATGTTGTCTCGGGCAACTAATGCCTAATCTCTGCTTAAAAAAATATGCGGGGTGCGCTTCAGCCATTAGTAGGTAAACCACTAATACCACTATGCAGTCTGTTCAAAGGGAAGTGAAGGATAAAATTACATATGCGCTCACGCAACACTCCATTCTGCATTATAATTTTGTAAACAGGCACATTGAAGTGTGTGCGTATTTTCTACATGTAAATATCCCACTCGCTATATTATCAAAGCTGAATTCGAGTAGGTAGAAATATGCATATGCATGAACAAATTAGGTTAAACCGATATCTGATCACATAGAACTGTGTGACTGTGGTGTCAATGGTCAGATCCTGCTAGCATTTAGGTTCTTGGATGGCCACTATTGTGCCTGTCAACAACCAAACGAGTAGAAGATTTAATTGAAGCTAACGTAAAGCTTTTTTACTGGTCTGACGATATTCGAACAGCTGAATCGAAAAAAAGGCCTCCGTCTCGCTCTTTTGCGTTGCGCGACGCGAGTAATTTGGCGTGAGCTCTCAGTATGAGCTGCACCTAGGAACATGGAATGATTTTATCCACTTTTAACGTCAATTCTCAATCAAATCCTGTTAATCTATTCCAAGAGGATAAATTGGCTGAAAGAAAATTTGTTCCTTGACTAGGGGTACAGGGATAATACATATATTATGTGAAATCCAAGGCCACCGCGTGTACACAATATAGGAGTGGGCAGTAAGAAGGCTTCTCTCTAGATATCTATGAGTACTCGTATTCCTATGCGATGCGTTCCATGACAAATGGCGTCATAAATCATTCACCGGGAAGTGAGTTCTGACTTCCGATCGTTGCCACACTTTATGGCCACTGACGTAAAGGCGTTCAAGGTAGTAAGTTACTGCAGACAAAATATTCAGTTTTGTTTCATCATCATCTAATGCGGATTTTACTTTCAAAGCAAAAAACCCGGTTGGAAGCGGCCAGCATCAAGCACGCTCCTGTCGTCTTAATTATATCTCAAAGTTACTGAAACAGCCCAGAGGATTAGCAAATTTATATGACAGTGAGTAGGCACATACTTCGTGAAAGTGATGATTGATGGGGCTGTGAAGCTCTCGAATGGAGACCACATATCGGCAGGCGCAGCGTAGGACGTAGCGTGCAGGCTGCATCCAAGCGGTCTGGTTGGAAATCCGTAGGGTAATTCTGACACGAATTAATGATACACAACAATAAATAAATAAAATTATTTTTTTATTACGTGTAACATAATTGAAGTGTTAACATAATATGCACTAAAACTATTATTTATCATTTAAAATCTCACAAGAAAGTTACCTATTTTTTTTCTTTTTTTTCGAATTTGCAAACGTCTGGGTTTTATTTACTATCTAGGTTTCATACGAGTACTAAAAGAGCCGCGGCGTGCAGGAAATGACGTCTACGTGTTTGCTAGACTCTGTTTGCAGATTCGATAGATTTTCCCGAACACTTGTGTACCGATCAGCCGGAAGTAGACGGATTAGTTGATATATTTATCAAGTATTATGGGAAACTGGATTAATTGGATACTTTTTGAAGTGGATACTTTTTTAGCGGCGTTGTGCACTTTTGGGTTCATGAGTAATAATGTTTAACTCGCGTCAGGACACGTATTCTGATCGAAAATCCGTAAGCCGGAAGGGACGAGTTTTCACTTCTGCCGGCACTCCCGTTGTTTTTTTTAAACTTTTTTAAATAAAAGAAAAGAAAAGTAATTTTATGGAATTGAATACAGATAGATAGTAGTGTATGTTGGAGCTTTATTATAAAGAATAAAGATACAGTGTATGTTTTGCAAAGTGCAGGGAGCTTCGGAGGTGTATGTCCATATCATTACGATAACTTTTACAACGGGACCAACTGCGAAATCGTGAAAAAACAAAATCAGCTGTTCCATAAATTCTTTTTCGCCATCTCGGAGTTAATTCCGTAGTAAAAGATGTTCATAATTATGAGCACAAATACATAGTTTGTTTAGATGTTTAAAATAAATTTGAATTCGTTCTGACTATATCACTACACTACATTCAAATTAATGTTTTTGATTATTGTAAGGTACGCTAAAATTAAACATCGTGCTTAATAGGTACGTACTACGTACTGAAAGGATATGTAGTTTTTAAATAAATGTAGTTAGAAAAATATGTAGTTAGAAAAAAAATGTCATTATATTTGCAGTAGCAAATGAACAACATTTTTAATGCAATAGTGTTAAATATACTTTATTTGCATATAGTATAGTTCTTGACCAAGGCTAATAAAGTTGCGTTGGGCAACGAATGCTCTCGGTCAACATAAAGATCTTGATAATAAATTTAAGAAAACGTACTTAATTTTAAAATGATATAAGTACCTTCATACATTTAAATTAAAATGATACATTTACTCTTATTAGGTGCATTTAGCTTCGTTTACAAAACATATCTATACGATCTTCGTACTTCCGTAAGACTATTTGCTCGCGTCAATCATCTGTAAAAAAATATAAAATACTGTAAGAAACACTCGGAAAACAGGATTTGCCATATTGAAAAAGAAGTATTTTCTTAATAATTAGAGTATCTGAAGTGTTAAAGAGTACAGTACCGGATTTCTAAGGTTTTTTAAAGTCAAAGTCAAAGTAATTATTTGCAAGGTAGTAGGTACAAAAGGTCTTAAAATTATACAAATATACAAATCCACCCACTAACAACCATAATGAATTGTGCAAAAAAATCGTAGTTTAAAATAAAAATTAAAATCCAACAAAATTAAAAAATTGAAACATTAAAAATCATCGCCGAGAAGAGCCAATTATACCTAACATATATTATTCTACAAGGCACATTAATTATTACAAGCTCTATTGTACGTATGTAATCGACATGAACTTTTCCAAGTTAAGTTTAAGTTTAGTTCACTGTTGAACAATGTTCTATTGTTCAACCAACCACATGAAGTGTGATTGGTCCATATCCCCCACACTGCTCTTGTCCAGTGGAAGTTGGTGGTTTCTGAGTAGATCGTCGCCGTCGTCGTTTCAGGCATAGGACGTCCACTGCTGCACATAGGCTTTCCTAATAGATTATTATTGTGTACTACGGGACTAATCGCGAGATAAATAAATACCTCATCATCCCGACGTTTCGACAGAGTTGCATCGATCGTGGTCACGGGTAGATCGTAATACGTTACGTAATAATAATGTGTTTAAATCGCAAAAGTTTAAAAACAACATTTCCTAATAGATCGCCAATAAGGCTGACTGGAAGCGGCATGCATCCGCCGCAATCCTGCAGTCTCAATGAGGTCAGCCGTCTACCATGTCGGTGGACGTCCTATGCTGCGCTGTGCTAAGTAAGTACTATTAAAGGATGCGCCTGATTTCCCTTATTTTGTTAGTGGTCGATCGTGGGCGTATTATAAAGTCTGGTATAGCACCAATTACACTTTTAATCCAATCGTTATAAATATTACAAGAGATACTAATGCGTGCCATTGCTCTTTCCTGTCTAAATCTGTAGCGTCGCTAGTGCTGTGCCCTCTCTTGGCGCGCGTTAGGGATGTGCCGATACCAATCGACTCAGAGAGTCGATTATGCGGCTAACAGTACTTTCAAATATTTATCCGCAAATAAGCTGTAGAAAGGAATTAATAAGATTATGGTACCTACACCACTTGTAACAGTATTTTAATTACCTCCATAAGCTTTTGAAAATATGTATCAGTGCTCTCTGGACCCTTGCTCCTTCTTTTTATGTAGAATTCGACTTTGGCATCTTCTTTGGATGCCTTGCGAAAAGCACCATGGCTAGCCAGCGAGACAATCATTGGAACTATAAGCAGCCACCACCAGCTGGGTCTTTTCCTGTCTTCAAAAGTAACAACAAATACATTAAACGCAGATTGTATCGATTCTCTATTCATCGCTTTGTTGGTTTCGGAAAGTTCATCGTAGCGAGATGTCAATATCTGGAAAAAATAAACAGTTGGTTTTCACGTTCTACAATAAAAAAAGATCTTGGAGCATAATTTTTCACGTTCCTTGAACAATTAGTGTGGTTAGTTATAGGTTTTAAGATAAAAACGAACAGTACATAGTTACGGTCAAAGTCCAATCGATTTTCAATTAAGTAAAAGTTTCGTCAAAGTCACGGTCAAGTCGAAGTTAGGTCCGTGAGTAATCATTTAAAAACTTCTTTATAATTTTAAAAACACGCGACAGATATGTTTCGCCATAGTATTAAACACTATGAATAAATAACACGAAATTTTACCATCAACATCTAGTCAAAATAAAACACAGATTTTCGTAAACGACACCAAATAACTAAACGATTTTCCGGGACTTCTAACACAAGCAATCAATGAATAGTTTATATTGACATAAAATAAGGTACATGAAAAATAATGAAGCCTCTGGTTCCTGAACTAGCCAGGGGAACCAGCGTCTTCTCCTATATTAACGACAAATTAGCAAGCCTTTAACACCTACCAAAAATAAGCTAATAATTACCTTTAGAAGAGTGACTTCATCTTCATCAGTGTCATCGAATTCGCCGCTCTCATTATTTGGATGATAAGCACTCAGAGCTAAATACATGGCAGTCTCGTGATCTTGATCCAAATGATCTGGATGCAAATTCTGGCTATGTTGATTCCAACGCATGTCAATATGTTTATTGTAGACAGTAAGCGCTGCATTAATTGCCTTTTTGTTGGCGCTTTCGTTAATACCTTTAATAGCTTCATAGCGCATGTTTATATTCTGCGTACAATAAGTTTCTTTTAGACTTCATGTACCACTAAAGGTATGTATCCTTACTTAGTAATTCAAAGTACTTTTTGAAGATTCTGAGCTACTTTCACAAGCATCAAATATTTTTTTCTTAACTAAAGTTAAATTCTTTACCTACGTTATAAAGTTCAGAAAAGGATTATCATTATAACATATTATAGAACAAAGTCACTTTTCGCTCTGTCTGTCCCTATGCTTATATCTTTAAAACTACGCAACGGATTTTAATGCGTTTTTTTATATAAATGTGGATAGAGTGATTCAAGAGGAAGGTTTATATTATGTATAACTAGATTTTGCCCGCAACTTCGCCCGCATGATATTTCGAGGCCCTACCTTACCACCCTTAATAAAGGAAGTGGAAAATAAAACAAAATCGATTTGACATTTGTTTGATTTGACAGTTCTTTTTTGACATTTCTAAGAGCGCACGCTAGAATAGCTCGCAGATGGCAGAATTTTTCCTACTTACGAGTATTTAACACTTATTATTATAATATGGAAAATTTACGCAATATCATTATAATTTATAGCCTGTGTGTTATTCTGATGTATAAGCTATATAATTGCAAAATTACATCTTAATCCGTTTAGAAGTTTTTGCGTGAAAGAGTTACAAACATCCATACATCCATCCATCCTTACAAACTTTCACGTTTATAATATTAGTAGGATACACCTGCGCTAAGCCAGGGCGGGTCGCTAGTTATACTAAACATATACTAGGTATACTAAAGCACTGCAATTTATTATTTAAGAAAAAAAGGTTTGGTTCTCGTTATAACCTTGATCAATTCTGATTTGTAAATGTCCTCTTGGTAAGAATCAGCTTGGGTTCGCCTTTGTTTGAACTTTTCTAAAACCATTGCGAGGCCCTCTTCATGTTCCTTCTGTAATTCCGCTTTAGTGAGGGCAGGGTCCGCTGTGGTTGTCTTTTCCATGTGTTGCCAGTACATTTCTCGTAGTTCCGATATAACTTGCTTATTATTTGTATTGTTGGTAGCTTTTAGTAGTTCGAATTTCCCATCCAATGTCTGAAATACAATTTGATTTGGGTAATATTTTTGGATGATTATTTATTTATTCCTCGTTAATGTATTTTTTATAATGGCTTTTTTAGACAAGTTTGAATTTGAAAAGGCTCTGGTGTTTTCCAGAGCACCATAATGGAACTGGATTGTTTGAAAATTGTATAACGTTTTTGTTGTAAACTAATGATCACTTACCATTTTGAAAATATCTTTTTCTGGGTCTGGCTGCCTAGTGAAACGCTTTTGTCCGGCATCAAACACTTTGACAGCTACTTTGGACGCATTGTAGTGTATTTTCTCCAAATCTACAGTGTGTACACAAAACAGTTCGCCTTTGCTGAATTTCTTTATTTCATTATCGTATGTTTTTCTTGCTGCTTCTGACAACTTTTGTTGTTTCACTGCATTTACTGCTATATGTTTCTGCAATTGGTCGTCTATATCCTAAAGGATACAAAAGCTGGGATAAAATAGTGCATCACATAGTTATGTAGGCAATATAATTAAAACGATTAGTTGAAAATATTGAACCACGTATATGCCACTTACGTTATGATGCCAAATTCACAAATCGGTATGAATATGGATACATACCTTTGCAAGATTTTTGTAATACGCCTTAGCGTCTTTCTTAGTGCCCATCTTTTTCTTATTATTAAAGTTATGCAAAGCTACCGCTTTGTGTTGTTCATGGAGCACTTTTATATCGATTGGTGGGACACATTTGGCATTTTCACCACAGTCAATTTCCATGTGCTCTTCGTACTTCGCTAGGCCTTCACGCAAGGCTGTCAGAAGCCCAGCTTCAGAAGTTACCTGGGAAAGTAAAATACTTAGTTTTAATTAAATAATTTACATCATCATTGACAAAGTAAACGACTTTACATCTGCGCCATTTTTGCTCAGCGAAAAAGCTCTTTAATAAATATGACCAAAAAACGATGTCGACTAATTAAACTTTTCAACATCCAAACTATGTTTGGATGTCGAAATAAATAAAACGAACGTGTGTGTGCGCGTGCGTGCGTGCGCGCGTGTGCGCGCTTAGCCACACGACCTGCATTTCTGTCAAATACTGTAGGCGTTTGAAGTTTCTATTGCGGATGACTCGGACGCAGTCTCTCTGTGAGATCGAACCAGGAATGAGGTGATCCGCAGGCGAACCAAACCGATATAGCCCTGCGTATTTACAAGTTGAAATGGCAGGAGGCAGAACACATAGTTTGAAGAACGGATGGCCCATGAGGCTGTAAAGAATAAAGCTTCAAATGGACACCACGCACCGGTAAGCGCAGCGTAGGACGTCTGAGGACTAGATGGATCGACGATATAATTAAGACCGTATGTTCATGCTGGATTCAGGCCGCAATGTCTTTTTGGCGTATGCAGGTGCGCATTCACCATTAAAAAATATTTCCAAGAGTATCAGGAGCAGTGGCAGTGAGCGTAGCTAAGTGAGAGTACGGTAGGCTTTGAATGTAGTAGCTAGACTAGCATCCCTAGAGAAAATTCCTAGCTAAAATCTGAAGCCAAAAGTTTCGGCTACTTACTTTCATAATACTGGCAGTAGTTGGGATATTACCGCTCTTGAACACGCTCATATACAATTTGAAATACGTGAATAAGTCCTGTGCCAAAATCTCTTTCTCGTGAATAACCTTAGGCTCAAGTTTATTTGGACTAAAAGTTGAAGCTACCAACTCTTTTAAATGATGCGTGAAGTCTTCATCAATATCTGTAACGACAGTATTTTTAATGATGCTTAGGTATAATACTTGATATTCAATTCTCCGTTTCAATCAAGTTAAAAAATAGGGATTCTGAAACACGAAGTATTATGCGCTATAGTATGCATGAAAAAATATAATTAGTCAGTCAGATACGAGCAGGTAATTAATAATTATTTTTCGCAAAAAATAGCATGACCGACTTCACCCGTGTACAGAATTCGCGAATATTTCGCACGAATCGATGTAGCATTTCCACATTATTGTTGTTTTATCAAAAACGGCTTAGCCGATTTCGATAAAATTTAAATGGAACCAACTTTGAAGTATACTCTATCCAATAAAAAAAGAATTATTGAAATCGGACTACTATTAGAAGAGTTATGCGTGGTAGCACATAAAAAAATATACGCGTCGCATTGAGTACCTCCTCCGGTGGGTTCGTCGGTCAAAAATATTAGACACGTATTTTTTCTTTTGTCAATCAAACAAAAAATGACGAAGACAAAGCCGTTAAAGTTCCGGGTGACGTCACGAGTGTCATACAAATGTATCTTAGAAATGTATAGACTTTTGTGAGAGACGTGACGTCACAATCCCCACTCCCAAACTTTGACCATCTTTGCCATTTGTTGTTTCATTGACAAAAAAGAAAATACGTGTCTAATATTTTTTGATGCTAGTTTCATTCTAATTTGTAATGTATGTACTAGGGCATGCAAACCGGTTAACCGAAAACCGAAAAAACCGAATAACCGACCGCATTAGAAACTCGGTTTTTTCTAGTTATAAAACCGGTTTTTTCGGGTTTATCGGTGTTTTCTACATTTTTTTTAAATTCGCATATTAACTTTCCCCTTCGCAATAAAATACATTATTGTCATCTAGTTGTTCTAACCTCGTAGAAATAATAAGCCAAGAGAACTAAGATACTTTTTTTCCATTTTTAGACGAAATTTTTTCGTATAGGTATACTTGCTAAGGATGAAATTCAAGTGCGAAAGTTCTCACTCTCTCTCTGCCTTTACATAGCGAGTATCGTGATATAGGCAGAGCGCTGCGCTGTAGCGTTATAAGCGTAATGGGACGCGTTTTGTCTCATCTTCACCGAAACGCCATCGACCACCGCCATTTTGTTTCGTTACATTAGTCCGGCAGTCTCTGCTAAGCTACGTAGTAAAACTACGCGTGGTATATATTGCACGTTTGTCTAATATTTGTAAATTATACATAAAAGTAAGCTCAATTGTTGAAATTAAAAAACAAAAGAAATATAAATAATGACTATCATTTCATCAAAATCATAGAACATCGCATATCAGGAAGACTAGACATGGAACAACCACCCGAACAAGCTGGTTTTCGTATAATACTTACATCGATTTAAGTTGAGGGAAAGCCCATCGTGCATCTGTGAAGCCACAAAAGAGGAGACTCCACTGCACATAATCTTGGAATGCCCAGTTTATGGAAAGCGGAGATTTGATTTAGGTTGTATATACACTCCAACCGTAACTTAACCAACAAAAGCATTCCTCTAAGGTATTTTGATATTTGCCGGTTAGGTTAGGTTAGGTTCGGTTTCGCAGCCGACATAAACATAAGCCAAAATCAAAATATAACGCGGGCGAAGCCGCGGGTAAAAGCTAGTTACATTATAAAATTAAAAAAAAACTTAAATTAATTACTGAATAAAAATTCAAATCAAAATGTTATTTTATATTTTAGCCTAAAAAGCGATTAGGTCCACTACGCTGGGCAGTGTGGATTGGTGTATTCATGTAAACCATTGAATTTCTAATACAAATACAAATGCAGGTTGCTTCGTTAACTATATTTTCCTTTACCAAATTACAATATTCACATAAAGTATTAGAACATTCTTTGAAAATAAAACAATTTATCGAGTCTTCCCAGCCTAGCACTCTGGTGTGAATTATTTACGCATTTCAAAGCACAAACACCACCAAATCAAACTACGCTTTGAGATAGTACTGTACATACCTTAAGTTTTTTTTGTAAAAACTCTTCGCCTCCGGCAAAGCCGTAAGCAAATTCCCAGTCGTATGGCCAATCTCTCACAAGAAATTCTAGAACCTGGAATGCCTTTCCATTGCCCTTCTCTTGTACTAATCTTCCGTACTCTGTGAATAGCTGTAAGTGAAACATGTTCATTTGAGAGCAACAGAGACTCGCTCGGTGCAAAAAATTGAAATTCGAGTTTTGTCGGCTACACCCTATGATTAGGTATCTGTCTAGGTACCGAATCGGCTGAGCAAAACGGCACAAAAATATTACTTATATGTCATTTTTTTTTTTTGTTTAAAACAAATAATGTATTTTATTTACACAGAAAAACAAAAAAGAACTTAAATAACAATTTCCGCTATTTAAAAAAGAAGACGATAAAATTATGACTACTGTTAACTAATTATACAAAAATATACTAGAAGTGACATAGGCTCGCTACTTTTTAATGCAATGTAGATAAATCACGATTCCCCCGTAGTACGGACACAAGTTAGAGTTTTGCATACCTAATAGAAATCCTGTGGTTTTGAAAACAATGCAAAAGACACGTTCCATGGCAATATACTGTTTACCTACACCCATGCACGATCACTTCGCTACATTTTCCCTATAAACTTCAAGTAATAGAATACGTGCTTGAATCAATTCAGGTTGCCTTGCCTACAATATTAAAGCTTGAAGAAAATGGAATGTTACTTTCTTCGATACTGTAAAGAAAATTAACAATAATAAAAGTAAAAAGTAAGAATTGACCATGATCGTATAGATCAGTCAATCAGTCAGTAGATATACTCGTAGGTATTAAAATGACAACAATATAATGTTACTTACAAAGTTTTTCGAAACTGATAATTAAGTTCGAGTACATAACCAATCCTATCAATGACCTGTAACCATAACTTAATTTCGGGGTTAACCAAAACCGAACCTTTGTATGTGTGTGTATCTTGTATGCGTTTATCGAATTTATCACTCACTCGATAGAGCTCGTTTTAGTTTAGCATAAACTAAAATGTTGTATGGAAATGAAACAACGCCATAGCATAGTTATTATGCGATTACTCTCAATATAATATATAGTAACAGGCTAACAGGATTAATACCAAACAAATAATTTATACAGAAATATGACCACGAAATGATTATTACTTAAAAAAATGTTTTTTAACTATTAATTTTTACATTTATTTATTTGTTTGTATGTAGATAGAAGAATTGAATTACAACAAATGCTTTAACGGTTCTTTTAAAAAAATGTCTTTTTGAGCAGTATACCTTTTGATTACCTATTGAAGTTATAGATGGACTAATATAAACATCGATCAAAAACAACAATTAAAAAAATAAACTTTTTTAAAACAATCTTTCACTGAACAAGTAGGTACTCGCCAAGACGAAATAAACGAGCTGAAACTAGATGGGTTTGCGTCGTTTCGTTACAGAGTTCCTAAGACCACCTTCCAGCTCCATCATCAGACCCTGGTACCATTGAAAGACAAAATACTCGTCATGACGATTCAAATGAGCCTAAACTCGATGAGGTTTTGTCGTTTTATTGCAAAGTTCCTTTGGCCACCTTCCAGCTCCATCATCAGATCAGCACCACATAATACTGCATTGCCAAGCATTTACACATGTATGCAAAATTTCAGCTCAATCGGAAACCAGGAAGTGTGTCAAATTTAACTTGCAAGATTTAATAACAGACCGACAGACAGACAACGGGACAGGTGAAACTAAATAAAAGCTTGTAACAGAACGGCCCCAGTTTTTTTTATTAATATTCAGAAATATTCTAAATTGCTAATATAACTACGATGGTGCCTTCATACTTGGGACTATTTTGTGTCTAAGCTGACAAAATTCATAAGCTTATGGTCCATATAAAGGCTTATTTCTAGTCAATTAGCATCTTTTTAGGGCCTTATTCTGTACATCAAAACTAACAACTTTAGTTCTGCGACTTTTCTCAAAACTCAAGAAAAACAGCTGTTTCATACATTTTGTCGCGGGTAAACGATATTTTTCTATAGAACAACATTTTTTTTAAAGCTTTGACAAAAGTTGCAGAACTAAAGTTGTTAGTTTTGATGTACAGAATAAGCCCCTAAAAGGATGCTAATTGATTATAAATAACCCTATAAGTAATATTTACACCCTATAGATTATACTCGCCAGTCGCCATTCTAGAGTGATTAAAAAAACTCACATGAAGGCTCTGTAGATGGTCTTCTTGAATATTCTGCGAAAGGTTGTACATTTGCACCGATGCCAGCAGAGTGGAGAGAGCAAATATCGTGGCGCAGTCGTTCACTGTGCTTGAACTGTCGAAGGTACCTTGCGTATCCATTAAGAGTACTGCCACCTGAAAAATTGAAATAAAATGTGAACTGTCATGTTTCCTGAGGTCAGCAAAGAAGTTTCTGCAGTTTCTAGAGTGGGCAAGGAAGCTATAAGTATGTATATGTCCATGCTTGGTACCTTTTTTGGAAATTCAAATTCAAAATTTATTTATTGACAATAAATAAAATACATTGTAGCTTACAAGGTCTCAGAAGATAATGCAACAAAAGATAGTATAACATGAAATAATTTGCTATATTAATGAGTTTCGAATTACTGGACTAATTAAGCTTATATTTAGCTGGTGTCTCGGAAATCCGCGCTCCCCTTATAAAGTTGACCATGTAATGGGCTTTTTTACTCAAAAAAATATATTTGCTTGTTCCTCTTTCACGCATAAACTACTGAAAGGATTGAGATGAAACTTTGCAATAGTAATGCTTATACATAAGACTAACACATAAGCTATAATTTATAAAGATTGGGTGACGTGAAGTTCGCCGGATCAGCAAGTACATAAAATTTACAGAATCAAATAAAATCTAAAATTATTTTTTGCAAAAAATCGCATGACCGACTTCAACCGTGTACAGAATAAGCGAAAATTTCGCACGGATCGATGTAGCATTTTTCACATTATTGTTGATTTATCAATAATGGCTCAGCCGATTTCGATAAAATTTAAACGGTTCCATTTCGAAATTATACTCTTTCCAATAAAAAAAGAATTATTGAAATCGGACTATCTACAATGAAAATAAAAAGTAATGTGTGGTTTTACATAAAAAAATATATAGGTACGTATGTACGTGTCGAATTGAGTATCTGCTCCGTTTCGTCGGTCAATAATAAAACAAAGTAAAATGAAGTAACATTTAATATTATTATTAATATCGCACCTTTCGTCCAGATGGCAGAGCGCAAATAAAGGGCTCCGACCACATCAGGATGCCGGTGGTGTTCCTCGTCGAGCCGCCTCTCCAGCTGAAGCCTTCAAGCGACGTGCTGTCATCGCCCAACCATGATCCATCTTCGCGAGCTGATTGCTGCGAACATTTTACGTGTTAACATTAATTCTTTTTTTCTTGTACCAGTTTTTAACAGGACTTCCCGCAGCTTCTATCGGCGCTGATCACATTTACCATAGCATCACTGGAAATCGCAAACATAATCTCATAGTTTTCATGTACCAAGGAGATTATTTTCTTGCCATACCCGTTAAGTATCCCAAGAAAATGCTGAAAAGGTAAAATTTCCCGTCTCTGTAAGCGCGGGACACGTTAACCAGCATCACTTTGGTAGATTCACATACGGCATAGAAATTCTTCTACGGACATATGCAGGTTGTTTACGATGTTTTCCTTTGCCGAAAAAACAGTGGTGCGAATTCCGTAGGTACATAAATTTCAAAGAACTCAGTGGTACGGGACCGGGATTTGTTATAAGTTATAAGTCCTCATGATTTTAAGGCGGGTATTTATTCATTTAAGTGTCATGTACGTTATATTCTTATCATAGTGGTGAAGTATCTCAAGAAGAAATTGAGAAAGAAGGACCCACTTAAAAGTGCCGGCTACACTGACTACTTATAGTAGATACCACTTGCAAGTCGCGACCTTCTTACACAGTTTTAATACTTTATATCAGTGTTTATTAACCTGTGGTCCACGGATCTCTGGGGGTCCGCGAGTATGTGTTTGAGGCTCCGCTGTCTTATCTATGAATATTTCAATGAGTAAATAAATGCCAGCAAGACTCGCAATCTCCTGCGCCCCTGTACCGCCCGCGATCCGCACAAGATTGTGAGTATGAACAAAATCGGCCAAAAGCGAATCGAGATACCAATAGATATATATTAAACAGATGCGAGGTCTGTTCCACGCACTACTAGTACTAGGGGGTCCTTGTGCTTAATTTTTTGGGGATCCGCGGACTGAAAAAGGTTAAGAACGCTGCTTTATTTAACGGGATTGATTCACGTAATTTTTTAGTCATAACGACTATAATGTTAACGGCATTCGGCGAACTTTCTGCGGCTGAGATGCAGGGATAAGGGCGGGTTGAGAGTCTTGCGCCGACACCTACTGGAGATCCTGGTTTCCTTCGGGAAGAAAGACTGTCTCTTACCGTAGCGCTCAAGTATCTCAAGAAGAAGTTGAGAAGGAAGGACTTCCCGCCTCTGTAGGCGCCGGCCACACTGACTAGCACCACCGGCAAGCCGCGAACCCCTTCTCGCAACAGGATATTCTCCAGAGCCGCCT
The DNA here is from genome assembly GCA_964007245.1 of Hypomecis atomaria. NCBI lineage: Eukaryota > Metazoa > Arthropoda > Insecta > Lepidoptera > Geometridae > Hypomecis > Hypomecis atomaria. Next base: position 4,871,504 of record OZ023295.1, on the reverse strand, counting down.
CGTTCAGGTAGAATTGGTGTTCGTGCAATTCGACTACTTGAACGCCTTGACCGACTAATGCCATCTTGGAACTAAAATTAACGTGATTCAGTCAATAAATAAATCTATAATCAACCATAATTCAGTCTTAATACTGTACCAGCCTTTTTAATAGTCGACTGCAGGATGTAGGCCTCCCCACTAAGGGTGATTGGGCCATATCCACTACGCTGGCCCAGTGCGGGTTGGTGGATTTATTCTACAGACGTATGCAGGTTGCCTCACGATGTTTTCCTTCACCGAAAAGCCATTGGTGTGAAATTCCGTACATAAATTCCAAGGAATTCATTGGTACTGGACCGGGATTTGAACCCACGACCTCACGATTGTAAGGCGGGTGTCATTACCACTAGACTACCACGACTTACTTACTTAATGAGTAATGACGCATAATTTTAAGGATGTATGTATGAATTTGTTAATACCTACAAAGATGACCATCTCCATAATAAGAGGTGATTGTGAATTAACCTAGTAATTATTTTTCTATACGGAGATTTATATGAGTAAAAAGGGGTATTTACACGGGTGACTACAGCCGCACACTTATTGCCGCGCGGCGAAAATCGACTGACTAAACTGTCTATATGTCTAGTCGTATTGCCATTTATACTATTTTAGACGGTCGATTTTAGCCGCGCGGCAAGAATCGTGCGGCTTTAGTCACCAATGTAAATCCCTCCTACGGGTGACTAAAGCCCGTGCGGCTTTCTGCCGCTCGAGGGAAATCGACCATCTAAATTAAGAAAAAACTAAATGGTAATTCGACTAGGTGACTATAGTTCGGCCGTTCAGAGAATGCGTTCCTGACACGTCATCCTGAAAAAATGTTTTTGGCCGATATATCGGAAACTATGTATTTAAGGGCAAAAAACATTAAGATCATTATTGTAGAAAATAAAATTTCGAATCTTTTGTTTTCAGTACACTTTTTTTGTAAAACTTACCGTTTACTATTTATGGACCATTTAATGTTTAAAGGTCCATTTAATGAAATTTCATTAAATGTGCCATAAATCGTAAACGGTAAGTTTTACAAAAAAGTTTACTGGAAACAAAAGACGCGAAATTTTATTTTCTACAATAATGATCCTAATGTTTTTTGCCCTTAAGTACATTCTCTGAACGCATTCTCTGAACGGCCAAACTATAGGACTACATACCTAGGGTGAGACGTTTTGATCAACTTTTACTCTGACACCAAACACATAATCGTAAAAATAAATCAGCTATTCCATACAAGAAATACTCATAGGACGAGCATAGCTACTCATATAGTAGGTACATCCTAGAGTATTGCTCATGAATTTTTAGTCACTTTGTAATCCCATACAAAGTTAACTCAGACTCTAATAAGACTCTAAAACACTTATCAGTAAAAGATCATAAGACATAAACATGTGATAATTTAATAAAAAAAAGAAAACAAATTATTTTAAAACATAACTTTTGAAATACAAACATCAGTGTAAGTAGCAGCAGCGTGCTAGCCAAGACAAGTAAAACGAGCCCGAACACGACGGGTCTATCTTGTTTAGTACAGGAGTTCCTATGGCCACCTTCCCACACCATCATCAGATCGGCTCCATGGTACCATATTACCTATTGCATTGTCACGCGATATACATATGCGTGCAAAATTTCACCTCAGTCGGAAACCGGGAAGTTCGTCAAATTTGCAAGATTCCACCCGAACCCGTACATCCATTACAAGTTAAATAAAAACTTGTAAAAAAAATACAAATTGGAGTAAATGGGTAATTTGAATTCCACAAACATTTCTATTGAGTACTACATAATAAACACTACCTAGTTCCCAAAGTGTTATTCAGAAGTGCCTGATTATTATGATTGGCAATACGCGTATATAGGTATACCTATTGGATGCTGCGTTACATCCAATAATAACAATTCTAAAATGTTTTTCACAATTTTTAGTGTGGGTATATGCACTTACACTTTCACCAACACTTTCAATAACTTAATGTGTTTGTAATACACTTTCTTACTTTTAGGATGTACCTATTTATAAATCATCGTCATTCAAGTACTTTTCTATAAAACCACACCCGTAAAGATTAGTTCAAAAATCTCACCTTTTTAACCCGTTATAGAACACTAAAACATCAGTAAAAACATTTATTTAAGTGAAGCTAATTTATGGAGCACGGAACTATAAATATGATATTAAGCTGCGGTAACTACAGCTCTATCGATAAATAATATATTTATCTTTTGCTATCGAAGTATCGACAAGACTTATCACAATTATTAAATGGCCAATGCACTACACGGTAAAGACTAAAGTATAAACAGTGAAGTGTTGCTATTATTTTTTGAAATCTCCCAACCGTAGCAAAAATTCAGCATTTTACGTGAATATTTAAAAAAATGTATGTAAGGCCATTGTCTGTTGTTCTACGATTTGATCTACTAACAGAACAAACTAGAATAAAATTTCCCAACACATGCTTTCTAGACAGCATAAATCCATTTTAAATCCGGCAATTATTAACACATTGTAAAACTTACCAACTTTCTCACTTCCAAATTTTATGACTGGCAAGAAATCAAAAAGTACTATAGGCGGATTCCCTGAAACGGTTTATCTTGAGAGAAGAAGGTCATGACATACAAATTAGTCATGCAGAACACCGCCTCATTGTAAGGTTTATTCGCAGATATAAATAAATCATGTCAGTTGCATAATGAACAGTAAGGTTAGTATTATAAAGCCCATACTTGCACAACAGTTGAATCCTGGAATTATGTTTTTCCTGATTTTGCATACTTACCTAACAACTTCTGCGCTGTACACGCAACAACTTCTGGCAACGCTCTTTCGACCAGATTACAGATAGTACAGGTATAGTTGGACTTGGAATATTTTGACGTATAATACCAGCAGTTACAGCAACTACATACGAGTAATGTCGGAAGCGAAGCGAAAGTCTTCGTTTTAACACTGCGATTTTGCTTTCATCTATCCAGATGTTAGTTTTCCAGTACAGGTCGCACAATTTTACTGATGGATTTTTTTGTAGTCGGTGATTAGTATCTTCTTGTGTTGTTTTTAAACTTTGACGATTTGAACCCATTTTTATTATGTACTACGGGACTAATCACACACTAAAATTACGAGATAAATAAATACCTCATCATCCCGACGTTTCGACCGAGTTGCATCGATCGAGATAAATAAATACCCGTCACGGGACTGCAGTCTACCGGTGACCGGTATTTATTTATCTCGTAATTTTAGTGCACGATTAGTCCCGTAGTACGAGTACATAAACAACACCACTGTATATAAAACTGTGTATAAAATAGTATCTTCTTAATCCTAACAAGATTTGCAAGTTTCAACCAAATCGGTCAAGAACCAGTCATTAGCTACATTTGTATGACATTCGTGACGTCACGCGGAAGTTTAGCAGCACAGAGTTACCAGAGGGATAATGTGGTCGATCGAGAAAAGAAAGAAAGAGATGCAATGATTTAAAATGGAATGAGTTAGAAAGAGACATGAAAAATATCTCGATTGAGTGGCTAGTTGCCGTGTTTTTCTCTCAGTAGTGTCAAATTCCAATACATATTTGACAGTTTTGACAGCTCTGAGCAAGATTTTCCATACATTTTTGTGGATGAGAATTGCCTCAAGCGACAACAGCGCTATCTCTCTAGTTGTAACAGCTCTGTGTTTAGCAGGCTATTTCTTCATAAATGTTTGTATAATAGACAAATTATATTTTTTTTTGTCATCGTGCTTATTATGCGTCTGCATTATCATCGTATTGCTTACTTCAATCATATCAATATGATTAGTGAAATAAAATTTAGACTGACGGAATCTGTTGATAAGATAACAATTTGCAATAACATAGGTTTATTGAAAAAATGCAAGACGTTACGAATAAAACATCGACGTAGTATTTCAAGATATACCTATTTATACCATCTATATTTATATTTATTATGTATTACCATCACGGAAATAGTAGATAACATAGATACTTCTATTATTATCGATACAAAATAGATACTTCTATTTTTAACCAACTTTCATAAAAGGATGACTTCTTTCATTCAGACTTCAATTCGTTTGTATGTTTTTTTTGTTACAATGTTATCCAATTTCACCGATTTGTATATTATATATAGCGCGGAGGACTGATGACCGATGGGGTCAGAAAGTTCTCGAGTGGAGACCACGTATCGGCAAGCGCAGCGTAGGACGTCCACCCACAAGGTGGACGGATGACCTCATTAAGACCGCAGGATCACGCTGGATGCAAGCCGCTTCCAACCGGTCTTATTGGAGATCCATAGGGGAGGCCTATGTCCAGCAGTGGACTTCTTATGGCTGATGGATGGATGGATGTATATTATTTGTTAGCCAACTCACGAGATTTTTATTTAGATCTCTAAAAAAACATCGCGATAGTGTAATTTAAAAAAAATGTGTTTTTTCAGTAGTCTTAAATAAAATTGATGAAAATTGTAAAAGACAGCAATGGGACAGCAAAATCGTTACTTTTGCTGGCCTCAGACCGAATAAAATAATCGACCAAGTACGAGTCGGACTCGTGCACGAAGGGTTCCGTACTGCACGGGAGCCCCCCTTAATTGTTTATTTTATTTTAATTTAATTATTTATTATTGAAGAGAATAAATTACAACTAAAAATTCTGTGAATTTGACAAGAATCTACCTATTACCATTATTAATATCGAGCGGAAAACGGTTAAAATTTCAAGTTTGTTGTATGGGAGCCCCCTTAAATAAAAATTTTACTTTGTTTTTAGTTTTTTTTTTTTCGGGCAAAAGTGCCTTAATTGACTACAACAAAACTACACTACTATTAACTACACAAAAAGCATTGGATCATCCTCAGACCTTCGAAGGTCTAAAGATAATATGTTTTTAATTGTTTATTTGTTGTGATAGCGGCAACAGAAATACATCATCTGTGGAAATTTCAGCTTTCTAGCTATAATGGTTCATGAGATACAGCCTGGTGACAGACAGGCAGACAGACGGGCAGCGGAATCTTAGTAATAGGGTCCCGTTTTTACCATTTGGGTACGGAACCCTAAAAATGAAGACTGAATGTTGTGAACAAACAAGTGAGGCCGGCAAAAGTACTTCTCGCCGTGTACAGACACAATTACACACACAAACACGTACAACGAAACTGAGCCTTGGCTCGTCAGTCGAACTATGGCGGCGCAACACCGACGCACTCACCACATGTACCTCTATAATAAACCGGCCTCACTTGTCTGTTCACGACGTTCTGTCTTGAATTTTATATTTGGTCTGAGTTGCTGGCTTGCAGCTAAATTTTCTCAAAAGTAAAAGTAAAATTTATTGCTCAAACTGTGTAGAATGGTGGTGGCTGCAATTTTCTGTCAACAGTCTGTCCTAGCGGACATGCAATTTTTGGCTTCATCTAGTCTAGCCTAGCCTAGCAAAAATTTAGTAATGTTTGCAATAAATTATATTTATATCAAAATAGAGAACTTAACTAATTCAATCATGAAAATTTTGTTATAAAATAACCATCTATTTTTAGGTCCTAGTCTCCTAGCACTGTGATTCTTACGAACTTTTTTCTAGTGTTATGTTGATAAAACGAACTTAGGTACTAAACATATCGTATAAGTAATTAGGTACATATACATAATTATTTACCTAATGAAGAGATTAAAATTCATATCTTAAAAACTTTACAAAAAGTATTCTGTCTTGAAATAGGTACTTACCAATCGGTCAAAAGAAAGATATAAGTTAGAGACCAAAAAATACATCTAAAAGTTAAGAAAACACAAAGTTTTAATCTAAGTTTATTAATGGAGTCTAGACTTTAGCTGATTGTTGTACCTAATTATTTTCTTTCAGAACATTGCCCAAAACCTGAGTGCTAAGTAGATGTTGGCAATACCAGCCCTAAAGACACGGTTCCACCGGTGCAATATAATTATTTGTTGACAAACGAGTACGGAGTTCCAGCAAAGCGTCAAACATCTTCACCCATCGACCTTCACCCATCTGATAACAAGATGAGACATATTTTTATGAAATGTTATTCACATACAAATTAACCTATGATAGCTTGCCTATCGAAAAGTGTTCATGACTACGTTTCTTCTTCTTCTTAGTCGTGCTCTTCATTACTGAAGGTCGTGTCTAAATTTTTTTTTTTTTTTTTTTTTTTTTTTTTTTTTTTTTTTTTTTTTTTTATTCTTAATAGGTTTGCTTTTGACCACATACTGCCTGTTGTGTTTGATGTTTCATGTTTGACCACATACTAAATTGGAGCGGTTTGATCCCGTATCACATTTTGGACAATATTCCTCCACTCGGACCTGTCCGTAGCGGATCTCATGGCGTCAGGGATGGGCATGTCGATCAAAAATCTTTTTATACTACGTTTATATCGACACATTCTTTTTGGAAATTATTTTTTTACCTTCACACTTATTATGGCCGTTATATTTTTTAATCCAACTAATAGTTTTCAACGTAGAGAATATACCTTGGTAAGCTCGCTTACTTAATTTTGTTCATACTACCTGGCAAACAACTATGTACAAATACGAGTATGTCAATATTAGTACGAAAAATTCTTTGTCCTATTAATTCCCTAGAAGATGCGCAACTTCTTCAGACTGACTTAAACCGGTTTGATGAATATTGTTTGGCAAACAAACTTGAATTAAATGTTTCCAAATGCTACACATGTTCATTTACCCGTAAACCGCACCCTATTTCATTCACTTATAAACTTAAAAATACTGATATCACACGAGTTAAATCTATTCGTGACTTGGGTATTATATTCGATAGTAAATTACTGTTTGAAGAGCATATTGATAACATTGTAAACAAGGCATCCCGCGCACTTGGCTTTGTTATGCGCTTATCAGCTGATTTCAAGTTGATAAAAACTATTAAAATTCTTTATTGTGCTTATGTCAGGAGTCACCTTGAATATGCTTCACAGGTCTGGAATCCCATGTATGATATTTATACCAAACGTATTGAACGTATTCAGGCACGATTTTTACGGTTCCTACAATTTAAGTCTAAAATTTACCTTTCGAATTACACTAAACGCTGTAAAAAATTTCATATCCTTCCTCTGGAGACGCGGAGGCGGATTGCAGATATATCATTCTTACTAAAGGTAGCAAATGGTTCCGTTGATTGTTCTGAAATACTTGATAAATTAGGCATCAAAGTGACAGTCGATCCGTTTAGAAGGCCTTGCTCAGTGCATGTCCCCCCCGCGAGTACCAACTACAGGCAGAACACATTCTTATTGAGGGCGAGCCGCAGCTTCAATGCAGAGGCTGCACTGCACGACATTGATTTATTTACAACGTCCGATTTGCAGTTGAGGCGATTATTAAGTGATGCATTTTTTGATTCGTATTGATGTACCTACCTAGAAATTTTTGTGTGTATTATTTTTATGAGATGTACAGCGACGATTTAACACTTTTGTTTTTCTTTAGCATAGCAGTGGAAGTTTATAATTGGCCATATTTATATATTTAAGTAAATTTACTCATGCCTAGCTGTTAACTTCCTTAATATTAATAAAATAAAATAAAATAAAATAAAATAAAATAAAATAAAATAAAATAAAATAAAATAAAACGATCTTATAACCAGTCAAAATTGGTATCATAAGCAAGTAAATTTTATTACCTACTAAATTAATCATACAAGCTAGCCCTCAAAAAATTCGGGACATATTTTACAAATAATAAATGCCTTTCATAAGTGTGTCTGTAAATAAATAATATATTATAAAAAAATGCATCTAATCTGGTTATCACGTGGGTGAAGGTCGATATTCGGCGGCTCTTAGGCCATTAGCTACAAGCTGCGCGAAACCCAATCCTCGCGCTGCTGTTCTGTGAGCCGAGTCATGATTTAGATTTTTGCAGCTTGTGCAGCCAAGGAGTTTGATTCAGCCTAGAGATAGATACTGCTTGTCTGCTTCCACCAGCAAAACTGGGCGTAACTTTCGTGCATGCTGAACAGAACATTTCGTACACGACCTTCACGACCTTGAATGAATGTTTTCCCTCCGGTGGCAACGAAAACAAAAACCTATTGTGTACTCACCTAAGGTTATGGAAAATGCGTGGACAGTCTTTCTACGTCACATTACTATAATAGAGATTATTACAAATGAGATGATGACAGAAATACAGTAGCGTTAAGTCTCTCTGTTGTTTAGAAATGTGTGTGAACATATATAAATCCGAATTTCCCACTGAGAGCTTGCATATTTTGTCGTCATCATTACGAGAAAAAATTTGTGCTGAACAGTATGTATACACTGTAGCGCAGAACACAACACTACCGGTAGAACCATGCCTTTACGAACGCTAAATCCAACAAAGTAGTTGAACAGAGCAAATGTGTTTATCCTGATACAAAATTCAATTATCCGTAGAGCGCTAGAGTGTGAATTGCTAACTATTGTTCGTCAGTTTTGTTTGGCTGTTGAGTTAGGTCGGACTATGAGGGAATCGTAGTAAAAACTGTTTTGCTCACGTATTAGGTAACCCATATGACTCGCTTTTTTCATGTAAAAAATCAAATGTATCCATACAGGTATTTAAGTTTTGTGAATAAAACATAACACTTTTTGAGCCTATCCATTGCTGAGGGAAAGAGTTACCCACCACAAACACACTTTTGGATTTATAATATTAGTGAGGATGGTCTAGCGTTTCTGGAAAGCATAAAGGAACGCTAGAAAGTAGGCTAGACTAGGCATCGCATGACCACCAACTCGCCTGATGGTAAGCGACGTTGTGGTCGAAGATGAAGCACGCAGACCTAGAAGATACCTATTCACTCTGACCTTGAAAAGCTTTAGATTAAATCTCAGAAACAGGAAAGCAGGAAGACTGTTCCATTCCCTGGCGGTACGAATCAGAAATGTCCTGGCGGTACGAATCAGAAATGTTGAGTCAAACAGCTTCGTACGTATCGAAGGAAAATCGACAATGTAGGGGTGGTAATGTGGCGTCCTCCTACTTGTCTTGTAGTAAAAAGGGGATGGTAGGATAAGGTCGTGCACCCTCTCCGAAATGAATCCTATAAAAAAATGGACAGACTCGCAACTCAACGGCGGTGCTCCAGGCTTTGAAGTTTTTTGAAACTAACTTTTCATCACCTATAAGCCATGGTTACATGGTTTACATTTGTTATGTCTAGGGCATAAGATAATAGAAATTAATATTATAATTTACCGAAATTCACTAGGTATTCTTAACACTCATATACCTATATATGTTTTTTTTTAAATATCAAAACCCGGCAATCATTGAAGATAGCTGCCAAATAGTGACGCGGAATACAAAAGTAGAAGATTACATTACACTACTAAGGTCACGCTCATTAAATAAGTTAAATATTATGAAAATCTATTAATATGAAAAATAAATATAAACAATCAAAGATTGACGAAAGAAAATAAATAAAACAATTGGTGTTCGCTTAAATGGAACCTATTACAAATCAACCATTAAACCGGCGTCACTTCCAGATCACTAATTTTCAGTATTTCTGTTTGTTTTCTCACAAAAGCAGAAACGTATATCTTGATACGGGTTTCAGTCCTAATTTCTTTTACGGCGGGCGGAATTACACGGTTGTGCAAAGTTCGAGATGGAGGCTAGTCACGGGGTTCTTACAGGGGCGATTAAAATTGTTCAACCATGTGATCGAATCAGGAATGAGGGGATCCGTAGAAAAACCAAATGTACCCACCCGGCCATCTTATAGCCCACCGGATTAGCAATTTGAAGTGGGTACTTACTTGTACGTAGCACGTAAAACTTATAGACGACGAAGACGTAGACTTCTCGAATTAAGTCCACACGTTGACAAGCGTAGCGTAAGACGTTTACTCAGAAAGTGGACAGACGAGTCGTTAGATCTGCAGGATTGCGCTGGACGCAAACAGCTTGCAAGTGGTCCTTTTACGAAGACATATTCCCAACAGTGATCGTCTTTTAATGAATGCGATGATGAAGCCAAAGTGTCGGTATAATATACATAATTATTGTCAAATCATAATAGGGTGTTTGATGTGAAATTGCAGAAACACTCGTATTTTATTGAAATTGCGCAAGTACTAACGTTTTTTATATTTTAATCTTTAGTCGTACGAAAACAGCTGATAAACTGAGATAGATTCTTGCTGGGTTCTCTATAAACTACATAATATCTTCAGAATGTTCCGTATTAATTGCCGAGCAATGTAGCTCAAACATTACTCCTGTAAGGCTAGCATTGCACGCTTAATCAGATGCCAGTCGAATCGTTAAAAACAAAAAAAGATGAAACTTTTGAAATGGCGCTGGGTCCGTTCTTCATTTTGAATATTGAGTAACGCTAGACTCTCAAGAGCAATAAATAAAACGGTCCAAAGCGTGGATAAAAAAACAACGGGTTGCTTTCCGGAAGTGCCGGCAGAAGTGAAAACTTTTGCCCCGTCCTACGAATTTTCGATCAGCTTACTCGTCTAATATTTTTACGCGTCTAACGTCTTAACATTTTTAACCTAAAAAGTGCACAACACCGGTAAAGAAGTTTTCACTTCAATAAAGACAAAATAATCTAACGACACGGTTAATTGCTCAAAGATTACTCGTGTAAGCCTCTTTACGCTTAATCAGATGCCAATCGAGCCGGAGTGGAGTAATGACGGAGTTCCGAGGCTCGACAGTGTGAGATCAGCTGTGAAACACTTACGTAGGATGATCTCTAAAGGGCTCCTTCAGCGACAGCATTTACTTTGCAAATCAACACCTTGTTTGCCGAGTCACATTCGTATCATATTTATTAGTATCACTGTTGCCATCCGATTGTTTGAAGGGTTTAGCCATATCAGACGGCTTAGATTCTAAGCTTAGCTCTTACACCAGGATTAGCCACCCTACCTATATGAACTTATAGAATTGAACATAGACTTGCCCTCAAAGAGTGATTAAGCCACATTCACCATGGCTTGGCCCAGTTACAGTCTGACAAATTTACATACGCTATTGATTTTTTACTGACTATAAGTAGGTTGCATCACGTTTCCTGCAAGAATATAGAAGAAGAAAGTTAATTTTTATCTAAGCCAAAGTTAGTACTAATAGTTTCGGCGCATTGCGAATGCCGCGAGCAAACCGACGTCTTGCAAGTAGCACCCGATCACGAGTTTGACACTTGTACCAGCCATCGCTCTCCTAAACCATAATATTTGAGGCAAGAGAACGACCCGACACGACGCCGCCACAAAAGGAGCCTTCCACAGAGAGCATGAATGCTCGGAGCACGCACACAATGCTAATTACTAAAATATTGCACAACACTATTTATTTTTTGTGAAAGCGATAACCGGTAGATTCAGAAGCTACGTACTTCAACTCTACAAGTGATCGCTTACACGTTATTTGATTACAATTCTGTAGACTGTAAAATTTACGTGAGATGAGGGTCTCTAAAAATCTCGATGACTGTATCTATTCTCCAATAACGTATTAATTGCGAAGTGCAAAGATTTCTAGGGATGTATATTACTCAACATAGAAGTCCGTCATAAAGATAAGATAAAAAAATTGATGAATTATTTGCTGTTCAACTGGCAGTGGGCTTGAACATTTTGATTATCTTTGGACCTTCAAGGGTCTGTGAATGATCCTATGCTTTTTAAGTGGTAGTTCGGTAGTAGTGTAGATAGTTTTAGCATATAAAGTAGTACTGTATTTTGTTGTAGTTAATAAAGGCAACTTTGGCTGAACATCCAGAACAAGAAAGAAAACTTAATACTTAATACCAATGACATCTCAGCATATACCTATTCTTAATCAAAATAAATCAAAAGAGGCATAATAGTGCGCAACCAGTAACAGTATAATTTGAAACGAGAATTTCCTCCACCAGACGTGGGCTTCCACAATTTCCAATATCGGCTAGTATCCAACTGCATCATACGGTCTTAATCAGGTCATTCTACATTCCGCTGGGAGATATGCGAAATTACATTTAAAATTGGAGTTTTAACTATATTGCAAGTTTAAAGGATTCTAAACCTTTAAGGGCTATAAAATAATAGATAGTATCATTATTATTTTACTTCAGAGAAACGGAACTCAACCATTTCATAGAACTAAGAGACATTCGAGGAAAATACTTTGAAAATCAAAGCAAGCTTGAATAACTGGGACAAACATTTCATACAACAATTGTATTATTTGTGTTAGATATTAGAGCGACCCCTGCATAACCTGTTGTTTGTTCGGAAAGGTACGGGGCGGGAAGAATGTGGACACAACTTTAATATTGTGCTTTGGAATTATAGCTGAGATTGCTTAGTTAGGAGTACGTGCCTAGTATACAGGGTTTTTTCTAATCAATTAGCATCCTTTTAGGGGTTCATTCTGTACATCAAAACCAACAACTTTTGTTCTGCGACATTTGTCAAAACTCAAAAAAAAAATCTGCTGTTCCATACATTTTGTCCAGGGTGAATGATATTTTTCTATGGAACAACAACTTTTTTTTTTGAGAATTAATTAAAGTCGTAGAACAAAAGTTGTTATTTTTGATGCACGGAATAAGCTAAATGATAGTTGATTAGAAATTACCCTGTATAGGTAAGAAATAAAGGCCGAATCAAACTTACCATCGTTATTATTATCCGTAGGATATCTTCTGCTGGACATAGGCCTCCCCTAAATATTTCCAATAAGCCCGGTTAGAAGCGAAATACCTATAGTCTTCACAATCATTAAACTTCCAAATGCCAAAAATGACACTAAGATGGCAAAATTGGTACACTCTACCATACTAAGTATACGCGCACTATTTATCTAGATCCTAATCACAAAATATCGAAATCACAAACGTGTTATCTACTGACTACTGAGCTATGACAGTATTCCCACTATAAAAATATTACTTAACATACATGTAATATTTTTAAAGTTGGAATACTGTGTAATATCTACTAAGCATGACCCAATTATTAATAAATAAATATTACACGAGTTCTTGCCTAGCTGAAACCGATATAGTTAGCGATCGAGCTAACACTTAGCTTATAATATTTAATAACGTAAAATCCATTGGTAGCTTTTAGCAAATAAATTGTAATTATCTAGATTATGGTCGTTTGGATGATATGACATAATTAAAATATAATTTTATTTATACGCAAAAAATGTCAAAACCGCCTTACATCGTGTACAAAATTCGAGTATTTCGCTCTAATTGTTTACATTATTGTTGATTTTTAGGGTTCCGTCCGTAGTAAAACGAGGAACCCTTATAACTTCGTTGTGTCCGTCAGTCTATCCGTCTGTCCATCCGTCTGTCCTAATGTTACACAGCCTTATATTAATTACTTAAATAACTTCTACATTTATAAACCAAAATTCATGAAATTTCTCAAACAATTTTTTGTCACATAAACCATTTTTGAGATATATTAAGCCGCCAAAGTTGAATAAAGCCTTATTGTCTTAATGTATTTCTTCCTTAATTTCTAAAGTATACAAGTTGGCATCTTAAAACTTTTTGAGTTTATAGACAATACTAAAAACTTTCTTAGAAATTTATTTTTAGCTCTGTGGAATAAATTTTTGAGTTATTATGGGAAAATTTAAATTTTTAACCTTCCGCACAACTCAAAGTTCGTTGACCCCACAAATGTATTTCCTAGCCAATTATGTTTATCTAGAAATCAACCATCTAACGTCATCATAAAAATTAGTTTTCATCGTCATCATTATAATCTTCACCATCTATGGAAGGCTATCATACGCGTGTCTCGACACGCACTTGAAGACTTGTTCAACAACGGCTCAGCCGATTTCTTTAAAATTTAAATGGTACCACTTCGGGATCATACCCTTTCGAACTAAAAAAAATCGATTCGGTTCACAATTGGCGAAATTATCGATGTACATACACAAAAAAAAAATACATACAGACGAACATTGGAAGGAGAAGAAGGCTCCTTTTTGAAAAACGGTTAAAAATTAGTCAGAATTACCGCAGGATCGCGCTGGATGCAAGCCGCTTTCAACTAGCCTCATTGGGAACCCATAGGTGAGGCCTATGTCCAGAGATGTTCCTAAGGCTCATAGATCGATATATGGATGGAGTCAGAATTATTCATCTCACTATATAAATAGAACAGTTGACCGAGAAGCTTTTATTTTAGGAAAGTAATAAATACAAGTAGATACCATTCGAAAAACAGAACAAAATTCCTAAACCGTCTAGCAAGTGTCCCTATTTCAATCGTATTGTATGCAACATTAGGTACGTAATGTACGAACCCTTCTCCTACAAGGATCTCGCCTTATTTTCTCGTGTCACGCATCACGGCGGGTCGCTGTCTGTAACCCGTCATCCGACATTCTACCCTTAATCTGTTATACCCTTACTAACTTATTTATGCAACTGGCCAAGTAGAACAACTAACATTTTGCGATAGATAGTAAGCTGGGATGTTGTTCAGGTACTGTAACAGTGGCTCCAAAGACAACTGCACTAATAATATTGCAATGCACTTTCTCAATCCTTCAACTGTAACGTAGGACTATATCGTCATTTATTGTGAAACAGACTGAGGCTATCCTCAACTCTACTCTAACTCTACTAAACTCTACTAAACATAAATTACTGTACTGTACTGTACCACCACGAGAAACGTGGTTTCTCACTATGGACCTTATTAGTAAGCTCCAATTAGCACAACGAGCTATCGAATCAGAAATGAGGAGATCTGCAGAAGAACCAAAGTTAACGACATAGCCCAGCGAGTTGGTAAGTTAAAATGGCAGTGGATAGGGCACATAGCTCGGAGGACTGTAACTGTCGTAAGGTTCTTGAGTAGTGACCACGTACCGGCAAGCGCAGCGTAGGACGTCCACCTACAAGGTGGATAGATGATCTAAGATGGAACCGGTCTTATTGGAGATCCATAGGGGAGGCCTTTGTTCAGCAGTGATCGTCATATGGCTGATGGATAGACTTTACAGTACCAGCCTTTATTAAAAGTCCACTACAGGACGTAGGGCTACCCACGTAGTGTGATTAATTGGGCAAAATCCATTACGCCATAGATTAATTATAATAATTAATCTATGATTAGGTACGCTGGCCCAGTGTGGGTTGGAGGCTTAGAGTATACATAACTAAAGTACTTTAGTTATGTATACTCTAAGGTTGGAGGGTTCACATACGCCATCGAATTTCTTCTACGAAGGTATTATGCAGGTTGCCTCACGATATTTTCCTTCACTGATAAACCAGTAGTGTGAAGTCCCGTACATAAATTCCTAAGAACTCATTAGTACGGGACCGGGAGTTGAAGCCACGACCTACCAATCGTAAGGCGGGTGTCACTACCACTAAACCACCACGGTAATTGGTAGCGTATGTTAGCTTGCATTAAAATGTCAACCACGTATTTAGTATTTCTCTCAAGAGGTGGGAAATTTGCTGTAGCTCAGCCGATGCGGATTATAGTTGGCAATATTGTTTAATATCCAAATCTTGACAAGATTTACAAGTTGAGAAAGCCAAAAGAAAATCAAGATAGACTTATAAAGATTCAGTTAAACAGATGCGATGTCTGCTGTTTGGAGAACTACTAGTTTAATAAAACGTTTAAAAGCCGAATATAGGGCATCTATCTTTGAAGGACGGTACAGTAGAAAATTGTTTGAAATGACGTAAAATGTCTATAGTACAAAAAAAGCATGCGCGTTTTGAATACTATTTTCCTACATTAAAATATTCTACTGTACCTGATAACTGTGCTTCATGTATGAATCATAAAGTTATCAAATGCTATCCTCAAATATACCTATTGATTGTAGATACCGTAGAGGCGACGCACCTAATGTACGAAAATAATTTTATGTGCTATAAAAAGCCTTTTACTCGTCCGTAAAAAAGCCCAGCGGCACCGCCGTAGTCCCAGTTTACAATTACGCCCAAACTCTACTAAAGCGGTCCACTGCAAAATGTCATATTGTTATTAAACGGTTTTATTTGACTTCACCTGCCCGTTTTTTGGGTCAAATCTAGTAATTGAAATTTTACCCCTTTCCCGTGTACAGATTAATATGATATTTGATACACAGCTTTAGTTTCAATGACAATACATTTTTTTGTATTCAGTATTGACGCAGATACAAGATGGCCACTGCCACAAAACGGCGGATTATATTTTTTTACACAATCTTCTCAATATGGATATCAAATGAAAGAGATTTTCATAAAGAACACAGTTTGTAGTAAAAGTAAAAACTAAAAACACAAAAATAAAATCGGTAAAATATTTTTTATGTATAGGTTTTAGTACATAAAACCGTTTAATTTAAAAAAGTGTATTATCGATTTTATCCTAAACGTCGTTGTAATGCTCACGTTCTATTTATATATTTTGTTTTCACGACGTGACGAGGATGCGTTTATAACCTGGTAAATAAGTAAGTTCGTATAGGCAGGGTGGCTAGCCCTGGTGTCAGAGTTAACGTAGCCTCACACTCCATAATGCATTGATACATCTATAACACTCAATTTATACACCCAGAACCGTATAATATATTTGATTTGTTTCAAACTAAGCCAACGTGCGCACGTTGAGGACTGACGAGAAGATTGCTGAGTTGGAAGAAGAGTTGAGTAGGTTGCGTTGGAATATTGTGGGGTTGTCTGAAGTCCGTAGAGAGGGGGAGGACACGATAACCTTAAACTCCGGCAACCTGCTTTACTACCGGGAAGGTGACCAACGGTCCCAAGGTGGTGTTGGTTTTCTCGTTCACAAGTCCCTCACCAACAACATTATTACCATCGAAAGTGTGTCAAGCAGGGTGGTATACCTAATACTCAGAATATCCAAGAGGTATTCGCTGAAGGTCAATCAGGTATACGCACCGACATCGTCACACCCAGATGATGAAGTGGAGACTATGTATGAGGACGTAAGTCGGGCCATTCATATGTCTAAGACCCACTTCACTGTTGTTATGGGGGACTTCAACGCAAAGTTGGGCAGAAAAAACGACGATGAGCTGAGGGTGGGGCAATTTGGATATGGGCAACGGAACCCTAGGGGCCAGAGGCTGGCTGACTTTCTGGAGAGAGAGGAACTCTTTATGATGAACTCTTTCTTCCAGAAGCCGCCTCACAGGAAATGGACCTGGATGAGCCCTGATGGTTCCACGAGAAACGAGATAGACTTCATCATGACCACCGAGAGACGAATATTTAATGATGTCTCCGTGATCCACAGGGTGAAAACCGGCAGCGATCACAGAATTGTACGAGGCACATTAGATATTAATGTTAAGCTCGAAAGGTCCCGCCTGATGAAGTCCACGCTCCGACCTACTCGTGAACATATCCAAAACCCCGAGGACTTTCAGCTCGAGCTCTCGAATCGTTTTGCTTGCCTAGAGAACCTTGCGTCGGTGGACGAGATCAACACCGGGCTCGTAGAAACTGTCCAAACGGTGGGTGCTAAGTTCTTTAGACCCCGCCGTTCAAATAAACCGTAGAAATTCTCCGATCACACTGTAAATCTCATGGCCGAACGACGCTCGCTAAGATTGCAGTCTTCCGATGATGCAAAGTCATATAGGCGTCTCAATAGACAAATTTCGAAATCCTTGCGGCACGACATCCGTCTTTTTAATACTGAACACATTAAAAAGACAATAGAGCGAAACAAAGGCTCCAAAGTGTTCGCAAGAGATTTGTCTATTGGGCAAAGCCAATTGACAAAGCTGAAGAGAGAAGATGGAAGTATAGCGTCGACCAAGGCAGAGGTATTAGAGGAGATTGAAAGGTTCTATGGACAGCTATACGCTTCGGTCGCTAAGCCTGTTAGCAGCGCGGCCAAAGATCCAAGAGCCAAGCTGACCCGACACTTCACCGAAGATATCCCGGACATCAGCCTGTACGAGATTAGAATGGCCCTGAATCAGCTTAAGAACAACAAGGCGCCGGGTGATGACGGTATCACATCAGAGCTTCTGAGAGCGGGTGGAACACCGGTACTAAAAGTCCTCCAGAAGCTTTTCAACACCGTCATCCTCGAGGGCATCACGCCAGAAGCATGGAACAGAAGCGTGGTGGTGTTGTTTTTCAAGAAAGGTGACAACACCTTATTGAAGAACTAATTACATATTGCCCAACCACGGAAACTGCTGCGTCGCTGACCCCGTTCTAGATTCAACACGAGGATGCACCGAGGCACGAGCTACAGCATCAGCGCTTTGTGACGTTCGACCGAGGCGACCTGCGTCTGCCTTCACCTAACTAGGAAGTTAGGTGAAGCAGTTCCGACTACACATCAGTTAGGCTCACTAGTATAAATTAACTATAGTTTTAATTGTAATTTCATTTATTTTAATTAAATCTTTATAAGGACATTTGGTTTTTTTTGAAATCCTCCGACTGCAGCTACATATTTGGCGCAGTCGGTAGGATCCTAGAGTCAGTGCGCGGCGGTTTAGTGCGGTAAACTTCATATTTTCCGGCTCGATTTCCGCTACTCGCTGACAGGCTGTCTAGCCCTCATCTGGGATCCAGAACCTACAAGCCGCAGCCCGGGGGACAAGTATCCAGCCTTCGATACGCAGAGAAGACCAAATGCATATGTAAGTGCGCAAAACTTTCTTTTTGTGTTGCTTCCTGGACTCCACCTCGTCCTACCCTACCTTTAAGTACCCTTAAATTTTCAAAATTTTCCACCCTAGGAATCAGGGTGACCGGGGGGCTGAATCTCGTCAGTCTCACCGTTTTAGTACGTTAGATAGTATTAGAGAAGTAGATTTAGATACAAGTAATTTAGAGATGTCTGATAGGCCAGACTTAATCTTTAAGGCCCTGCGGCCAGTTCCCGATTTTGACGGAAACCCAAACGTTCTCACACGTTTCATTAAGATATGTGACCAGCTAGTAGAGACTTATATGAGCGCTACCCCCGATGGTCAGTTAGGCAACTTGTGCCTACTTAATGGCATTTTAAATAAAATAACGGGGCCAGCAGCCACCATCATCAACTCAAATGGCGTTCCTGATAATTGGTTAGGGATCCGTGAGTCCCTCATAAATAATTTTGCCGATCAAAGGGATGAAACAGCCCTTTATAATGACCTCTCCTTAGCCACACAAGGACAGCGCTCGCCTCAGGAGTTTTATGACTATTGTCAGTCACTATGTAGCACAATTATGACCTATATAACTTTACATGAATCCTTACAAACGACTATAGAATCAAAACGCACATTGTACAAAAAACTAGCTATGCAAGCCTTTGTGCGAGGTCTACAGGAACCTTTAGGTTCGAGAATTAGGTGTATGAGACCGCCAACTATCGAAAAGGCATTGCAATATGTTCAAGAAGAAATGAATATATTATATCTACAACAGCGCAATAATGAAGTCCAACCAAGGGTGAATAGTTTTAAAATTCAACCCTCGTTTACACCCCCTCAGCCTAGGATGCATTTCCAGCAACCAGCAATAGCATCTTCTAGCCAGAGGCCTATGCCCATGCCCATGCCTATACAGGTACCACCGCAACCGTCTAATTTTAGACTTAGTAATAATAATAACCCTGGTAACCAATCCCCTACTCGAATGCCGACACGCACCCAACAAATGTTCGGCGCACCGCCACCAAATTACAACGCGCGTAGTAATATGTTTAGAATGTAACCAAGGTTTCATCCACGAGGTTTTCAACCCCAAGCATTTTTATCCCCTAAACCAATGAGCGGAGTACAGCATTATTCGCCCAAATTTCTACCCCCTACTCCGCCTAGACTAAATGGACACGACTGGACTAAGCACGGCAACCCTCCACCGACTAATTATTTTAAAAGCCGCGAAATGAATTTTAATGAATGCGGTAATCACGAATACGCATACTTTTATGACCCTAGTGATTACGGATACGAGCTTCATGAGTATCCTTCATACGATCAGGACCCATACGGCTACGCGGATTGTGAAAATTATAGTCCACAAATTACCGAAATCCAGGACACTTCCGACGTGGCTCAGGAACCACAATCCTCGTTCCATGAGGAAAATTTTCACAAGAATCCCATCTTAGACAGGCCAAAATAGAAGTTAACTTACAGACACAAAGACAGCTACCATACATTCAGATAGAAAATCCACGATTAAAACTTTTAATCGATACCGGCGCGAACCAGTCATTCCTTAGCCCAGACGCTGTAAGTAAATCTTATCCTTACGTACCTCTAGATTACGACCCTTTTGAGGTTACGAATGTTCATGCCGTTAGCCAGAACGATTTCTCTGTCACGGTACCCTGTTTTCCGGAGATAAACGACAATGACCCGATCAAACTTTTCGTATACAAATTCCATAATCATTTTGACGGACTGATCGGTCTTGATTTGCTTACCAAGTGGGAAGCAAAAATTGATCTTAAACAACTGTGCCTAATAACAAAGACAGCAGTAACACCGATTTTACTTCATGACTCGCGCAATGTTAACCTGTACGAGGACATAATACCGGCACAGAGTACAAAGCTAATTCGGTTACCGATTGACGCGCCTGATGGTGAGGTTTACATCCCGGAGCAAATACTCTGTAACTGCGTCATTCATGAATGCGTGACCAGCGTAGTACAAAACAGAGGTATCCTGGAAGTGGAAAATCCCCATAATAATGACGTAGTATTTTCCATTGACAGACCAGCTCACGCCGAATTGTTTAATATCGAGTGCACACGCCCTAAGCAAGTCCCTGCGCGTACCAAAGACGTACTATCGCGACTTCGCACCGACCATCTTAACGAAGAAGAAAAGGCTAACTTGACAGCTCTTTGCTCAAAGTATGCGGACGTGTTTTATATTGAAGGTGAAAATCTGACCTTCACTAACAAAATTAAACATCGCATTCGCACCACCAATGAAATCCCGGTGTATACAAAGAGTTATCGTTACCCTTTTGTTCACCGACAAGAGGTTAGGGATCAAATTAACAAAATGTTGGCGCAAGGTATCATACAGCCTTCTGAGTCTGCATGGAGCTCGCCCATCTGGATTGTTCCCAAAAAGATGGACGCGTCAGGCAAACAGAAGTGGCGTCTAGTGGTGGATTTCCGCAAAGTGAATCAAAAAACCATAGACGACAAATATCCGATTCCCAACATATCTGATGTTCTGGATAAGTTAGGAAAGTGCCAATATTTCACCACCCTCGACCTCGCGAGTGGCTTTTACCAGGTTGAAGTGGATCCAGCTGACATCCAGAAGACCGCCTTTAATGTGGAACACGGTCACTTTGAATTTCTAAGGATGCCCATGGGTCTGAAAAATTCACCTTCCATTTTTCAAAGAGTGATGGACAATATCCTCAGGAGACTGCAGAACCAGGTCTGCCTGGTCTACTTAGATGACATCATCGTCTTCAGTACCTCCCTACAGGAGCACATAACAAACCTGGAGAAAGTGTTCCAAAGACTACGAGAATCCAACTTCAAAATACAAATGGATAAGTCTGAATTTTTGAAGTTAGAGACAGCCTACTTGGGACACATTATAAGCCGCGATGGTGTAAAACCAAATCCGGATAAAATAACTGCAATAAAAAAATATCCAATCCCCAAAACGCCTAAAGAAATAAAACAATTTCTTGGACTTGTGGGATATTATCGCAAATTCATCCCGGATTTCGCACGCATCACAAAGCCATTGACGCAGTGCTTAAAGAAGGGTAAGAAAATTACTTTTACCCCTGAATACGTCAATAGTTTTGAGAAGTGCAAAACTCTTTTAACCAATGACCCCATACTGAGGTATCCCGATTTTGACAAGGAGTTTCTCCTGACAACTGACGCTTCAAATGTCGCCATCGGAGCTATCCTCTCCCAGGGTCCAATAGGATCTGATAAACCGATTTCTTACGCACCACGTACTCTAAACGATAGCGAACTGAACTACAGTACTATCGAGAAAGAGCTCTTAGCCATAGTGTGGGCTACTAAGTATTTTAGACCCTACCTATTTGGAAGGAAATTTAAAATACTTACAGACCATAAGCCACTTGAGTGGATAATGAGTCTGAAAGAACCTAACTCACGCCTCACTCGCTGGCGGCTAAAGCTCAGCGAATACGACTACACCGTTCAGTACAAAAAGGGTAGAGCGAACACCAATGCTGATGCTCTAACGCGCGTAGAGATTCACACAAACGAGCAAGCAGCTCTGATTGACGAGATCGACGAACTTAATTCTATTATGGGAAATCCTTCTGATTCCGTGATTGTCCAACCTAACTCCGAAACCGTAACAGTACCCGATATTGGATCAGGTACTGTGACTGTACACACTAGCGCTGAAGACCCTATACTCGAGGTCCCCATTAGTGACGAGCCTCTTAATAAATTCCATCGACAAATAGTCTTCACCATAGTCAATGACATAAAAAAACGACCTGTGGTCTCCAAACCTTTTGACACGCACACTCGCGTTTCCTTACAGGTCGCTGAAGACAATCTCGAGCAGGATGTTGTAAACGCTATTAAAGAATACGTTACCCCGAAAATTAAAACAGGAATTTTAATTAACCCCCCATTAGGATTATATTCTATTATTCCCATAATTCAAAGAAGCTTTAAAAGTTCAACAATGAATCTCGTATTGACAAAAGTCGAGCTTGAAAATGTCAAACATTATCTTAAACAACAAGAGATTATTAAGCATTACCACGAAGGTAAAACGAACCATAGGGGAATCAATGAATGCTACCTTTCACTGTCGAAAAAATATTTCTGGCCTAAAATGAAGGATCAGATATCCAAATTCATCAATGAATGCACAGTTTGTGGTCAGGGAAAATACGATCGTAATCCCATAAAACAGCGTTTTAATGTAGTACCACCACCTACAAAGCCCATGGAAATAGTTCATATGGACTTATTCACCGTAGATAGTGAAAAATACGTCACATTCATGGATGCGTTTTCAAAGTACGGACAAGCCTATCATCTTCGAGATGGCACAGCTATAAGCATTTTACAAGCCTTGCTTAAGTACTGTACACACCATGGCTTACCATTTACCATAGTAAGTGACAACGGAACAGAGTTTTCCAACCAACTGTTCTCTGAATTCCTAAGAACCCATAACATCCAACATCACAAGGTTCTTCCACAGTCACCAAACGACAATGGAATCATAGAACGTTTTCACTCAACCCTACTAGAACACCTAAGACTCCTCAAATTGCAACGCAAAGATGATCCGGTGGTAAACCTGATACCGTATGCCCTCATTGCCTATAATAGCTCAGTACACAGCTTTACCAAATGTCGTCCTTATGACATTATAACAGGACACTTCGATCCAAGAGATCCAGTAGGAATAGACATGACACAGCACTTACTACAGCAATATACCCAAAACCACAGAGACCAAATGAAGTTAGTATATGACGTCATTAATGATTCGGCCTTGCACAATCGAACTGCATTAATCGAAAATAGGAATAAGGATAGAGAACCCGAGACTCAGTACGAACCACAGCAACAGATTTTCGTTAAGAACCCGCTTGCTAGCCGACAGAAGTTAGCGCCTAGGTACACTAAAGACACGGTTCTCGCGAACTTGCCTATCCACATTTATACGTCACGAAAAAAAGGTCCTGTAGCAAAAGCTCGCCTTAAGCGAGTGCCTAACAGTGCTAAATTGTTACAGAATACTGACGGCGATGGTGATGGTGATGGCGCATCTAACTCGCGCACAGGAGATAAGACTTGAGAGTCTTAACGACGGTCCTGGCATCCTCCCCTACAAACTAGGACAAACTCGGCTTATAACGCACTATCATAGCTTTCTGCAATATATCAAACTAGATGACCTAGAGAGTAAAGCTCTCGAAATTAAGTCCCAATTAATGAGCTTCGAACAAAAACTCAGCAACGATACATTCTCTCTATATGAACTCCAAGTTAATTATGTGTCACAAAAAATCGACAAAGTTTTAGAACACCTGAGAAGTTTTGAACCTAACCGGATAAAGAGAGGTCTAATCGACGGTTTAGGTTCGGTAATCAAAAGCCTCACTGGCAATTTGGATTATCAGGACGCAATTCGATTTGATAATGCTATCAAAAATATAGGAGACCACGAACATAAAATTGCTGCCGAGTTAAATACCCACATTAGCTTGAATAAAGAGTGGATGGCTCAGCACAACTTAGTCATCGAGCAGTTAGTGCAAAACCAAGAACTCATCAACTCTACTTTAGAGCTGATAATCGATAGTAACGCGTATAAAGACAATAGTCTCTTAAAATATGCTCGTTTTGGCCAGCTATTGACTATTATAACAGAAAATGTAGACGATTTAGCTAAGGAAATAATTAGGTTAGAAAATATTTTAGCTTTTGTGCGTACATCGAGTACACACCATTCAATGGTAGACGTAAATACTTTAAGAAAAATGGTACATAAGGTTAGATTAATTTACGGGGAAAATAGGGTAGTAACCTTAGATTTACGTGATTATTATAGTATTATTAAGCCCGGTTCATACTTTGCCGGAAGACAGGTAGTCATAGTTTTTCAGATTCCTATAGTCACTTCTAGTTCATATGACTTATACAAACTCTCGGTCGCCCCTAACAAACGTAACCAAGTCCTGATCCCACCCTCCCCATACCTAGCAACCAATAAGGAGGCATATGCGTACATGGAGGCTGAATGCCCGAAGGTAGACAAGCAGTACCTCTGCGTGAAAGAAAACGTCGCCCAAATCCACAAACAACAGGACTGTGTACGGGACCTTATCTCTCATCATTCGCTAGAACACTGCAACTTCACCACCGTCGACTTGGAAACTGAAGCCATCGAGCAACTGAGCAACGGGGACTACATTGCAACCTTCCCTCACAACACCAGAGCCCATCTACAATGCGGACGAGAAGAATTTAAACAACTTCAGGGAAGCTACCTTGTAACGTTGCCGACGAATTGCACTCTATCAACGCCCATGTTCATTATAACTAACCAAAATGAAGAAATATCCGGCAAACCGCTATTGATCACAGATATTACCTACAACTTTACGGACAATACTCCAACATCGAGGATGCTCCTGAAATCTATTAACCTGGAAAAACTACACAACGCCTATAATCAAGTCATGATGCAGCCGGAGATGAAATTGAATACGGATACAACGTACACCGTATACCACACCACCATCCCTCTCTACATATTACTGTGTGGCGCCTGCGTACTCATCGTAGTCCATTTCTACCGACGCTACTCCCACAAGCGTTACGAACCCTCCAAAAAACAAGAAGAGGAAAAGCAAGCCACCCCCAAGTATGAAGAGGTTGAGCAAAAGACTTTTCCAGCAACATTTTCACTAAACGTTGGAAAATAGTTGCTGGTCTGCGGGTGGAGGAATTACATATTGCCCAACCACGGAAACTGCTGCGTCGCTGACCCCGTTCTAGATTCAACACGAGGATGCACCGAGGCACGAGCTACAGCATCAGCGCTTTGTGACGTTCGACCGAGGCGACCTGCGTCTGCCTCCTAGTTAGGTGAAGCAGTTCCGACTACACATCAGTTAGGCTCACTAGTATAAATTAACTATAGTTTTAATTGTAATTTCATTTATTTTAATTAAATCTTTATAAGGACATTTGGTTTTTTTTGAAATCCTCCGACTGCAGCTACATATTTAACTACAGACCCATCTCGCTTCTGAGCCATGTTTATAAGCTTTTTTCAAGGGTCATTACGAACCGTCTCGAGCGCAGGCTTGATGACTTCCAGCCTTCCGAACAAGCCGGTTTCCGAAAGGGCTTTAGCACCATGGACCACATTCATACGCTGCGGCAGGTTATACAGAAGACCGAAGAGTATAACTTGCCACTTTGCTTAGCGTTTGTGGACTATGAGAAAGCCTTTGATTCGGTCGAGACTTGGGCTGTGCTCGAGTCTCTCCAACGATGCCGTATTGACTATCGGTACATCGAAGTGTTGAAGTGCTTGTATAATAACGCCACTATGTCGGTCCGAGTACAGGAAGAGAGTTCCAAGGCGATCCCTTTAAAAAGAGGCGTAAGACAGGGAGACGTCATTTCTCCGAAACTGTTTACGGCTACTTTGGAGAACGCCTTCAAGCTCCTGGAATGGAAAGGATTCGGCATCAATGTCAATGGCGAATACCTCACTCACCTTCGGTTTGCCGACGATATAGTAGTCATGGCAAAATCGATGGAAGAGCTCAGCACGATGCTCGAAGGCCTCAATCGGGTTTCCCAACCGGTGGGTCTTAAGATGAACATGGACAAGACGAAAGTTATGTGTAATTCCCATGTTGTACCCACTCCGATCTCTGTTGGGAACTCGGTTCTTGAAGTCGTTGACTCGTACGTCTACCTAGGACAAGTAGTACAGTTAGGTAGGTCCGACTTCAAGAAAGAGGCCAATCGCCGAATCCAACTCGGCTGGGCAGCGTTCGGAAAATTGCGTAGCGTCTTCTCGTCCGACATACCTCAGTGCCTCAAGTCGAAAGTTTTCGACCAGTGTGTGTTGCCAGTGATGACTTATGGCACAGAAACGTGGTCTCTCACTATGGGCCTTATTAGTAAGCTCCAAGTAGCCCAACGAGCTATGGAGAGGGCTATGCTCGGAGTCTCTCTACGAGATCGAATCAGAAATGAGGAGATCCGTAGAAGAACCAAAGTTACCGACATAGCCCAACGGATTGGCAAGTTGAAATGGCAATGGGCAGGGCACATAGCGCGGAGGACTGATGACCGATGGGGTCGGAAAGTTCTCGAGTGGAGACCACGTACCGGCAAGCGCAGCGTAGGACGTCCACCCACAAGGTGGACGGATGACCTCATTAAGACCGCAGGATCGCGCTGGATGCAAGCCGCTTCCAACCGGTCTTATTGGAGATCCATAGGGGAGGCCTATGTCCAGCAGTGGACTTCTTATGGCTGATGGATGGAAACTAAGCCAAAATGGAATTATGCATCCGCTTCATTTCTTTAGTAGAGTTTGCAACTTATTTTATTTTGCAATTGAAGCAACATAGCGTTGTATTTTATTTCTTGCTAGGCAAGTGTAGTAGGTATTTCTGCAATAGGCTTATTTACGGTTCACAATGCTTTGTTCTGCTCCAGACATCTCGGTTCCACTTTACTAGACTCCGCGTTTAACGCCAGAGCTCGTTTCGGAAATATGAGCAATTTCATGTAGAGCAATTTCTAACTAGTCTGGTGCTTATTGCCTTTGCTTATGAGCCGTCAGTTATTCATGAACGAGCTGTTACCTTGCGTTTCTCTGAAAATTATACAGAAAAAAAATTAAACTGGACAAATAAAATGTCTCAATCTGTTGCCAATGTGTCTTTGATTGTTTAGAAAAGGATAAGGTAACGTTTCAAAAAAAAAAACATGTGGATAGTTAAATCTAATTATTACACATAAAAGAAAATTCCTTTTTCTCGTAGGTATTTCGCATCGTATCCTTGAATCTATAATAATTTAATATTTTGATAATAAATACTAAACAAAAGCTTACTTTCGCAGGGTGATTGAACAAAATCTACTACGATGGTCAAGTTGATGAATCTACAAACGCCATTGAAATTGTTATTTTGATTTTGTTGTTTATCACAATGATTTATTTAACAGAATCCTTCCATTTCTGTTATTCACCACCATTCCACCTAACTAAGAAATCAAAGATACTTGTATGCAGTGGAATTGTTTCTTCTCTTTCCAGAAATTAACTGAAAATATTAATGATAAATTTCCATCATAATTGTGAGTGGTTCATGCTATTTTTCAGATAGTGTCAAGTTACTAATAATTGCGGTTACAGCATACGTAAACGTGGTCTCGGATCATCAATATTAAAGAAACCACTTCTAAAGTAATTTGTCGAAGAAGATTCAATCCTATAATCTAGAATGGGATTATGCCATCTGCCATTCGTGTAGATAGGCTTTCAAATATATTTTTCAAATATGGTTTTGGAAAAGAGAGCTTCAGTCGCCTTCTGGTGGACGAAGCTCTAATGAACCATTTCGGAGCCATAATAATGGCTGCCCGGCTGTCTGGTGCTAGCGAACTTGTCCTCATTGGAGACGTCAATCAGCTGCCTTATATCGACAGAGAAAATCTCTTCGAGATGAGGTACCATCGCCCGACCCTGGTTGCAAACATCACCCAGGAGTTGCTCTGCACACATAGGAATCCAATGGATGTCGCGTATGCGTTGAGGGAAATATACTCAGGTATATATTCCTCAGTTCCTCGTATTAGGTCTCTTGAGCAGAAAAGGTTCAAGGGGGCTCAAATATCCAAAACCCTCTCCAACACCCTTTTCTTAGTGCATACGCAGGAAGAAAAGGAGACCCTCATAAGCCAGGGTTATGGAGAAGGTCCAGGATCACGCACCCTTACCATCCACGAAGCTCAGGGACTGACGTACGAGTCGGTAATCGCCATCAAAACAAAGCCTAGAATGAAGCTACACGAGAGCGTCTCACACGCTGTCGTTGCGTTGTCGCGGCATACTGGGACTTTCATCTACTACGCCGACGACTTCGAAGATGATGCCATCAGTCGATTCGTGAGGCGTGCATCGTCTGCGTCATTGAGGGCCATCAAGGAGTATAACCTGCAGATGGCAATCAGAGATCGGAATGCGGAGGTGATGGAGGCTCTGGGCCGGGAGGAGGCAATACAATTGTCATAATAAGTGTGTACGTAATTGTGTAATGTAATGTATAGAAATTGTGTGCATTGTGTGCATGCACTGAGCATTCATGCTCGCCATCGAAGGCTCCTTCTTGCGGCGGCGTCGTGTGTCGGGTCGTTCTCTTCCCTCAAATATGGTCGAGGAGAGCGATGGCTGGCACATGCGTCACACTCGTGATCGGGTGCTGCATGCGGGTCGCCGGTTTGCTCGCGGCATTCACGCAGAGCACTGAAACTACTAACTTAGACTAAGATTTAAACTAACCTCTCTCTATTGTACAGTCGAATTCTTTAAAATGTAACTACTCAACAAAGGGCACAGACCCTGGAGTCTGTGGGTCAATAATTTAAATTAATTATTTTATATAAAAAAAAAAAAAAAAAAATTATATATATATATATTTTTCGGGCGTGTGCAGGTTTTTGCGATACTAAATAATCGGCCAATTACGAGTCGGGCTCGCACACTTAGGGTTCCGTACTGTATGAAGGCCCCTTAATTTATTTTAATTTAATTATTTATTTTTGATGGGAATTTACAACTTAATATTTTGTAAATATTTCAAGCATCTTCCTGTTGCCGTTATTAATATCGAGTAAAAAACACGAGTTTTGTATGGGAGCCCTTAGATATTTATTTTACTTGAATTACCTATGTAAATTATTTGATTTTGGAGTGAATTTTTAAGTAAATATTTCAAGCATTAATGTCGAGCGAAAAAGTTCAGGTTTGTTGTATGGGAGCCCGCTTAAATATTTTTTTTCTGTTTTAATTGTATTTGTTGTTATAGCGGCAACAGAAACACGTCATCTGTGAAAATTTCAACGTTCTACCTATCACCGTTCCTGAGTTACAGCCTGGTGATAGACAAAGGACGGGCGGACGGACAGCGGAGTTAATAGGGTCCCGTTTTTACTCTTTGGATACAGAACCCTAAAAAGTAAGGTTGTAAAGGCCGGGTGGTTAGTCCTGGTGTTAGAGTTTACTAATACTTTCTTTGACCAATATCTGCAACTTTTCTAAATCAATCCTAATGCTCCCAATTAGAAATCAGAAACATATATGCAATGGAATTGAATTGTTTTTTGAGATATTAATTGAACAAAAAAAAGTTTTCATCAAAACATCAAAAATCGTGAGTGGTTCATGCTATTATTGAGGCAGTGTTGATAAATTCATTTATATTCATACATTTACATGAGACATCTTAGCTGAACAATATAAAAAGAATATTAGTTCTTTCAAGGACATTTTCTGAAATAATTTTAATCCTATAGTAATCTAGAAGATAGTATCTTACAGTCATGGGCAGTTAGATTTACATCGAATCTCTTTTACCGACGCATGTCCGTTTTCTAGCGATGTTGTTTTTTTTTACCAAAGTCTTCCATTGTTCTAATTTGATTCCAATCAACCAATTTAGAAATCAAATATTTATCTTCAACGGAATTGAATCTAGATATGATATTTTGATAAAAAATGCTTTCACCAAAACATCAAAAATCGTGAGTGGTTCCATGCTATTATTGAGCCAGTGTCGGGTTACTAATTGCGGTTACGGCATACAAGGCGCGCTGGAATTTCATATTAATGAGACGCTAGCTCGGTCTTAGCTGATCAATATTAAACTCAGCGTCATCACGAGGCTGTATTGACGTCCTAGATTACGTACAGATATCATCTTTTTTTACGCGGTTCTACATTGTAGACATTTAGTAAGAGTATGTATCTAATTATTTTAATTAATTGAGGTGTTGAGGCTGAAATATTACCTAAACTCAGAAATAGGGAACAGGATTCAGGAAAGAGGAGGTAACTTCCGTTCCACCTCGTTTCTGGTGCTAAGAATGTCCATCGCCATCCAACGCGGCAGTGCGGCAAGCGTAATGGGCACCTTTGTTATATGGGCACCGTATTATGTTATTTTTAATGACCATTATTGACATATTTTATTATTATTGTTGTTAAATATGGGTAATAACTTGAAATAAAGTAATTTTGAATTTGAATTTGCACCACGAACTATGAAGGGCGGGTTATTCGATTAAGTTTCTAATTATTCATTTTATTTACTGTTATTGTTATTATTTATATTTAACAAACATTACTCTCTAAGTCTTGTATATATTTCTAATTTGTTGACAAAATCTTTATTACGGCGCTGAATCATGGACGTTAACTAAAGAGGCTATATAGTATACAGAAAGAGAACTGCACAAAGGGCAATAGAGCGTGCCATGTTAGGTCTTAGTTTAAAAGACTGAGTTCGTATTATGGAAATCCGACGAAAGACGAAAGTCAAAGATGTTGGAAACCGTATTACGAGACTCAAGTGGCGCTGGGCAGGACACGTGGCTAGGCGTGTTTACGCTTGATGGCATAGGTTCCTTGATTTAGTGGCTCCCAATAGCAGATACGCGTTCTATAGGCAGACCACCAGCCCGATGGGTCGACGACATCAAAACCATCGCTGGTCAGGCCTGGATGAGATTCGCCTAAGATAGGGAACAATGGTACATAATAGAGGAGGCCTATACACAGCAGTGAGTCGATACAGGCTGATGATGATGAACATAATACGATTGTGACCTTGCTAGACTATCCTAATTCCATGGCACCGGAGGGTGCATGAAGACCAATTATACCACTTGAGCTCTCTTCGAAAAAGTAGAGATACTTGCTATTAGATTTTTGTAGGCGCTGCAATTTTCATCAATTTTCTGGATTGGATTTTTTTATTTTTATTTTTATTTTTGACTGTATTTTTTTTCAGTACTATTTAATTTTTTAACAATTTTTTGCTCGATATTAATGCATGTTGTCTTCACCTATAATTATTGTGACATTTAGCTCTTATTTTTTATGTATAATCTTTTTACAATGTATTGATGTACACAATGTTGGTGAACTGAAATAAAATAAAAATAAAATAAAAAATGATTTGAAATAATAATACTGAACTAAAGAGATTTTTTGAATAATTTGTCGACATTGAAGAAATAACCATGAGAATCAGTGCACAACCACATAACCATGTCCACAAAAGTACCTATAAGAAGCATCTTTATAAAGTCGAACCTGTCCAACTAACTTGAAACTAATTTATTGACAGGAAAATAACAAATTTTCTCGCGTCGAAAACATTTTTACTCCAGTAAATTTTTCTTGAAAGGAATTATGAGGTTAGACGTCGCGGTACATAAGTAGTTCAAAGTTTGTTACCACTGTAATGGGTGAACATAAGAATCCCATTTCTCACTTTCAACTTAGGTTGTTTAGTTCATAATTCTTTGAAACTTAGTAGGAATAGCATAATTTTTAAAATTATCTACAGACTGATACTGCAACTAAGTATTCTAGGTACGTCTTATGTTGTTTTAACCACTTAGCTAAGTTTGTTAGAGGTTTCAGTTGGCTTAGAAACTTTTACACCAGAGTTAGACACCTGGCCTACTTATACGAATTTAGATACCTATACCTACTTACTTATTATACTACTGAGTACTGCCGCATGTTCTAACAAGAATCAACACTCAACATAAAAAAGTAACCATTCAGAAAAATACAGCCTTTTTATACAGGATTTTATAGGCAGTAATAGAATTGCATTATATTTGACCGCCAATTAAATTTTTGGTTAATTAATACGATACCTACTTATATTATACAATTAAATTACCTAATTAACATTCAAATTTTGTGAAAATGATTTATCTAAACCATCACCCTAAAATATAATAAAATTACTTTCATAAAAAAACTCAAACACATTTCACTCAAAAGAGCAATTTTATTTTACAACTTCATTCATAAAATCAAGTTTTAGCAGTCACCTGAACAAGCATAGTTCAATTCAACGGTTGTCAAACTTTATAACAACGTAAGCGCTCGGGTTCCCCAAGTGGGGGAAAACTGAATTTTCGGCAACGCTACAGGCGTCTAAAGTCTAATCAAGCATGAGACAATGCCTATTATGCTCACGTCGGGTAAAGTTCAACTTGACATGGTTAAAGTTGAGTATAAAAGTTTTGTGTTTGATATACTGATATGTATGTAGGTTCTTAACCGTAGATTTTGCAATTTATTTTTATAAAGTCAAGTTTCAGCGCGCCTTCTTTTCTGTTACTTGTAAAATACATTTCTTTAAATTTTATAGGATAAGTATTCTACTTTATTAGATATTATTTAGGTTATTATGTTACAGTTCAACATTTCTTTTATTGATCTCCATAACCGTATGTAGGTATATTATTTTACTATCGACTTGAGACACTGAGGTACCGATGTCGGAAGAGTTGAGTTGGATTCCATGATGTCAATCATCTTAAAGTTTTGATGTAATAATTTGAACTTTATGTACTCCGCGCGCCAGGATTGTCTTTTTTATTTGTCCATCCATACATCTGCTATAGGACTTCTACTTCAAGACATAGGCCACCTCTACGGATCTCAAATAAAACCGATGAAAGTGGCTTGCATCAATCTTGCGGTCAAAACAAATCAATATTTATTTGTTTAAACTTAAATGTGTACCTATTATTACAAAATAGTGCTAACGGGCCCCAAACTAGGCAAAACCTGTATTTTGGGTACCCTGTGGTCGGTTTACTTAGCTCTACTTCGTAGATGGACGTCCTACTCTGCACTTACCGGTAGGTATTTACGTGGACTCCACTCGAGAACTTTTCGACTTCATCGGTCACCGTCTTCCGTACTATGTGCCCTATCCATTGCCATTTCAACTTCCTAATCCGCTGGCTTATGTCGGTATTTTGATTCTCTATTCTGTTAATATTTTTAAATTACGTTTATTTATACAAAGCCATTATTTCTTTATCCCTTGGAAGAGACTAGTCATCGCAACACAGGGTATCCTACAGCGATGCCTAGAGTATTAAATAGTATTCGAAAATTCGAAGATCTACCTATGTCAATCAAGTTCAATAATATTCAATACCTATAAATTGTTCTTTTATGTCACTTTTGTTACTGAATACTATGTTAATCATAATATTATTGGCTACAATAAATAAATTATTATTATTATCAAAATAGGCTTTTAAGTATACCATTTAGCCTTGAAATTCTCAATATAAGCCTTTTGGGAGATATCGTGTTCGGAAACTATTTTCTGCGTAGTATCAAACATTAAGGCTATCGATGACGCAGAACGGAAACATTCAGATACGCTGGAATTGTCACATCGACTAAAGAAGAAGCTCTGTAATCGTCTGCCAAGATCTCGTAAGAACGATGTATTCATGCGAAGTAAGTACTACCTACATACCTACCCTTCAACCGGCTTATAAATAACTAGCTGCCCGTCCCGGGTTCACCCAGGTACGATTGGCTAAAGAAGACCAGTAAGGATCCCAAATTTTTTTGAAAATATTATATTCATAGCCTATGTTCACCGGGGATAGTGTAGCTTTTCAACAGTGAAAGAATTTTCCAAATCGGTTCAGTAGTTTCCGAGCTTATTCGATGCAAACAAACAATCAAATCTTTCCTCTTTATAATATTGGGATAGATTATTTTTCTCCAAAATGGCACAAATCGGCACAATCAATGTCAATCTACGTAAGAAATTCTAATGGTTCGTTCGTATCGATATATTATGTGTATATGTAATACCATTTTTACCGACTTCCAAAAAATGAGGAGGTACTATGTTTGTCTGTATGTATTTTTTTTGTGTATGTTCATCGATATTTTCGCCAATTTTGATTAAGAAAAATATTTTTTTGGTTGGATAGAGTATACTTCCGAGGTTGTCCCATTAATATTTTATCGAAATCGGCTGTGCTGTTTTTGATATATCAACAAAAGTGACATCCATGTATGTCACATCGATCGTGCAAATTACTCGAATTCTGTACATGGTGGAAGGCAGTGTTGCGATTTTTTGCGAAAACTAATTAAAAGATTTAATCACTGATTTTTTTAGAAACCCCTAACTATATTGATTTCAATTAAATTTAAATACCTAACCTCTGAATGACCTACTGTAAGAATCATCAAAGTCGGTTCATGTTTGGCAGAATAATAGCATAACATACAGACAAAAAAAATCTGCCAAGTGCGAGAAGGACTCGCGCACGAGGATTCCGTACCGCATGGGAGCCCCATTCCTCTTGCCGTTATTAATAGCGAGCAAAAAAACTCCTAAAAATCACGTTTGTTGTAAAACCCTCTTTAAATATTTATTTTGTTTTATTTGTAGTTATGGCAGCAACTGAAATACATCATTGTGAAAATTTCACCTGCCTAGCTATCATGGTTCATGAGATACAGCCCGGTGACAGACAGACAGACGACGGGCAGACGGACATCAAAGTCTTATTATTAGGGTCCCGTTTAAACCCTTTGGGTACGGAACCCTTAAAACAGACAGTCGACTTGAGAATCTTTTTTGTGGACATTTGGTAAATGCTGATAGATATGCAGCTACTTTGGATAGTTAGTCCGTGTTTTGAATTTGTTGAAAATTTTAATTCACTTGCAACAGACACGGAAGAAGCACTCCGAAGGTAAGTTGATAACTTATTATGAAATCACTTTATTTATTTAATGATTAAAATAATAATTAATAATTTTATTTATCGCAGGGGCGGCTTTGTGGCGAGCCGTCGGTGAGTGGCGACACCGCGAACCCCGATTCCCTGGGGCTAAATGAGACCCCTGACTCCTCTCTTGCCTGAAATGGCCGGCTTGGAGTGGAATCCGCAAGAGCTAAGAACCTAAGCTCCAGGGTGGAAGTGTTAAAGGGCATAGCGCCGCGAGTAGCGTCCAGTGAAAGCGCAGCACACCTCGACACCCTAAGCTGTCCACACCAATGTAGCCCCTCCGGAGCCAACTTAAGGTAGCCTTTATGGGGGGGCCCATTTAGTGGACGGCAAGTCACCACCCGCTACGAAATTTTGAAATGGGGCATATATAGCGGGTGCCGAACCTCATTCCATGGTCCAATTTTACATAACATTTAATATTTCACCAAAATAGCCCAGTTTCAATATTTCAGTCTTTTTATATGCCATAGTTTGTCTACAAAGCTATCCTTTTTATTATACCTACTGCTGTTTTTATATTTCAAATAGTAAAAGGGGGCTCTTAATGTTGGCTTAGGCTCCATTGATGCCTAATAAAGGACCAGGTAAAACCTGTGAATTCGATTGAATTAAGAGATATTAATAATTATAATCTTTACAGTGTCGATCCTATGTAGTAGCTCGAATCAAAATATGGTGTCTACTAAGACAGCTATATATTTTATTTGTGGGATGCAACCATTGGATGCAACGAGGAATGTAATAACTTCAAGAGTACCTACCTACAAGCTTACAGAATTGTTCTATTACTATTGGTTATCAGTTTTTTTAGTTAAAACTAGGGAAATAATAATAAAAAACATAATTCATTCTAACTTATGCTAAAATATTTACAAAATACCTTAACTATATCCAATATATATATACAAAACTAAATAATTAATTCTAACTTTTACTAAAATATTGAATAAACTAATACTAAAACTTAAACTAAAAAAAAAAAAAAAAAAAAAAAAAAAAAAAAAAAAAAAAAAAAAAAAAAAAAAACCCAAAACAAAATAAAACCTAGTCTAAAAGCCCCTCGGCAGAGGGTAACGTGGCCAGAATGCTGGCAATAATTTGGATAATAACTCTTTCCGGATAGGCGTATCTCTCCGTTTAGGTGCCCCATGTCTGGTCCCGCACCGCTGCCAATGTGGCGATATGGTCGATCGTCTCGGTCACCACGCATTGTCATGCACAAAAAGTGCAGGGCGCTTTTCGCGGCACGCCACCCTAAATGATATCATCCGTCGGGCCTTTGTCAGTGCTGGCGTCCCGTCGGTCCTAGAGCCTAATGGACTGTTGCGGGACGACGGTAAAAGACCCGACGGAATGACGTTGGTGCCATGGAAAGTGGGACGACCTTTGGTGTGGGACGCGACGTGCGTCGACACACTGGCGTCGTCTCACCTTCCCGACACAGCAGACAGGGCTGGTGCTGCTGCAGCTAAAGCGGAAAACCTCAAACGGCACAAATATGGGTCCCTAGACAGGATGTACCATTTTGTGCCATTTGGGGTTGAGACTTTAGGTCCGTGGGGGCCGGACGCTCATAACCTATATAAAGATCTGGCCAGGCGTTTGGTAGAGGTGACACGTGACCAGAGTGCTGGCATCTATTTCGCCCAAAAGCTGAGTATTGCTATTCAGCGAGGCAATGCTGCCAGCATTCTGGCCACGTTACCCTCTGCCGAGGGGCTTTTAGACTAGGTTTTATTTTGTTTTGGGTTTTTTTTTTTTTTTTTTTTTTTTTTTTTAGCTATATATTTATATATAATTCTCACCTACAGGTATTTTCAATAAATTTACACACTAGAAAACAATCAATTTTAATTTATTTACCAAAATGTCTATTTTAAACAATGTTATAATATTAATGAAAACTATATCTAACACCAACGCTCAAAATGTCTACAAGCGAGTCACAGTCAGCACGTCTTGCACTAAACACTATTTACATACATTCTTATTTATTAATAATAGAACTATTTAAAAAGTAAATATTATTATAATAATTTTTCAGATTTTCACCTTAAATGTTTGGTAAATTAAGTACTAGGTACTTATTCGCTTCATGTTTCAACATAATACTTATAATTTGAGTGCTCCAAAAAACTTAAATTTCAAACATCACCAAGTAATTTTATTGTACACATTTTGTACAAATTAAAATTTATATAGTTTTATACACAAATCACATCACATATTACAATTAATTATCTACCATATCCTTTACCTATTTTATTTAAGTTATGTACATTAATATTACCTATTCAATAAAAACTACTTCTCATTAAAATAAAATGTATTAGTTTTAGGAAGTTACATTTCATTTCTTTGGTTGGTTTCTTGGCACCACTTGTTGCTTTTTCTGCGAAACAATCATTGTAATTATTTATCTAATAGTATTTAGGCGTTTTAATAACAATATGCCTAAGATTTAATTAAATTAAGTAGCTTACGCTGTTAGGTATGTATTTACAATAAATAAATGCTAAATAACTAGGTACATGCATACGCCGAATACGAAATATTAATACGAGTATAACGCCAGCGATTCTGAATTTGTCTTTTTCAATTACCGAAATAGTGGTTAACATTTTAGTGCAATCAAGTTCAGTAGTCAAAAATAATAGACTAAAAACGAAGCTTTAGTGTTGTACATTAATACTAGCTGTTGCCCGCGGCTTCGCCCGCGTGGTATTTTAATTTGGGTGCTATCCCATGGGGAAATTTTATTTTTCTGGGATAAAAGTAGCCTATCTGTCACCTTTCCGTCTTTCGAACTATGTCTATGCCCAAAATCAAGTCAATCCGTTGCTCCGTTGCTGTGTGGAAGAGGATTCGTTTCGGATTTGTAATATTAGTAAGGTTAACTAATTGTTCCGATTTTTCCCAAGTCAATAGATCGGTTATTTATAGTAGTTTATGACTAACAAATTGACATGACAAATTACCTATGTATCTTTGAAATGGTGAAATGGAATGAAATGGTAGTTTTGAAGATTACACGAAATATATGTTGGTACATAACAAAAATCAAACTTTTACCTAACCTATATTAAATAGAAGTTTAAATTAAATACTGTACACAACATAAATATTATTATTGTACAAAATAGGTAAGAAGTAAGTAATAAAATCTATATACATAAATTATTACTTGATGTGTTTGAAACTGGGCTCATAAGTTTTTTGATTAACTCAAATATTCAATAAATTTTCGCCAAATTTTTATATACAACATGAATATTATTTTCTAAATTACAATCTATCACACATAATAGTCCTAGGCCTTTTGGATACTTGCATTAATAAATAGAATAATATTTTCGTTAGTAATATGACTAGAGTCTAAGTTTATAATGATTTATTTATTTATATACAATTTTACACACGAGTTATTTTAAAAACAACTCCATAAAAACATTCATTGAATGTAATATAATCACATCAAGCAAAGCAAACTTGAAAAATAATTATTCACGAATAAGTATTTTAAACCCGTATAAATTAATATTCTTAAAAACATATTTTGTAGTAAAAATAACAAAATAAAGAGTAATTAATTTCGTTCGTACGGCTTCGTTGTTCAATGTTGTTGGTATGTCTGAAAAGAAAAGAAAAATGGTTGATTAATTCAAATTAAAATTCTACAGATTTAGACGTGTTACCAAATTAAAGAGTATCAGATTCATTCAAATTAGCGCTCATAGCATTATTTGACTAAGTGTTTCTTAGCAAGCATCGTTATTTAAAAAACATGCATTCTTTGCTTACGCCAAAAATTGAAAATGAACTATAACTGAAGTTTAAACCTGATTTTCATCTATGTAAACGTTTACTTAATTTAATCTGAAACTACATGAAATTGGCATAAATATTATTTCAAAGTAAATCTCATTGAGATTTAAAAATAACGAGCACGTTACATTTCTGCTGTACCTACTCTACTCACTAATGAAAATCGTACTAATACAAACGAAGTCACGGTTTTTCCAACTCCATAATAATAAATCGTACATATAAATATTATTACGGCCTCCTCTATGATGAAGTGCTTAATAGTCAGTGAGTGGGTATTAGTAGGTATTAAGATTATGATTATTTACGAGAAATATTATATTTGTTGGCAAATATATGTGGTTCCCGTGAGTAGATTAGCTCTTAATCTATTTGACTTTTACAACCTATTGTGTCATTAAGAGCACGTGTGTGCGTACTGTAAAAGTAGGTTGCACTGATTCACAGACGTTGTTAAATTAAGTTGGTAGAACAAAGAAGATATTTCATTGTAAGCCAAGACTTTGTACCATGCTTTAAAATAAGTGCATAAATATGGTAAATTAATGAGCGGCTAAAATTGTCAGTTATATCAATATTTATTGGCATTCATAGTTATATTTTTGGTATTGGTATTTGTTAGCATGGCTGCCATATTTCTCGAGCATTGTCAATAATACGATAGGGAAATATTTTTTCCTACCTAAATTGCATAATCATTTTATACCTACAACAAAAATGAAGATAATATTCAGGTACGGTACAGGGCCATGACATGGTATATTCCCATACATTTTTCAAATGTCCCCTTTCAAATCAAACGTTATTAAATTAGTAACTTCTTTCCATCCAAGAATACAACTGATTAAATTATTTTTACATGATGTAGAAATAGTTGCATGTAGGTAAAATACACTCGTTCCAAGATACGCAGCATATGAACTAAGCTTCTTATTCAAAAATCTGTTCAGAGAAGCCAAGTTCCATTGACATTATCGTGGTCTCAGGAAGTGTTTGCATAAAACTTAGACTGTTCTGCAAACAGCGAGCGGAGCACAAATACGAGTGAAAAGATCCTGTAAACTGATCGTGGGTAGAGATTCCGCTGACGGAAATATAGTATTTGTTGACGAACTTTATCTGGATGATGTTTGTATAATTCTACAAGCTCTTGAGAAAATAAGGAGTATTCAACTTTCCGGGAGTCTGATATGTGATTTCAAACTTAAATTGTCTAAAGAACTATATGTTTCCGCCCAACTCATTTCAATACCTTTATTAAGTGAGTTAATAGAAGTATACTTACAATTAAATTGAAGGTTTTTCTTTTGTCTCGCTGAGCTGAGATTCTTCATCGATCAACTGCAGGTTAACGTTTTCGTTTTTAGTATGATAGGATGCCGAGATCGTTTTTTCCTCCAAAAGTATGCTTTCCACTTCCACACCATTGTCTTTTCTTCCGTTTCCTTCTAGCATTTTATGTTTTAATGACGGACCTCTATTAAAAGATGAACCAACTAACGTTTCCTGTATTGTTTCATTTCCATTGCATACATTTTTGTCAGCTTTATGCGTTGGCATGCG
This sequence comes from Hypomecis atomaria, assembly GCA_964007245.1. NCBI lineage: Eukaryota > Metazoa > Arthropoda > Insecta > Lepidoptera > Geometridae > Hypomecis > Hypomecis atomaria. The sequence goes on along the minus strand of OZ023295.1, from coordinate 4,830,682 downwards.
TCCAGAGTGATAACTATTCCTTACGCCTCCCGTGGACTCAAAAAACGGAAGGACTTGTTTGAACTCTTTTCTAAAGTTATCGTTCAGCCACGCGTATAAAAATGGATTGTAGCACGTCGATGCCATCGCCATCGAATGCGCTAGAAAAAATGACACAAAATAGTAGTTCCACTCCGTCATCTGCGCGTAGAAATCATTAGATATATTGTAGATGTTCAAGGGGAGCCATGAGATACCAAATATTGCTACCATAGAAATGAGCATTCTGTTCGTTCTCCTCTTTCTATCTCTATCGGCTTCTTCTCTTCTGGTATTTTTAGCACCAGGTTTTGACCGCGCTCGGTCTTTTAATCTTATACTTACGCATGTATAACATACAGCTATAACTAGGAATGGAATTAGGAATTGCAAAATAGTAGTGCATACTCCAAATATTCTTCTCGACCTATCTGAAGGCCAGCTTTCTTCGCAATAGTAAGTTTTGTTGTTTGTTATCTGGATGCCCATAAAAAGGCCGTAAGGACATGTTACGACTAATGAAAACACCCATATAAAAACTATTATGAATATGCAGGTGTTCAGTTTCATTCTTGGGTGAAAAGGATATATTATGACGAAAAATCGGTCTATAGCTATGGATGTCAGCGTCAATGTCGATATGTAGACGCTTGTGCCTTGCGCATACGGCATGAGATGGCATAGCGCCCTGCCAAACACCCATCGTCCTAAAAATGTGTACATAGGAGTTAGCGGTACGGCAAATATGCATAGCAGTATGTCTGAGAGGGCCAGATTTGTTATGAAGAGATTGGTGACCGTTTGCATAGCACGATTTCTGAAGACGACATAGCAGACGAGGACATTTCCAAAGACTCCGAGGACGAAAATGATGCCGTAGAGAATAATGAAAGCGTATTGGACGACTTCAACGTCGATGATGTCGAGGGTTTTGTTGGCAGCCGGCTCGTCGAGTTGCTCCACCGACTCCCCGGTCAGCGTCTTAGTAAGAATCCAGACGCCTCCGCCCATGTATGTAGATCCATTGACGGTCATAGCAGACACGTCATGCTTGGGGTCTACTGGAGGAGCCACATCGTCGTGGCTGGAGTTGTAGGTTGACAGCATGTTAACATTTCGGAGATGTGGAAGCAGAAGGATAGTGGTTCCAATCCATCTGTGGACAATACAAACGAAATGGTTAAGTAACAGTGTTTGTATTTTTTTTTTCATTTAAATTAATTGATAATGCTTTGCAAAATGCTTTTTTACAGTTATATGCACTCATTATTAATGTTCAATCCATTTAGAGTCCTGGCTTTTTGCAAAGCAACACTTGTACCTAAGTAGCCAGCTATCGGACAATAATTTGGAGATTCGACAAAATTAGCATTTGAAATGTAAAGAAAATTGTAGGTTTGGAGTACATCACTCATTTATATAAATATAATCCAACCAATTGAATGGTCATCGACAGCGTTAATTTTGTCTCTATCTATACACCGAGCCGCCAAAATCAATACACTAAAATTCATAATATGTATGGGGATATTATTAGTTGATACATCTCATTAGTTACATAAAAGGGATATGCCAGTGTTCGTGGTCACTACATAATTAACCTCCACTCTGATATTTAGATTAAACCTTGATTTGTGATGCTACATAAATAAATTACGAGCACGTTGTAGGTACTTATCTCCCTAATTATCTATTCGATTCGATATTTATCTATTCGACTATAAATGTATTGGAAGTTGATTGGATTTAGTTGCATTAACATAAATTATATTTACATATAATATTAACAACTTTGAGTGCAATTGAGATTAATTATCATAAACCGTATGTATGTGTATGTTGCATTTCTGTATCACAACACGAATAGTTGATAAAATCAACTCTTGATTAGGTACTTTTGAAGGCTTTGTTTTTGTTTGTTTTTGAATACCTTAATGCTTTAAAATAACAAATAACCTCGAAATAAGCTACTTGTTTAGCGCTCATAGCGTAGTTTGACAAGGTGTCCGTTAGCGATCATCGAAGTTAAACAACGTTCAGCATGGTCAGTCTTTGGATGGGTGACCGCGGGTAGTATTTACAACTGAGCGCTACCGTGGCTCGGATCACACGTTAAATTGTAGGTCTCGGTTGTATTAACCGTTTAGCTATGTCAGAGGTCTTCATGCGGCTTATGAATTCTGACACGAGAAGCCACCGGCCTATACAAACTTACTTAGCTACTAATTCATGTTTCACGTGCAAAAAATATCCAGAACTTACATTTGGCTATATTATTATTTATTATGCGTGAAACTTAACAATTTTTTATCTAGAAAAAGCCGATAATCCCAAGTTACCTATAGTATATCTACTTATATGGCATGATTTTTATCTAGTACTTTTTTTTAGTTTTTTATGCTATTTTCGAACAACAAGAATGGCTTTATTTCTGTATAGGTACCTCCAGTTCATTGCCAGTTATCGTGGCAGTCCATTTGTTTTGCGCAGATAAAAATAGTTTTAACGAATATTGCCAACTCGACCTACAAATTTATGAAAATATTAAATTGCTAGTTTTGTTCAATTTATCATTTCAGAATCTATCAATGAAATAGATTAGTCACGTTATGACAAGGTAACACTGACAAAGGACACGTCCACAAAATGTATGGAGGCTGGAATAATAATAATCAAAAAATCTAACCACAGCACTCCATGTCACCATCCATCCACCACTTCCATCACAAGAAAGTACATGTTATTATGAGTTCATTACATGAGTAAAAACAAAAAGAAAACCACCGATTTTTTAAAATTAATATTGAATTAAGTACATACTGAGGATAAAGAAATGTATCTGACACAATTTTACTTTATTTATTTTACCATTTAAGAAAAAAAATAGGTTAAAAAATATAAGTAATTAATATTTTTTTTAAAAGCCCATAAATCAAGCTTACATCGTTTGGTTACATTTTTCTCTGAAACAATATACCTACCACTACTGGACATTTCTTTTTAACAGACTTGTTTTTTCTGGTGAATTTGGACCGACAATGCTTACCTTACATTATTTATTAAAAGTTTTTGTCATTAATATGCACATGAAACAAATCTCATGCTCTCATATGATTAAACATATGTCATAAAAAAAACTATCAAGCGGCTCGAGTCGAAAAGACGTGAATCAAGCTCTTGAATTCCCTGCTCGAGTTTGTACTCCACATCAGCGGGTTTACGACGCTCCGTTCTCCACATTACCTCGTCTCTATGGCAACAGGAATCACGGCGCTGTAACTGGCCAGTGATCCAACTTTATTTTATTAAAAGTTAGTTTATAGGATCGCCAGGTTGGTGGCTAGTGAATGTGTGATAACAGTACCTTGGAGTGATTAGATGACAGGTATTCAATTATTATTTAGTGCCGAGACTAGCCCATTGTTTAAACTGCTAATAAAAAAAGTGCAAGTGGAGTCCCTCCGCGCGGAAGAAGTGAAACTTAGACGCAACAGTGCTTGCATACCCCCTCCATGGTAGCGTTAAACGTTTAACGCAACCTTGTTGGAAGTCACATTAGAAGTTTCACTTCAATAAATCAATGATTTGTTATGTGCATATTATGCATAAATAATAGATATTGTACATTAAAAAAAACATCTATCAAACAAATATTTTATGCGTGGGCACACACAATGTTTCAAACTTGTATAAAATAAACTATAAATTATTTATGAATTTTTATTTTTAGTAATACCTATTACCTACACAATAAAGAGCCTATAAAACAGCTAGCTTGTTCACTTTTATCACTTTTAATTAAAATTGGAAACCTCAGATTTAAATTCATCTAGTAATTCGAATAAATAAGCTAATAATACGACATTTATTATCAAAATACATTATTTATACTCACACTAATATGATCATGTAATTATTTCTAAAAACTTAAAAGCCAGACTAATACCGCGTCTTTAGTAGTTCCACTATTTATTAGACGCAAACATGGAAAATTTCGTGTTCAACTTTTTGTTGACTTGCCAGAGCCAAACTTTCTTGGACCCGCTGAAGTATTTACATAACACTTTTCTGAAATAAGCTTGTACTCAAACTCTAGACTAGTCTAGACGTAGTCGCTTTCTATTTTGAATGAGCACTATCCAAACGTTGCCCATTGAAATCCTATTAGGTAAATAAAGCTACCGAGCACTACCTATCTATTGGTTGTTTTTAACAGTACAGAAGCCAATGACCTTTTCATCATGCAAAAAAAAATGCATTCGCATTCTAGTAAACATCCGACGACGTGAAAGCTGCAAACCGCATTTTAATAAACAAAAAATACTGCCACAACCTTGCATTTATATTCTAGAAGCAGCTATGTTCGCCAAAAAACACTCAGATTTAATCACCTTCAACACCAACGCCAGAAGCCACAACCAACTTGTAGCTCCCGAACCGAAACTTGAAATAGTAAAAAAAGGTCCGGAATTTATGATCATCAAAATAAATAATTGCTTACCGAATTATTTAAAAAACGAAACCAGTGAAAAAACATTTTATAATAAACTCAAAAAACTCCTGCTCCACAAATGCTATTACAGTTTAGAAGACTACTTTGACGACAAAAACAAAATGAATAAAACCTAATATTGATATGGATAATACACCTGATTATATATAATAGGTTGGGGAAAAAAATTTTTCGCATTTTTTCAAAAAATTCAAAACATTTTTTAATACAGTTTATTTACATTAAACGTAATTACACTTGGTTACAACATAATTAGTTTAACTATTAAAACTGTAATTTGCATGATACATAATATGTTTACGTACTTTTTATATATGTACATATATTCAAGTCAATGTCAATACAGTTAATGTCAAATAATAATATACATTACATAAACACCATTACAATATGTATTCAAGGGAGTTATCGACCTGAGTCAACAACTCCCTAGTCAAACAAACCTCCGCAAAGTGCATTCCGCCCAAATGTGCCCATTATGCTCGCGGCGTTGCCCCTCTGAATGGCAAGGGAGATGTGCTGTGCTAAGTACGCCCCCGACCGCGGATCATGTCCCCTCTCTCTGAGACGCCGTCCAAGAACGCGCACGAACTCCTTGGCCTCGGAGCACCACGAACCCGCCGTCTCAACAGCAAACGGGACAAAGTCGTACGTCGATTCCATGCAGGAGTATTTGAGGCGTTTTCCTCGGGCCGCTGCCTCTGCACCCGCACCGGCCTTTATTTACATTTAACTAAAGTATGTAGGTACCATTTTGTTCGATAACTTTTTGCCATCTGTAGGCAGGGAAATGATCCCATTGCTATAGAAATTTTGGGATTTCTGATCAAAGTACCGAGAAAAGTGGTTTTGGCAGTCCTCTCGTGATGTTAACCTGACACTACCTAAAGAATTCTGAAGAGACCAAAACAGGTGGAAATCTGAAGGTGCAAGGTCAGGACTATACGATGGATGCATTAAAACCTCCCAGCCAAACTCTTTTAATTTTTCCTGAGTGGCTAAATATGTGTGTGGTCCAACGTTATCATGATGAAAAACCACACCCCTTCTGTTGATTAATTCCGGCCACTTTCTCTCAACTTTTTGCTTTAATCTCATCAGTTGTTCGCAGTAGAGTTCAGAATCGATGAGGTACCCAAATATCGAGCTTTTTTGTGTACCCAGTTTTTTTCAAATGCGCCAAAACTGTTTTGTGGTCCATTTCCAGTTCTTCAGCTACGTCGTATCTACTGATATGCCGATCATGCTCCACTTTTTCAAAAATGGCATCCATTTAATCCGTAATAGGGCGACCAGAGCGACGTGCGTCTTTGACATCAAATTTTCCGGATTGAAAACGCTTAAACCAAATTCGTGATACTCTTACAGACACTGCACTAGGTCCATAAACATCGTTAATTTTTTTCGCGGCTTGCGTTGCATTTTTACCTTTTTTGTAGTAAAATTTTAAAATGTATCGAATTTCTTCATTACATTCACTCTTCTTGACATTAGGTACGAAAAACAAATGAAAATCACACATTTTCCTAATTTGAATTTGGAATTATGTTTTTTAAAATTTAAACTTTTCCAATGATACCAAAACCGGCCAGATATAAATAGTATAGCCAAAGAGATTTTATTACAAGTTCAAACATACTATAATGCGAAAAGACTTTTTGGCCAACCTAATATGTATAAGAAATTTTTAAAGCATATTATGTTAACGTATGTTGTGTGTTTTTTTTTAAGTTAATTTAAGGATAAATTTTCTTATATATTAAGTCTTTACATACATATGTTTGCAACGCCCTAACAGGGTATGTACCTAGTCATAAAGATTGCTTTGTACATAATGCAAGAAATAAATAAATACTCAATACATTTTCAAATCAACGAAATTTTTCATCACATGGCGCGGCCACTCACCAATAAATTCAAGAGCCACGATGGTCACGCTGTGATTGCCTGATGGAAGATGCAGCTGCCAGAAAAGGAAAAACTCTAACGTAACGAGTTTGACTCATTCATGAGGGATTGGCGAGAGGTTTCACGGAATTATGAATTATTAAAAATGGGGAAAACTTTTACCCAGCCAGCAGCGACACAGTTTAATGTAGGCAAAAAAATGCATTTTAGCATTTTTACAGCTTAACATTACCCATAAAGATACCAGAGGGATAATGTGGTCGATAGAGAAAATCTTAAGGAGATGCATCGATTTAATATGGCAAGAGTTAGAAAGAGACATAAAACATTTTGATTCGGTGACCGTTGTCGGATTTTTAAGCATGAAACGTCAAATTCTTGTCAAATTCCAATGCACATTTGACGGTTTTGACTACTCGCGGACAGATTTTCTGTACATTTTTGTGGTTGAGAATTGTTTCAGGTGACAACAGCGTTATCCTTCTGGAATCTCTTAACTTTACATCTATTATGTCATATGACATGAAATCGCGTAAGTACCGTATAAACCATCTAAAAAAAGCCACACGAATTGCCGGATAGATTTTTGCATTAAGGCCAATGCCTCAGGGTCATTAAACTATCACATATTCTTGCTAGCTACGCCATGAAAGAGAAAATATATTTAAAAAATATATTTTCCATCGAATTATAATACTGCCTTCTACTGTGTCGGAACGATTGCGATTGTCATTAAACTGAAACACATTATCGCAAGTTACGTCATATGACGTGATATCGCGTACCGTGTGGCCCGGCTACAAAACACCGCGCGAATTGCTGGGTGTATTTCTGTCATATTGATCATAAGTTTTAAAAAATTGTTACATAATTCTTGTGCTCTATCGGGTAATTTATTTTTACTGTTCTAACAACTTTCAACTGCAGTAGTAACAACGGTAATTCATTTACCATTCTTAGTACTGGTAGTAATATTGGTAATAAATCTATCTTGAATCGACCACTGTATTTACGTTTTCTGTAGAACATCAAGAAAATTATCGGTATAGTTTTGATAAAATGTACATTTCGAAAGAAAATTCTTTTCAACCCTAAAATTGTAACAAAATGAAGTTTTGGTGTCAGTCGCTTGATTAAGAAACATTGCACGTTTGCGCGTCTTATTTTTTTTTCAGAAAGTTTGCAGTTTATGTAGTAAAATTATGTACTTTTCAGCCAAGTTTTTCGTTAAAACATGACTTTTAGAGGCCGGTTTTATTACCCTTTGGATACGGAACCCTAAAAAAGTATAATGTAAAATGATTTTTTTTCATACATTTTTCGAAAGCTTTTTGCAATGTAAGCCCTGTAAGTCAGTTCTATAAAAGTAGGAGGGTAAGAGTGGAATTCAAACGAAATCAAAACTTCAACTCGTACATTTTAGTGACCCTAATCCAACAAAACAAGTATTTCTCAATTCCCACAAACATCCATTAGCAGAACTACTAAAACTTCGCTTTAATTGGAGAAATACCGAAGACAATTACGCAAATTCCTTTGTACAAATAAACGATGGAAAATATACCACTTCTACAGACGTTCTGATTTCTTTGCGGGACAAGTGATGAAAAAAAACCGACTTTTACATATAAAATTATCACTACATAGTATAAAACAACGTCGCTTCCCGCTGTCTGTCCCCATGTATGATTATATCTTTAAAACTACACAACGTATTTTGATGCGGTTTTTATAGATAGAGTGATTCAAGAGGAAAGTTTATATGTAGAATAGGTACACCTGTGCGAAGGTAGGTATTCAGCATTTTAAATATGTGTATGTAGCCTGATGCTTTTTACGCCGATTTCGGCTATGACGATAAAATGTTCTGCACCTGGGTGGTTGCTGATGTCTGATGAGTCTTAACAGCGCTGATATATCCCATTTTACCAGTGACATCAGAAAAGGGCTCAAATTTGGTTGAAAGGAAAGTCTATGAAGTCTCTTAACAAGGCCGATTTCATACAGGGCTTATGTATTTGTCAACAGTTAAACTGCAATTATCTCGAGTCAGAGATCTTTCACTCTAAAACTGCCCGTCCCTTGATATGATAGCTTAAAAATAACTTAACTTCGGAAAAGATATTCTGAAATAAATACTGATATTTTTACTGAAGTACCTACGTGTAAACAAACGCAGGCAGGTTTTATAGAGATTGCCAGTTGCACACCTTCATATTAATTAAGACATAACAATAACATAATTAAAATTAAGATTGACCTATCTTTATTTTTTCTCTTCTCTTTTTTTAGGGTTCCGTACCCTAAGGGTAAAAACGGGACCCTATTACTAAGACTCTAGTGTCCGTCTTTCCGTCCGTCCGTCTTTCTGTCACCAGGCTATATATATCTCATGAACAGCAAAAGCTAGAATGTTTCAATAATTTCAAATTTAAATCTTCTGAGGCTTGTCACTTACATAACTGAAGACAACGAAGTACAAATCGTAAGAGCGACACGAAAACATTTTAAAGACGTTAAAACCCTATTAATGTCGTCCCAAATTAACGTGAGCCTCCGATCTCAGAATTGCGTCATTTTGAACTCAAGGACACTTGGACTGAAAGGCGAGTGTTATTTTACTTAAGGAGAAACGGTCTCAGGCTATACATATATCTTTTTCATGTATCTTTACATTTTTGGTGACAGAAAATTCTTGAAGAGGAATTAATTAAATGTTCTATATACAGGGATAGTCCTATAAACGAATCATGTGCCGAATGAAAAAGAAATAAAAAGAGATAATTGTAGGAATCTTACGCAGTTTTAACTCAGAGTTAAATAAAGCCATTTCATACATTTTATCAAAAGTACTTCATACGCCAATTAGTACCTTTAAATTCTTGAAGAGGAATTTATTAAATGTCCAAGATTCAGGAATAGTACTATAAGCGAGTCATGTGCTAAATCAAAAAGAGATCATTGTACGAATCTTAAGCAGTCTTTAACTCGAGTTAAATGAAGCCTTTTCATACATTTTATGAAAAGTATTTTATACGCTAATTAATACCTACATGCTTAATGGGGTATTTGAAATGATTATGCAATTTCAGGGTTTGTTTTATAAATTATTATGAGCAAATGCAACTTTTATAGTAAAGTTTACTAATGACGTGCAACCAAAAAAACGCTGAGTCAATACGTACCAAAAAAAAAAAATTATTTAAATTAAATTCGCCAAAAAATTGTAAACGTTACTAATCAAAGTTGTCACGAGTTAGTAACTACTGAACAGTCTGTTTTCTAGAAACAGTGAATGTTTCGTCGTCTAAAATTAATTTGCTTTCCAGAAAGCAAATTAAAATTAAACGTTAAATGCTAAAATTAATCTAAATGTGGCACTAACCTTTATTTTGAGTATTTAATTTTAAGTTGTGTTTAGAAAACCATTTTAGTTTGAGCACCTCATTTAGTTTTATGGTATGGTATTGAAAGTAACCATACTATTTTGGTATAATGTATTTTAACAAAACCTTTCTATTTATTAGAGGTGTTTATGTTATACCGTATAACGATTTCATACAGTCATTGTCCAGATGACAACAGAAAACTGTCGGAGAAAATTTTCAATTCGACTTCTGCAAGCTCTGTAATTTTCGTCAATTTTCTGGAAACGCGTTAATAGTACTAAGCCGAAGTTTTTATTTTTACGGCATCGCAGTTTTTTTTTACAATTGGTAGTGGGAAAGTAGTGGGCAACTACTTTCCCACTACCAATTGTGAAAAAAAAAAACTAATAACTAATACAAATCTTTCGTGTCACAGGAAATTATATTGCCCGTGAAACTACCAGAAAATATGTAGTATCATTGGAAGTGTACTTTAATCCGTAGCACTACAAGTAGTGTCACAGGAATTAAATTTCCTTTAGCACTACTGGTTGCGCCAAGCAGTAGAGTCACGGGGGATAAATCAATCAATTGGTACCCATACAAAATATGTAACGTAGGTATACCCATTCAACGTAGAAATTCAGAAGCATCGGATCAAAACCAATACATTAATTAAATAAACAAAATGCATCCTCTTTTATGAAACTCGGTTGAAAATGAAAACGAGTGTGAGGTGTCTAGTGTTGAAATAGGTTGTTCAAGTCCATACATATTCACATCATCCCAGAAAGCAACCTTTTCTAAAGCCTAAGACATGCTTATAAAAGGGTTTCTTTCTTAGAAATACGAGTACGTAAAAAATTGAATTGCAAGTGATATAGTGGGGACCATTTACTCATGTATATAAATTATGTGAAACCCTACCTCTGGTCTACCTCTTAGATAAGTGCGTACCTGAGAATAGAGATAAGTAGTTTCAATTTAAAATATTGGAGATTCTAAATCCGTCTTTATAATTGATTCTATTTTATACTGTTCTGTACCAGCCTTTGTAATAGTCCACTGCAGAACGTAGGCCTACCCACGAAGGGTGATTGTGCCATATCGACACATTCGCAATCGGCATATTTTTTTTTGATTCGGTTGCCCCACCCAAACCTGTGGTGTAATATTCCGTACATAAATTCCTAGGAATTCATTGGACCAGATTTGAACTCACGACCTCACGATTGTAAGGCGGGTGTCATTTCCACTAGACCACTGCGATACGGCTTTCTATTTTACATTTACTAGCTTTTGACCGCGGCTTTGCCTGCGTTTTTTGATTTTATGCTATCCCATAGAAACTTTTTAATTTCCCGTGATAAACTAGCCTGTCGTTTTCTAACCCACTCGGAATCTCAAAACACAAATTCGACACATTTACCAATCATTTAGGTTTTAACTGGCTCGTTTCGGGATATAACTAGGGCAAATGCGTTGTCCCAAAGGTATTCCGTCATGTATAGTTCTAACTAGGGAAATCGCGTAATCACTAAAATCGGGTTTTAACGGTGATATTGACAGGGTTATTACTAATCAATTAGCATCCTTTCACGGGTTTATTCTGTACATCAAAACTAACAACTTTTGTTCGACGACTTCTGTTAATTCTTATTCTTATTAGATTATACATTTTATGTTAACCCAAGAGCTTATTTCATGTATCAATTACGTCAAATTTTATTATTAGGTAGGTATTGCAGAACGTGTTAACCAAGAACAACAAAGGCTCAATTCAAAAGTTAAACTTTTGTAGAGCGCACTTGTAACTTCCGTAACTGGTTACGCTTGTTCACAGTACCGTGGCCTGTAACTTAGTTACCAAAAAATTTGTAGCCCTGATAATGAATGATAAACGCCTTGGAAATAGACGCAACGTGTACGTATTGAGGTGGGGTTTACAGGGGTTAAATATAGAGGAGGCAAGTCAAAATTAGTAGTTGTCTCTTGGTAAATTAAAACTTTCAAATGCGTATATCTATTATTTAAGTGGTAGGTTTTTGTCATGAAAATATAACGTCTGAACGTATTGCTTTTTAATTTTTAACCGACTTCCAAAAATGTGGAGGTTCTATGTTCGTCTGTATGTAATTTTTTTTTTGTGTATGTTTATCGATAATTCCGCCAATTGTGAACCGAATCGAAAAATTATTATTTAGTTCGAAAGGGTATACTCCCGAGGTGGTCCCATTTAAATTTTACAGAAATCGGCTAAGCGGTTTTTGCAAAATCAACAATAATGTAAACAATTCGAGCGGAATATTCGAAATTTGTACACGATGGAAGACGGTTTTGCTATTTTTTTGCGAAAATAATTATTTAGTATGGATATGATAGTAAGAGTTTCAAGAAACTCTGGTGAAATAACTGGTAGAAGCAACTGGTAGGTTTATTTCCTGTCGATGGAACGACGCGCGAGCTTTCGTTGTAATTGTTTTGAAATTTTGTGTCCTACGTGTTATACATTAACAGGATATTTTTGAATACAACGATATTGAAAGAACATGATGATTGTTAACCATAGTCTAGATTACATGATGCCCTAAAGCAAGATCTACGTTTAAGAAATATGATGCACAATTTCCCAGTAAGTACGGGAAGAGTAAGTACTTATAATGATTTAGGCATTGTTTAGTAAGTTTTTAACCCCCGACGCAAAAGAGGGGTGTTATAAGTTTGACGTGTCTGTTTGTCTGTCTGTCTGTGGCATCATAGCGCCCGAACCACTGAACCGATTTCAGTTTAGTTTTTTTTTGGATGAAAGGAGACTTAATCGAGAGTGTTCTTAGCTATGTTTTATAAAAATCGATTGAGCCGTTTAAGAGTTATGGTGGGTTAAAGTGGGGATGGAAGAACCAAAATTCTACAAATGTGTCCAAAATGGTTGTCAATGTGTCGGGGTTTTTTTTATTTTTTTTTGAGTTCTTTTAAAAATTATACTCCTCAGTAATTTTTGTAGCAAATCTTTGTTTTTGCTACAGTTTTAGGGCCGAGTGATTAACATCCCCCTAAATACGCCCCACCCCAGTCCTCGTAAAATGTTAGAATTTATTAAGCAATTACCTTCAACAACCATTAGTTGAAACACTTTTATAGTGTACAGCCTGATAGTGTCTGGAATTACAAACAGACTATAAACTACTGGATCATAAATAGCGATTTACATCATTTGCTTTTATTGACTTGTACTGAATTTCTTTATGTAGCGTAGGACGTCTGGCCGCAAGAACAAGCGAGCTGGGGAACTGTTTTTGAACCAACAGTACGTATGCTAGTACGTATGCGTAAATTGTCATAAAACTGAGTAAGAGTTGGGACCTTTTTGACCGACGAACCAAACCGGAGGAGGTACTCAATTCGACGCGCATATTTTTTATGTGTAACCACGCATAACTTTTTTCGTAGTAGTCTGATTTCAAAAAATATTTTTTTTTGGAAAGAATATACTTCGTAATTGGTCTCATTAAAATTTTATTGAAACTGACTTTGCCATTTTTGATAAATCAACAATAATGTGAAAAATGTACCATCGATTCGTGCAAGATATTCGCGAATTCTGTACACGGGTGAAGTTGGTCATGCTATATTTTGCGAAAAATAATTATTTTCAATTTTGTACGGCTAGGAATGTATACGGAACTTTGACAGATTGTTTGAAAAATCTCTATGTTATCCATGGATTTTGCGAATGCTACATACAAGTTCCGTATACGACCACGGAGTAAGAAGTTGAAAAATCAGGCTCCAGGTGCTAGCATTGAAACTCTATGTTAGTGTGAACTGCATAGCGTAGCATGCGATTAATTACAAAGATCATTTAAATTGAGGCATTTGGCCTGATGCTGCTGCCAGACCAGACGTTTTTGAACTCTTTACAATATCTACAAATAGTATTGTTGCTTCGTGAAATATCTACTAAGAAAGGTTACAGTTATATTTGACTAGCTTAAAACCCGCGGCTTCGCCCGCGTTGTCTTAGTAGACAGGTACTTGCTTATGAAAATAACCCGTGGTTTGACCCGCGTTTGTCTTAGTACTTGCCTAAAATTATAAAAGGCTGCCGGTTGGCCTGCGTTGTCTTGGCACTTGTTTAAAATAATAAAATAGGTCGTGGTTTAGCAAAGCATTATCGTATAACGTATTACTTGCAAGGATAATGCCTATGGTTTGGCCGAATTGTCTTAGTATTTTTCTAAAATGATAATAGGTCGCGGTTTGGCCTGCGTATTCTTAGTACTCGCTTAAGATGGTAATTTATAGCACGCAGCTTAGCCTGCGTTGTCTTAATACTTCCTCAAAATTATAATAGCCTACCATTTGGCACGCGTTGTCGTATTACTTGCAATGATACGAGTAATAGCCCACGGTCTGGCCGCTTTGTTTGAGTAACTGCTTAAAATGATAATAAGCCACAGTTTGGCCCGCGTTGTCTTGGCACTTGCTTAAAATATTAATAGTTCGTGGTTTCGCCTGCATTGTCGTATAACGTATTACTTGAAAAGATAATGCTTAGTAGGCAATATCTTTTCAAGTAATAGGCATTGCCTACGGTTTGGCCTTAATTGTCCTAGTGTTTAGCTAGAATGATAATAGGTCGCGGTTTGGCCTGCGCATTCTTAGTACTTGCTTAATATGGTAATTTATAGTACGTAGCTTGGCTCGCGTTGTCTAAGAACTTGGTTAAAATTACAATAGCCTGCCGTATGGCTTGCGTTGTCGTATTGCTTGCAATGATAATAGCCCATGGTCTGGCCCGCGTCGTAATAGTATTTGCTCAAAATGATAATGGCGCGCGGTTTGGTCCGCATTTTCTCAGTACTTACTTTAAATGGTAATTTCCCACAGTTTGGCCCGCGTTGTCTTAGTACTTTTTTTGCTTAAAATAATAGCTCTTGGTTTAGCCCACGTTGTCGTATTACTTGCAAGGATAATAATTAGCACACGGATTGGCCTGCTTTGTCTCAGTATTTGCTTAAATTTACTTGTGTCTAATGCTTATTATGGAGTACGACAATTTTTAGATGATAAATTGCAAAATATTCGAATTAAATTAAATAATAATGATTGTTTAATTTTTTCATGTTCTAATGATTATTTTATGGCCATATTGGACTTTACTGATAATTCAATATTTTTGTGATTAGTAGTAAGATCTCAATGTAACACAGTTCAACAATAAATGTTCTTTGACTTAATTAGCCCACGGTTTGGACCGCGTTATTTTGTAACTTGTCTTAAAATAAATACTTAATAAAGTTATATTTTAATATACCTACTGATTTTTTTTATAGCGAGAAAAGAATATTTTTCGATTTATGATGAGATATATGACGATCATGAGTTGACCATGTAGGTTCCCACTCGTATACCAAATTTTATCCAACTCCATTCGCATGTCATGTTCTACATTAGGTACAATCGTCAGGTCCTAATCCTGGTCAGACCACTGAGCTCTTTGAAACTTATGTACGGAATTTCATACTACTGGCTTTTCATTGATGGAAAACATTGAAGCAACCTGCATAGGCACGTCCTTAGAGAAAAATCGATGTCGTACTCGTATGTGAACTCAGCAACCCGCGCTCGGCCAGCGTGATGGATGATATGGCTTAATCACCCTTCGTGGGTAGGCCTACGTTCAGTGGTGGACTATTAAAAATCGGCCAAGTGCGAGTCGGACTCGCGCACGAAGGGTTCCGTACCGTATGGGAGCCCATTCCTCTTGCCGTTATTAATAGCGAGCAAAAAACTCCTAAAAATGACGTTTGTTGTATGTCCCTTAAATATTTATTTTATTCTATTTTTAGTATTTTTTGTTATAGCGACAACAGAAATATGTACATCATTTGTGAAAATTTCAGCGGCCCAACTATTACGGTACGGTGACAGACAGACGGACATCGAAGTCTTAGTAATAGGGTCCCGTTTTTACCCTTTGGGTACGGAACCCTAAAAAAGGCCAGTACAGTTATTCATCATGTTTCATTAAGTCATTAGAAATTTAATTTCGATTATTCTGAACCCAATGACAATCTCGCCCATAACCGTTTACGCGGTCAAAAGTGATCGAGACACTTGTAGGACTTTCAGACATTCTCTGACCAAGTACAGAGACGAAAAAGTAGCACACAAGAAGGTACATTTTATTTGAAAAATACATAGCGCACCTACATCTAGACGACAGGCATGTCCTAGGATTCCATTATACTCATCATTTGACTAACTTTTACTATGGTACCAACCCAGAAATCACGTAAATAAAATTAGCTGTTCAACACAAAAAATTCATCGACCCGCGACAAAATGTAAATAATAGGCAATTTTCGCTTTTTCAGGGTAGTTCCCATAGTAAACTAAGTAGTTATTGATCCGTATGTACCCTAAGTTCAAGTCTATTGGCTCACAAAATAAAATCGTTCATAAACTATTAGGGGCCCATTTTGCCCCCATTGAAGGATCTAAATTATCTCAAATTGATTCTAGATATTTCACTACGTTTAAAAAAAAAACGCGATCAAGTTATTTTTCACGCTTATATAGGATGTTTGGTCTAGCGTTAGACAAGGAATCCGGGACTTTTCCCAGGACGTTAATAGTCATATATTAGTTAAAAAGGTGAGCTATTTTCAAACAATATTGCATCGGTTTTCGAACAGTCATTTAGTACTTTTTTAGGAAATTGATATCCTGAAGGACCCACTGAAATTTTCCGGGATAGCAGTACCCCAAGTGGTAATTTGTGTTATTGTCTAGCGTCGTACCAAATTTCGTTTAAGAATTCATTTACCCCTTTTATCTTAGCTTTATAATTGATTATTTTGGCTATTGCTAAGAAACCCAATAGATTTTCCGGGATAAAATAGTTACTGTATTGAAACATGTTGTGTGCTTTCTACATACCTACCAGATTTCATTCATAACCGTTCAGCTCGTCTGATGTAATTATTGATGCTTTTTTCACCAACTTTGGGAACTTATCAGACCCGTTAGATAAGGAAAATTCGGAAAAACAGGAAGAAACGTAACTTTTATTTTATTTGTAAAGCATATATACAAAGTTTTAAGTCAATCGGTAAAGGTAAAAAAAAATTTAATGCAAACAAAAAGGGCCCGTTTTACCCCGTTAGAGGTCGATTTTTCGAAATTTTCGTCCTTTGTGCTTCATTACGTTGTACATTGTACCTATGTTCGAAATTTCAAGTCTCTATCTTTAGTGGATTGGGTTGTAGCCTAAACTGATTAATTTTGGCTATCCCTAAGGATCCCCATAGAATTTCCGGGATAATAATAGTTCATGTGTTGAAACATGTTGTGTGCTTCCTCCATACCAGATTTCATCCATAACCGTTCAGCTCGTTGGATGTAATAGACGCTTTTTTCACCAACTTTGGGACCCAATTTGACCCCTTAGATAAGGAATATTCGGAAAAACAGGAACAGACGTAACTTTTATTTTGTTTGAGTAGCATGTATACAAAGTTTCAAGTCAATCGGTAAAGGGAATAAAAAGTTACATACAAACGAAAAGGGCCCGTTTTACCCCTTTAGAGGTCGATTTTTCAAAATTCCGTTCTTAGTGCTCCATTACGTGGTCCAATGTATCTTTGTTCCAAATTTCATGTTCGTATCTTTAGCGGTTTGGGCTGTAGGCTGTCTGTCAGTCAGTCACTCAGCGAAGCCTTTTATATAATAGATGACGTAGAAACGTGTGGAAATTTTCCAAGATGGTAAATGAATAAGGTAGTAAACATTTTTGAAATGTTTATTACAAAAATAGGTAACTCTTTAGGATAAGATTTAGTTTAGGTTTTCTAACCTTAGTGGAAGTAGTCTGCTTGCGGTCCTAACCAGCGGACCAATTTCGCTGCACTGCATTCTAGATCTATACATAATATTTATTAGCTACATGAGATTACTGTATTAGTTGCTTAATTTCGGTGATCGCTGACAATCACCTAGTCAAACTACGCTACGAGCGTTCCGCACGGTCAGTATTTGGATGGGTGACCGCGGGTGGCATTTTCCAACTGAGCGCTACCGTGGCTCGGATGACACGTTAAATTGTAGGTCCCGGTTGTTTTAACCGTTTAGCCATGTCAGAGGTCTTCAGGCGGCCTAAAAACTCTGACACCAGGGCTAGCCGACCGGCCTATACGAACTTACTTACTTAGATACTGTATTAGTTTCATAATCTACATATTATGCAGCGTGGCGTTCTAAAGCCAACTAAGCACCGAGTTCGCCAACGCTTGCTTAAGTTAAACGTGTGATTATTGTATTTAACCAACGGTTTTTGCTTGCTGAACAGCAAAATTTGGTGAAAAGGCTGTTTAAGGTTTAACCAACGGTTGATAAATTAAACATCTGTTGGTGAACTGGGGCCCAAAACTCGAGTTTAATCGTTGTTTAAATACAGTAATCACACGTTTAACTTAATCGAGCGTTGGTGAACTTGGGTCTTAGTATTTCTCAATTTAGTTATTTTCAAGTTTTAAATTTTCTATTCGGTTATTCATTAAGAGCCACTATACCAGCTTATTATATTGACCAAGTCATTTTTGCACTAATTCAGTATAACTATATTTATGTTATTATAAAAAATAAGAAAACGAAAAATTCAACTTCATAATATATTACAGCAGTATGTTTTACAGACATTTTTTTTTTGGTAAAAGGTTATCCGACAGAATAAATACGAATATTCACACTCTATAAATATCCTAAGTGTTTTATAGTTATTAGTCTAGTGTGCTTCATTCAATTATGTATTATTAGTCAAAGCACCACTTTGTTTAAATTAAGTAGGCAGGTAGTTAATTATCCATAATTGGGCTGTTGAAACAAATAAACATAAAACACGCAACTGTTAGTCGTCAGTACAAATTAGAGGGCGAATCGGCTAGGTGACTAACATGTAAATAGTCTGTGGGTTAGAATGTTAGATTATGCAAAATCATTGGAAGTGACTTATTTATTTGTTCAATGCCCTTATAGGACCAGGACCAATAGAAATGCTTTGATTATCTAGGGAATAATATTATTACATAAACGCATTACTGTACCAGCCTATTTAATAGTCCACTGCAGGACGTAGGCCTACCCACGAAGGGTGATTGGGCCATATCCACCACGCTGGCCCAGTGCGGGTTGGTGGATTCACATACGCCATCAAATTTCTTCTAAGGACATATGCAGTTTGCCTGGCTTCTCACACCACTGGCTTTTCAGTGAAGGAAAACATCATGATGTTTTCCTCTCGGTGAAGGAAAACGTCGTGATGGTCTCACTCTACATACTCGGGGATAATCTTCTTATTTATTTATTTCCGAGTGAGAATCTGATTTAAAAGCAAAGCTTGCAAAAATATGACACATAGTATTATTGTTCAGTCTTTCTTATGGACTAACTGCATATGTACTCACAACTAGTATCATTATCAACATACCAAAATAGATATTCCTTCATAAGCAGTTTTATTGCTATGTTATTAAATGAATGAATTAATTATCAAAATAACAAAAACTCTGCTTTGGTTGGTAACAGCATCTCATTTTTTTACAGCTTGTAAAATTGCAAGTGCTTTTCATCATGTCTTAGAGAATTATTGATTTAACCCAAACTAATGGTGTGAATCTATTCTCTCCTCGCTTGTCTTCCACCTTGATCTAAATATAACAGACAAAAGAAAACTAGCATAGTTAATACAATAGACAACAGGATTGAAGAACAGTGATCATCTTTCTAGTGGTATAAAATTTATGATCATTTAACATCACGGGAACGTACTGTATGATAAGGGTTATGTGACATAACATAGCATCGTAGTACCAATCACATGATTGTTACTTGATACTAAACCTAATTATCACAGTTTTGTAGAAAAAAAATACTTTAATTTTGATTTAGGTACCAAAAATATAGTTCGTTGATTACAGTAAAACGTTTTTAGTTGTGAAATAAGTATTTTTTTTTCGTTTTACTGACCTTTGGTTCTATCACTAAATTCGGTCAATGTAACTTCCATACCCATCAATCGATGTAATTACTACACTATACGAAACTATTTTATATTTATCAAAGACCACTTTCACAAGTCAATAGCTGGTTAATAACAAAGACTTCCTGTCGAAGTTTAAATTCCGAGTAAACAATACATTAACACAATTAATTGGTACCTACTTAAGTGTTGTCACTTGTATGAGCTTTATACCTAAACTAGCGACCCGCCCTGGCTTCGCACAGGTGTATTTATATATATAAACCTTCCTCTTGAATCACTCTATCTATTTAAAAAACCGCATCAAAATCCGTTGTGTAGTTTTAAAGACATAAGCATACATGTGGACAGACAGCGGGAAGCAACTTTGTTTTATACTATGTAGTGATGTCTGCTAATGTACGAAGGGTTTACAAGCTACTTTAGTATATTATAGAAGCGCAATTTATTTTGTTATTTGTATGAGCGTTAGAAAATATTAACTGATCAATATAGGCTTATGTACGAACGGTTTACAGCTCCGTGTGTCGAACGAGTGAAACCCACTCGTTTCATTCAATAGGTTTACGAGGTACACCCACGTTAGAGCTGCTTTATATCCCATCTTATTTTTGATTTAAACAAGTTCATGTTTAGATAATGTTTCGTGTTTATGTCAAATTGAATGAGATCAAATACGTAATTTTATGTTTGAAATGGTACTTAAATTAGAAACGATTTATACAACAAAAACGTCTCGTTCTAAGACCTACGAGTATGTAAAATTCAGGATGTTTTACTCTAAATAAATATCACATTTTTTAGTGTTTAATGATTTGATATCAAATCAGACCTGTGCTGTGTGCCCGATTTGGAATTTTTAAAAGGGCAAATTAAAAAAAAATGTTTTTCCAAAATAGGTCCAAAAACGGTTACGGTATTCCACTACGGAAACTAACGTGGTTTTTGCACATGTTTGAACTATAAAGGAAATGAACTCACATGATTTGACAGTCATAACACACACGACTATAGTTTTGACCGCAGTCGGCGGTCTTTCTCTAATAGACGAGTACTAGCGCGCAAAGACATCTTGCAATACACTGCATGCGCATTACACATACTATGTTTATAAATCACGTGAGTTCAGTCCCGTTATATAAAGCACTTATTATGAGGTTGATGAAAAAACAACGGGTTGCACTCCGGGAGTGTCGGCAGAAGTGAAAACTTGAACATAAATTTAAATATTTTGGAACGGTTAGGGAATAATTTTGCACGAATTGCTTTATTTATCAGTATATAAGTACTATCATTTATGTGGTAAAATAAAACATCACACACGCGCACTCGAGCAAGCGCCTTGCGCCGCTTAAACGAAACAGCAGGTGCGTGCATACATTTTCACCACGCGGTAGAAAGAGAGGGGAAATTAACTTCCTCTCCTACGTCGCGCCGGTGGACTACAGTACTCTCCCTCCGTCTTACAAGTTTTCGATCAGGTCACGTGTCCTGATGCAAGTTTAACGCCGCTAAAGAAATATTTACTTCAAATATCGTCGCAAAATCAGAAGCACACTAATTAACAATTATTATACGTAACTACGACGTCACCTCATATGAGGAATACAAGTACCTGGGAAACTTAATGCACTGTTCTGGAAATCTGGAAGTCAACATTCAGCACCGAATTGCCGCAGCGTGGCCAAAATGGAGGGAAGTAACTGGTGTTACTTGTGACAAAAAGATGCTGGTCAAGCTGAAAGGCTTGATTTATAAGACCATGATAAGACCAGTTCTCTTGTACGGCAGTGAAACATGGGCTGCTACTCAAAGGAACGTTCATAGCATCCAAGTTGCCGGAATGAAGATGCTGAGGTGGATGTGCGGCGTCACCAGACTCGACAAAATCCGCAACGAGTACGTGCGAGGCAGTCTGGGCGTACGCGACATTGCCGACAAGATGCAGGAGAGTAGGCTGAGATGGTATGGTCACGTTAAGATAAGACCACCGGACTACGTAGGCAACTTGGCTCTGCAACTTTCAATCCCGGGTCGAAGTACCAGAGGCAGACCGAAGACAAGATGGAGGGATGTAGTGCTGAGGGACATGAGAGAGTGCAGTGTTTCCGAAGACGATGTCGAAGATCGAGCGAAGTGGAGGAGAAAAGTGAGGAAAGCTGACCCCATCACCATGTGGGATACATAGCTAGGAAGAGAGAGAGAGATACGTAACTACGACTATTCCATCCGGTTAGTTGTGAAAATATTAGTTTTACAATGATTTATGTCGTCATAGCAACGCGTGGTTTATCTGGCGTTACGTGTGATCCAAATGTACTTGACACAAATAGTCACCTACTACGAGTACTATTATACCGATTTAAGCTGCATTTAGATTGGGTAATTTTCAGCGCTGACCCGAATCCTCTGCTTTAAATAATCACTGCTTCGTTAATGATTAATTATTTCAATCTGTATTTCGATTTCTAATACTGAAACTGAATGGAATAACTGCGTTATTTCCCTTCAGTTTAAATTAATTTGATATTAAATTAATTTATTGCGAACTACCTAATAAATAAACTAATTAATTTAAATTAGGTTAGTTGTGAAAATATCAGTTTAGCAATGCTTTATGTTGTCATAGTAACGCATGAAAGTTGTTTCCCTTCAGTTTATTAGATTGCTAAAATGGATAACGTTTACTTTTGGATAAGAAGGTAAGTAATACCTAATAGTACATTTCTTGGAATATCTGCCTATTATTATGTAGAACGTTAAAGCTTTTTTTTCCCAACTGTAAGAGAAATCATGAAAAACTCCATAACTAAAACTCCCACTATAATCATTTTACCAATCGTGTAACCAAATGAACCAATGAACCTATATTACTAAAAAATAAGCGGCTAATTTAAATTGTACTCGTTAGAAACTAATACCAATACCTTTATGTTAGATTTGCTACATGACACGACCTGAATATAATTATTTTACCCAAAAAACCACCACCGACTTCCACCGTGTACAGAATTTGAATAGTTTGCACGAATCGATGTTCATAGATGTACATATATTTAAACACAGCTCAGCCCATTCCGATAAAAGTTAAATGAGACCACCTCGGAATACCCTTTCGAAATAAAAAATATTTTTTTATTCGGTTGTCAACTGGCGAAAATATCGAAAAACACAAAAAGTCATACCTACAAATGAACATAGTAAATTCCTCCTTTTTAGAAGTCGGTAAAAAGCGCAGTGGGATCGCGAATGCAAGCAGCTTACGATTAGTTCTAGAGGAATTCTATAGAGGAGCTCTATGTCTAGTAGTATGTCTAGTGGGCCTCCTATTGGTGAAATTAGCAACGTAGCACAGCTCTGCTTTAACATCTAGCATTCAATATACAGGGTTATTTCTAATCAATTAACATCCTTTTAAGGACTTATTCTGTGCATCAAAACTAACAACTTTTGTTCTACGACTTTTATTAATTCTCAAAAAAAGTTGTTGTTCCATAGAAAAATTTCGTTCGCCCTCGACAAAATGTATGGAAACGTTGTTAGTTTTGATGCTAATTGATTAGAAATAGGTAGTCCTGTATACGAGTACCCACTATTACTGCACAGTTATGACACATCGAAAACTAGGACAGGCAAACTATGTTTTGTCTTGTCTTTGAAATGATGTAGACAGATTTATCACAAAAATAACATTTCCACAAACCTAGTGTGCGAAGCACGATAAAAATCATTTGATTGATGTAGACAGGTCATTATTTTATTAGAAAAATATATTTTTTCTAATTCACTAAGTAGTGCCCTTGGATCGGACACATCGAAGGCCGATCACGTCATCTGGGTATAGATTTGTATGAACTGTCTGACAGTATTGATTCTGACAGCTGGAAATTTATCAATTTTCTGGCTTATTTAGTTTCTATTATAAAAAGCATGTGTAACCGGCTGGATAGCTAGTACCAACTAGTAGTCTTGGTGTCTTAGTTTAAATCGTCTGAACGCCTCTTATAGGTATGTCTAAATGGTTAAACAAACAATTTATACAATTGCAATCATGTATCAAAATTGCGGTGACAATTCGAATTCAAAAGCAATCAGTGTTATTATCGAAATTATCTGGGCTGCCGTATTTGAGCCAATTTGGAAAAAAAATGCCGTACCTATTTGTCTGAAATTGCCATATTTTAGTAAAAAATCTACCGTATATCACCGAAACACGACTTAAATTACCATTTATTATGGCAATTGCCGTTTTTTTAATAACACTAATAGCAATACTCTAGGATTTAGCTGTACTCGTCATTATTACCAACTTTTACTATGGAATAAATCCGGAAATCGCTGAAAAAAACCGCCATTCCATACAAAAAGTTCGTCCAACCTCGACGACATTTGTATGGAGCAGCTGATTTTTTCTTCGTAGGTACATATTTCGAACATGGCCTCATTTAAAGATGATCATAGTGACGCGCACAGCTAAGCACATCCTAGGCATTGCTAATAAATTCGCGGTCACTCCGAATAAAAAAACAAAAAAAAATTACAAAAACCTTGTTCAGGAAATCATTTCCATACTTAATATTTATTGTATAAAATGACTCTATTTAAAAATACAACGCTAAAATCTAAAATGATACTGCAAATGTCTCAAAAATGTCATCAAAAACCGATAACATTTCTTCCTGCCCAATGATTTCTTCAGAATGTTTTGGAGCAAAACGAAAAACAATTTTCACCGATAATTTTGGGTTCGTAACGCTTTGCTGCTCATCGCAATTTCCTTATCGTGACGTTTTGAAATCTAAACCTTAAATATTTGAAGTAACAAAGTTCGATAAACTCTGAAATTATGAAGTAAGTAAAAATATTATTTAAAAATGTATACATACATTATTAATTTTTGTTGCTCGTGCGAATATGAAAAGAATTCTGTGACAATTGAGATATACCTATATCTTGTAGAGAATACAGTTTAAAGTATAGCATACCATGTAAGTACGTACGAGTAGTTTTATAAGCGATAGTACAATATGAGCCACAAAATGTTTCGTATGCTGCAGCATATTTAATCACTACATAGTATAAAACAAAGTCGCTTCCGCTGTCCCCATGTCCCCATGTATGCTTATATATTTAAAACTACATAACGGATTTTGATGCTGTTTTTTTTAATAGATAAAGTGATTGAAGAGGAAGGTTTAAATGTAGAATACACCTGTGCAAAGCCGGGGCGGTTTGCTACTAAACGTAATGAAGTGTACTTTATAATGTTTAAAACCCTATCGAAAATAACACGTAGGCAGTTTAGGACAATTAAATGAATAAACGAACAGATACAATATATTTCGTCAAATACTTACACTTATAATAAACTTTAAATGACCAGTGAAACCAAGAATTATTTTCCATACTTTTACTATTGGTGGTGATTTTTATAATAAGTACCACAAGCCTTATTTCAATTTATTCTAGTGAAACGCGTGACCAATCGAAAACTCTACTCTCTGCCGTAATTTAAACGAGCTGTGTCATATCTAGTTGATACATTACTCGCACCTAATTCATTATAAATGATCATTATCAAACACGCTCCCTTAATTAACTTTCGAGTATTTCCCATTACAGCGTCTATATTCGATGCTAACAATGTGATGTAATTACAAAACCACTCTGTCAAGCGCCGCGGAAACTAAATTAGAAGAGGCTCGATTTGTGCTTTGTCTAAGGGATGATACTCACTGAGAGCCATCGGTTTCATCATCGTAATAGCCGTAATACTACCACTACTGCTAGTCAAGCATACGACCAAGAAAAGCCACGAAAAGGACTCATTTCGACGTGAAAAAAGTGACAGATATATACTTTGTTGACATAATATAATGTTTTAAACCTTTATATTGTAAAAAAACTTAGAAATTAAGAAATTAAATAAATGTGTGTATAGTAATAATATTAAGTGTTGGCTTCGGCTCCACTGATGCCCATCAAAGAACTGAGCCTGACCCGAGACAAAGAATATATAATAATACTACGTCGAGAGATGTACATCAAATAAAGTGAAATAATAATAACAATAAAGTTTTTTTGATGTCCATGCTATTTACAAAAATATATCTACAACTGACTTTTTATTCAAATTTCACCTTGGGTACTATAGTACCCAGTGAAGTTTGAGGCAATTTTTTTTTGGGATCATTAATACCCTCGGGCGGTCAAGTGGGAACATTTTAATATTGAGTTTAATTTGGCATGGCCCCGGCTCTGGGTACAGGCCTCCTCCAGCCGTTTCTATTTCTTTCGATCTTGCGCCTTTTGCATCCAGCTGATAAACTACTAGGTAAATACCACTTAAACATATTGTTAAATACATTCATACATACATATTCAACATATTTTTAAAACATATTTATTTCTAAAATACCTAAATAACACCCAGACACATTTATAGTTAATTTTTAGGGTTCCATACCCAAAGGGTAAAAACGGGACCCTATTACTAAGACTCCGCTGTCCGTCTGTCTGTCTGTCTGTCTCCAGGCTGTATCTCATGATCCGTTACTGACCATATTCGGCCAAACAGTGATATAATTTAGAGTAGAGTCCTCTAGTAAACCCTTAGTTTTAAGAAATATTGTTTAAATCCATATTAAAAAAAAAAGTAATGCATATCACAAAGAGCAAAGACCCCGGTGTCTGTGGTGTGTAATTAATACAGTGATATAAGTAGGAAAAGTTTCTGCTTGAATTTATCACGTTTACCTTTAAAGTATTTTACACTCGAGATTTGAAGACACGTTCACTGCTTAAATATTCACGACCAGATCATTTCTTCGCGAGCCAAACTTCTAGAATTATTTTCCAATATTCGTAGCAATATTCGCGATCCAAATGTTTTGATCGCGAATAAGTTTGCGAAGCGGGCAAAAGTTTTAGCAACGGCTTGTTCCTGGAGCATGATTCTGTATCATCTTCAAGTTACGTTCCGTGCAGAGTTAGGGAATCTATCCGAAGTTTGTTTCATCGCTCTTGATTTTGATATACATAGATATATAGAATACAGTAGGTAACTTGATAACTTCACACAAATTGGCAACTAATTAAATGAACGCAGTTTACTTAATTAGTTGCCAGTACAGAGTTACTCCGGAATATCTCGGAGTCATGAATATGGAATTTGAGAAAGAAATGCCAAGTCGAAGTCGGAGTCCGCCTTTTGTCTTTTTCTTTCTTTGGCAATTTTAATTAATTCAGTAATTATTAAAGACGAAACACGGGCTAACAACTTCGATTTACCTAACACTAGGTACGTTTAATAATGAGACGGTGTGTGTAAGACAGACTTCACTAGATAGCTGTGTTTGTAAAACTGCGTGCACAAATGCTGTGTGAAGTGACGCAGAGCTGAGATAGAAATCCATAGCCTATTTGCAGAAATTACATATTCGCTTTCTTTACCGTTGTACATGCCTTTTAGTTGTCTATTGCGGAACATAAGCCTACTCATGAAGGGTGATTGGACCTTCTACGCTCAAATACGATTTAAAGATTTATTTTCCGGACGTATGCACTTATGCAGGATGCCTCACGATGTTTTCCTTCACACAAAAGCCAGTGGTGTGCAGACTGTAGTGTAAATCCGTACATAAATTTCAAAGAACTCACTAACTGACCGGGCTTGAGTCTAAGCCTCAAGCTTGTCTCCGAGCATTATATGCTAGACCACCACGGTACACGGCAGAGAAGAACAAAACACAGGGCAGCTTTGCTTCGCTGATGACTGTGTTTCAGTGACACTAAGTATAAAGCCGGATCATACAAGTCGGCGGATGAGAAGTTAACTATAAACTGTGCAATATCCAATAATGACTGAAGCTCACATAAAAACTGCGCGTCGATTGAGTTCAAGAAATCAAGAGCGTTCATCGCAGCTTGTAGCTAAGTTTAAATCCGCCGACTTGTATGGATCAGCCTATGAAATATGTCATTTCTGCAAAGGACTCGGAGGATACAACGCTACGCATAACTACAGATTAGCAATAGTTAATTAATTAAACCTCAGAAGAATGAGAACAGTAATTGAAGTGATGCTAAATTTTACTCAGATAAAAACTACGTTACAGCTGTCTTATTCATATCTGGTTATACAGCATACGCGAGAGTGAGTGAAACAAAAAAAAACCCAATGTCTGTTGCATACCTCAAAATCACCAGTTAGAATGTCAATATAGTAAAAATTTGGTTCCACTTGGTCTTTTGTCTTTTCAGAAATTTGAACCCTCTGGTGCCAGTGAGAAGGTTCAAATCTCTGATCATTTTACCTTCCTACTTTTTACCTTTTTGAATTTGGACACCCGAGATAGCTCAATGCTAGTCTGTGAAACCCTTCGGAATTACGTGTATTTGAATCTTTTTTAACAACTTTTAAATTTCATGTTTAAAATGGGACAAAGTGATGCATATCTCTTGCTATTTCAGTACTGTTTCTATTACTTTCGTCCTTATTCTATGAAACAAACTCTAGACTCCAGAGATTAGATAAAAGTTACTAGCGTAGGCCTGTCTTGGTGAAGTTTGGGCCTTAGTTTAGTATCGCCTTTGTCTTCACGCTTGCATGCTAGGCATTGAATAGGAAGTAACATGATTGTTAATATAACCCGTAATATCACTCAATTATTGCACTAGCACACTTGTGCCGCCGTCGCGCGCAAATTATGATTTATTGAACCACTTGAAGAGCTTTGTGTTTCATGAAGCGGAATCGCTAATATGACCTCATTATACACGTAGTACTTGTACTAGTCAAAATAAATCACTACTGCTCCTACGATAAGTAGCTTCAAATTATGACTCGAACGCTGGCTTGTCGAACAAGCTTTTTACAGTTATGACAAATTCATGAACTTGAAATTGTGATTAGGTATATTATGAGATTCTGTAATTGTTTGATAATTTATCTTGCATTATTATTCCAAAAGTATTATATCATTTAATCTGTTTTACGTTTGAATCAATGTGTTGACATTATTTTGTGAAGAATATTATTATTGCATTTTTTTTTTAAATTTCAATTGAATGAGTGAATATGAATATAAGGCGCCAAAAAGTGTAAACCATAGGTTTATACAGATCAGTATATTTGATTTTCATCATTTCAGCCATCCGAAGTTCAAAGCTGCAAGCTTAGGCATATTATGTATTTTTTATGAAGCCGAGATACGATGGAAACTGAAAAAAATTAGAAAGTTTGGAACCTTAGTTGCCTTGGTCTGCCTAAGCATTAAGACGGGCGTTCTATGCTATGCTTTCCGCCACGCGGTCTCTAACTGAGAACTTTAAGACTCCATGAGTCCTGCGTGGTATGTGCCCTGTCTACCCGCAGATATGCTTTGCGCCAATCATCACAATTACTTTTCCCCAAAAATAGAAATCGAAAGTCTTCTTTGATACTTTTACTTCGTTGATTTCCATCGTCAGCTCAGCCTACGTTTGTAAATACAATTACGACAGGACGAAAACCTCTGTGATAGCTGAAAATAAAATATTTCATTTGATAGAAAATGTTACACTTAGCACGTAAGAAAGATGGTGTATATGTATAACTAAGTACCGAAACATGCCTCAAACATCTAATACGATCTGTGTTTATTTGTTTTGAAGTGCACACTGAAAAATTAGGCATTTCACAAACACAGGGATAACATAAACCACAAAATCATGATATTTAAGTACCTACTGTTTAAAATCTGTGTACTTTGTGTGTACTTTGTGTGCACTACATACATACTGCACTTTTTGTATATACGATGCTATAAATATTTAAGACAGGTAAATGAAATGAAATGAAATATCTTTATTCGACACAAGTACAAATAAATAAAAAAAAACTTATAAAATAGTGAAAAAACAAAAGTGCCGAAAGGGACTCACCTCAGCTATAAAATGCTGAGTACTGGGAGGACCCAACACTCAACGCTGGTATTCTGGTGAGCCCCTTTATTCAAGGATAGGCGTAACATACATCTTGGTCCTTTACAATAGGTAATATTAATTAGAAAGTGTGTTTTTTGGTTTGTTTGTTAATCTTTCACGCAGCAACGGAGTGACAGATTAACTTAATTTTTTACACTGAGAATGATATAGTTTAGATGTGCCTTACCCCGGAAATATAAAAGAATTCCTGTGGGATAGCACACAAGTCTAAATATCACGCGGGTGATGCCGCAAATAAATGCTAGTTTTCTAAATTTCACACCCGTCATTTCACAATGAGTCCATAGTGACATTCATATTCATATCAATGGGCTCGTTTCATTTTGGCACCAGTACTGGAAAACTTTGTATAACATTTTGGCAAATCGTTTGCACAATATCCATCGCGGCGGCCCGCTATCGTTTCAATGGTCGTTTGATTCTACGAGTACAGTAACCACCCATAATATCTAAACAATAATATAAGTACACCAACAACGTCTATAAACTAAACATATCCAGAAAAAATAACTGAAAGCAAGTAACAGAGAATGCTATGACAAAATAAAGGGTTTTTTAGTCGGGTGACAATTTTTAGGATAAGATACTTATATTATGACTACGTAAGCTAATAAGACATTTAGGTAAATTGTATACTTCCAACGTCCTTACATAGTTTTTTGTAACTAGAGCTGAGTGAGCATTACATGTGAAAAGGCAGGGTTTTAAATAAAGTACAAAGAATAAACCCTCCTGTCAGAAGTTCCATTGCCTTCCATGTAGATTGTAGAGAGTCTCAAGAATTATTTTCTCTTAACTTCTAAATATGGGACCCATACCAACGGTGCAAAAAATCTGCTGTTCCTTAATTTTTCACGAACGCAATTTTACTTAAAATTGCTATTTTTCAATGCGATTTCAGTATATAACTAGGTCTCATTGTAGATATTGGATATAATGATCAGTAAAATGATAGAACATGTCCGTCGGTACTAGAAACTTCCCGTATTTTATCTTCTGCTTCGCGTCGCTGGCTCCCAGTGAAATAATGATTTTTCCTCTACATTAGAGATTATTTCTGTCACTATTTATGTCATATCAATTAGGGAGATAGATACGCTCAATCATATTGGTTATTGGTGCTCTTTACGGACAGGATTATTGAAGAATATGAGGTGACTACATGTTCAGATAAATAACAGCAGCGTTACGTTTCATAAATTTCAAGAAACCGTATAAGAAAAGAAACCACCGTTATCTTTATCATCCACAACTCGTGATCGGCATCTGCTAAGCATTGGCTTCTCTCTTTGATGCCACCCCTCTTGGTATTCTCGGTCCTGGGACAATCCTGTCCAGTGGTAAACCGTGGACAAGCCAAACTCTTCTCTAATTTTTTTTAACACATTTAAGTCCGCGTTTGACCACCAACTCGCCTGATGGTAAGCGACGTTATGGTCGAAGATGAAGCACGCAGACCTAGAAGATACCTATTCACTCTGACCTTGAAAAGCTTTAGATTATAGCTTAAGTTAAACAAGAAAGCAGGGAGACTGTTCCATTCCCTGGCGGTACGAATCAGAAATGTTGAGACAAACCGCTTCGTACGTATCGAAGGAAAATCGACAGTGTAAGGGTGGGTTAATAATCGAATGATTTAAGATAGTCTGCCTCGGTGGCTCAGTGGTTAGTGACCCTAACTTCTGGGTCAAAGAGGCGTGGGTTCGATCCCCACTCAGGGCAAATGTTTGTGTGGTGAACGTAAGTGCTTACTCTGTGTCTGGGTGTTATTTAGTTACAATCTATATTAGTATGTATTTAAAAATAAGTATCCCTAAATATTTATTTTATTTAGTCAAAAATGCTATTTACCTATGCCGCAATTGCTACCAAATCCCGTGATTCCCCAGTTAGCCCAGCTCTTAATTGGCACACGCAACCTTCTCATTCTTCATTCTAGGGAATCCTCCCCATAAAACATGTTCTATCAATAAGTATTCAGGAAACGTTGCAAAAGATTTCTTCACTACACCCTCACGATTCTGTTTCATTAAGTAGATACAAACAAACTAAGCTCGGGTCGACCTTCTGTAACTAAAGGATTCAGGAAATATTTGGAAAACTCCGGGCATTGGTGTGTTGTCGAAACGAAATGAATGGCGCAAGTTTTATGGTATCGGGTAACTTTCTCGTGTTATTACAAATAAAATGTATACAGCCATTAGTTGGAACATCATGATTGGAATATACATTACACATACATTAAGATTGGGTACTCTTTTTTAAGTTTGGTGTTGCTTAAACATTTGTCAGTGTCTAGTATGGGATACCTTAAGTTTATGCAACACGATAAATCCAATCACCAATTTACAATTATTATTTGGGTTTTCATTTACAATAAGTAATAAGTTTTATAGACTCGTGTTTGATTTTAATGTTAATGCACAAATTATTTTAGTCCTATTGGGTCTATATAGTGTCCTTTTGAGAACGTTTTATCTAAAAATACACTGATTTGTAAAATTGAATACGGATATTAAGAGGATTCTGAATCGACCAGTGTACTCGTATTTGCGTTTTCTGTATGAGATCGCAAAAAATTGCGGTGCATTTTTGATAAAATATACATTTCGGGAGAATCATCTTTTCACCCCGTAAGTTCTAACAAAATGTTATATTTTTGTGTATCAATCGCTGAGTAAGGAATAATGCACGCTCGTACTTCTTTTTTTCCAGATATGTTTTTAGTTTCTGTATACTTTTTAGCCAAAGTTTTGCGTAAAAATATGACTTTTAATGGCTTTTAACTTTCAGGTCATTTAAACACTGCAAAAACTAAGATATATAAACCTAGCTATTAAAGTGCTGATAACATGAAGAAAAATCACTCAAATAGGACAATATTTAGCGGTCGATAACAGTTTATTGTTTTATTAGGTATGTGTTGAAGTTGGCCCTTCACAATTGCCAAGATAAAAAAATTAAACATTACTGAACCAATACAGTTAAGTTGCATGCAAATCATTTTTCTTACAATGAATAATGACTTTGAAACAAATATCCGCTACCACTAAATCAAGAGAAAAACATCCATACCGACAAACATTTGCATTGCAAAAGAATTCTCGTTCCAATCAATCAACGCCGACTGCCGATGGATCACCGATGAAAAATAGGACGGTGCCCTTGAGCTTCGTAGAAGAGGATGTGGCGTATATTTTTAACGGACTTCCAAAAAACCTACAGACGAACATAGAATGTCCTCCGTTCTATGTTCGTCTGTAGGTTTTTTGTGTATGTTCATCGATATTTTCGCCAGTTCTGAACTGAATCTAAAAATATTTTTTAGTTCTAAAGGGTAAATACACCCGAGGTAGTCCCATTTAAATTTTACCGAAATCGTCTGAACCGTTTTTGAAAAATCAACTATAATGGAAAAAATGTAGTGAATTATGATAAATGTGAATTTTGTACATGATGGAAGTCAGTTTTTCCATTATTGGCGAAATATAATTGCGATGGGAAAAGTTTGGTTAGTTAGATTTGGTTTGGTTGGTTGAGTTAAGTACTGCGTAAAGATTTATTTTAAAATAAAAGGTATTCGACTGTCAACCCAGATGGAACGGCAGTTGAAAAGGGTAAGAAAATTTAACAAAAATCAAGTACAGTTTATTCACAGTAATTTTACCGCTGAAATTTGTCTTTATCTCTGTTTAGTCACTACACACCATCACATGTTAGACAGAGACAAAATGTCAGAGGTAAAGTAACTGTGAGGCCGTGGCGGGCATTCTGTTTGGCAGGCGTTGTGATATGGCTAGTTAAAGATTATTTAAGCTTCTCAAAAGCTTCTGAAAGATTGATTTAAGATATGTATAAGTTTCAAAAGTGTGTGACTGGTTTGTACTATTACTCATTAGAATGCCATTGTAACTAAGAAACGTTAACACTTTGTTAGGTAACAAGTGAGACAGATAACTGTAAGTAAGTATAGTAAGTATATAATGTCTAATTCGTAAATCAGCATGCAGACATCGACAGGATGTTAACGACATGATTTTGTTTTGGTAGGTTGCATACCATTAAAAACAAAACAAAATTAACTTAAGTGGAATCGAATTGATCAAACTTAAATACGAAGAGACAGAATCAGGGCTAAGTTTTCAACTTTTGGTTTAGAGCGTATCTTACCAAAATAGTTACTGTGGTTTAAACGGAATATGGATGTTTGCTCTACCTACTCTTTGCTTAGTGATTTACCAAAATTGAGATGTTTTTGCTTCCAGGCAGAGTTTGATAAAGTTGCCAGGAATAATATTTTCATCACCATTTGATTTGACGATTGATTGAATAAACTAAAGTCGTTGGGACTAGTAAACACGTGAGTGATTTCCCGTTACATGAAATAAAATAAGTATAAACAGCAATAGTAAGTCAGTCATGCCACATCAACTACTTTACTTTCTCCGTGGATGGGATAAATCAAACGCTCTACGGATGTACTCCGTAATTGTTTGGATGATTTCTGTCCCGAATATTTTTATTACCATATCTTTGAAGATGTTTTGCGTGAATATTTCTTGCAAGCTTTCATGTTTTGAATTTGGTGTCAACACGCCATTGAGTTCTTTTTGGTGTTTGCTTACATATTTTATAAAATTGTGAAAGATTATTCAAATAAGTGCCCTTCAAGTAGACTAAATTAGAAAATTATTTAATTTGCTAGCAGAAAGCGGTGGAAACCAAAATAAGGTGGTTATTTTTTTAAATAAATAGTAGTCATTTTTATAAAGTTTTTTTAAAGCTAAGGTTTGGAAATGTATACCGGTATACCTCTCTCTACTCTATCTCATTTTTGAAATTTAATTAAAATAATTTGTTGTTACTACTTTTTGCTACTTCTAATTTATAGGACACCTTTTTAGATCTATGCTATTTAATTGATATACTAACTCAATTTTAAGGATTCATTGCTCATTAATCTAATATAACATGAAAATCTCGTGTCCCTCTGGTTTTTATCAAACTCCTCCAAATTGGGTTGACTATTTTTTATGATTTAATTGTGTATTTAGTAGGTTTGAGAATATGTCGTTGGCTATTTTTACATCCCTAATTGATAAGGCCGGCAATATTTATTTTTATCTCATAAAACAACATTTGTCGGGCCAACGAGTAATCACCAAGGATGTGTTTATGTAATACATCCATGGTAATCACATTATTGAAATGTGTTCCGTATGACAGGATGTGATATAACTAAACATATTCTATCGGTACCTTTGTTAGCGAAGCTTTTATCACTCCAGAGATAAGAGAACCTTAATCCAGTTTAATCAGGATCTAATTTTCCCCGATATGGCTTTGAGAAAAATCCTTGCGTGTAGGAGGCATTTCATTAAATCGGAGTGTAATACTGTGCCCTTGTACTGCTTATATGATTTCATAATACGAGATTTAATAATAAACGTGACACGTCATCGGTATTTTTAGATTCTCTTTTAAACAAATAACTTGCATTTGATAGTGTTATCAAAATATTAAGTAAATACTACGTGTTTTAAATGGTTCATGAATTCACTTAAATTATACTCGCAGGTATCTATAAATAGTTATATGCGATTTTTTCAACTTTTCGCGATTTGACGATTTGGCTGCTGCTCCTTAAGGTTTTGTTGGTTAAACAACCATAGCACAGTTGTTTTTTAGTACCTTAAGGTCTTTGAAATGATGAACATATACATACAACTCTGAAAATCTGTACTAAATATGTAGGTAGGTATCAATTTAATAAATTACGCCTCAGAAGAATTACAAGTAATAGAAGTATTGCTAAATTTTACTCAAATTAAAACTAAGTTACAGATGTCTTATTCATGTCTGGTCATACAGCATACGCGAGTGCGAGTGGAACAAAAGAAAAAGTAATGTCTGTCGCATACTTCAAAATCACCAGTTGGAATGTCAAAATGTTTTAAATTTGGTTACACTTGGTCATTTGTCTTTTTCGGAAATTAGAACCCTCCAGTTCCAGTAAGAAGGTTTAAATCTCTGGTCAATTTACCTTCCTACTTTTTACCTTTTTAAATTTGGACACCCGAGATAGTTCAATGCTAGTTTGTGAAACCCTTCGAAATTACGTTAGTTAGTGTATGTGCATCTTTTTCTAACACCTTATACATTTCATATTTAAAATGGGACAAAGTGATGTAAATCTCTTGCTATTTTAGTTCAGTTTCTATTACTCTAGTTCTTATTCTATGGGTTACGCTGTACTTAGTATACCCACATTGACATAGAGACGAGTCGCACACATGCACGAGGCAAGTTAGAATGTATGAATAAAATTTACATGCTCGCTAACTATTCATAGGCAAAGTTCATGAATAATGCTTAAGGCTATATCTAGGCGTCTTAAGATGTCTATATAGATATAGAAACTGCCTAACTCTATCTTGGATACTTGAGAGATAAGGATGACTATGAAGTCTAGTTGCTGAACTTGGAAACGATATACTCGTTACTCGGATATTCAATTGCAAGTGGGTAAGAGCACATATCACATATATGATGTCTGAGTCGATGGGGCCGTAAAGTTATCGAATGGAGACAAAGTATCGGCAAGCGTAGCGTAAAATGTCTATAACGAGTTGGAAAGAAAACCTTCAGTATGAACCAAGTATGCCTCTACAACTGCAAATAAGTATGATTTTGTTTTTAAATGTGCAGAACGTTATTAAGATTCATAATAATACTCATTATTAGTATTACGTAAGTATGAATCAATAATTATTTTTCCCTATAAATGGCATAACCGACTTCGCATTTGGTTCGCACGAATCGATGTTTCAACCATCTAGTATTTTTTACATTTTTGTTAATTTTTCAAATACGCCTCAGGCGATTTCAAGTATTTCAGAGTTTCAGGTGATTGTACACTTGGTATTTGTGTTGGAACTTGTAATCTAGATGCCTAGCTATGTAAATTTCTACACATTTTTACTGACGTAAAATGTACATCAAAATTAGCAGAATTATTTACGAGTACATTCATTGATTAGGTTCAATCAATAGCTTTGATATCTGAGTTTTAGTGCCAACTGAAGGCCTTTGACTTGGCAAAATAATTAATACAACTGGGACCTTCAATTTAACGTGTCATCCGAGCCATGGTAGCTAAATCTTCTTCACTGTGTTCATCGTAATAAATATATTTACCGATATATTGGTTGCTTTACTCTTTATAATTTTTTTCTCCGTTTTAGAACACTCGACTAGCATGTAGGTAATTTTGTCTGATCACATTTTCCTCTCAATATATTTACCTTTTCATCTTGTCCTAGCACCCATTTTACATTATTTTATCCAAGGAACGTCGCTGTCTAAGATCGACCGCGATTACCTAGAAGATACATTATTTTCTCCAGATGTGAAGTTTATAAATTGCATTTTCTCAGAAAACCTTCGGTAGAAAGATTCACTCATTTACTAGATGTGTATAAAAAATCTGCCAAGTGCGAGTCGGACTCGCGCACGTAGGGTTCCGTACCATATGAGAGCCCCATTCCTCTTGCCGTTATTAATAGCGAGCATAAAGCGCCTAAAAATCACGTTTGTTGTATGGGAGCCCCCCTTAAATATTTATTTTATTCTGTTTTTAGTATTTGTTGTTATGGCGGCAACAGAAATACATCATCTGTAAAAATTTCAGCTGCCTAGCTATCATAGTTCATGAGATACAGCCCGGTGACAGACAGACAGACGGACAGACGGACATCGAAGTCTTAGTAATAGGGTCCTGTTTTTACCCTTTGGGTACGGAACCCAAGTTACCAAGGCTACCAAGGTTAAGAATGCTCTGTATACTATGCAAATAAATAAATTCAATTCAATTCAACCCTAAAAAAATAGCGAAGTTCGAGTCAAGCCACGCAATGTAAAGTTCCGTAGTTTTCAATAGCAGTGTGATAAACTAATAACGTAAACAAGTGACTATATACTCGTAGTACTAGAATTCATAGTTTACTGTTTATGAATATATTTTTTTCATCCAATCAGCAGCAAACGTTTAAAATATAGTTTTCTAAAATTAAAAATATTCTTCTGTAAGCCATAGACGGCCAGACGAATGGACGTCCACGGTGAAACTTTATGGGTTTCATTGACAACGGAACCCTGAAAATATATGTTTTTTCGTAACAAATAACAATACATATATGATTTATCTCAGTTTCTACTACAAAGACCAGATGGAGCCATAATTTAATACCTTACAAATAGTTCGTTGGCTTCCAAGACGCCCTTTCTTGTACGTTCTGCTCTAGTTGGCGCTCATTACTTCATGCAAATTCTTCGATTACATGAAAAGCCGTTCATATACTATGAAACAACGTCTGGAGAAATAAGGCTAGTAATTAGAAATACTGATGGAGCATTTGTAATTATTTTAAACTTTGAAAACAATTTTCTTCTTAATTAAAAGTTACATGGCTAAGCAGTCAAAACAGCGGAGACTATAGCGCTCATAAGGATGACAAGTTTGCCTAGATGAAAAAAAAGAAAACAGGACATTTCCATTTTCTTGAAAATACGAGTACCTACCTGCAAAGCCTTTGAAATTTTTTATTTTTTTAATTAACTATGTAAGAAAAACTTAAATGACATTGCAAAAATAATAAATATTTACAACTATTCACAAATTAAACTAAAATATAAAAAAAATGCAATATAATTATAAAGTATAAAAATAAACTTTGAGACTCTTTCTAAAACTTAGTTTAAGACTGGTTTCTGAGATCGAAATATTCAGAAATACTTAACTTATCTTTAACGGATCTCAAAAACCGCTTTTGTGTGCAACAATGCACTTACATACAAAAATCGCACAAAAAAAATCTCAAAGAGTTACTTTTTATGATAAACATTTCAAAAATTCGTCGCGGATGCAGGATCCGAAGACGCAAGGTTCGAATCCTGCATCCGCGACGAATTTTTGAAATGTTTATCATAAAAAGTAACTCTTTGAGATAAACCTAGTGTGGGATGCACTATAAAATTAAAATCATTTAAAAAAAAAACTGTTTTTTAAGTGCTTTCGTGGCATCACAGTGGCAAGGAAGCCGACATTTATTCACAAAAAGACACTAGGTACTTCAAAACAGACTACTTCCACATAGTCGCGTTTTGCATAGGTACCTACCACATAACTGGCGCAGAATCAAAAAAGTTTTCCGTTTGGCCACACTCGCCTTGTCTTTCTGAGCACATTAACCTAGTATAAAAACGCTTGCTCAAATTGTTATGAATCTGTCGCGTGCGAATAAGATTCTTTGATTTTTTTATACAATAAGGGTTTTCATTTAAGCTTTTCGATAAGGAAAGCACACCATTATTTGTCAGCGATCACCAAAGTTCAGCAGCGTTCGGCACATTCAGTCTTCGGATGGGTGACCGTGGGTGGCATTTACAACTGAGCGCTACAGCGGCTGGGATGACACGTTAAATTGTAGGTACCGGTTGCTTTAACCGTTTAGCCATGTTAGAGGCCTTCAGGCGGCTTGAAAACTTAGACACCAGATCTAGCCACCCGGCCTATAGGTACGAACTTACTAACTTATTTACTTCCCACTAAAACTTGATCTAAAGATAAAATATTCCGGCAAAAATTAGATTTTTTGTGTACGAGACGCGGAAGGTATATATTATGAGGGAGCGGCGTCACATCATAACAATGCAAATGGCTGTCGTTCTACGGCGACGAGCGCATGAACATAATTGATAGGTGCTTTTGTCTTTTGGTAAACAACAAGGCTCTGCGCGTTGTTAGGCAGATAACTACATAGTTGATAATTTTCTTTACAGAAGCTCGCCTCGACTATCTTAAGTTGATTAATTAGGTAACAATAGAATTAGGTAGATAAGTGTATCTTGTAGCTCTGCACCGAGGGGCCGTCCTCGGCATTGAATACAGCCCAAGACTATGCTTCGTAGTAGGTACTCGTACCCATATACTTCACTCCTATTAAGTAAAAAACTACTAAGTATTGCCTACTATAAAAAATGTGCCACATTTTGTGTTAAGTGAAGAAAAATATTTATGGATTATCTCTTTACATGGGTTAGATATGACGAAGTCGCTTCGCGTCGTCTTTACAGGCTGAACGAAATGCAGTTTTCATTAATAGGTAGAGTGATTCGAAAGAAAGTTTAATATAAATACCTAAAACAGAAAATATTATAGCAGAAAAACACCGAGAATTTCATAATTGTACTGCGATGCTACAAGTTTACTTTCGTATGAGTAAACACTTAAAGGTCATAGTTACGGGTGATATGCCAAGGCTACGATAATTCAAGTACGTATTACATTCTGTTTTGTAAAGGTGATATAAACGTTTTACCTTAGCACGGTAGGTACACTAACATAGTACGGTAGGTACATGTTCTATATCTAAACGCACAAGTTTCACATATAATTCCATGAATTAAAAAATTAAAAAACCCCCGACACAAAAATATTTGACAACAAACTTTCAATTGACAACCATTTTGGGCACATTGTAGAATTTTGGTTCTTCCATCCCCACTTTAACCCACCATAACTCTTAAACGGCTCAATCGATTTTTATAAAACATAGCTAAGAACACTCTCGATTAAGTCTCCTTTCATCCAAAAAATTGGTTGCCTGTAAAGTCGGTATACGGGCGAAAGTTTTACGTGACAACGACTTTGAGACGAATGAGACGAATGAGAGCGCATAACGTGAGCGGAGCGTAACGCAGTTTCTTGAAGTGTCACCCGGCAAACCAATTTATAAGACGTTGTCACGTCAAAAAAAAAAAACTAAACTGAAATCGGTTCAGTGGTTCGGGCGCTATGATGCCACAGACAGACAGACAGACACACAGACAAACAGACACGTCAAACTTATAACACCCCTCCTTTGCGTTGGGGGTTAAAAAATAATAACAAACCTATATGAAATACTAAGATTCTTCTAAATGCAAACAATAAAAATATGTTAATAATTATTTTTTTCACAGTAAATTTTAATAGAAAATACTGTACTGTACTGTACTGTACATACAGTACATACAGTACAGTACAGTATTTTCTATTAAAATTTACTGTGAAAAAAAAAAAAAAAAAAAAAAAATTATTAACATATTTTTATTGTTAAATTTTAATAGAAAATACACGTGGAACTAAACATTGCAAATTTTTGCGTTGCTGCGTTTGTAATTGATTGATTTTGATTTTTAAAAGTTCTTTATTAGTCAGAAAGATATTTACAGAGAACGTACAAACTAGACACAGTCTAAATAATTTGTATACAACAATGTTATGTTAATGACTTTATCAGGCTAACAACGCCTCCGAAAGTCTTTCAAAGTGTAGTTTCAGTGCGTTTGTAATTGCAACACCTAACACTTCTAATAATTCTTTCTGTACTCGTACTGTAGAAAAATTCTAAAAGCCCTTCGTTTGCTTTAACCAGTATTATGTTTGTAAATTTCTGTTTGACCATTTAGTATCATTCAAACTTTGTATAAAGGTGATAAAGCATTACCATTCAATGTGGCAATGCTGCCAGCATGTTCGGCACATTGCTAAAGTATTTATTTATGAACATCTAGTTTTCGGAGGCTTTAGCTGCCAAACTGGGTGTAGGGAACCCGTATTTTGGAAACTAGTTCCTACTCAAGGAACAATATTTTGGCAGTGGATTTGAGCATTTGGATTATTTCTAGACCTTCAAGGGAAAGTGGATGGTCCAATTGCTTTTTAAGTTTTTTGGTTTTTTAAGTTAAGTTTGTAGTACTTATTTTGTTGTAGTCTAGTAGTTAATATCTATAGGCACTTGCCCTAGTAAAAGAACATACATGATGGTACATTTGATATTGCCTAAACACACTAACAGCACTAATAAATGTTCTATGCCTAAACGCGCACGTTCCACATGAGAAGGAAAAACAAATGGTTGCTATTACCGGGCTCGAGGTAAATGTATGCTAGTATGTACCTCAAATATGCCCCGTAACCGACGCTTATACTAGCCGAGTTTATCAAAGTAATAGCTGGTAAATAGCTCATACCTACATATGTACAAAGAAAAGCTCTATCAGCTCTATCTAAATACCGAATTTCATCTATAACCATTACAGGGAACCAAATTCAAACAAATAAATTAACAAACAAATTAAAAATAGGTACATATTATATTAATTAAAAAATGGTCTTAAAAAGGTATAACATTATTGCAAGATATAGTAATTATAATCAGTGAGAAGATTATAGACTGTACCTGTACCAGCCTTTTTAATAGTCCTCTGCAGGACGTAGGCCTACCCACGATGGGTGATTGGGTCTTATCCACTACGCTGGCCCAGTGCGGGTTGGTGGATTAACATACGCCATCGAATTTCTTCCACGGACGTTTGCAGGTTGCCTCACGATGTTTTCCTTCACCAAAAATCAAATGGTGTACAATTCCGTTTATTTAAGTTCCAAAAAAACACATTGGTATGGGACCGGGATTTGAACCCAGGACCTCACGGTTGTATGGCAGGTGTAACTACTACTAGACCACCACGACTTCACGGTTATAGACTATTGTGCTTAATTTTTTTGTAATTATTATGAGGTCAATTCTAAGAGCTTATTATAATTAAGCAATACAATGAAATGAATGCATAAAGACTCCATTAAAATTACCTCTCGGAGCCAAGCTTTTTATTCATACCAATCTAGGACGACGATAGCATAATATAACTTTAAGACGACCAATCGCAAGCGCGATAAATTGCCTCATGTCGTGCTTAGCATAGTAAGTTTCGATGCAATCTACTACAGCGTAAGCAAAGGTATACTTTAGTGGAACGAGATAATCAATCCTGAGATAAATACGTTAAAGCTTTAAATGCTTCTGCAGCTAGTGATAGGCCCACGACCTCCGTTTGCAAAGTTGTTGTAGTTTTACTCAGGGCCAGGGAGACTCTTGGAAACGATTTAAAAAATTCTTTATTACTTCGAAAGGGTATATTGCCGAGGTTATCATTTCAATTTTACCGAAATCGGCTGAACCGTTTTAGATAAATCAAGAATAATGTACCTACATGATGATGTCACAGTCATCGATTTGTGCAAAATGTTCGAATTCTGTACACGGTGGAAGTCGGTGTTGCGATTTTTTGTGATTTTGAATTACAAATTTTTACAGTTGTGATACATACTAATCCTTGAATAGATTAATTACTTACAAAGAGAAGCTTTCTTCAGGTCACGTGCCCCATGTTTCTATTATTGATCGAGCGACAGCGAACATTTCCGTTGTAACATAGAGATTTTGGTTTCGTCTGTCCAGATATTGGTTTTTATCTACAGGATCGCATTTTCCAATTAATGTCGACGAAACTTGGTAGGTACACAGGTTCTATAGGTATATTAATAAAAAAATTGCCGTCGGCGATTTTCGATAGGGGTGGCATTTCCCTCAAAAAGGCAAGCAAATTTCCCCAATTTGCTGATGCGCTATTTATCAGCCGATTTCGATAATATTTGGCAAGATTGTTTAGTATCTTAATCCTAACAAGATTTACGTGTAGAACCAATTCGGTCAAGAGTGAGTCGATATAAAGGCTTATGAAGATTAAGTTATGGAGAACTGCCAACTGGCAGTATGCTTGAGCATTTGGATTATCTTTAGACCTTCAAGGTTCTGTGGATGATCCAATTGCTGGTTACGTAGTAGTAGTAGTAGTTTATGTAGTATTAGATTATGTATTGTAAGTGTTGTATTTAGTGGCAGTTAATAAAAGCACTTGCCCTTGTAAAAAAGCTAAAGAGATGTTTAGCGAGATCTACTGTTCGGAGCACTACTAGTTTATTATGTTATGAGCGATCTACAGGCCTTATTGTCTGTGATGGCATTATGGTAGACTCTGGTAAAGAGACGTAAATAAAGAGTTATCGTCGCCAGGATACTCATAGTTTATGAGACTATTCTAAGAGCATAAATGTATTTATGATAGCATTAAGTAAACACCTTCACCCTGTATTTACTTTGACCTAAGTCTAAGTAATGTACTTTAAGTAGGTATACCTATACATATTGGAGATCGCTACGCTTTTATGATAATAAAAATTCCTACCATACTACTATGTTTTAACAAACCACAATAATAAGCATATAAATTAACTAACTACCCGTCCCGGCTTCGCCCGGGTACGATTATGGCTAAAGAAGACAAATAGAAAGGATTATTTTTTTTTTTGAAAATGTAATTTAATATATATACTCATAGTTTATGAGACTATTCTAAGAGCACAAATATATTTATGATAGCATTAAGTAAGCACCTTCACCCTGTATTTACTCTGACCTAAGTCTAAGTAATGTACTTTAAGTATACCTATACATATTGGAGATCGCTACGCTTTTATGATAATAAAAATTCCTACCATACTACTATGTTTTAACAAACCACAATAATAAGCA
Organism: Hypomecis atomaria; assembly: GCA_964007245.1. Taxonomy (NCBI): domain Eukaryota; kingdom Metazoa; phylum Arthropoda; class Insecta; order Lepidoptera; family Geometridae; genus Hypomecis; species Hypomecis atomaria. The sequence goes on along the minus strand of OZ023295.1, from coordinate 4,786,369 downwards.
TATAAATTCCCGGCTTCGCCCGGGTACGATTATGGCTAAAGAAGACAAATAGAAAGTATTATTTTTTTTTTTTTGAAAATGTACTTTAATATATAGCCTATGTTCACCGGGGATAGCGTAGCTTTTCAACAGTGAAAGATTTTTTCAAATTTGTTCAGTAGTTTCGGAGCCTATTCGATGCAAAACATACAAACAATCAAATTACTCCTCTTCATAATGTTCTTTGGTAAACAAAGAAAATGAATTGAGTTGCTCTAGCTTGCAAACGTACCTTTTGTAATTTGTTGTTACCTCTAGGATTTAATTTACACTAGAAATGTAGGTATATAATTCAATAATATTTTTAAATTAAAGAAATACCTCTTAAATGAATAAGCTACAGAATTGCTATAGCTATGAAACCATAGTTTTTTTTTCATTAATTAATTCCTTTTAACGCCTACAGGTGGCTTAGTAACTCTGACACCAGCGGGCTTAGCATAAGGACCATAAAATAATTCTATCGACGTGTCAGAACGTGACAGAGTTATGATGAAGCATATATCTGTCACCTTTGCACATGTCGATAAACTCTTGTCGTGGTCTTGTATGCTAAGCTAGCTGGGCTAGCCACCCAATCTATATGAACTTAATTAGCTATTGAACAATTTGTAATATCAATCTCATCACGTTTATTTCGAAATAATTAATTAATTAATAGTAGCTAAAAATATCAGGTTCTTATTTGAAGGACTGTGAGATTAATAATTATCTTTGAGTGGGCTTAATGTCGCTCAAGTTTCTTATGTTCCAGAAAACAATCTTTACAACTACGGAAGGTAGAATGAAAAAAATTTATGTTAAAGCTCTAAGTGAGCACGATACTTATTAGAACCGACGGTTTGGAAAATTGCCCAGGAGAACTGAAATCAGACGTAGTTTCAGATTTACTTTTTGTACGCGATGAATTTAGTGGAACTTTTTTACTAGACACAAATTCTAAAGGGAAATGAAGTTTATAACGTAATAGGTCTTATAACTATAACATGACAACTTTAGAACAAAAAAATTTGAAAGAAAGAAAATACTTCTAGTTCCAATTAAAAAAATAGGTAGAACAATAATTATTTTTCGAAAAAATGGTAAAACCGCCTTACAGTGTGTACAAAATTCGAATATTTCGCTCGATTCGTTTACATTATTGTTGATTTTTCAAAAACGGCGTTGATTTTTGAAAAACGGCTTTTTCAGAAATCAACGCCGTTTTTGCTGATTTCTGTAAAATTTTGATGGGACCATCTCGGGCGTATACCCTTTCGAACTAAATTTTTTTTTTTCGAATCGGTTCACAATTGGCGAAATCATCGATGAACATACACAAAAAAACATAAAGACGGACATAGAACCTCCTTCTTTTTGGAAGTGGGTTAAAAAGTAAAAGAAAATCAAGGAAAATGGAGACCACGAAAAGCACTCCTAGTTCAAAAATAAAAGAAACGGTAGATGTCATACGGATAGGTAAAAAATGGCCAAGTGCGAGTCGGACTCGCGCATGGAGGGTTCCGTACTGTATGGGAGCCCCCCCTTAAATATTTATTTTATTTTAATTTTATTATTTATTATTAAAGTGAATATAAAATTAAATATTCTGTGAAAATTTAGAGCAGGTAGATCCTGTTACAATCATTAATATAGAGCGAAAAACGTCTAAAAAAAACAGGTTTGTTGAATGGGAGCCCTTAAATATTTAATTTATTTTATTTTTAGTATTTGTTGTTATAGCGGCAACAGAAATACATCATCTGTGAAAATTTCAGCTGCTATGGTTCAGCTATTATGGTTCATGAGATACAGCCGGTGCAGGTGACAGACAGACAGACAGACAGACGGACAGACGAACATCGAAGTCTTAGTAATGGGGTCCAGTTTTTCTCTTTGGGTACGGAACCCTAAAAACTACCCTACTAGCAGAAGACTGTGTGATTAGTGGTTAACTCCACCGGCAAGAGGTTATAATGAGTTAATGGGCCTTGTACAAACATGTCTCGCCATGAGAAGTTTTTGCGAAAAGTTTTAAATGTTCACCACGCTGTCCAAACGTTAGTTGGTAGACTTAACTTATCTTGAACATGGGAACAAGTGAAACTTTTAGACAGGCAGATTTCCTTAACACGCTTTTCTTCACCATATGAAGCACGTAGCTTCTAGATACAGATGAGCGTTCACTTTGTTAAGCCTTGTGATTTGAACCAAAGAAATCCAGGATTAGAAATATAATGATCTCCAAGGAAAGCCGCCGCAAACTCTACAGACGGGGAGTACTGATGCCGTGCCTACTTTTCCATCGTATAAGGCCACTTGGAAAGTAGCCTACTAGATAAGTAGGAGTATTTTTATACCAGGCTCTTCCACAAACCATTATCCAGTTCCGTACACAATTTGACAAGGGATTGTACAAACAAGCTCGTTTGCACCAAATCGAGTCTTTTGTTTGAAGAGCCATTGAATTTTGCCTGTTTTAGTATTAATGGTATTTTCCCTTTGCGTCATACTTTTATCTGTTATCGCTGCGAGTTTGAATGTAGGATGTATTTGTTATACTAATTGTAAGTGGTTTAGTCGGTTTTGTTAGATATTTTGTTGTTATCGAATCAAGATATAGCAGGGAGCTGCGTGTCAGCACTAATTATAAGTATTTGATATACCTATTTTAGGAACAAAAACTAGTCGTTTGTGATTTGGATATTAAAAGCTTTAATTTTGAATTGTTGTCAGGAAGAGCTTGATTTGTTTATTATTGTGTCAGACTAGTTATTGTTACGGTTTTTCGGTCAAAATTAAAAACAGTTATTGACTTCCAAAAATACCTTTTGCTAATTATAGAGTGTTATTTTGCTAAGTACTGGAACTTTTAAAGGTGTTCATGCTTATCATTTTGAACAACTTTTACACTATGAGCCAACTGTAAAATGACTACGAAAATCAGCTGTCGCACACAGAGCTTATTAACAAACGGCAAAATGTATGGAGTAGCAGATTTTTTGTTGTGGTTTCATAGTTGAGCCCATAGTAAAAGCAGTTTTTAATGATGAGCACATAGACCTCTGAGTCTCTGTACTTAGTATACTAATCAAAATAAAACTTGTGTTTCAATCGATTAATTATTATTTACTTGCAACGAATATTTTATATCTGATTTTCAATGCATGGTGTATCTAATGAGGCCTATCTCCAAAAGATAGATGAAAGGGCTGAAATGGCAATGCTTACTACGTTAAATATAAAGCTAGTACAGTTAAACCAATAAACAACTTAATATGAAAGATTCAAATAATTATATACTAGGTACATTATTTAACGAAAAATAATTACCTTTATAGTGATAAATTCATTCCAAGGAATAATGTAACATTTATTTTAGTTCTGTTCATTCTCTATAGACCGAAGGGGAAAATAAATACGCTCGTGCTCCAAGCGCCCTTGAACGCTTCCAAGATATACGATTAATTTTCTGGCTACAAAAGGTGTTTTAATATTAATGTCGCACGACTTACTGAAATCTGTCTAAGGAGCTTTGATCTTACGGAGGAATGGATGGCATCAATACCTACACGGCCTTATTAACGCCCACCATTATGTTACTACAACGTCGTACTACAAAGGTTCAGACAATTATGATTGTTAATAAAAATAGGTGATAACTAACAAAATGAATCTATAAATAAATTTTCACCACAGGTTTTAAATCATTCGCTGAGTTTTTAAGGACAGTACAATATTTAGTGCATTGTTGGTGCATAACAATGTATTAGACATGTACTAGGTCATCATTTAGATAATATTTCACGAGGCAATGCCCTACTACACCTCGCGTCACCTAAAAAGAACGCTGGAGCTTCAAACTGCCCACAACGAAATTTAACTCCTATTGCTTACGTGATAGGAGTTAAATTTCCTTGCTACAAATAAAGTTGCGTACTAGGATATTTAACTCCTATTGCGTATGTAAAACGAGTTAAATTTCCTTGTGCGCAGTTTGAAGATCCAGCGTTCTTTTTAGGTGACGCGAGGTGTATCACAAAACTATACGGCCCCATCATCTAGCAGTTTCACCTAAGTATGTCCTACTCTGCCTATTGCCACTCCGACTTGCTAGTTCATTAGGCTATTTCAGCCCACAAACTCGAGAGTTTTGAACAGAAGAAAATAAAATCAATTATGTTAGAAAAAAACGAAAAGATGGTTTTTTATATTCTTGTTTTAAATAAACATTTAGTGTATTTCCGCTCTGTCGTAGTCATATAAGTTAAGGGTACTATTCAAAATCCAAATTAAATCACAAACAAAATTAGTAATTAATCATCAAACTGTATCATGGTTCGACTATGGTTAGGCTAAGGTTAGGTCAGGCTAGAAAAGTTAGGCTTAGGTATGTTTACAAAATATGAATGAACCTGAAACAATTTTTTTTTTTTTTTTAATTAATGCGTTTAAAATAATAAAAAATAATTAAACCTGTAACAAAAATAGTGATTAGTAATCTGATTAAAAAATGTAGTAAACCTGAAAATAATATTTAATTAAAATGTTAAAATTACAAATATAATTTATTTATAAAAAATGGTATAAAATAATTGAAAAAATACTTAGTCAATAAATAGCACCCCTATTCTTACTGTACTCTATTCAATAATATTAAGTATTTTAATTAATATTTAACATATTAATTAAATATTATTTTCAGGTTTACTACATTTTTTAAACAGATTACTAATCACTATTTTTGTTACAGGTTTAATTATTTTTTATTATTTTAAACGGATAAATTAAAAAAAAAAAAATTGTTTCAGGTTCATTCATATTTTGTAAACATACCTAAGCCTTACTTTTCTAGCCTGACCTAACCTTAGCCTAACCATAGTCGAACCATGATACAGTTTGATGATTAATTACTAATTTTGTTTGTGATTTAATTTGGATTTTGAATAGTACCCTTAACTTATATGACTACGACAGAGCGGAAATACAACAAGAATTTGAAGATGAACTTCCGCAAAGTAACGCCTGATTCAATAAACTATGGTTTTTTATGTTTTCTGTCTCGAAAGAAACCTATTATGTACCTATTATTCTGTAGAAGGTTAGAGTAGGTGGTTAATTTGAACCTTGGAACCCACTTGGGGGGCCCCAAAGTGGGTTCCCGCCTTGTATTGGGGATTTGGAGCTTAGTAGCCAAGGCTTACGGAGGTAGAGCCGCTTCTCTGGGTCTCTTCTGAGGCAGCTGAGAAGGTGGCGTTCGAGGTGTCCCGCTTCTTTGGGTCTTTTCCCTGCGGAGGCAGCTGAAAGGCTTGTACTCGAGGTTGGACCGCCTCTCTCGGCTTTTTGATTAAAACAACTCAGAGGCTAGCCGGTAGTGGCAGGCGCGAGGCCACTTTAACTAACCTGTTGCACTCGGGCCTGGGCGTTCGGATATGGGTGTTGTCCGACGTCCAGTGCTGTTTGGTCCTGAGTGATGAATGATGATGTGTCTGTTGTTCCGACACATCGTCATTGTGGTGGAGAGGAGCGCAATCTCCGTGGTGGAGCCCGAGATGGACTAGTGCTGTCGGGTGCCGCGAAGGAGTGCGGAAGCGTGCCCGTAGCCCCGACACCCGGCACAGTGGTGCAACACCCAGGGTTTTGGTGGGTATACCGTCCAATCGGCGGGGGCTCCCACATAATCACCCGCCTGCCCTCGAGGTGTGGTGGTATCTATGAAAGATTTATCCTGGTTAAAAAAAATAGGAAAACTCGAGATTATTATTACCAATTTTTACTTAACTTTAACCTGGCTTCGTTTTCAATTTCACACGAAAAAGAGCTTGTTGGAAGTTTAGGGGAACCATACTTTTTGGTCGAATTCTCAGAAAGTTATTTTAAGCGCTTTCGATTGCTATTAAAGAGTGTTTTTTCAGCAAAAACTTCTGTTACTACGTAGTAGAACAAGTATAAAACTAAGAAAATGGTAGCTCCGAACGAAAGATTTTCTTCACTGGAAACACTTTCTTTAAAATAATAACGAAATATGTAACTATCATTTAAAATTGAAAAAGAAAATTTATATTAAACTCGTCCCTCTGCTCCTGACTGTGTTCAAAAACTCTGGTTATATGTAATGTCTTAGGTGATATTTGTCTTTATTTTGTGGTAAATAAAAGTAAAAAAAAAACCCTAATTTTCCGACCTTGTTGTGGTAAGCGCCAGACGTTACGTGAGAAACATCTTGATCTTAAATGATATTACAATGATATTTAAATTAAGTTGGTCCTAGGCTTAATACAATTTCACGATGAAATGTTCTTTTTCTACCGTACCGTATCGAATAATGTTTTTATAGTTCACCTTTGATCCTGGGGCCTACCTTAAAAAGCAATTGGACTATAATAATATCCTGCACATAATTAGGAACGTTATCTATCACAAAATTTATTTATCTTTCACCAAAACAATTTTGTTACGAAGAACTATTGACCTTTTTACTAAATTAAGTACACAATTCAAAAGGTACTACTTTATATGCTAAAACTTACTACACTACTAAAAAACATTAGATCATCCACAGACCCTTGAAGATCTAAAGATAATCCAAATGCTTAAGCCCACTGCCAGTTGGCAGCGTGTCTAGCATGCTGGCGGCATTGCCACGCTGAATGACAATGCTTATGCGTTGAGCCAAATAAACACCAGCATTAAGTGTGCCTAATTACTTTAATATAAAAACGTAAATTGTAACTGTATCTTTATTTTCTTCTGCCTTCAAAAAGGTTCTTTCTTGCTTTATTTTCAACACCTAAACCATGCCAATTGTTTTATTGCTGCTGTGCAATTAAAATTGTAGATCACAATGATTGTGTCAAAATGCTCATTAAGTCATTAATAATGCTAAACCGTTTAATTTTTATTAGGGTTCCGTACCCAAAGAGAAAAACAAGACCCTATTACTAAGACTTCGATGTCCGTCTGTCCGTCTGTCTGTCTGTCTGTCACCGGGCTGTATCTCATGAAACATGATAGCTCGGCAGCTGAAACTTTCACAGATGATGTATTTCGGTTGCCGCTATAACAACGAACACTAAAAACAAAATAAAATAAATAATTAAGGGGGCTCCCATACAACAAACCTGAATTTTTAGACGTTTTTCGCTCTATATTAATAATGGTACCAGGAAGATGCTTAAAATTTTCACAGAATATTTAGTTTTATATTCCCTTCAATAATAAATAAGAAAATTAATATAAAATAAATATTTAAGGGGGGCTCCCATACAGTACGGAACCCTCCGTGCGCGAATCCGACTCGTACTTGGCCGATTATAATCTTTGCAAAAACTTTTGTTTGTTAGCATGTTTTGTATCAAGTTACCGTTCACGTAGTCCTTTATTTATACTACAAATTTTAAACGAGCTCAGAGCTGACCTCTTTTTTATTATTCATGGAATATAAAAGTGTGAAATGGATAAGCCTATTTTAAAAGCTGACGTTATTAAAGTGGCTTTTACGGAGATTCAGGGATCTGTCACCAAACCCTTTTTTCAGCTTTATGAAGTAGACGTTTTGATCCTTCTGGAGTGTAACTGTGGGTCAGTAATTTGTGTACATAATTAAGTAAGCCGTCAATCACAGTAAATTTTATGACGTTAATATTTCGAAATTATGTAGTACGTAATATGTTTTTTTGCTGCTTATAATTTATCAACAATTAACTGCAAACCGATTGAAAGAATCTGTGACTATGATTTATTTGCATTTAGTTTTGGGCCATAATGTGGTCCTGGCTAACAAAAAAAGGAAAGGAAGTCTCTAGTCAACAAATGGTTAGGAATCGGAATTGGTTCTAAATTAAACACTCAAGTTCAAGTTATTATAACAAGTTATCGGTAACCAGCAACTAATAAAATTTTTAAAATGCAGTTTTTATGAATTAAATTAACGGTCTCATATGTGTTATAGAACAATTTCATTTAAGTAATTTTACTACTTAAGCTTACACACACTTTATGCTGGAAAAGAGTAGAGCTAGAGTAAATTACCTACCTGTTAAATCTATGCCATTCCGTTTACCACATGGGCTTTAAGCTAGGATAACTTACTTGAAACGCTTCTGCAGAGTTGAAGCCGGCTAGCGCTTTTTAATTAATTTTGCGATATTGTAGGATAGTTAAAAATAACGACTATTAGTTGCGACTTATAAGATTAGTATTTTTAACGAGGCTATTTTGTGCCAAAAATTTACTAAGTATGTATACGAGATAGCTTGACTGCCTCGGTGGCTCAGTGGTTAGTGACCCTAACTTCTGGGTCAAAGAGGCGTGGGTTCGATCCCCACCCAGGACAAGTATTTATGTGATGAACATTTCATTTCATTTCATTTATTTATCATTAATTACACCACCATTACAGTAAAAAACCAATGCGATAGTGTAAAAAACAAAACAATTCATAAAAATAGAAAATTATAAAATGTCAATTTGAATAATAAAAATAATGTCATAATAATAAAATCAATTCATCATGTCAATTAACATTAATAATGTCATTATACCGTCAAAAAAATAATCTAATTCTATCAAATAATAAATTTACTATCTAAATAATAGCGTCACAATTTTATGTTAAGTCTCTATAGCAGGCATCAAACAATACCGCCCTCTTAAAATCAGGAACAGAGCACACAAACATGTCAATTTTCTGTGCAACTCGATTTAGTGCGTGCAAAGTTCGAACCATCGGTGACTTAGCGAGTAAGTTGGTTTTGGCGCGCGGCACCGCGAACAGCCGCGGCCGGTGCCGGCGCGACACGTACTCGTCCGGCACGCTCAGTCCCATCACATTCAATACAGCCGAATTTGATAAGACGCCCCGGAATACTCTCATCATATAACATGCGAGCGCCACATCCCTTCTCACCTCTAGCTTGTTGTATCCGACCATGCCCAGAACGAACAGAGTCGGATACATGAGGGGATAGTATGGATAAATTCCATACAAGCGTAAGTATAGGAACCTCGTAAATTTATTTTGTATCCGTTCTAACATTAGTGTATACTTAGCTTCATGCGGAGCCCATATGGCCGCATTAAATTCTAGCTGACTTCGAACGAGAGCGTCGTAAAGCGTTGCTATCGCCCTTATGTTCTTAAACCCCGCAGATTGTCGCAATACAAAACCCAACGTCCGGTATGATTTCTTGCAGACCTGTTCGATATGATTCCTAAACGACAGTTCGCTATTCATAGTCACCCCGAGATCTTTTACTGCCACAACCCGCTTCAAGATTTCCCCGTCCATGCTGTAGTTAAAATGGCGGGGTCTCATTGACTTGCTAAAAGACAGCACTGAGCACTTCGAGACATTGAACTGCAGTTTGTTCATTTTACTCCACTCGACTACTCTGTCAATATCTCTCTGCAAGCTATGGCAATCCTTCTCGTCTCGAACCGCCAGGAGCAACTTCAGGTCGTCCGCAAACAATAGACAGCGAGCATCCTGGATCACTTCGGGCAGTTTATTTATCATAATAATAAATTCTAAGGGCCCGAGATTCGACCCTTGACTTACACCCGTTTTAGTGAAATATGGCTCCGATTTGTGCCCCGCATATTCCACATATTGTTGTCTATCCTTTAAGGAGCTAGCAAAAAAATTTAGCAACTTATTCGTGTATCCTACGCACGCCATATTCGATAACAAGACATCGTTGTCGACCAAATCGAACGCTTTTTTGTAGTCAAAGTAAGCAACATCGACCTGTCCACCCGCGTCGACGTGGGGGGTGATGTACGCCACCGCCTGACGGACGGAACCCGTGCTGCGCGTCCGTTCCGTCCGGCGCGCAGCACCACCTCCAACCTGCTCGAGGCGGTGGCGTACATCACCCCCCACGTCGACGCGGGTGGACAGGTCAATGTTGCTTACTTTGACTACAAAAAAGCGTTCGATTTGGTCGACAACGATGTCTTGTTATCGAATATGGCGTGCGTAGGATACACGAATAAGTTGCTAAATTTTTTTGCTAGCTCCTTAAAGGATAGACAACAATATGTGGAATATGCGGGGCACAAATCGGAGCCATATTTCACTAAAACGGGTGTAGTCAACATAGGTGTTTGCTCTCTGTTTGGGTGTTATTTAGTTACTATCTATATAAGTATGTATTTAAAATTAAGTATTAGTAGTTTAACAGTCTCTCAGGCAGCCATTTCACAAGCTTTGCTTAGTTTGTGGTCAGAGGCCGTGTGCAAGATGTATACAAATATTTATATTTTATATTTATAGCTACGAATTCATTAGCTCTAGTGTGTATTCGTGCTCGTTGCTATGATCATCTTTTGCCAGTGGACCAACTTTGAAATTCAAACAAACAAAAAAATTAGCTGTTTCATAGATTTCATCGAAATTCAAAAAACTTTTTTTGTAAATAGATAAAATAAATAAATGAAATTCTTTATTTAGCACAAAAACTTAGTTCTAAACAAAGGAACGATACTATCTGCAGTAGTCAGAAAGACTGTGTCGCGGGCAGCATCGCCTACCTCCGGCAAAATAATTTAGGCAACATTATGAATTTGGATGACAGAAAATTATCAAAAAATACAAATTTTTTATCAAAATTACATAATTTAGACAACAATAGCCGTTTTAATTGTGTGTACGTGGTTGTGTGTGTGTGTGTGTGAGTGTGTGAGTGTGTGTGTGTGAGATACACTCACACAGATAGCTGATTTGTTTGTGGTTTCGGGTTTGATCATATAGTACAAGTTGGTCATATGACTAGCATAACTAAATCATACTTGCTAATGACTTCGCGGCAATCTTTGTGTACGTAACATAATTTTTATTTCAAAATGTGGTGCACATTTTCTTGCATAGGTATGTCTGCATAATATCTCACATGGCGCCATTACTTACTGATGTTATAAATCCGAAAATATGTTTGTTGGTTTGTTTGTTTCTCTTTCGCGCAGTAAGGGGGCAACGGATAGACTTGATTTTTAGGTTGAATGTATTTTTTGGTCAAAAATTATTCGAAATGATATTGTGTAATAGGCATGATGACTGAAAAAATATAATTAGTCCGTCAGATGGACTATCAAAAAATATTAGACCCGTATTATTTTTGGTCAATTAAACAAATATTGACGAAGATATAGCCCGTCAAAGTTGCACGTGACGTCACAAGTGCCATACAAAATGTATAGACTTCTGAAGAGAGGTGACGTCACAACCCCCACTCCCAAACTTTGACAAGGTTTATCTTTGTCATTTATTGTTTGATTGACAAAAGAAAACATACGTGTCCAATATTTTTTGATAGATTAACTGACGGACTAATTACAGTATTGATTTTTTTACCCAGTCATCATGTCTAATAAGCTTCCATAAAAAACTATTTTTACGCATTGTGATTTTCGTTTTCGTATGGCTACTGTCGGCGAGACTTCGGTACCTACTCAATTTTTAATGTAGTGTAACTTTGTAATTATGACGAAAAATGTATGATAACATTTGCATTTATCACAAAAAAAATGATTCAAAAGACCAATTTGAAAGTTGAGATGAGAGAGAGAGATGGATCCGGAGATTCGGAGAGTGATTGGCTACTCTTAGGTATTTAGGAAAAAATTAAAGATCCTTTGAAAAGCCGCGAGTCACAGCTAGTATCATAAACCACATTAAAATAAGAACAAAACAAAGATTTATAGAACATTTCTTATTATCGCTACGAAAACAGATCTTGTGTTGAAATATGTTTCAGAAAACATCAACAAACATTCCATTCTTGATTTATCGTGTACATAACTATTAAATTATTTTTATTTTGTTTATAGTATACAACAAGTAAAGATTTTTATAGCACACGTTATTTATGTTTGATATTGATCATCTCGATCGTAAAATTGTAATATTTTTTATTAGAAACATTAATTTATATTGCCGATATACATACATTGAAATATGTTTTTTTTTCAAAGAGTTACTTTTTATGATAAACATTTCAAAAATTCGTCGTGGATGCAGGATTCGAACCTTGCGTCTTCGGATCACTAGCCCGACGCTTTAGACCACTGAGCTAACCCGCTATACTGGACTCGCGACGAATCTTGTGGAGTGTTTATCATTTTTAACCAACTTATAGCGTTGGCGGCGCCACCTGTGATACTTGTATTAGACAGGTTATCACTCAATTGAAGTTATAAGAACTTCTGTATTGACGAGAGATGGCGCACTGCTAATCAATGAAATGATTTTAATTTTTTTTTTTTTTTTTCTCCCTTTATATGATTTAGAGCAAGCCAGATTCTGAGCTCTAAAGTCACCTGACATTTTTTCTGTTTCATATTGATGTCTAAAATTTACTAGGTATAATGTCATCATCATTAGCATTTCAAAGATAAGAACTCGCCTACTGGCTGCAAATAGGCCTTCATATAGTTACGTTCTCTATGAATGCCCCCTTTGTTGCGAGCGAAATAGCCTCATTGCGGACTATCAATTATTTATTTACATCCTTATCATTACTTTCTTATCCTTACTCCCTAACTAATGTTATAAATCTATGGCTGTTGTTTTTTCTTGGTTTGTTCTTCTTTCACACAGCAACGGAGCAACGAATTGACTTGATTTTTAGTATGGACATAGTTTGAACGACGGACAGTGACATAGGCTACTTTTTACCCTAGAAAAACAAAAAGCTCTTCCCATAAGAGCTTTTTGTTTTTCTAGGGTGAAAAGGTCATATGGGATAGCACAAAAATTCCATATTTTTGTGTTATCCCATATAACACAAAAATATGGAATAAAGAAAATTCGACTTTGACTTTGAATTATTACTAAATTACTAGTCAACACAAAATGTTAAGATATTTTAGAGAGCATACAATGAAATAGTGTATCAGCTTAAAGTATGGCTCTATTTCATAGGCACTTTTAGTTATTTTATTTCACAGAATAAGGAGTCTATTAAAAGGCGAGGGAAACCAACCCTTGCAAATCAACCCGTTAAGCAAAATTAAACTGTACAGTGTTTAATTTATTCAAGTGCTTAGCTCACTAGAATATTAAAAGATCTAATTTCAGACATGAGAACCAATAGTAACTATGCCTGGTTCCAAATTAATGCAAGAGCTGATACTGGTCTAAACCTGGCTTCTAATTAATGCAGTAGTTGAATTACTAAAGGGATTTCCAGTCAAAGATGCCTCAGAATACGTTAGGGGATTGGTTTCTACAGACAGGAATGGAGCAAAATAAATGTAGGGATGGCATTTGGTTTCATAAAATAATAATTATTTTTCGTCAAAAAGGACGACTTAAATCCTTCGCTGAAATCACTGCAATGTACGTACAAAATACGAATAGTTCGCTCGAGTGCATAATTATGTGCCATTTATAGATTATTGACGATTTTAGGGTTCCGTACCCAAAGGGTAAAAGCAGCGATGTCCGTCTGTCTATCTGTCACCAGGATGTATCTCATGAACCGTGATAGCTAGATAGCTGAAATTTTTACAGATGATGTATTTCTGATGCCGCTATAAAAACAAAATAAAATAAATATTTAAGGGGCGGGGCCTCTCAAACAACAAACGTAATTTTTAGGAGTTTTTTTTCTCGCTATTAATAATGGCATGAAGTATGGGGCTAAGGGAGCTCCAACACAGGAACCCTTCGTGCGCAAGTACGAGATTTTTTTAAAACCGCTCTGCTGATTTCGACAAAATTTAAATGGGACCAACATGAAGTATGGTCTACCAATAAAAAAATATAATTGGCGGACATATCTACGTGATGTAGAAAAAAAAAGTCAAATTCAGAATGTCCTCTTTTGAAGTCGGTTAAAAGATAGATGTTATGACACTGCACAAAAAGAATCCATCAATCTTTCTACTTAGTTTTTTCCATCCAATATCCTTAATAGGAAAATCTTAGAGATGTAATTGATGTAAGATGTTTCATCATCGTCATCCGCAGCCTTCTCTATCCCACTGCTGGGTATAGGCCTCTCTCTTACGGTGCCATAAGATGTTTACGTATGGTCAATTGAGTACCATGTTTTCTTAACAAGCGTTTGTTCTCGGCTTTCCACTATAAACCACACTTTTGATATACATTACAAAACAGTGATGCTATTCGGCATGCAACTAAAGGTAAAACCTTAAACCTTTAAACCTACCATTAACTTCCACAGATATTTCAATACCAAAATTAGCCAAATCAGTTCAGACGTTCCCCCGTTATATATATATGTCGGAGATAGTCATTGTTCCCGCCGACCGACATCGTCATTAGTGGTTGCGGGCTCAGTGGGCGTCATCAGGGTAAAATGCGAGCACAAAACACAATTTTATTATCACTACTTATTTTAGTTCAAATTTTAGGTTTGTTTACACATTAGTTCTGATGAATTCACGATAATGCAATGTAAAATCAACTGTTAAGACCGAGCAGCGAGTCCGGGGCACCGATCTTACTTTTCTTAACCACACAACAACGTTCCAACCCGATCGTTTGCTCCCGCGCAAAAGCCTCGCACCAACTGTCAACCAAAACAAGCCAAGATGGCGCCTCGACCTCGCTCGAGGCAAGTGCTCTGCTCTGATTGGTCGTTACGTACAAAGTGTACTACAATACTCTTATTTTTATGTTGAATTATTAAGATTTGAAGTTATAAAATAATGTAACAAATCAATTAAAATTAAATTAAGAGTTTTCAAAGTAATTATAATGTAAACAAACACTATTGTGATTTACGTATGCAAACAACAATCAACTCGACTCATAGCTTCCTCCGACACGGCCTTCCTGACGTATTACACGCCCTCGTGTGATGTTGAAGGCAGCGCATCAGGTGCAGAAAAGAAAGAAATTCTTGTAGAGCTCGGCCACTCCTGACGACACGTTTGTAGTTCGTTTTTCACGTTACGCGTTCTGCCGTTGACAATATCGAAATGGCCTCCTCGCCTTTGAATGGCCACCTCGCCTTTTTTTTTAGTTTGGCCAACTCGCCCTTTTTTATTTTGGCCAACTCGCCATTTTTTTTGGTTTGGCCAACTCGCCCTTTTTTATTTTGGCCAACTCGCCCTTTTTTTTCTTTTGGCCAACTCGCCCTTTTTTATTTTGGCCAACTCGCCATTCAAAGGCCACCTCGCCTTATACAAATCTTAACAGCTACCTCGTGATGCGCCACCATCAACCTATAGGATTTCTTACAAAACAACTTGAGTATTCGCCACACACAGTCTGAAAGCTAACGACTTCAAACAAAATAAATGTAGTGTAAAAATCTTACCATCATATTCATCTGACAGGCACGGATCTGGCTCGGTAGGACACACAAGATTGGGGGAACTTGAATTTTACCCTCTGACATTTCAGATCCCAGAAACTGGACCTGCTTCCTTAGAAAGGCTCATTTTTTTTCATATTGAACGAAGCTTCAGTGCCACTAAGAGACCGTCCACTAATGACGAGACCGTCTATGTAGACAGTCACATAGGAGTGCGATAAGCCATATTAATAGCTCTCTGATATATAGAGGGGAAATTTAGAAGGCCCAATGGCATCACAGTAAACTCATGACGAGCGTCGGGGGTAACAAAAACGGTTACCTTCATAGATTTTTACTCTATGGTTATAGGAACTTGATACCATCCACTATCCATGTCAACACACGTGTAAAATTCTGCGCCTGATAACCTCTGAACTTGACCGCCGATTAGACATAAAGGATACCGGTCATAGACTGTATTGGAATTTAATTCTCAGTAGTCTATGATCATTCAGCCCATGCCATTGCGCTTTTTGACTAAAAGTATCTGAAGAAGGGCGATTTGCTCGGTCTAATAACTCTAGCAGATAATTACTCACTACACCTATTCTATACTGACTTCTGCTTTTCAGGGCTCAAGTGATATGGTCGCTGTTGTACGATTTTGATAGGATCTATTAAATTTATTTCCAATTCACCTGTTTTTACTCTACTAGTAGGTGTGGCTCCAACGAATGAGTTCTTAAAGCAGCTAAGAAGTTTTGTTAGTTGTTGTTAAGGTATCCACGTCGTCAAAGACAGCCGCCACGTTACCTACATCGCAAATATTAACAGTACAGGAATATAGAAAGTTGATCACTCGATATGTGTACGGATAACCCTAAGGCCAGTAAATCGTGACATTCGTGACCAATAAGATTATTGTTGTTTAAGTAATCAATCGTCAGGTACGAGTATAATGTGAAACGAAATATCTACGTCATGACTATTAAGAACTTGCAGTATTTAGCAAACGTACCCTCTGTCATGGTATAAAAAAATGTACCTACGTATAAACGATACACCAGATACTCCATTGTACAATTTCAGACCCTAAAGCCGAAGCAATCAAGGCGAAACTGAAATACCAAAAACTGGGCTGCATCGCTTTCGCCCGCTCCGTAAACCCGTCACACAATAACATTTCGACCCCATGTCTTAGGCATTAGGTCGAAACTTCAGTAAACACCTCCCTTGCGCCTCACGCAAATCTGTCTGAATGTAGCGAATGTTAACCGCAGTGCGTTTCCAGTCCGTAGATAAACCGTCCCCGATTAAGGAAAATTCTAGATATTTTTTTACCCCAGTCTAAATAATAATTGCGCGCTGAAACGTACCAACAAATTTACGAGATATGCCTTCTTTAATTTAGGAACAATCGGCACCGGAATCAAAACAAAATAAGAACCGCTCACCAAATTGCGTATTTTTTTCCGATGACAGGTTTCAGGCCGCATACATTTACTCCGTTCACAGCGCTAGGTGCAGCGGCGGCGGGCTGGCGCTGCTGCTTGCAACTGGCAATGTTTTTGAGCACCGCGATGTGACATGGGCCTCAAAACCACATTTGTAGCAAGACACCAGGGGCCGCCTAGTAATGGCCTAACGGCCGCGTTTCCACAAGCGTAACATTTTGTTGAAACAAAACTCAACCTAGGACGTTTATTAATTTAGCGTATTACTTGCGATAAGAGAAAGCTGTTGCATTTTACTGCGGGTAATTAGTTTACGTTGCATTTTACTGCGGGTAGTTAGTTATTTAGAAAAAAAAAACATTGCGAGTGGCCCATGTGTGCAATTATCTAAGATACAACCATTTCCTCCTTACCCAACCTAGCCCATCGTTACATCGGAAAAGTGAATAAACGGCTTGCATATGCAGCAAGGGATTGCCTTTTTTACGGTTTGACCGTAATCATTTTTAATGTCTACGCATGTTTCCAACGTATCATACCGAGCAAGAGAAAAAATCTTTAAATTCTACCCACATTATGTAGGGAAAAGCCATCTGAGAAAAATATGTTGCAACAGGACCTTTCAAAGCCTTACTTAGTATGAGAATTAATTTACTTCCCTGTTTATCACGATCAAATGAGCAGATATCCGTTGCTAGCTAGGCCCGGGCATCAATGTCAGCATCTTCCGCTTGAAGTTTAGGCACCGTAATGCTTTTATCCTTCGGTAATCGGTGGATCGGTTAGCGCCTCCACCAATAACCTCATGCTGGTTTGTTGCGCTTTAAATAACGCACGCCATCCTTCTTTTGCCGCTGTCTGTTCACTCACGTTTTGTGCCTGCACCGATCCCCACTTCTGATGTCGGAGATAGTCATTGTTCCCGCCGACCGACATCGTCATTAGTGGTTGCGGGCTCAGTGGGCGTCATCAGGGTAAAATGCGAGCACAAAACACAATTTTATTATCACTACTTATTTTAGTTCAAATTTTAGGTTTGTTTACACATTAGTTCTGATGAATTCACGATAATGCAATGTAAAATCAACTGTTAAGACCGAGCAGCGAGTCCGGGGCACCGATCTTACTTTTCTTAACCACACAACAACGTTCCAACCCGATCGTTTGCTCCCGCGCAAAAGCCTCGCACCAACTGTCAACCAAAACAAGCCAAGATGGCGCCTCGACCTCGCTCGAGGCAAGTGCTCTGCTCTGATTGGTCGTTACGTACAAAGTGTACTACAATACTCTTATTTTTATGTTGAATTATTAAGATTTGAAGTTATAAAATAATGTAACAAATCAATTAAAATTAAATTAAGAGTTTTCAAAGTAATTATAATGTAAACAAACACTATTGTGATTTACGTATGCAAACAACAATCAACTCGACTCATAGCTTCCTCCGACATATATATATATATTTATATATATAAGTAAGGATTACAAAAAGAAGAAATATGAGAAAAATATCTGTTCGAATAGGTTAATAAAACATGTCAATATACGATTAATTAATAAATTATGGTCATAATTACCCTCTTTTGGCTGTCTTGTCTTGATTTTTATTTAGTCTGAGGCTTGAAATATTCACACAATTTTTAGTTGTATATTTCTGCCAAAAATAAATATTTAAAATAAAATATATTAAGGGAGCCTTCGGTTCGGGCTTTTGGCTTCATATGGTAGATTCGAGTGTGAGTCCAACTCGCACAAGACCAGTTATATTATTCTATTTGTTTCTTTTTTCTTTGGACTGAAACCATGCCAACCCTATCGTATCATTATAAACAAATTACATTACACTACCCAAAAAGCTAGCTGGTTAACTTAATAATACCCAACTATAAAATTAAACAGTTAGGCAGCCTCGTGGAGTTAGAGTTAGTTAGCATGAGACTGGAGAAAAGTCTCCACTAGTATGTAAATCATTCCATCCTCATCAGAGACTATTCTCTCTGTTTTGCACAGTTAGAAGCAGCCCTATGCCTAAGTTGCGAGCTAGTTAGCTTGTGGCCCAATAATTATGCTACTTGACAAAAAAATATAAAATTAGTATTTTTTCTTTTGTCAATCAAACAATGAAAACGACAAAAATAAACCTTGTCAAAGTTCGAGAGTAGGCTCGTGTCGTCATTTCTCTGTTAAAAGTCTATACTTTTGAAGTCTACTTTACCTGGCTACAAAAGAAGCAATATGTTTGTGTCTAATATTTTTTGATAATAAATAGTACAAAATATCTGACCGACTAGCTAATCATATTTTTAGTCATCTAGCCCATTGTGAGCAACTCTCTAAGTAACTAGTAACTTAGGTTTTAAGTTAGGTTTTGAGCTTGTGACCTATTTGTCCTGGATCTAGCTCAGGCCACTTGTATTACCTATCTACTATCTTGTTATTGCAGCCTATGTCACCGATATTGGGTTACGTTTCGACAGAACTCTACTAAGTTCTGTTTTCCTAGTGTCTGATAAATCAATAGACAAAGCTTGCAAGAATGGTTTACAGCTAGTACAAATATAGCAGATATTGTGCCTTAGCGATATACATATATGTATTTAGGATTTACTAAGATATTTAACTAAGCGAGTATTTATTGTAGTATATACAATTAACTGTTAAGTTTAAGTAAAATATTACATAAAATAGTAAGAATCTCACTGTTTTACTTACTTTCCTTTCGTTTTATGACCGATGACGAACCGGGGGAGGTACTCAATTCGACGCGTATATTTTTATGTATAACCACGCATAACTTTTTATATAGTACTTCGATTTAAATAATTCTTTTTTCATTCGAAAGAATATACTTTGAAATTAGTCCCATTTAAATTTTATCGAAATCGGCTGAGCTATTTATGATATATCAATAGTAATGTGAAAAATAATGCTACATCGATACGTGCGAAATATTCGCGAATTCTGAAAAAATAATTATTTGGATCTTATGTACGGAATTTCACACCACTGGCTATTCGGTGAAGGGAAACGTCGTGAGGCAACCTGCGTTCGTACGTCCGTAGAAGAAATTTAATGGCATGTGTGAATCGACCAAATCGCACTGGGCCAGCGTGGTGGAAATGATATTGTACTTACTAATTAATTTATTCGTAAATGAAACTAACAAAGCGAAATAAATGTAATGTGTGACTTAACATTTTTAAATTTCCGCGTAGAATCAATTATGTACTGTACCAGCCTTTTTTAAAAATTCCACTGCAGGATGTAGGCCTACCCACGAAGGGTGATAAATTTACCCACACTTTTTTTTTTGTCGATGAATGATGACATTTAACTTCCCCTGTGAGTAACTTGATAAACCAGTAGATTTGGTAGTGATTTACCTACCGACATCATTTTGTGTCAATGGCTAAGAATAATTATGTCTTTTTATTGTTTTCTAGCTTCTTTTTTGTTTCTGATATCGTTGTTTCTTTTTAATAATCGAGCTATTTACATACGCAGCCATTTCAGTTTTTATTATCATAACTAGCTGCGCCCCGCGGTGTTACCCGCGATAGCCCGAAATAAAAAGTAGTCTATGTTTTAATCCAAAATCTAAACTACCTTCGTACCGAATTTCAGCCAAATCAGTTCATCCGTTTGTGCGTGAATGAGTAACAAATATCCATACGTACTCACACGTTTATAATATTAGTAGGATTGAGAGGAATTAGAGCGAGACTGTGTAAAATCTCTACACGGTGGCGATTAGCATTGTCTCCAGCACCTGATCAACAGATTATCTTTAAACATATATATTAATTCTGCTGTACGTGTGTATATCACTGAACTCTTCCTAAACGGCTGAACCGATTTGAATGAATTGTTTTGTATGCGTTTGGGTGCGCCCTGGATGGTTTAGATTCACAAATAAGCCCAGCAGATGGCACTGCAGTGGTTCCGCTAGTATATTACAGTAATTCTTGAAAAAAGATCACGTTTTTGCAATTGGATAATAATGTGACGCCTGGTTGCCTCGAATGTGAATTGCCAGTTTCATCCTAATGAAACTGGCAATTCACATTCGAGGCAACCTAATTGCTCCTAAGCAAAGAACATTAGAAGTTTCTATTTTATACCAACTATCTATTAATTTGGGTTGCTGGGTTGCAGGTGAAGGCTTTATATTTTAATTATAGACATAATGATAATAATGAGTCTTTTTTGATATTGAGCACACATTTTTATTTTACTCCATTTTGACACAAAAAATTAACAGCTCAAGATGACCTCAGGATCTCTTCAGGTCTGAGTGACTCCCAGTTTAGTCTTCAAAACATTCCGTGCGTAAACTCAATTTTGAAATATGTCGGTACACTATTTCAAATATCAATAGCCCTCTTAAGCCTTGGTTGCGGTAGTGCCGTAGTAAGGAGATCTGCTTCCATGTTCTCTGTGTACTCTGCCTATAAGGCTACTACTCTTTGTTTCTAGGCTTCATAACTTATCCATCCACCACCATATTTGAAAATATATCCCGTGTAGGATCGTCCTTTCGTCTATCCATGGTGCAAGCTGCCCAATAAGCGCCTGCCATGCCATACTACTTCATACCACTTTTTTTATATTTTAGTCCAACCTTCTTGGTTCCTTTAAATAACGGATGACCCGTTTCGCGGCTTGCCAATGATTGTTTCCGTAGCAAGTATTAAATTGGCTTAGACACCTTACGGCAAACGTAATATCTGGCCTTGTTGCCATTGCTAGATACATCAACAATCGAGCCCTACACATTTACAATCCGATCAAGCTGTGGTCCCAAAAGTGTTGGTTTGTTAGGACAGCTTTCGCGTGAATGCGCCAGGAATCATAGTTTTTGAGTATTATGGATATCTCGAATAATGAGTATTTTTAATAATGAGCACACATTTTAATTTTACAAAGAAAATACAAAACTACCTACTCCATTTTGACACACAAAATCAACAACTCAAATATCTCTATAGCAACCAAAACTCTATGACAACATTTATACGTATATAGACTTGAAATAACTACAAAATATGACGCGTATGACTCAATATGGCCGCCATTACATGCTTACATTTGGTTTTTCACCAATAATGGCACAGCCGATATCAATCGTCGGTACAAAATTCAAATAGTTTGCTCAAGTCGATAATATGTGTACCATTTTTTCATAATGATGATCTCTCAAAAACAAATGATGAACTGAATGAAACCACAAACCACAACATCATTTAGGTATGTAATTAGTTAATTCTTCATTTTTACAAAACTGCTAAACCTATTTCGATTTATCATTATTTAACATATTTGTTTATTTTATAATCTCAAATGAGACTAACTCTGAAGTACCTATGATCTAGCAGACAATAAAATAATCAACACAGTTCATACTTAATTGACCGAATAATAGCGTTGCTTACATACAAAAAAAAACATACTTACCGCCGAATTGAGAACCTCCTTTTTTCAAGTCGGTTATAAATATTGAAATGCACTCATGCATAATGACAATGTGATTCCCGCACTTTCTTAGGTAAATTTGCTCTCGCATTCTCTATTAACCCAATTATTTTCGCAGTACGCAGTATGAATTACCAAAGAAATACGGGAACATATTATAAATAAAGTGTAGGCAGCAAAATGTCAAATAACTAAATATAAATAAGCTGTGGCCGCCTTCTCTATTTTCTCAAGTCATTGATGCAATCGGATTGAGTTTTCAGACATGTGTCAAAATAAAAAGTAATTTAAATCAAAGTTATTACTAAGTTGCTAAGGAGTATTGATATCACCTTCGAAGCAAATTACCCGCAAATTAACTTTCTACTCCTTTTTAACCCCGATAAGGGATGAGTTTCAATAAACTACGAAACACGTCTTCCGTCAATTCAATTACAGAATGTAAATCCAAAATTTCAAGTCGATTTAACCAAGGAATCACGATGTCTCATAGAAACTTTGACCCCATTTTTCACCCTCTTAGTACATAGTGAAAATATTATATTACAACGTTCAACGTCACACGTCACACAATATAGTACATAGTGAAAATATTATATTACAACGTTCACTCCCTTGTATTTAATTCGTGGAATACTAAAAATAGTGAAAAAGTTCAAGATTCAAGATCATTTATTTGTGAAAACATGGTAATCGTGTACAACATACTCGTACAAAGTCGTAAACATGTGTAAATATAATAGAGAACGCATGTTTTTGCCCATCGTGGCACACAAATGTCACACAAGAAGAGAATATTGAAAGCTTTTGATAAACCAAAAGTTAATTTCAACTTAGCTTTGGATTGGAATCTTGCCAGTAAAGCTATTAGCGGGGCTTCACTTAGCAGTTGTTCTTTTCTAGGAATGAAATCATTCTTAGATTCTTTTAGCTAAGAAATAAACGATAAAAGAGATTATGCCATTACCTTATCCAGTATTTAAACATTTGCTTTATTTGATTTGGAAAATTATTTTCCTACTATTTTCTTTATACCTAAGATCAAGCGGAGATCGATTCTTGATCTCCATTTAAATGGTGATGTTATAGAAATTCCATATTTTCGGATTTAACACAGAGATTTAATCATCTTTTGACATTGCTTGTAAAATATGGCGGCGTATGGCGGCTTTAACAAAAATCAAAATAGGAAGTGTGAAATTCCACAATAATGAAGCATTACATACCGCTGTTTTTTTTCTGTAAATTTGTTTATCATAGTTTAACGCTTTTTGAAGCTACTGTACTAAGTCTGGGCCCATTTCGATCTTTATATAGAGGTAAAGTGATAAGACGAACATTTCAATCACTAAGAAAATGATCTTGTGTTATTTGTGATTCAACAATTCGAGTTATATCTACCTATAGTAATATACTGCAATTTTAGAGACTGTCGTGGTTGGTACCTACTCGGTGATTTGCGATTTTGATTTTGCGAAGCGGAAACATTTTAAAATTCCCAATTTGACTAACTAAAGAACAGTCGTGTCAATTATCAAAGTAGCTTTAAAATCGGACCATAATTTGGATTACGCCGACATCTGGAAACCTTTCGAATTGACGATCAATTTAAAACTTCGATTTATTGAAATCGGAGCTTTCTTTGCCAGTTTATCCGTTGTTATAAGTTGACTTCCAACCAACCGATTGCACTATGATACCTACAGCCTTAAGAAAATATTTTATGAATATCAAAAGCGCGAGGAGCAAATAAAGAACGACACAAGTGCTATTTAGATTAAAATGCGTTTAACTATGTTTATTATCTAAACTATAAGCCATGTTCCATTTTTAATGTTCAAATAGTATATACAAGTATTTCTACAAATATAAAATAATAATAGGCGTAAGAGTTTACTAAACAAAACCTATTTCTTACCTTTATATGTTTTCTACTATTTTTGTTTGTTTCAGTTTTGTATTTATGGTAGTAATCTTTTGCATGTATTTAGATTAGTTATTACTAGCTCAATTATTAATTTTTATATCAATGTGACGTCACCTGTCACCGGAAGACCAGCGCTGGTTGGTTCATAACCAGCGTAATTATGCTGAGGTGGAACCGTTTTGTGACAGAAATATAGATTAAATTACATTAGTATAGTTTTAATATTAATATAATATATGTTATACTGTATGTTACGTGTTCCAGTTCTGTATTTTTGTCACAAAAAAAAAGCTGTATATGTCTACAACTTACAACGTAAGTGTCTTCAAATCCCGATACTATAAAATATCAGAATGCGGTCAAACGCAAATCTATCGTAATGAAAATAAATAATTGTAAAAAAAATGTTTTTTTTTTTAATACAAGCTTTTGAGATCCTGGATTTCATGTATCAGCAGCTAGCTAAGACAAGCAAAACAAGCCCAGACACGACGGGTCTATCTTGTTTGGTACAGGAGTTCCTATGGCCACCTTCCGACTCCATCATTATATACGCTCCATGATACCATATCATTGCATTGTCACGCGAAATACATTTTCGTGCAAAATTTTAGCTCAATCGGAAACCGGGAAGTTGGTCTAATTTAACTTGCAAGATTCCACCCGAACTTACATAAGGCAAGGTGGTTATTGGCTTGTAAAAAAAGATAAGCCTATGCACAGCAGTGGAAAAGTTCAACACAAGACCAAAACAAATTTTTTTTCAAAAACAAAACAAAGTATTAACCCAACTAAAAGAACATTTTATTAATGATTTAATTTTCCCCCAATTCACTTTCTCTCCTCGTCTTTTGCATCTTTCCAAAACCGGAATACGAAACATTTTTAAAATTGCCAATTTGACTAATCAAGAACAGTCATGTTAATTATCAGAGTAGCCTACTGCCTATTATTCGGATTAGGGGACATCTCGAAACCTTCCGAAATGACTCCTTGTTAAAACTTCGATTTATTTAAATTTATTTCAATCGGAGTTTTCCTCGATCCCAGTCCTCCAGATCTCGAGTCCGTTGTTATTAGTTGATTTCCAATTACAATGAACTGCAGTGAGTGTGACGATGCTCAGTTAATTAAAGTATAAAAAGTAGAGGCACAATTATTTTTAGCATTGAAAATATTGTGTTTTCGGTGTTTTATCTACGATTTAAAATTAAAAAAATCATTGTAATACAAAAATAACTTACGTAATACAATTTTTTAATTTATTTTGTAGTGATATTTGATAAAATGCAATTAGGTACAGTCTGCAAAATTTCTGGACCTCATAGTCACCAACTATGAGTTTTAGACAAGATCAACTTATACTCAGACCTAGAACAGATTTTAAAATTCGTCATACTACTTAGTTTAACAGGTACCCAACTGGGAATCGAAACCGAGGCACCTTGCACAGAGAGCAGATTTACTATCAACTACGAGTATGCCATATTAATACGTTGGAATTTGAATGTTTTAGTTAGTTATAGTTATTAGCCAATATACTAAAATATCCCTCCTTGTTTATTTCATCACGTCTTCATCTTCTAGACAACAACAGAAACAACAACTAACTTAATTTTGAAGTTGTTGCAATAAGTTTCAGAGAACTGTCAAAACAAAAGACAAAGTTTCTAAGTTCGTTGAATTCCTTAAACTAGTTTTTTTTAAAGGTTTTATTTAACTTCACTTGCCCGTTTTTTGGGTCGAATCTAGTATTTGGAAGTTGATCCCCTTCCCGTGGACAGTTTGATATGATATTTTATACACAGTTTTAGTTTCGATGACAATACCATTTTTTATATTCAGTATTGACATTTATACAAGATGGCCACCGCCACGACATGGCGGATTACATTTTTTCACACAACCCTTTCAATACGAGTATGGGTATCAAATGAAAGGGCGTTTCATGTAGAATACAGTTTATAGTAACAAAATTAAAACTAAAGACAAAAAAATAAAAATGATATATTTTTTTTTAATTAAACGGTTTTATGTACCTTACTAAAATCTAAAAAAAAAAAAAGCAACTCAAAAATAAAATCGTGCGGCGCAACGAACATAATGAAGTCTTTCATGTGGAGGCCCTACGATTCTATTTTCGAATTATTATTTTTTAGCTTTTAGTAGGTACATAAAACCGTTTAATTTAAAAAAAGTTTTTTTCCCAATATTATATTTACCATAGATAGGTTTTCGTTTGGCCACATCCTCCCTGATGTTACTCACAGATTCGTTTTAGACTATAAATAGCAGCTGTTTTAAATGATTCGTACCAGCTATAATAGGAATAACATCACCACATAAGTTCAAAATCAACAGTAGAAAAGTTCAGGAGCTCATTTAAGCGCTCTCTCGACCCGTACTTTAGAAGTGCACGAGTTAGCTGATGAAGTCCGCGTAGTATAACTTGTTTTATTAGATTCCAGAAATAAACTTGCAAAGTGAAGCCATAACGCAGGCTCTCAAATGAATAATGTTCCAGCCACGTGCTTCTTGGTTGACCAACGTGACGCTGCAAGGGGCATGGAAACAATATTACCAGTAAACAGCATAGTTAAGTTGACATTTTACTGTTTTCCATATTAAACGTGCATTCGACTTGAAGTTTTCTTTGATGTTAACCTGAGGTAAGTACAATCTAGGTGAAGTACGTTTAGGTACCAAATAACTGTTATTGCTTAATCTGGATTTCTAGTAGCCTTGTACCATTAAGTATTGGTTAAGTATACTTAATGCATAGTAGGCACTTTACAAAAATCACATACTGGCTTAAATATCCGAATTTTTAAGCATCTATGATACAAAAAACTAAAATACATTTTTTATACGATGTTTTTTGGGCATTTTCCATTCAAAATAAAAAAATCAGTCAAGTACGGTTTGGACTCGCGCATGAAGGGTTCCGTACCGTATGAAAGCAATATTTATATTTCAAGCATCTTCCTATTGCCATTATTACAATTGAGCAAAAAAACATGTTTCATGTATGGAAGCCCGCTTAAATAATAAATCAATAAATATTTGGGGACATTTTACATATGTATTATTTTAACTTTTTATTTTTTGAGTGAATATTTAACTAAATATTCTGTGAATATTTTAAGCATCTAGGTACAGTCTCATTATATTAATAGGAACAAAAACAGCAAAAAAATCAGTTTTGTTGTATGGGAGCCCCCTTTAATATTTATTTATTTCTGTATTCGGCATTGTTTGTTATAGCGCCAACAGAAATACGTCATTTGTGAAAATTTCAAAGTTCTAGCTATCACGGTTCATGAGATACTCGTACAGCCTGGTGACAAAAGACGGACAGACGGACGGCGGAGTCTTAGTAATAGGGTCCTGTTTTCACCCTTTGGGTACGGAACCCTAAAAAAGAAGCGCACTTACATAAGCAATACAACTTTTCCGCAATCTAAAAACAGATAAACATGCGCTTACGATACTCAAGAAACCAGCTGTGGTTTTGCTGAAAAACATAGATTAATATGGTTTAGAAAAGCCTTTCTCAAATGAGTGTCAATACTTGAGAATAGTATTATAAATTATAATAAAAATCAGGCTTGTTGTTCTGTTTTTAGTAATTGTTGTTATAGCGGCACCAGAAATACACATCATCTGTGAAAATTTCAGCTTTCTTGCTATAACGGTTCATGAGATACAGCCTGGAGACAGACAGACGGACAGCGGAGTCTTAGTAATAGGGTCCGTTTTTACCCTTTGGGTACGGAACCCTAATAAGACAATAAATCCGAACCTTGATCAAACGCGACGGCGCGGGCGGGTACTATACACACTTTACTATTACTGATAGATAAATGCTTAATTTTATACATCCAAAAGTGTGTTTGTTAGGTTTTTTAATACTACTTCACATTAGAGTTTTCAAAGCAACGGATAGACTTGTTTTTTGGTATGAACATAATAGTTCATAGGTCGAAGTGTCATAAAGTTAATTTTTATCCAGGAATAAACCCAGAATTCTATGATAAGCTGCGAGTGAAGCTAGTATAACCTATTTCAAATTAATTAAGACAAGATACTTCGAAATTATGATATATTTTGCAACACAATCAACGCAGAGAAACATACCTTACTAGTACTGATGGGGATTTATTTTAATAAATAGTTGTAGTAATCCCCGAGACAACTGAACCTAAACATGCCTGATTAAATGTCGAAGGTTCATGGCAAAGGCTAGATGTAATTTCACAAGGATTTCCGATCTTCCTCAATATTGGCCTAATCCAAGGTTACACCGCAAATTGAGACGGACAGATGTGATGAAAATATGTAGGCTGATGTACCGATAAAGGAAATTATGAATTGATACACGTTAAGTTATGCCGTAGTGAGTTTAGCTCTGATTTTCACGTATTTCGTAGATGTATTTTATGAAACAGTGTATGTGACTTTTCTAATGGTACTATACAATTAATATGTAATTGGTTGCAAAGTCGCCAAATGAGTTAACGACGAACCTTGCGCCAAATATTCGGCAAGTAATTACATAATATAAAAGTACCTATTATTACTTTGCAAAATATGGACTATCAGATGTAAATACGTTAATTATTACGAACAATGTTAGCTAGGGGACTAACCCCAAAAAAAATAAAACAGTCAACTGTACCATTTAAAAAAAGACTCTCGACAAAATGTATGGAACAACTGTTTTTTTCGCAATGTCACACTGCAATTCGCAATGTGTTGATCCTGTGGTAAAAGTTGTTCATAATGATAAATGTTAGCATTAAACCGGTACACAACGAGCGAGCTGACGAGCTTTAAAACAACTACTTTTATCTAACTATTTTTAAATAAACGTTCTATTTGACGATTTCTTCTTTTGATGTTTAGATAGGTACCTAGATAGATAGATATAACTCTTTATTGTGTGAACTAATACTATTTACTATAACAAAAGTTACAATGTAGATACTTATCTTAAATTAGTGCCACAAATGGCGGCCTTGTCGCTGACAGCGATTGCTACTAGGCAACTACTGAACGGAAAGAGATCACAAATAACAGTATAAATAGGAGGTACCAAACACAACTTACCGTTTACCGATTATTTTAAAATAGCCGTGTCCAGTACAAAAGTGCTGCGTGAAAACAATAACTCTTTCAAATTTAACTAAAATTAGCCTTTCCACGCAACGATTTAGTACTGGAGACGACTATTTTTTAAAACATTTATACACATCTGAAAGGTCTTGTATTTCGACAAGCATACTCGTAATTATGTACTTTTAAGACCTTGATTATACTCGCCGCTATACCGGTAGGTTCCACGAACCAAGTTCAATCGAGCACTCTGTTGAGAAAGCAAATGCACCTCCCTCTAATGGAATCGGATGTTTTCGTACAGCTGGTGGTCCGGATTTCCCGAACCGGTAACACTAATTGACTTGCTAACTAACAGCGAACTTGATAACATAGGTATCTACCACCTAAATGTTATAGAATTGAAAGTGATTAGTTAGTGTTGACTGTGTTTTGATATAATCTCTTAATGGATTCTCTATTAGGAACAATGGAACAAATATAATCAACTGTACCATTTAGAAAGGACTCTCGACGAAATGTATGTAATATCAGTTGTTTTTTCGCAATTTCCTGTAGTAAAAGTTGTTAATAATCATAAAAAGTTAGTTTTAAGCTACTTATCGACGAGCGAGCCGACGAGCTTTAAAACTACAACTTTTATCTAACTTTTTTTAATTAGCATTCCATTTGACAATTTCCTCTTTTGAAAAATACCGAATCTATTAAAATAGCCGTCGGCGTCCAGTACTAAAGTGTTGCGTGAAAACGATAATTATTTCAAATTTAACTAAAATTAGCCATATCACGCAACGCTTCACTGGAATACTATTTGGAGACGACTATTTTGAAAGATTTATACACATCTGACAGATCTTGCATTTTGAAAAGCATAATTATGTTCTTTTAAGACCTTGATTATTGTTTTATTATTTATACTCGCCGCTATACCAGTAGGTACCACGAACCAAGTTCAATCGAGCACTCTGTTGAGAAAGCAAATGCACCTCCCTCTAATGGAATCGGATGTTTGCGTACAGCCGGTGGTCCGGATTTCCCGAACCGGTAACACTAATTGACTTGCTAACTAACAGCGAACTTGATAACATAGGTATCTACCACCTAAATGTTCTAGAATTGAAAGTGATTAGTTAGTGTTGACTGTGTTTTGATATAATCTCTTAATGGATTCTCTATTATGAACAATGGAACAAATATAATCAACTGTACCATTTAAAAATGACTCTCGACAAAATGTATGTAATATCAGTTGTTTTTTTCGCAATTTCCTGTAGTAATAGTTGTTCATAATGATAAAAAGTTAGTTTTGAGCTACTTATCGACGAGCGAGCCGACGAGCTTTAAAACTACAAATTTTATCTAACTTTTTTTAATTAGCATTCCATTTGACAATTTCCTCTTTTGAAAAATATTGATTCTATTAAAATAGCCGTGTCCAGTACTAAAGTGTTGCGTGAAAACGATAATTATTTCAAATTTAACTAAAATTAGCCATATCACGCAACGCTTCACTGGAATACTATTTGGAGACGACTATTTTGAAAGATTTATACACATCTGACAGATCTTGCATTTTGAAAAGCAAAATTATGTACTTGTAAGACCTTGATTATACTCGCCGCTATACCGGTAGGTTCCACGAACCAAGTTCAATCGAGCACTCTGTTGAGAAAGCAAATGCACCTCCCTCTAATGGAATCGGATGTTTTCGTACAGCTGGTGGTCCGGATTTCCCGAACCGGTAACACTAATTGACTTGCTTACTAACAGCGAACTTGATAACATAGGTATCTACCAGCTGAAATGCTATAGAATTGAAAGTGATTAGTTAGTGTTGACTGTGTTTTGATATAATCTCTTAATGGATTCTCTATTATGAACAATGGAACAAATATAATCAACTGTACCATTTAAAAAGGACTCTCGACGAAATGTATGTAATATCAGTTGTTCTTTTCGCAATTTCCTGTAGTAAAAGTTGTTCATAATGATAAAAAGTTAGTTTTAAGCTACTTATCGACGAGCGAGCCGACGAGCTTTAAAACTACAACTTTTATCTATTTTTTTTTAAATTAGCTTTCCATTTGACAATTTCCTCTTTTGAAAAATATCGATTCTATTAAAATAGCCGTGTCCAGTACTAAAGTGTTGCGTGAAAACAATAATTATTTCAAATTTAACTAAAATTAGCCATATCACGCAACGCATCACTGGAATACTATTTGGAGACGACTATTTTAAAAGATTTATACACATCTGAAAGACCTTGCATTTTGAAAAGCATAATTATGTTCTTTTAAAACCTTGATAATACTCGCCGCCATACCGGTAGGTACCACGAACCAAGTTCAATCGAGCACTCTGTTGAGAAAGCAAATGCACCTCCCTCTAATGGAATCGGATGTTTGCGTACAGCTGGTGGACCGAATTTCTCGAACCGGTAACACTAATTGACTTGCTAACTAACAGGAAACTTGATAACATAGGTATCTACCAGCTGAATGTTATGGAATTGAATTAAAGTGAATGGGTCGTTAATATTGACTGTGATTTAATATAGTCTCATATGTATGCTTACAGTTAATAAAAACAGGGCAAGTTTTGCGATTACCATTTATACAAATTACCAAATACCTACTGGTATTTTTTGTAAAAGGTAAACTTAAAACCAATCCTAATTGTTGACTGTGGTTTGATATAATTTCATAAGTATACAGTTAATAAAAATAGGGCAAGTTTGAGTTTACCATGCACACAAATTACAAATTACTAATATTTTTTGTAAGAGGCAAACTCAAAACCTATCTTAATAATGAGTAAAATGAAGTTGTAGTTTTTGCCATCTATTAACTCTAAAGTTTGATGCATTGTGAGTTTTCGTATTTTTTATTGATTTATTCATGAAGCTGGGTTTTGGGACTAGAAATTAAATAAAGCGCTAGTGATTTCTGTAAATGATAAGAATATGCCCTCCGTAGATATAAGTAGAGATACTCTCCGTAGTTAGCACTCACCAAAATGAATAACTAATACAATCAGTACCTTCCGAGATAGATCCAATTTTATTATACTAAGAGATTATGTAATATTGTATTGTTTGCCATCGATCGGCCTTCCGCCTATCAGATAATCTTATTACTTTCCCATTAAGCGAGCAATGTGGCCGTAAACATGTGATATATTATTTGTTATAGCCTTGATTAGGCGCAGTGATCCCTGTTACTTGATTTTATTACTCTTATGTTTGACATTTTAGTGGCTTTTTGTGTTCACTGCATTTGGCGCTAAGCTCTTATATCGAGTTTATGATTTGATTAGGCAGTGAACTTTATCGATGTTTATTTTCGTTATTGGTTGGGATTTACTTAAACCTGCATTTTGTATGGAAGTAAAATAGCACCTTAACTTAACGTTTAGTCATGGCAGAGGTCTTCAACTCTGATATCAGGACTACCATCTCCTTTACTAACTTACTTAATTTTAGTTAGTGTGTACTAATAAATTTACTGGCGTAGGTACGAGTATTTTTGGTATTTTTCTGTGGCCCGGTTAAACCGACTACCTTATCTGGACCACTGAATGAAAGCGTTCTTTCCTTACAAATGGTGCTGTCAAATAAACCTTATCTTGGCTACTTCTTTGCTCTGAAATTTTCAAAGCCATGAGAGTAGGTACCTACGTCGGCTTTAGAAAGACCCAATGCATCGAGTACGAGGTTATCGAGTTTTTCCATGTTATTATTATAGCAGTCCATCCACCAGTACATAAGTAGAGTTTTTCACTCGAGCCATTTCGTACCTTTCCTTTCGAACCTGTGCCAGCAGGTTTTCAACAGAAGGCACTAGGTATACAAATCCCAAAGAAAATTGTGGCTTACACAAACTCTATAGGCTAGGTACTTATATTGAACTGAAACGTGGTCATTTAATGTGGGCCTTATGAATAAAGTCAGAGTAGCCCAGGGCTCCGTCTACAGTCACGCTGCTAGATCACAACAACGTTACCGACATAGCCCAGAGGATAAGCAAATTGAAATGGCAGTAGGCAGGGCACACAGTTCGGAGAACTGATGGCCGTTGGGGCAGTAAAGTTCTCGAATGGAGACCACGCACCGACAAGCGCAGCGTAGGACCTCCACCTACTAGGTCGACCAACGATGTAATAAAGACCGCAGGAAGGCGCTGGATGCAGGCCAACTTCAACAGAGCTTGTTGAAAATCCATAGGGGAGGCCTATATCTAGCAGTGGATGTCCTACGGCTGATAATGATGATGATGAAATGATGATCAACCACGTTAATAAACTTGACAAATGCATAATAGGGATACTTAAGTAATCAAGTACTTAGTAGACTTGAGTCTGTGTGAGTGGGGAATAATCGCAGCTTTTTCGTATTATAATTATATTTATCTACACTAATGTTGTAACATTCTACTTATGTTTCCAATACTTGACTTATTATGACTACTGTTATAGCGCAGACAACATTTAAGCAATTTCACATGATGGTATAATATCCACATCGATATCGTAAAATCTCATTATAACATCGCGCGCTCGCTCCTGATTGGCCCTGCGCGCGCAGCTGCGCTCTCATTGGTTAGATTTTAATGGCGCCAAGTTCACTGTGACAATACACGAACGCGTGAATTTAATGTTTCGCAATATGTTTTTTTATTTATTTTTTATTTTTATTAGTGAAGATAAAGTAGTGTATGCAACTGCATATAACACGGGTATTAAAACACTAGCGTGAGTTTATGAAACGAGCGCAGCGAGTTTCATAATAGTAACGAGTGACTTCATTATATGCCAGTAGCGTAAACTACTATAAACTCATCAGTTGAACATTTAATTTAATTTGAGATTTTACATCAGAATATCAAGTGTAGAAAATCATGTAGAAGCGTGGATGTCCACACTTCTACATGATTTTCATTTCATGTTCATTCAGCAAAAGCTATTATAATTAATTTCACTTATCTACTTATTGGAAACGACCCAACAAATATCTAATTGGGTACTTTTAGAGTCTGTTTTCCAGCATTTTTTAAAACATCTCTCTCAAAAATGTTGAGTGTAATGAAACATTAAAATATTAAAAGGCACTGAAGCATAATCATTAGGTGTTTTATATTAATAAAACAATATTGTACTTGATTTAATATACCGTTGTATTGTTAGGCCCTTGAAAGGACATGTAATATTAAAGAACCGTGGGTAACGTACAGCAAATAAGACCATTGCTTATTCAAATAAAATCCGAAAGGTTAACCTTATTTTGCCCACGTTGGAATATTATAAAATTGGATTAGATACGGCCGACGATACCTCGTGTTTGTTTTGTACCTATGAGAGTATTTTCTTCTTCTTCTTTTATATTTTGGCGTCGGCGTCGCGTGGTTTATGCATTTGCTGGTATCAAGTATAAGTTTTAATCATAATAGTCACAGTCCTAGCCCTTAACCGCTGACGTCTGATTTTGTTACACTAACACTGACGTACGTATGACGTACGTCCATAACTTTTAAGACCTCCTGTTGCATCATAGTACATAACTCAGGGAATTATTGCAATGATATTGTGCAGCCATATTTAAATGAAATAGGGGATATAAAAAGCAGTCATAATATAAAATAATATCATATTAGTCAATAACAATATAGGTGACGAAACGTATATACATTTTTTTTAAATTGGACAAAAATATTATTTTAACTTCTTTTTTTAGTAATATTACTTATGGAAACCTGTTTTAACTAGAAAAAAATCATAATTATAATAAATCACAATATAAAGCACTATTTAACAACAGTTGATACGGTAAACCGGTGTACGGCAGTTATTTGGGTTTTGCGAAATTTAAATTTGCAACATATTACAGCAATTTTTCATGGTATCAAATTAATGAATATCGTTGCATAGATGACCGATCGCATTATTGTTATCCCCGCCTCATATAAGGCCAATGACGCTTGACAGCGCAAACATAATAATTTGATAATACTATACTGTAGCAGCCTTTTTACTAGTCCACTGCAGGACGAAGGCCTACCCACAAGGGTGATTGGGCCATATTCACAACGCTGGTCCAGTGCGGGTTGGTAGATTCACATACGCCATTAAATTTATTCTATGGACGTATGCAGGATGCATCACGAATACTAACGATGTTTTCCTTTACCGAAAAGCCAGTGATGTGACAATTCCGTACATAAATGTACAGGATTAGGATTTGAACCCCCGACCTCACGATTTTAAGACGGATGTTACTACCTCTAGGCCACCACGGCTTACCGCTACACCACTTACAACTCATTTTAACCTTTAAGTACCGACGTGCGGTCTGTGAGGCCCCAGCAGGCACTTGACTTGCTAATTTACCCCTTTCCCCGCGAAATTCCGATCCTCACTTTTAACAAAGAATATGATAATAATACTACCTTTTAAATAGCTGCAAGGACAGTGCCCACGTTGACGTTGAAGCAGCAAGTGGTTTCGTCACGCGCGCTATTGGTCAGTAATTTCGATTTTAATTTCCGATGCGGCCTCTCAGGCCTCACGTCGGTACATACGTAACTTTTTTTAAATTTGTAGCTGCAGTAAATTGCTTTTTTTTACAGATATTTTGAAAAATAAACACATCAGAGTTATCAGGTGTCCACTTAAACTCAAAAGAAAATCGACGTATAGGTGTTATTCGTGTAAAAAATACGTTTGTTTAAAATGCGCGAAACAAGTGTGTCCTGATTGTGCTGGGAAATAACGTGTAGTTAGGCTGTGGACATTTTTTGTTGCAGAATGTTTATATTCCCATATTTTTTTCTAAATAGTACATCAGTTTTAAGTAAGAAAATATAATATTTGTTGTTTTGAAAGGAGTATTTTTTATGTTTTTAATTTTTTAAGTATAAGAGTTCTTTTTGCGCTAAAAATTACGCTAAATAATAATGTAGTCAATTGGTTATCTTTGTATACTTAGTTTTCTTTAATGCCTTTTATATTTTATCATAATGCAGAGATATATAGATATCTAAATCATCACTTTTCTTGAAAAAAACTTATAATAATATACACGGCCTGTCAGGCCTCTCGTATACTCTCGTACGAAAGCGTTGATGATAAAAAAGTCAAACTTACACTGACGCTACGTACCACATCCTTCGGGACCTCGAAGTCACTTCCTTAGGAACATGCCAGGGGTTTGCTTTCCCCGCCTTATATGAGTCACTAGCGTCTAGGAAACTAGGTACCAAAAAGGGTATGTAAAAGTTCCCGCAAAAAATAAAGTTTTTAATGAAAAATATTTTGGACGTCGTACCACATATTACGTACGTCAGTCTACCTAAAGAAAAGGGTAGTGAAAACGCAGGGAACTTGTGCGCTTTCATTTAGCAAATTCTGATTCTGGTCACGTAGAAGAAAGGTATACGTTGCTATGGGTACAAAATAATATATGCAACTGTCATATAATGAAGGGTATTAAAACACGAGTGTGAGTTTATGAAACGAGCGCAGCGAGTTTCATAATAGTAACGAGTGTTTTAATACCCGTGTTATATGCAGTTGCATACACTACTTTATCTTCACTAATAAAAATAAAATAAAAAACATATTGCGAAACATTAAATTCACGTGTACGTGTATTGTCACAGTGAACTTGGCGCCATTAAAATCCAACCAATGAGTGCGCAGCTGCGCGCGCAGGGCCAATCAGGAGCGAGCTCGCGATGTTATAATGAGATTTTACGATATCGATGTGGATATTATAACATCATGTGAAATTGCTTAAATTGAGTGTTTTGTTGTCTGCGCTATAACAGTAGTCATTATAAGTCAAGTATTGGAAACATAAGTAGAATGTTTCAACATTAGTGTAGATAAAATCATTAACGAACTTCATGAGAAACAAAGAACGAAATTTTATAGCCAACACAACATTTTCGTCGTCGTAATTAAAGTCTGATTCTACTACTAATTGTGCCAGCGACATAAAGGACTTAATGAATGTTGGTTTAAGAACTAAACAACATTATGTATATTATAGCAAGAAAAAATCGGCCAAGTACGAGTCGGACTCGCGCACGAAGGGTTCCGTATTGTATGGGAGCCCCCCTTAAATAATAATAATAATAATAAATTTATTTGACTTTTCTTAAGGCTATGTACAGAAATAGGTACAGTTATACAGTTTTATAGTATACATAATACTTAACTAATAGTTAGACTTATTATGCTACATACATTGAGTCCGTGGAATGTACATACTTGTAGGTGAACCCTAGATCCCACACTAGGAAAATTCCTGTGTCGTGGGATTTAGTGCCTTCCGTATTTATAATGATAAAAATTAATGGTGACGTTTAGTCTAAATTAACCGTATACGTTTCGTAGATAAGTTAATGTAAGAACGAATATACTTATTAAATTTACATTGAGGGTAGGCAAGATATATAATACTGTAGTCAATTATGCAGTGATCCCAGGCCTAGTCCAATAATAATTGCGAACTATGAATAAAAGGTTTATTACCAGTGTTACTACC
Source organism: Hypomecis atomaria (assembly GCA_964007245.1). Lineage (NCBI taxonomy): Eukaryota > Metazoa > Arthropoda > Insecta > Lepidoptera > Geometridae > Hypomecis > Hypomecis atomaria. Next base: position 4,748,569 of record OZ023295.1, on the reverse strand, counting down.
AATATTGCTACCAGTAGTAAGAACGGCAAATGGATTACCGTTATTACTACTGCAGTCGAAAGTTGTTAGAACAGCAATAAAATACATGTGTGTATAAAAAAGTACATATATAGATAATGCAAATGAATGATGTAATGAGGTTAAATGATACTGTTACTATACTTATATACCTGTATTTATGAATGTATGTATTTGTTTATGCTTGTCGAAAGGTAAAATCATGTAGAAGTGTGCAGGCATCGGTTACTCAAAGATTGTGCTTGTGGTCGCAGGTCGTGTTTATGTACGTTTCACAGGTAGAAAGTCGAATGTGTGAGTACGACAGGGGTCCGATTCCTCAGTCGTGCGATACCAAAACATACTAGAAAATCTACTGACTAAGTAGCTTAGTGCAGTCCAATCACTCGATCTGTGGAAGCAGACCCCATTAGGTCATTTCTTAATGACTAGCACATTCTCCGTTCCCAGATAGTCTAGGGACGATAGCCAACTCATAACTTTTCGCTTACAAACAAAACGAGATGTATTTAGAATGTCAAGCAAGCTATCTATTTGCTGATATAAAAACGGTCCTTTGAATTGATAGGCTCGTTGGGCAAATATAGTTCTAGTTCTAGGGAGTGTCCACTTGTTTTGTCGTGCAGGTCGTCTAAAGGGAGCTAATGTTATCTGTGATGTTTTATGGAAGCGCAAAGTCACTGCCAGAATGTACAATTGCCGGACAGTGAGGAATTTCGTGTCGCTGTATAATTGGGTTGTGGGATATAGTATGGGCTTTTTATACGTAACTTTCAATATAATTCTTTGCGCACGTTCCATTTTTTCAAAAAGTACCCTGGTAGCAGATCCCCAACATACTATACAGTAGTTCAGTACAGATTGGCATAATGCTTGATATACTATTTTAAGTGTGCTTGGATCCGCCACCGAACCTAACTTTTTGAAAATGTGGGTCAGTTTTCGCAGCCGCAATCTGAGGTTATTGATTTGGTTCTCCCAGTTGAGCCGGTAGTCAATGGTGACACCTAGGTATTTTATGGCATCAACGCGCTCGAGTTCTGGGCAGGAGCATGGTATGGAGGAATGCGAGTCGCATGAATGTATTTTTAAATGTATATTTTCAGGACGGGTACGTCTCGTAATAGAAAAGGTTATATATTTGGTTTTAGCCGTGTTTAATGTTAGCAGATTATCTTGAAGCCATTGCGCTATTTTTGATAGCCCTCTCTGAGCAACATCAACGACCTCCGCCCAGCTCTTTCCTTGGAAAACCAGTGCTGTGTCATCGGCAAAAGTATATACCTTAGCTTGATCGATGTTGAGCTTGCAGAGATCATTGATGTAGATCAGAAAGAGGGTAGGCCCGAGGACGCTACCTTGAGGAATTCCGAAAGAAATAGAAGCGTAATCACTGTAGAAATTGGATAAGCGGACCCTCTGTTTTCGTTCTGATAGGTATGACCGAAACCATTTCAGGGTTGTCCCACGTACGCCATGCAGTTCGAGTTTTCGAAGCAGGATTGGCCAAGACACTGTATCAAATGCCTTGGCCAAATCCAGAAAAACTGCAAGGCATTTGCGGTTCAGATCTAGTGTTTCGGTCACGTGATCCACTAGTGATACGACTGCATCTTCAGTAGATTTTTTGGCCCTGAATCCGAATTGGTTAGGTGATAGTAAATTATTGTTTTCCAGGAAGCAGAGGAGACGTTTATTCACCACTTTTTCCAGGATCTTAGATAAGGATGACAATAGAGAAATTGGGCGATAATTGGATGTTGATGTTTTGCTACCTGACTTATAAATCGGACAAATATCGGCGGTTTTCAAACAATTTGGAACTATCCCTTGAGTCATGCTGAGATTACAAAAGTGAGCTATCGGAAAAGCTAAAACATGACATGCTTGTTTAAGTACTTCGTTGCTGATTTGATCAATACCTGGGGCTGATGTAGTTTTTAGGCCAGAAATTATTCTATAAATTTCAAATCCGTCCGTGGGTGAGAGAAAAAAAGAATCTACTGGAGCGGTATCTATTTTAACAGCGTTCATTAATTGCGATTCAGTCGTGTGGAGCTTGGATAAAATATCTTGAGCCAATTCTTGACCAATAGATGTAAAGAACGAGTTAACAGAATTAAGAGATTCGACGGGAGAGGATTTTAAATTGAGCAGATCGCTTGAGTCTGATTTCTGTTGCTTTATATTGCATGAATTTTTAACTGTGTCCCAAAGCTTTTTATTATTGCCTTTGTTCACAGCGATTAGGTCAGATTCATATTTGATTTTTTCTGCTTTTAGCAAATCGTTGCAGTGGTTACGCAGTTTTTTATATCTGTCTTTTAATGCCTGGTCATTGGGGTTTTTTTAAGAGTTAGGTGTAAAGCGTCTCTTTTCCTGGCATAATTTATTAGTTTGGGCGTCATCCAAGACTTAGTAATTACTTCTGAACTTCTAACTTTTTTACGTGTTGTGTTATTTTTAATAGCTTGACCAATGTTTTTAATTAGAAAATCAGCAGATAGTGTAATGTCGGTTTCATTATAGAACATATCCCAGTCGATACTTTCTAGGGAAGCGATCACTTCCGGGTAGTTGATTTTTTCTGTTTCTTTTGGTCTAGAGCGGCTCGCTGGAGTCAGGTGTCTATCAATACCAATTAAAACAGTGTCATGGTCTGTCACTCCAGAGTTGCATACCACAACACATGCGGAACGTTTTGAACGAATGAGGGCGTGATCCAGACAATTACGGTTGCGTGTGGGTAACATGTGGCCTGGGACAAGGCCATGAAAAGTTGTTAGCTCCAAGTAATCAGGAGATTTGGGGTCAGTGTTGACAGACTTAATGTCAATATTAAGATCCCCCGTCAAAACGCACGTGGCGCCAGTTGACTCAGATAAGGTATTCTCAAGTGATGTCAAAAAATGAGTTATATCAGTTTTGGCCGGTGACCTGTATACTGCTATCACAGATAATTCTGAACCTACTTTTATAGTCAGACAACTAGCGTCATTAAACGGGGGCTCATTAATCTCGACATTTAATCCAATTTTGTAAAAGATCATGAGACCATCGTTCTGATTTCTGAATACCGTGGATGAGTAACATTCATAGTTAGGTATATTGAATGATTGAGTGACATCTCTGCCCCAACATTCTGTAAATATTATTATTGTGGGAAGAAATTTCAGTCTTGAGAGATATATTAAAAATTTGTCCATATTTTGGCGAACACTTCGGATATTCTGTGTAATTATTGTGGTTTGTTCAATATATTTACCTAAAATAGGCTTGCATTCTTCTGCCGAATTAACACTAAAGTTGTCTATTAAGGTTGTGTCGTCGATGTAATCAATTAAATCTTTATTGTGAGTCATGATTATGGTATATAAAAATGATATTTGAATACAACACGAAAAGCTTCGCGTGTATTGTTTTCGTAGTATAATTTATAATAGCGACGACACTCAATGAACAGACGACAATTAGTGTATTTAAAGGTGAATTTATCTTGGTGCAGATTAGTCGATATAAAGTCGCATACCACTGGAATAGCGGCCCTGCAGTGCGTATTCTTTAACAGAGCAGTGAGCGGAGCGAATGTCAAGGCCAGTCTCATGTAGATTGTTGAAGCGATAGGTAATGCATCAGTTGTACAAGCTTTGTTGACGTGTGTGCACGCATTGTGGAATGCTTCGCAGGTGTGAGTCGGCTGTGACGAGTTTATGCGACAGCTACAGCGCTGTCTATTATGAATCTTGAGATAGTTGTATTCGTTGCAGATATGTGATCGTTGCGTGCATGTTTTGGATGTGGTTGGCAAGCTGTATGAGATAGTGTGAATGTATATGTTGTGAGATAAGAAGTGAATTAAATACACTGATACTATATAATATGTAATAAGAGTATACTTGGGATCACTGAATGATTGGACTACTGGCTTAATGGAATGAAAACAATTGTGCTGAGACGATGGGACCAACATAAGAATTAGAATTATCATAACTAAATAACATACTACAAGTTTCATGCAATTATTTCTAGTGGGTAATTTGACATTTAATATCGCATTGTATTGCGAACCACTACGCGCGGTAAAACGCTGAGCTACTACTAGTCATTCTCGAATGGTATTGAGGTCATTTTCGTGCGAAATACGAATCTGTGGTGACCCATCTGTCTTCCGAATGAAAATTCGACCAAAGGATGGCCAGCAGTACTCGTAACCGTGGCTATTTGCAAAATTGCGGGCCAAATAATATAGCTTTCTCTCCTTAGGCGTGAGGTTTTCGGATATATATAGTGGTTGGGCTGCGCCACCGATTTGAAGATGGGATGTGTTTAATTTATCTTCTCTGTGCTCTCTGTTGTACTTTTTGTGGGAGTTCAAAAAAGTATTCCTTAAACCAACTGTTGTGAAATCCGCAATTATTGGCTTGACTGGGGCTCTAGTGAATACTCGATAAACATCCCTTATATCAGAGGGTAGGATTGGAATGTTAAGAGCATTAGCTATTTTGGTTACATATTTTATAAGGTCCTCTCTAGTTTCGCGTTCCTTTTGTGGAATGTTTCTCAACTCAATACTAGTGCCGCGTGTATAACGCTGAAGAACTTCAACTTCTTTTTGTAATTGCTGAATTTGTGCAGTCTTAGCTTTATTTTCTTCTTCCAATGTATGGATCTTTGTTATGGCTTCTTCGTATTTCGAGGCCATACTATTAACAGACGTCTTTACCTCGTTAATTGACTGCAAAATGATATCAAACTTTTCATCTTGCCGTTGTTGTAAGGCCTCGAACATATCTAATATTTTAGATTTAGAAACATGCTTGCAATGTTGGTTAGGGAGGAAGCAGCGCTTGCACCAGCATCTTCGCCTGCTTCTGATGCATCAGAGGCATAGTTCTGAAGTGGGGTCGCAAATACAGATACGGACGGCATCGGAGACGACCTTGGCGGGGTGTGCCTGAGAGGCATAGCGGCGGTAAACGTGGGGTGCGAGAGAGAGGTGCAGAGATAAAGAGCGAGATGGTGTGTTCTTGCTACCAGGCTCGCATAAATGCTTGAAAACTAGCCGTTACATACACAGTGAGATGGCTTACTTGTTACTTGAGCGTGTGTTGTGTAAGTGCGCTGATTCACCGAACACGGTGTGTGCGTGAAGGCTGCAAGTGCACACAGCTGTAGCAGTCGCTCCGTTGACTCCTTGGCGATTATGCACTCCTATTTTTATCTACCAATTAAATATTGTTTTAAGCGAATTTTAGTGGATTTTTAAATCAGAGAAAGAGGATTACACACGTCTATTTGGTTCGAGAGTTCGAACGGAAGGGAATGTTTTTTGTTGTGCGAAATGTTTTTTTATTTTAAATTAATTATTTATTATTGAATTGAATATGAAACTAAATATTCTGTGAAAATTTCAAGCATCTACCTGTTACCATTATTAATATAGATCGAAAAACGTCTAAAAAATCAGGTTTGTTGTATGGGAGCCTTAAATATTTATTTTATTTTGTTTTTAGTATTTTTTGTTATAGCGGCAACAGAAATACATCATCTGTGAAAATTTCAGCTTTCTAGCTATAATGGTTCTTGAGATACAGCCTGGTGACAGACAGACGGACAGCGGAGTCTTAGTAATAGGGTTCCGTTTCTACCCTTTGCGTACGGAACCCTAAAAATGAATTAAAGTTGCAGCACGTAGGCACCTAAAAGGCGAATCAAATTTGATGGCGTCTGTGAATTTAGCTTCAAGCTACTAATATCACCTCTCTTGTGCCGCTAACATAATTATGAGTATAATAGTTATTCCCGCGGCTTCGCCCGCGTGGTAATTAATTTTTTGTGCTATCCCATGAAAACATTTTATTTTTCTGGAATAAAATTAGCCTATGTCACTTTCCGTCTTTAAACTATGTCCATGCCAAAAATCAAGTCAATCCGTTGCTCCATCGCTGCGATAAAGAGAAACAAACCAATAAACCAACAAATACACTTTCGGATTTAAAATATTAGTAAGGATTGCTACTACGCAACTACTTGCCTCGTAATCACAACCGCCAAAAAGTTTAACTCGAACTGTACAACTTTCACATCGATATCTGATAAAAATCAACTGTTACAGTGCACCAGTATGTACAGTTCGTTATACATAAATTACATAGAACATAATCCCACAGGAAGAGATTGTTCCAAACATTCAACACTGGAAGAGATACCCTTCACAAGAACATCACTCAGCTTTGGGAATATTTCTGCCCGCATTTGGTCGTGTACGCTGCCATGTTAGGCCTCCAGCGAAACTAAAGCAGAGCGAAAGTTTGCGAAGCTGGGTTGCAGTCCCTGAGTTATCTACGTAAATATCATTATTTGTTGCTACAGCTGCAACAGAAATACGTCATCCGTGAAAATTTTAACGTTCTATCTATTACCGAGTATCTGATCGCACTGGCCCTAGATCTCTAGCACATCTCCGACTTCATCGATGTGGCAACCTAAATTCCAATACATGTTCTTGCCCTGAAATCGAAGAAGTCGAACACATAAAATATCTGGGAATCATTATTGATAATAAACTAAACTGGTCTCAACAAATAAATATACTATCTGGTCGCGTACGTAAACTCTTACATATTTTTAAGAAGCTAGGTGCAATAGCTGACGTCAGAATCACTAGGACTGTTTATATAGCTCTCTGCCAGTCTATACTAAATTATGGAATAGTGTGCTGGGGCTCTGCAGGTAAAACTCTACTTTTAAAATTAGAACGTGCTCAAAGAGCAGTGCTCAAAGTAGCATACCGGAAGCCGTTTAGACACACCAGTGACACTCTGTTTCAAGAACTGAACCATGTCAACACGAGAGGACTATATATCCTGGCTATTGCACTAAGATACCATAAAACTGCACCTTTCACTATGTCAGACCCATTGCAGCTCTCACGCCGTCGGGCCTGGAAACTGCCAATGATAAGAAGCAAGTTTGCAGAACGCTCATTTGCATTTAGGGGTCCGTATGTTTACCAAGTCCTTGACAAAAAAATTAATATTTTAAGTGATTCCAGGTATGTATGTAAGCTAAAAATATCAAACTACTTGAAATCCCTGGGGTACAATGATATAGAAAACCTAATCAAACCAGTAAGCTAACTGGAGACCTTCCAGGCCTTTAAATTGTCTCTGATTCCGTTCCGCCGCTTTAAATCCAAACGCGTCCTATTTGAGCATAATTATGAAGGTAAAGCTAGAAGCAAGGTTTCATTAGAAGCCAAGCAAGAATACGATCTCGCTCACACTCGGTGATGTATTTGCGAGCCCAACTCTCATGAGGCTGACGCTACGCAGATACGTCACTCATCTTACATAAAATACTCACACACATATACATACATACAAACACACACATACACAACATTCACTCCATACCTATATGCCAGTTGCCACCGGTAGTTCGGTAATAATCTTCTTGTGATACATGTAAGTATTATATAAGTACTGTATATCTATATTAGAATCATGTCTATCCAAAGTACATACCTAAATTAACAAAAACGAAAGACACTGGATTTCGCGACACAGGCTAGCCTAGTGCGAAATCCAGGGTGCATAAAATTACATTGAAATACATTAAAATTTACCTGTTTTGTTAAAACTAAGTATTATTATAACAATGTTCTGCACATGTGTTATTTGGAAATAAAAATATGTTTATGTTTATGTTTATTACGGTTCATGAGATATGGCCTGGTAACAGACAGACAGACGGATCAACAGCGGAGTCTTAGTAATAGGGTCAATTTTAACCCTTATGGCTGATTGGATATTGCGCAGCTTGTAGCTAAATTTACATCCGACGACATGCTTTTAGCTTTGTGCCTATTATAATGATTGCTAATCAAACAAAATACTGAATGTACATAATATTATTTTCCTACTTATACCTAAGAAACAACGTAAATTCAATTTTAACGTGAACGTAAAATACTTTACATCATGTAGTACAATGTAATCGCACTATTAAACATGACTATAATTTTATTAAGGAATTTGTTTAGTTTTGGGATGAGTGGCATCCCAAAAATAAATAAATGGATGTTTACCGAACTGCTAGAAACGACTTCCTAGTTGCTTTTCTTTCTAGGTATACAAGTGGTACCACCAGTATCATAAGAATGTACTAACTTTATTATAGTTGTTCCTAGCAATTATTGTAATTTCTCATAAATTAATGATTTCATGCTAAGCCATCCTCCTAGTTAAAATATTTTGTTGTTAACGTACGAAATAGCGAAGTAATTCGTGATTAGATATATATCTTTCTCGAACTACCCCCTACTTAAGATTTAGTCAGTTATTGTCATTAATTATTATGCTGAAACTTTTAAAAGACGACTTTAGCCTACAAAACGAATTATTATTATTAAGATAAATTGTTACTTAGTCTATTAACGCTGAGTTTTCAAATTATGTAATTATTTTATGTTTTAATAAAGGTATTTAAAAATCAATCACATCCGCCGATTTGTATGATTCAGCCTCTATAATGCTCTGCCTAGTTCCGCATATCCCCGCTCTGCATCCCTTTGGTAGAGTCTTGGCTCTAGTGTCGAGTGGATAATATGGGTGTCACTTGTGTGTCGCTTGTGTCGCGGCGTGCTCGACACTTGACACTTTACCTCTTTGACGGCTCCTAACAGAAATGTACGGACGCGTTCTAAAAGCGCTAAGTGCTTGTGTTTGCTCCCTCGTCTTCATCCCAAAAGGATACAGTCTGAATGTTTTGAGGAAACAGCAACCTTGTTACGCCACACACGAATTTAGCGAAAGCTACCTCTGAACATAAAAGTAACATGAGAGACGTAAGAAGTATAACATTTAAGAAGTGTATTTCTTGCATTCTACTGGTTTGGGGTAAATCTCACGTATAAAAAAATCTCGTGTTACTGTCACGGTGTTTGTTATCGAAATCCTCTGAACGGCTTGACAGATATTTAAAAAAAACCGTGTAGGTGAAAATGCATATTCTATTACTGTATATCTGTATAAATGGCAAATCTATGGCTCTGTGTCTGTTATTGATAATTATATACTCGTAGCTAATAATGTATTTAAAAATATGTACAATTGCAGTATTTCAGTCTCTGGCAGCCATATCAGAAGCTTTGCTTAGTTTGGGGACAGATACCGTGTGTAAGATGTCCCTTAATATTTATTTATTGATATTTATAAGAAGACGTAGGCTTTTTAAAAACCCCTAGATGATAAGTGTGGCACTCTCTAGATTATTCATAATAGTCATCTAGAAAAGGTATTAAAGTATTTAATGTCTGCGCGACACCTTTGCAAAATTGTAAAACAATACCAAATACCCTATATACCTACCATAAATAGCTAAGTATAAGTACGTAATAGAAAACGAGCTTCTGTAAGTATAAATACGTTCACAAAAGTAAAATCGTTACTATTTATAATACTGCTTTCATGTTATTGTATGGAGTTATTATTAAATTATTACTGAAGCATATACGACAGCGTTTTAAACATTTTGACTATATTTACAAATCAAACAGGCTGTACCCAGCATTTGAATTATTTATTACATTTTAGGCTTCGTAAAAGCAAATAGGTCAAATCGTCTCGTTACGTATAATTATTCTGGTTCGAGGTTTGTACGTAGTTTTGGGAGTATTTTAATTAAAAGCTAACTAAAGGGATTTTAAGCGTTAATTTTTCGTCTCGTTCGTGCAACCCTATATTGATACAGATACAAAATCAAAAATCCAGTACCAGTACCAGCCTTTTTAATAGTCTACTGCAGGACGTAGGCCTACCCACGAAGGGTGAATGGGCCATATCCACCACGCTGGCCCAGTGCGGGTTGCTGGATTCACATACGCCATCGAATTTCTTCTACGGACTTATGCAGGTTGCCTCACGATGTTTTCCTCTACCGAAAAGCCATTGGTGTGATATTCCGTACATAAATTCCAAGGAATTCATTGGTACGGGACCAGGATTTGAACCCACGACCTCACGATTGTAAGGAGAGTGTCATAACCACTAGACCACTAGGCTTATTCTTTAGTGTATTTCCAAAAACTATTGAAGAATCTATATAACATACAACTACGCACGTTGTGTAGTAAGTATTTCTTGTTTTAAACCTCTAACCGAATTTGATTCGAAGTAGATATAAGAAATCGAAATCAACATTTTTTTCCATCTCTTCTACAAAATAAATCCAAAAATAATATAACAAACTTTCTATAGTAGGTACGCGCTATCCTTACTAATATTATAAATCCGAAAAGTTTGTTGGTTTGTTACTCTTTCACGCACCAACGGAGCAACGGATTGACTTGATTTTTGGCATGGACATAGTTTAAAAGGCGGAAGGAGCTTTAGGATACTTTTTATCCCGAAAAATTGCATAGTTCCTGTAGGACAGGACAAAAACCATCGAAAGCGAAACTGTCGCCACTATCACAAAGACGCTAAGTGATTAATTTCTCTATGACGCTAATATGGACTAAAGAAACGTCACAGCCAAACGTAATTAGATGACAGGTGACATTTTCTGCAGACTTTTATAAATCACAAGTAGCATGGCAAGGGGACCTGGGGACAAATTGTTTTTCCACCGTTATATCCCTTTGAAGAGGAAATAAAGTATGGATTGAAAATGACAACTGACATTAAAATTGGATAAAATGTTATTTTCCCTCTGCATGCTACAAGTTACTATGACGTTTAATACCAGACCGTCATTTTGACTGACATTAAAAATATTTTTAAATCTTCTATCATTAGAGGTTTAACATGTTTCTTTATTCTACCTTTATGGTACAGAATCATCATACTTTAATATTATCAATCCGAAAAGTTTGTTGGTTTGTTCCTCTTTGACGCAGCAACGGAGCAAAAGATTGACCTGATTTTTGGTATGGATACCTATGGTTTAAAAGACAGAAAGTGATAATAGGATACTTTTTTATCTCGAGAAAATTCGTGATTCCCATGGGATAGGACAATAATTGTTTCTCAGCAATGGAGCAACGGATTGACTTGATATTTGGGGTGGGCATAGTTTGGAAGACGGAAAGTGACATAGGATACTTTCCATCCCGAAAAAATTGTGGTTCCCGTAGGACTTAACAATATTTTTTTCTCAGCAACGGAGCAACTTGCCTTGGCTTATTGCATGAATATAGTTTGAAAGACGAAAAGTGACATAGGACACTTTTTATCGCAAAAACTTTAACAGTTCCCGTAGGATAGGATAAAAACTAAGTGAGCGGGCTGCGGTAGCAGCCGTCTAAGCGCCAGAAATAACCTGTCTGGGCAAGTTTAGGACGTTCCTACATTTTTCGCACTCCTTCGCGGCACTCAACAGCGCTAGCCCAGACTCGGGCTCCATAACGGAGCTTGCGCTCTCGCCATAATGACGGAGTGTTTCGGAGCACAAGACACATCGTCATCCACCACTAACCGGGACTAACCAGTACTGAACGTCAGACAGCATTCCAACGCCCTGGTCCCAGTGCAGCGGGTCAGTCATAGTAGCCCAGCGTATGCCTCTTCAACTGCAGAGGGCAGTGAGAACGGCCATCGCGATACCGACACCTCTCTTTCCCTGCAGCCCTACTGCGTCTGCCAACACGTTGACGGCCTAGCGGAAGGTAGGGTAGGTGGCGGCACCCACACCACCAGTTCCATATATCCCACCGCGGCCCCTAATCCTCGGCTGTCATATCAGAGTCCAGGAAGCAGCCTTGCTTTATGAAACTAAGAAAGGTTATTCCCAGCAAGTAACTGGAGATAGAGAGACAGAAAAGAAGCCACACCCAGCGCAGCAGGAGGAGCTGGAGTTCATATGCCTGGCAGACGGAGCAGCACTAGAGCAAAATCTTAACCGTAAAATTAACGGCAGCAAAATTAAAGGGAAAGTTGGGGCGGCACTATCCATTTGGGATGATGCCGCTGAGATCTGTGTACCAGGCCGAGTTATTGGCACTTCTTGAGGCTACCGAAAAAGCAAAAATCTTTTGTGACTCCAGCGGACTTAGCATAAGGACCATAAAATTATACTATCGACGTGTCAGAACGTGACAGAGTTATGATGAAGCATATATCTGTCACCTTTGCACACGACGATAAACTCTTGTCGTGGTCTTGTATGCTAAGCACACAGGTCTGCACTGGAAACGGTAGTTGGCGTATCTTCCCTCCATCCCTTAGCAGTAAATTCAAAGCTAACATAAAGTTACTCCACGCAAAAAATAAAATAGTGAAACTTTAAACTTTATTGGATTAAAGCGCACGCAGGGATGGAGGGAAATGAGAGAGCGGACCAGCTAGCAAAGGAAGCAGCACTGCACTCGAAGTGCAGACCTATTTATGATAACTGCCCCGTTTCATTCGTTAAGCGAGAAATCCGAAAGGACTCTCTTGACGAGTGGAACCGGCGGTATCAGGATGGACACACAGCGGCGGTAACCAAAACATATTTTCCGGATACAAGGGCGGCATACAGGATCGTAAGAGAAATAGCACCAGTGGGAATCATAACTCAAGTGCTGAAGGGGCATGGTGGGTTTTACCAATACTTACATCGATTTAAGTTGAGGGAAAGCCCATCGTGCATCTGTGAACCCACAAAAGAGGAGACTCCACTGCACATAATCTTGGAATGCCCAGTTTATGGAAAGCAGAGATTTGATTTAGAACAAAAAATTGGAATTAATCTAACACGTAAAAACCTTAGAAACAATTTTATCGAATTTTTGCACAAATATTTGTAAAAAAGCAATAATTAGGAACAAATAGGTATAAACTTTGCTGTACCATTGTAATGTTTATTATAACTGCAAACAGCCAAAAATTTTGAAATATAGGTATAGTTTTTATTCATTTGTAATTAAGACCCTTGATCATGTCAGGGATATTTCGCGATATAATAAAAAAAAATCCTCGGATGCAGCGTCGCAAGAGCGGCACTGCAGCCCGCCTAAGTTGCGACACTCCTCATAAGGCATGCAACCTACCGGCCATCCTCTCAGCTGCTTTAGTTAAAAGCGGCTGAACCGCGAGTGCCAGCCTCTAAGCTTCCTTGGGGAAAAAGACCCAAAGAAGAGGGAGACTTCGAGCGCCGCCTTTTCAGTTGCCTCAGACCTCCCCCACGACAAGGCGGGAATACACGGGGGGGTTGTATATACACTCCAACCGTAACTTAACCAACAAAAGCATTCCTCTAAAGTATTTTGATATTTGTCGGTTAGGTTAGGTTTCGCAGCCGACATAAACATAAGCCAAAATCAAAATATAACGCGGGCGAAGCCGCGGGTAAAAGCTAGTAATTTATAAATACTATAAATAAATATGGTTTTTAAATTTGCTTATATACTAAAACTTGCACATATGCGAGTTAGACAGTTTTAGAGCGGTTTTAATTAAAAATATCTTTTTTGTTAATGCTTCGTACCAAATGGGCGGTACGCCATGATGAAGTAAGCAACTAATATTTGTGGGAAATAGTCCCATATAATATCCGGGTTAATCCATTCTTACATCAGCTTTGATCTTTAACCTTTTTAGTAGGATGTTGGCACTGTTAATGGGTCAGCGGATTTATTAGACCAATATGTGTGTGGTAACGAGGCAATGCAGGAAGTGGTAGTGCTGAATAATACTTATATTTTAATAAATTCGAAAGTGTGTTTGTTGGTTTGGTACTTTTTCATGTAGTAAGTAATAGAGTTACAGATTGATTTGTTTTTTCTGCAAGGATATACCTATAGTTGAAAAGTTGGACTATGACACTAAGCTACTTTCTACACCGGAAAAATGAAAAGTTCTTAAGAGTGCAATTACAAAAGTTTATAATAGGTGCTGATTTTAGGGTGGATGCGTCAATTTACAAATAGATGGATTTTTATTGTTTACTATAACACAAAGTTTATTTTGAAGTAATTATCAAAATTTCATTATGATTAATTCATATTTTAGTAAGAAAATGAAAGTTGATTCAATTATTGAAAAAATGATGGGTTAACATGATTGCAACCAGAGATAGCACAAAAATCAAAAATCACGCGGGCGAAACCGCCGCCAAAAGCTTGTTCGATAATACAGATAATTTATCGCTGGTAAACTGACCACTTGGCTGCGAGCTTATAGATTTAGAATATTTAGGTCAATGTCTGCGGTCAATAAATAATTAGTATGTCGAATTTCAGACTGAAATGACTGCATCAGGGAAAATACGTGGCTGAAGTTGTAACCAAATGAAGAAGATTTTAAATAGGCTAGACGACTAAGAATAGTTATTTGTTATACAAGAGTGCGAAGTTCATTATATTGACCGCGTGCTTAATTTTGATGACTGAGTAAGCGGAGGATTCTAAAAAGTGATTCAAAATTAGAATCCTGAGCGTTAACGAGGGAATCAAAAGAGCACAAGGTGAAAAATCTGTGCACTCGAGTGCAACACGTAACTTTTCATCCCACCTCAGCGAGGAAATGACTAAAGTCATCTACATATGGTACTTTTTAGGGTTCCGTACCCAAAGGGAAAAACGGGACCCTATTACTAAGACTTCGATGTCCGTCTGTCCGTCTGTCCGTCTGTCTGTCTGTCTGTCACCGGGCTGTATCTCATGAACCATGATAGCTAGGCAGCTGAAATTTTCTCAGATGATGTATTCCTGTTGCCGGTATAACAACAAATACTAAAAGTAAAATAAAATAAATATTTAAGGGGGGCTCCCATACAACAAACCTGATTTTTTAGACGTTTTTCGCTCTATATTAATAATGGTCACAGGTAGATGCTTGAAATTTTCACAGAATATTTAGTTTTATATTCACTTTGATAATAAATAATAAAATTAAAATAAAACAAATATTTAAGGAGGGCTCCCATACAGTACGGAACCCTCCGTGCGCGAGTCCGACTCGTACTTGGCCGATTATTTTTAATATTATAACTATAGTCAAACCGCTAAACTCAGACATCGCCTGCGCGGGTACAAGGGCGCGGGGGTAGACGACAAAGGGGGACTGAGACAGGTGCGGGCGCCGGGGACCCGCTGCCCGCGCCTGTCTCAGTCCCCTGTGTCGTCTCCCCCGGCGCCCCTGTACCGCGCAGGCGATGTCTGAGTTTAACGGTTTGACTATAGGTAAATTTCTCTTCCCATTACGAGAACTTCTAATTTTCAAAAATATTAAAAATGTAAGTCAATTTCTATAGGGTGGTTAGGTAATCCAGCACAGCTAACATACCTATGCACCACATCATCGAGGTGTCAAAACGAGATAAAGCTACAGTGAGTTGAATATCTTTCACATATTCACACGTCGATATAGTTATGCTAGCCGTACTGCAGTCTAGAGGTTTTAATAAACTGAAAACGACAAAACTTGTTCATACGGATAATGTATTACTATTCACAGAAACTGAAAAGCGTTTGCGGCAGCTGAATCTAGGCCGAGTAGTAATTAATGCCTGTGGCATTGCACCTGCTGGCTCGTGTTTTAAATAAGCTCCGTAGTTCATTTTATTTAACAACTTTGCTTTGTATTCTCGGCCATCGAAATATTACTACGAACGTAGATCGTGACTTAAAACTTTGTTCGTATTGTAAATAACAGGCTCATACTTACACTGTTTTAGTTTTATATCTAGATTTAAAAAAAAATGATAAGAAACAGTTATAGCACTACAGAACAATCACAAAACAATCTGATAGACAGTGAGACCGCTCAGTTCGATGGAAAATATGTAGTATTGAGGCTCTGTATTATATATCCCACTTTTTTTTTTTTAAATAGCATCCATCCATTAGCTGTAAGACGTCCACTGCTGTACATAGGCCTCCTCCATAGATTTCCAATAAAGTCGGTTGGAAGCGACCTGCATCCAGCTCGTTCTTGCGATCTTAATTATATCGTCAGTCTACTACAGTTGGTGGAAGTTCTACGCTTCTCTTGCTGGTCTCCATTCGAGAACTTTACGGCCACATCGACCATCTGTTCTCCAAACTATGTGCCCTGCCCAGTGCTATTTTAACTTGCTAATCCGCGGGGCTATGTCGGTAACTTTGGTTCGTCTGTTTTAAAATTGTAAATTAGTTTAAATAAGAAAGACAAATTATATCTAAGCATAATACAGCAACTGAAGTAGAATCGATCTAATTTGTTTCAGATAGGTAAGATTTATAGAAAGTTAGTAACTAGTTTAAGTTTTAACAAGTTTGGTCTAAGCAATATAAACTCTATTAAGAGCTATTTTGCTATAACATTTAACTTAAATAATCTAGACCTATTAAATCAAATAGAAACAAAACCAAAACAACTCTTTATTCGAAAGCTTTTTAAAATAAACATTGATTGACCTGAAATGAGTTTGGTTGTTTGCTCGCAAAGCTGTATTTCAAAATATTCATTCAATAAAGCAAAGGCCCTCGAACTATTGGCAAATTCCGATCTCGTACAGAAAAAATATTAATAAACTTTAGATATTGGCTTTGAAAGACTCGACGAAATTGAAATCATAATTTATTATTAACAACTTAAAGAAAACCCAACTCAAAAAGTTTTCCGTCTGTAGAGTTTTTATTTCGCAATTGATCTATCCCAAAAAGAAGTATTTGCTTTAATTTTTTTAGCAACGGAAACATTACACGAGTTGGTAATATAACTGCGGAAACGAGATTTATATGACTGATTTATTCTTTGCACCCCCGCACACACTTAAAACTCGACGATACCTACTACAATTACAGTACATAAAATGTTAAAATCTTTTTGCGATGGATATAGGCTGCTTCCAACTGGGTTTATTGGAAATCTATAGGGGAGTCCTATGTCCAGCAGTGATAATAATGATGGTGACGCTGACAATGATCTTTTGATCATCACTCTGATTGTCTAGTTTAAAAACACCGAAAGTGTGCAGCAAGATTGAAGGAATTGTTGATTGTTATTAATAAGTATAACATGTGAATTCAACGGCATAAATGGAATTAGAAAAGTCGCATTCTACGTAGATATTTTAAGTAGTTACTTAAGTTAAGTACTAAAAAAGCAAAACGCAAACAAAATGGTGAAGTACATATATTTTTTGTTGATATGTTGTTGTGATAAAATTCCAATTCCAATTTTAAGCGATATGAATAATCTAAGCCATGGATTCACTAAGCAACAATGTTTCGGATACACAGTTTCTGAAACATCACGTAGATGTTTCCAGGAACTGATTTGTTTCCGTGTTCCCCGTCGCAAGCGGAGAGCACCGGAACACAACATTAAACATGTACCTAGTGGTTAAAGAAACTAAATAATTGTCTCTGAAACATTACTTTTTTGGTTTTGGAAACACGTAGATTTTGTTTCTGATACAGAGTTTATAAAAAATTGTTGCTCAGTGAATACATGGATTTACGATATATTTTTTTCCAAAGTTACATCTCTGCGAGTCTCTACACTGTCCATATTTGGCATCTACGGAAGTTTGTAATAAGCTGAGTCACTTTGCATACAAATGTATTGTTTTTGGCTTTTACCTAACATTTGGCAACTTTCCAATGCCAAGTTTAAGTAAGAATTTTCCAACAAAAAAGATAACATTGTTGTTACGAAACATATTTCAAGTATCTACACTTCCCAATCGTATTTCTTTTATGGATCAAAACCTAAGTAGCTACTTTGTTGAAGGATCATCATGAAAGTTGAATTTTGATTAGATTTTTGTTTTCGCTATAAACTTAATTCTTTACATCATCATCATCCACAGGCTTCTTTATCCTTCTGCTGAGTAGGCCTCTCTCTTATAGTGCCATTAATTCTTAACTTATTTAAAGATAATTCTTTGTTTATTTTTACCTCTATATTATATGTGTAGTTTATATGTTATGTTTGTGTGGAGATATATATTTGAAATGATTTTAATTTTATAGTGCATCCCACACTAGGTTTATCTCAAAGAGTTACTTTTTATGATAAACATTTCAAAAATTCGTCGCGGATGCAGGATTCGAACCTTGTGTCTTCGGATCACTAGCCCGACGCTCTAGACCACTGAGCTAACCCGCTATACTGGACTCGCGACGAATTTTGTGAAGTGTTTATCATTTTTAACCAACTTATAGCGTTGGCGGCGCCACCTGTGATACTTGTATTAGACAGGTTATCACTCAATTGAAGTTATAAGAACTTCTGTATTGACGAGAGATGGCGCACTGCTCATCAATGAAATGATTTTAATTTTATAGTGCATCCCACACTAGGTTTATCTCAAAGAGTTACTTTTTATGATAAACATTTCAAAAATTCGTCGCGGATGCAGGATTCGAACCTTGCGTCTTCGGATCACTAGCCCGACGCTCTAGACCACTGAGCTAACCCGCTATACTGGACTCGCGACGAATTTTTGAAATGTTTATCATAAAAAGTAACTCTTTGAGATATATATTTCTTTAAATATAATTTATTTGTATGTTTGTAAGAAATTGCCTAGTATTACTTTTTTGTTAAGTGTTTGTTTTTATGCTAAATTTTCTTTCTGATAAGGCCACGCCTTTTGTCAACTGCTGTTTTCTATCCGTACTTGCCTTTTGCCTGGAAGAAATCGCTTAAAATAATAAGGCCGCCAATTAGAAACCTAATGTTTTGTCCATGTAATATGATTTTAATGTAATGTGGTTGTCTAATAAAGTGCTGTTGTTTGTTTGTTACTTATTTTTATTTTTAATAGCAGTGGTTAGGACAAGTAGCGCGGAGGACTGGTTGACCAATGGGTCTAAAAGTTCTTGAGTGAAGACCACGTACTTAGCGTAGCGTAGCGACGCCGACGTTACATACTTGGTACGTGGTCTACGTAAAAACTTTAGTCAAATTAGAATTTAACTAATAGTTAAGATTTAATGAATTTTAAATTCAAGAATATTTAGAGGTAGAAACACCGGTTTATTAAATGAGCCACAAATTTTAAACGGTAAGCTTACAAAAAAAGATCACAAGCAAAAGCGAGTTTTTTTTACTTTTGACAATAATATTCTCAATATTTTTGCCTAAAGTGCATAGTTTCGAGGTATCGGCCACAAACTTTTTTCAAGATGGGGCTTAAAGCTCCACCTGGATCTGTCTGCATTCTGTAAGTAATTGTATTATCAGTGAGTGACCCAAAACATTGGATCAGACATACTGGGTCATAGGTATTAAACGCAAAACCTTTTAAAGGCGGGTCTAGTACATCTACCTCTAGACAAACCAAACAACTATTGTACTACGACTTTTTTTGAAAATTCGCAAAAAAAATTCGCTTCTCCATACATTTTCCCGCACGTTGACGAACTTTTTGTATGAAATTGCTGGATGCAATGACAGACAAAACAATTCTTAGTAACACTTTATTTTATCCTTACCACATTTTTTGCCTTTATACAACTGAGGAATGAAACGACCAAAGTGTTAGTCTGAGTATATTTAAATAATCCAATATAAAATTGTAGAAGGACGTTTTATCAATAAAGGATTGCCCGTCTGACCGTTTTTGCTGTCGTTGGTATAAATTTGAACATTTGCACTTCTATTTTATAAATTATTTGTGGTTACGGGTGGGAATAATTTCAAGTAATGAAATTCCTACGAATTAATTTGTTCGTTTCATTTGAGGCTTACAATAATCTACCAAACCATTGGGACAATCATTCGCATAATCAACAAAGGGAGAGTAAGAACCTTTACAAGTTTCTGTCCGTATTTTTTTCTGTCCGTCTGTCTGTCTGTCACCAGGCTGTATCTCATGAATCATGATAGCTAGATAGCTAAAATTTTCACAGATGATGTATTTCTGTTGCCGCTAATACAAAAAACAGAATAAAATAAATATTTGAGGGGGTCTCCCATACAACAAACATGTTTTTAGGAGTTTTACGCTCGCTATAAAATTAACGGCAAGAGGAATGTGGTTAAGGGTTGGAGCCACACGGTACGGAACCCTTCGGCGCGAGTCCGACTCGCACTTGGCTGATTTTTACTTATTTCAATCATCAATGTTTGGAATTGCTGGAGTGATATGTCTACTACGGTCTACGGTCTTAACTAAACTAGTTAAGACCGTGAAATGTCAGAGACTGAAGTATCACCACGTTGATTTAAAATCAGTCATTTGTGTCATAAATAAATTTACAAAAATAAGTAAATAAGACAGAATAATTTCGATATTACATTTTACCTATGGGAGTCGTTTTCTTCGTCCTTAAAGTAACTTGGCATAAGAATTATACAGCGACATCGTTAAGAAAATTACTTCCTTCTCTTAGAACAGAGAAACTCCGGAATGACGGGACAATCCATTGAGCACGGCTAGTTTAATATAATATCGGGCATTATCTTGGGTAAGTCGGGTAAGATCGGACAAATATCGCGTTAAACCGTTCGTTACTGGCAGATTAGGAGATAGGGGCTAATAGCGCACCGACAATGTGGGTATCTTCGCCCAAAGCGTACTGATATAACTGGAAATTTGTAGCCACTATATGAATGGTTAGCTGTAAACTTAGTTACCTCGGTTAGCAAACTACTTATAAATAAAATATAACCCATTTTGTTAACTGTTAATCAAGACAGTTTGCGTGCTAGTTTATGTTTGAATTAAAAAAAAGGATTAGGTGATAGAGATTAATATCACAATGTCAATCGCCGACACCGGTATCTTCGCCCAAGGCATGGAGATTTAAATTTGCTGTATACATGCGTAGATCATTGTATAAATATATTAAAATGGTTTGCTGATTCATTACTTTTGACGCCCAGTATAGCCCAACGGATTAGCAAGTGGCAGTGGGCAAAATATATGCTTAGCAAAGAGCGATAAGCCGCAAGCTAGAAGGATAGATAGACAATATACAGTTATTTATTAGGACAAAACTAAAAAACAAGAACCACAAAACAAACCACTGCAATAAAAAAAAAACAGCATAAACCATCAATCTTACATATTATACAATGTCATTCTAATCACTTACTTTTTTTTGTCACAACCCGGTCCCACCTCAGCATATGTTGATTGTGGACCAACCAGCGCTGGTCTTCCGGAGAGACCGGCAGATGATCTACGACTACTGTCTTAGACAGATCAGAAAAAAGTCTTTCTGAGCGTCTGGTGGACGCGACGCATGACCAAAATTTGCCATTGCCAACTGGCAGTTGGCTTGAGTATTTGGATTATCTTTAGACCTTCAAGGGTCTGTGGATGATCCAATGCTTTTTATGTAGTAGTAGTGAAGGTAGTTTTAGCATATAAGGTAGTATTGTGTTTTGTTGTTGTTAATAGAGTCAGTAGAAAGGTGCTGATTGCAAGCCGCTTCAAACTTGTCTCTTTTGAAATCTATTAGGAGGACTTACGGCCAGCATTGGACGTGATACGGCATAATACTAAAATTATCTACATTCTAGACCAGAATTTGCTCAATATCCTTTTCTGGCCAATATCCTGAAAATGGATATATCAGACTTGCTGGACAACGGGACTAATTTATAATTGGAACAAATTTTGAATAGTATCCATTCTATTAAGTAGGTATAGTTTGTGAGAAATTCAGTACACTCGAATAGAATAGAGAATAAACAATTTATGATTTGATATGATCTAATTTGCGAGTTATTTAGGAGATGATTTATGAGCATCGCTGGTCTTCGTAAATAATAAATATTAATGGAACAGACAAAATGATCTTTATTTGGAGATACCTTTTTTGCCTGCCATAGGATTTAATGTTAAGTAAATATTATTATGTTTTGTAAGCTTACATCAAAGAGCCGACCTTTTTGTAACTGTAAGGAAATCCTCCAGAGATAGCTGAATGCATGATGATTAGAAATAGGTATATAACGTACTATATGACCATGACCGTGCAAATGTGTCGAAAAGTAAAAACATTCTTTGTATTGAAAACTAGTTTTGCTCGTACGACGAATTGTTGACGTACGTTGATGATACGTTTGATGAATAAAGTATTGTTATATTAAAAATTTGACGAAAAGGGGAGTATTTGACAAACATAGGTTTTGATTAGTCTCTTATTGACAAATTAAGCATTTGATGGGTCGCAAATGTGTCAAATATAGATTTGACGAGTATAGAATTTGACGACCGTCTGCATAATCTATAGTCGGGCATAGTAGAGCGTATATCGGATTGTTTCTCGTGCTTGTCAAGCTTTTAGCATGGTCATGGTATGATACGATATAGTAACCAAACACCAATCAGTACCAGTTTTCCCTGGCTATTCCATCCACCCATAAAAACTAGATCTCACAATTAATAGGTATCTAGAATCTGTTCCAATATGTAATAAATTAGAATACGTAAAAACAACCACTAACATAAATTTGATGAAGGAAACTATAGTGAGACAACCCGCATTTGTCCGGGAAATTTTAATATTATGGAACTGATGTGAACTAGAATAATATGGTCTGATAGAGGTACTATTATAGTCCAGTGTACTATATTACCTATGCTGTTTTAAGGTTCGCACACATTATGTCAGGTTGCATCGAATACATTCAAAAAATCCATTCAAATTGCTTTTATAGTATTTGATATGAACTAACGCACACTGTGCTGGGGCGCAGCGGGCCCCATTTCCATAATAATATTGCGCTGCGG
Organism: Hypomecis atomaria; assembly: GCA_964007245.1. NCBI lineage: Eukaryota > Metazoa > Arthropoda > Insecta > Lepidoptera > Geometridae > Hypomecis > Hypomecis atomaria. The sequence goes on along the minus strand of OZ023295.1, from coordinate 4,725,889 downwards.
CCGCTCCACCCCGCTGCGGCCTGACATAATCTACGCAAACCTTTAAGGTACTTATACTTATTATACATTGCTATACGTACGTACATGGACGAATATTTAGTTTCGAGTTTGTTTTCATAATGTTATGTAAGTACCTACTTATTTGTAATGTAAATCCTTGTTAATTTCATCCATAAAAAAACAACATATTCCTAATATTATTATAATTGGTTTGAATACGTTTATTATAATGATTACATGCCGTAGAAAGTTGAACCCAATTTCGTAAAAACTTCCTAATGAATTCTATTCAATTTCATAACTTATTCGCATAATGAGTACGCGTACGAAGTTTGTTCAGGAGTACCAATTATATGAGTTTTTCCCGATCCCCAAAAGCGCCGGCTAAACTCTCCAAATTAATAAAAAAAAACCGGACAATTCAGGCTCACTCACCAAGAGTTCCGTACAAATCCTGAAAAATCGCAATAAGCAGGATCTAAGTTTAGTTAGTATAGGCCAATTGCTTACGTGATGGCGTTAGTTGTCCTTTAAAACGCACAGTTAAGTAATTGTTTTTTTTTTCACATTTCTCGTCATAAATCGAAAGTGTCGTAAAAATAATTAAAAACTGATGCTCTATGACAGACAGACAAAACTCTTTATTTACAGCCACAATTAAAAAATAAACTATTTACATATATACGACAATAAATATGATTATAAAGTGGCACCCTTATCACCCATGACGACTTCTTCTAGGCAAAATCTATAGTTCTAGGTCAACGGGAAGTACCCTATAGGTGTCGATTCCCTTGTGAGAATCGAAATATGCGTTTTTTTTTTGTGACAAACTTTTTTATAAGATAACCGAGAAGTTTGATCATAAACCATAGATAAGCGTATATGGTTTTAATTTCAACTTGATATGAAAATGAAAATGAAAATATTTTTATTTGACAACTTAGATTACTAATAACAAATTAATGTCGATTGCCCTACTAGGCTGAGCCTGTATCAGGGCAACCTGTGAACCTGATTACAAATGTCTTAAATTATCAGACCTCGTTACAAGACAGTCTTTTAATAATTTTTTACACAGCTTACAAACTAAAACGTTTCTATATTAGGAATCTATGTTCTGAATCTTAAGATTAAAAATTCTAATGTAATTTCTTTAGAATGTCCTCCGTGTCATCATATGAAAGAGATTTCAGCCATCTCAAAATTATGCTTTTAGCTTCATGAACTTTTTTGTCCTTAATGTCACAAAACCTTGTTACAATTCTATAAACGGAAATGATATTAAAGTCTTAAAGTTGATATATCTTTACGCTTTCTCGAAATAAAAGCTCTTGACACACGGACGGACAAACAGACGGACATACGGACAACAAAGTGATCCTACGAGTATAAGGGCTCCGTTTTTGTCTTTTGAGGTACGGAACCCTAAAACGCAGCAAAATTTGAGACCTCATCATCCTCTGAAGACTTCTTTCCATTGATACGTAATGTATTCAAGCAAATATTAACAAATAATTTATTTCGCCAAAAATGGCACAACCTATTTCAATCATGTACTAAATTCGAATAGTTCGCTCAAACCGAATTTTGTATGAATATTGTTGATTTTTCATAAACAGCACGGCTGATTTTGGCCTATAAAGTATGATCCACTCAAAAAAAGAATCATCTAAATCGGTACATAATAATACGCAGAGTAGTCGAGGATCATTCAAAAAAACACAGTCGAGGACCTCCTTTTTTGAGACTTCAAAGTTAAAAGTAGATAACAAAGATAACAGTTAAATAATCACTTTTGGTAAAAAATGGCAAAACCACCTTCTACTGTGTACAAAGTTCGAATATTTCGCTCGAATTGTTTACATTGTTGTTAATTTATCAAAAACCGCTCAGCCAATTTCTGTAAAAATTAAATAGGGCTACTTCCGGAGATTCGAAATGCGGCCTTTCGAACTAAAAAAAAAAATTCGATTCGGTTCACAATTGGTAAAATTATCGATGAACATACACAAAAAAATACGAGTACATACAGACGAACATAGAGCCTTCTCCTTTTTGGAAGTCGGTTAAAAATAGCATAAAAATAATTTCTAGTTTAGTTTGTTTGTGGTGTTTCTAGAATTATCCTGATAAGATGTTCTTGATACAAGGTGGGTTTCCAAGCCGAGCTACAGGCCCGTGCCCGCGACATTGCTGACGCAAGTAAGTAGCGCCCACACGGAGCACGTTCCGTTTTTTCAACGCATATTTTCAGTTTTATTCAAATACTAACTGCGCGCCCCGGCTTCGCCTGGGTACGATTGGCTAAAGAAGACAGATTTTATAAGTATTGTGCCTATTATATGTACCTACCACGTAATGTAGGTAGGTACAAGTCACACACATGAACACATTTTTTTAGCCCGTTTTCATTTTTAACCGACTTCCAAAAAGGAGGAGGTTCTATGTTCGTCAGTATGTATCTTTTTTTGTGTATGTTCATCGATAATTCCGCCAATTGTAAACCGAATCGTTTTTTTTTTAGTTCTAAAGGATATACTCCTGAGGTGGTCCCATTTACATTTTACAGAAAGCGGCTGAGCCGTTTTTGAAAAAACCAACAATAATGTAGGCAATTCGAGCGAAATATCCGAATTTTGTACACGAAGAACATCGATAATTTCGCCAACTGTGAACCGAATCGAAAAATCCTTTTTTAGTTCGAAAGGGTTTACTTCCAAGGTGGTCCAAGTAGTAAGTAGTAGGTAAGTTAGTTTCTTGATCTTGTCTTCACTCGAGAATTTTGTAAAACATTGGCCATTAGTTCTACTCCTACGATTTATTAATTGCAATAATAATATCAATACACGTTATAATACTAACAATACGTAATTATTAATTGCAACATATGAAACTGTATAGGTAGTAGTGAAACATAGTCCGTGACAGAGCACTTGTAACGATGACTCACCAATATGATAGCACTTTAGATAATGTCAATGAACTTGATTTATTTTGCTGATACACTATCTAATTTTCTCAAAGACTTGACTTGAGTACTACAAAAAATAAACAACGTGACTTTGGTAGTCTACGCATTCCACCAAAACAGGGTAAGGTTAAGGAAAAGTTATGAATAATGTGTCAGAGCCACGTTTTACTGACTGAAAAATTTCTTATAAAATATAAAGTTGAATCCACTTGTTTTCCCAGTTTATAAGTTTTGGCGTGTACAATAAAGAGTTAATCGATCAATCAAATATTTTGACCTAATGAATATACAGGGTTATTCATACAATCAATTAGCATCCTTTTAGGGGCTTATTCTGTACATCAAAACTAACAACTGTTGTCAAAACTCGATTTTTTTTTGTTGTTCCATAAAAAAATATCGTTGACCCGCGACAAAATTTATGAAAAAGTTGTTAGTTTTGATGTAAAGAATAAGCCCTTAAAATGATGCTAATTGATTAGAAATATATAACCCTTTATAGAAAAGAAAATGTAGATCAAAATAATAATGTTAATATCAACTATTTTTCCAACATAATATTCAAAGTTAAGTTCTTTCATATATAGGCACTTGCGCACTTATAAGCGTGTGGTTGACGCAACGCGTGACAAAATGCTGGCAAAACCACATAAGCATTGCCATGCAGCGTAGTCACACTGCCAGCAAGCTGGGCACGCTACCAACTGGCACTAGGCTCGAGCATCATTAATAGACCTTTAGTGACCTATGGATGATCGAATTGCTTTTTATACCTAGCTTCAATTGTTTTTTGTTGTAGTTGATTTAAACTACCAGTCTTCGTGGATTTAAACTACCAGACTACGTACCGGTAAGCGCAGCGTAGGATGTCCTACCACGAGGTGCACAAATGACCGTCACTCAATGGCAGGATATGCCTGTAAGATTGCAGTGGGTGAAAGCTGCTTTCAACCGGTCTTATTGTAACTATAAAGGAGAGGACTTGCTGCGCCCTCAATACAGGGTATATATGCCATATATTTAGTTAAACTAGTTTTTAACCGAATTATGTATATTTTTGTAATAAATAAATGAATGACTGAATAGATGCTTACATTTCGCTGTGGATGTTCTGTACCTTAAACGACAAACAACGACGACGATTAAAGTCAAGTACAGCTGCCAGCCTGCTGGGCACGCTGCCAACTGGCAGTGGGCTTGAGCATTTGGATTATCTTTAGACCTTCAAGGGTCTGTGGATGATCCAATTGCTTGTTGTGTAGTAGTAGTTTATGTAGTTTTAGATTATGTAAGTCTAGTATTTAAAGGTACTTAAAGGCAATAAAGGCACGTTCTATCCTAAGGCTGACATGATGATGCTATTTAATCATTCAACTAACAGCGATGATTGATTTGTAGTTAAATAAAAAATGTGTTTTACACGCTTACTCGATATTTTTTATCATTGCCACGTCGTTGTCGCAAACAGTTTCATACTTTCGTATTGTTTGCAGAAGCATTGCCACCAAAATATCTCATAAACCCAAATATGATAACGTATCACTGGGATCATGGTATTAGAGGATTATTAGTGCTATCAACGTACGCAACGAGAAATTAGTGATCGTAAAGAGTCAAGATAGTGTAATTATATTGAGTTATGACTGCCTCGGTGGCTCAGTGGTTAGTGACCCTGACTTCTGGTTCAAAGAGGCGTGGGTTTGATTCCCACTCAGGGCAAGAATTTATGTGATAACATAGGTGTTTGCTTTGTGTCTGGGTGTTAATTATAACACTTATTTGAGAGATAAGTAGGTACCTACTTATTTATGAAGCGACAGCCATATGACACGCATTAAACTTATATTACCCCCTTGGTGAGATCAAAAATTAAAAATATTTTTATAGTATTTGTTTTTTCAATTTTTTAAACATTTTATTTATCGGCTTTTCGAGTAGTAAGATCGTATTTTGTCTTTTTCTTTTTTTAATCGACTTCCAAAAAGGAGGAAGTTCTATGTTCGTCTGTATGTATTTTTTTTTGTGTATGTTCATCGATGTTTTCGCCATTTGTGAACCGAATCGAAAAAATATTTTTTAGTTCGAAAGGGTATACTTCCGATGTGGTCCCATTTAAATTTAACAGATATCGGCAGAGCCGTTTTTGAAAAATCAACAATAATGTCAACAATTCGGGCAAAATATTCGAATTTTGTAAACTATGGAAGGCGATTTCACTCGTACCATTATTTGCGAAAACTAATTATTTACCATTTTAATTCACTTGTGGTACAAGGCTTTTTTAATAATTGGTGGATTCACAATATTCACATAACCCATGAAATTTGTGGACATATGCAGGTTTCCTCACGATCTTTTCCTTCACCAAAAAGCCAATGGTTTGGATCTTTGATTCACTTGTAAAAGGCAAAACACGGACTTACTACTCCATCTGACTCTATTTTTTTTTAATGAGGCCGTAAGAGATTGAATTGTTACTAATTATTCTATTACCAACTGCACCGCGCGGTGTTACATAAAAAGTAGCATATTATGTGTTAATCCAAGATCTAAGCTACCTTTGTACCGAATTTCATCCAAATCGGTTCATCCGTTTGTGCGTAAAAGAGTAACAAACATCCATACATAGGTACTCACAAACATGCAAAAACAAAATGCGCCACAAATACTAAAAACTCGCGTTTATAATAGGATTTGTGGCGCATTTTCATATCTAACAGTAACAACAACAAAATGTGGTTTTCATCAACAAATAGAAAGTTTCGAGTTACGAAATTTGTTTATGAGTTTGTTTATCTTGCGTAGTTTTGGGTTAATATTCCTATTCAGATTATGTAGGTATTTATTAAGTAGGTACAAACCGTTGGTAACAATTCTGGAATCGCCGTAACTGTAAACTAATCAGGTTATTTTTTGTATTTTTAAAGCATCGGAAGTACCTCATATACTTTTCAATAATCTTTTTTTTATTTCATTTTCCTTGTCCATTAGGGTTTTTCTTACTGTCCAGTTACGATATTAATGATCAAGTTCCAATGAACCAATGCAATGTTTCCAATGGTTTACGGTATCGTTGGTCAAATTAGGTGCAATAATGTAAACCAAACTGAAATTTTCTTTGGAACAAACCGTTTCCTCTAGGTCTGAAGACATCCATATTGTAGTTCTATTTTCATCCTCACAAATCACCTTTGAGGCAAGATATACAAATAATATTACCATTTGAAATACAAGTATAGCCCGAAAGATGATTGAAAAAAATTTAAGGTATTTCCGATCCTTTCAAAAATACAAAAATAGTAACCTGATTAGTTTACAGTTACGGCGCTTATATTCATAATAAAAAATTTAGAATTGTATCAAGAATCCCCAGGAGCCCAATTTCGGAAACGTTAGAATTATTTCTATCGTTCGCGGAGGATCGCATGCTATACTCTCCCGCTCGCACTAGCATAAATTTTCAATGCTCGCTCTTACTTTTAGACTCGTGACCGTTTACGCCTAGTTTAGCCACGGTATGGTTTAGCCGTTCTAACGATTGAATATCGAGCCCCAGTAGGCCAAGCATATTACGACCAGGAAAAGCCACGAAAGGAACTCTTTTCGACGTGTGAGAAAGTGACATATACTTCGCCATAACTCTGTCTCGTTCCGACACGAAAGAAATATAAGGTCGTGCGCATCCTAGCCCGGCTGGTTTCATAAAGTGACTTGAATATGCGCATATTGTGCCTCAGACATGTTACACGCGTGTATCTATAATTTTAAGAGTTAGGTACTCGTACCTAAGCAAAGACTCCGCAGAGTATAAAAAGGTTACAAATGTTGGTGAAATATCTTAAAACCCAGTCCACCGCAGTATTATTATTTATCTGTGGTATAACGCTCACCTTACTGCGGTATTTCTTTTAAGAACATCACAAAGATGTTTTACTTTCTTTCATTTTTGTATGCTTTGAAATCGCCCGGAACTTTTGATTATTAATGTGGTTCTCAGAATTTTCCCGGAAATGAGCTGCTATTATTGTTTTACGTACAATTTACAAAATATATGCTGTAGCTAATTATGTTTAGAAAAAACAAAACAATTATTCTTGGCGAAAAATGGCAAAACCGCCTTCAATCGTGTACGAAATCCGAATATTTCGCTCGCATACAATAATACTGTTTACAATAATGATTTTTCAAAAACGATTAAGCCGATTTCTGTAAAATTTAAATGGGACCATCTCGGTTGTACGCGTATATCCTTTCGAAATAAAAAACATGTTCTAAAAAAACCGAATGATCCACAAGTGGCGAAATTATCTATGAATATACACAAAAAAATACATACAGACGAACATAGAACCTCCTTCTTTTTGGAAGTCGGTTAAAAAGTTGAGGTAAGGGCTTGTAGAGTTAAGTCATGTAAAGTTAAAGCTTGGCTCAACATGAGATTTTTTAACCGACTTCCAAAAAGGAGGAGGTTTTATGTTCGTGTGTATGTATTTTTTTTTGTGTATGTTCATCGATAATTTCGCCATTTGTGAACCGAATCGAAAAATTCTTTTTTAGTTCGAAAGTGTATACTCTTGAAGTGGTTTGATTTAAATTTTACAGAAATCGGCTGAGCCGTTTTTGAATAAACCAACAATAATGTAAGCAAATCCAGCGAAATATCCGAATTTTGTACAGGATGAGCATCGATAATTTCGCCAATTGTGAACCGAATCGAAAATTTTTTTTTTAGTTCGAATGGGTATACTTCCAAGGGACCACCCATTTAAATTTTACAGTAATCGGCTGAGCCGTTTTTGATAAATCAACAATAATGTAAGCAATTCGAGCGAAATATTCGAATTTTGTATACGATGGAAGGCGGTTTTGCCATTTTTTGCGAAAATTAATTATTGATAGTGCAAACTGTAGTTTCGTTACGTATTATTATTTCATCTTTGGTTTCGTTTTGGCCCATTTCACATAAAAATGTTTTTGTTTAATTATATATTTCTATTCAAATCATGTGTGTGTTATGTTATGGTTACGAAACAAAATATTTTGTGTGGTCAGATTATTATTAAACCATTGTCAAAATTAATAGAGCCATAAACTTCGAAATAAGTGTTAAATAAAATTTTGTACGATAACACAATTATTGTTGCATCGAAAATCTTAAAACAACTGTAAATGTATTTAAGTTTGATGAGTTATATGTAGAAAATGTAAACAATGTGAAGGAATTCAGTTCAATAAATTAATAAGACACATGTGTAACGTGTAAATTACACATTATGGACGCACGGAAACTTTCTAGGCAGAAACAAATCTAGCCGCTGACGTCATGTACGGATTAATGATAAAGAGTAGACATACGGCATACACGAAATTATGTTCAAGTACATTATATGAAAAACATCGATGACAGAAAGTAAGAGAATCTACCAAAAGATAAGGGTTGTGACCTGAAACCAAGATTTTTCCTAAACAGGCCTTGGATTTAACCACAGCCGCCCTTCATCCATCCATCCATCAGCCATAGGACGTCCACTGCTGAACATAGGCCTCCCCTATGGATCTCCAACCGCCATTAACGTATACAAAACTAACTAAAACTTTATACAACTATAAAAAGTATTTATTATGTATTTATGTCGATATTTATAATACCTTTTTAAAAAAAATATGGTAGACCAATAGTCCGAGATCCCACTGCAGGATAAAATTTGTTGGTACACAGATTCAATGAGTTTGCAAAATGGTCATAAGTCGAATCCTCTTTCTATTTTACATCTGTGGGTAACAGTACTTTATATTTATGGCAAATTGGAAGTTACTAGAGTGTTACTGACAAGGGACGTCTAATCCGAAGCTTTTAGAAATCTTATGCGTTTAGGCTGGGTGGCTAACCCTGTTGTCAAAGACCCACACCTAATAGTGTCATCTGAGCCATGACAGCACAGTTGTAGTAAATGCCACCCGCGGTCACCCATCCGAAGACTGACCGAGCCGAACATAGGAATTTATGGTTTCTAGCTTGTGACGTATCGATTTAATATTCTAACCGAGGCAGAAAAGCATTTCAATTTAAAGCAATAATAGCAAAGCATTATAAAGCTATTTGTGATAATTGTAACGATTGAAATAGCTACGAAAATTATGGGACATGATCCAATTATACTCTACTTACATCGTTTCATACTTACCTAGGTACTGATTACAAATATACAGCGCATATAAACACGGGCTTAATTTTTTTTTTTTCGAAAATTCCGATGATTTGTATAATGATTTTAAAAGTAGGTGAAACTATTTGAAAAAATAATACTACTGACTATCTTTTGACATTGCTTGTAAAATATGGCGGCGTAATGGCGGCCTTGAACAAAAACCAGATTAGAAAATACGAAATTCCATTGTTGTTTATTCTGTGAATTTGTTTACCACATTATTTTTTTGGGCTACTGTACATAGTCTGAGCCCACTTTGCAAGATCTTCTTTCACACAAGGCATTACACGTCTTCCTTAACCGTAGCTCGTTTTTAGGGTTCCGTACCCAAAGGGTAAAAACGGGACCCTATTACTAAGACTCCGCTGTCCGTCTGTCTCCAGGCTGTATCTCATGAACCGCTATAGCTAGAAAGCTGAAATTTTCACAGATGATGTATTTCTGTTGCTGGTATAACAACAAATACTAAAAATAGAATAACAATAATATTTGAGGGGGCTCCCATACAACAAATCTAAATTTTAGCCGTTTTTCGCTCGATATAAATAATGGTAACAGGTAGATGCTTGAAATATTCACAGAATATTTAGCAGCATGTTTACTTTAGTACTAAATAATTACATTAAAATAAATATTTAAGGGGGGGCTCCCATACTGTACGGAACCCTTCGTGCGCGAGTCCGACTCGCACTTGACCGATTTTTAATATTCACAAAAGGTTCTGTATCTATAAATAAGAACAGCCTTTAATATAATTTTTGAAGATTAGATATGTAAAGGGCTCCCTCTACCGTGACGCTTTAGAAACTTGCGTAGGATCGGTTAATGTTCCTCGGGCCATTAAATCTTTGAAGTCCGTTTAAATGTCATAAAAATATTTTTAGCATAACATTATCGTTGAGCAACTAAATATTACTCAGCATTTTGTCTAGGAATAGGTAAGTAATATTTTCTCTACTTCGGTGTGAGATATTTCAGGATAACACGTGGCATGAAAATGTTGGCATTATTTGTTACCATAATCTCCGCAGGCTATGTTATTCTAGTCTTTATGCCTATTTTAATACAGACTAAAATAAATGTAATAAGAGAGATAAAAAGATAGGCGTTTCTATTCTATAATTTAGAGGAATGAAAACAGACTAAGCAAACTAGAACCTTATTATCATTACTTTAATTTGAGATTTCATGAATTACTTAGTTTTCTAATTGAAGTTGGTTTTGGTTCTAAAAAACTTGTTATTATTAGATATTTAGCTATTATTCACGCAATGTAGGTTCCCTGCATTAAAATTATGTATTCTAGTGTAATCATATCAACGTGGTAGGAATTTGATATCCTTCATTTTCTTACCGCGTAACTAATGCACACCATGACAATCTAATAAAACAGAAATTAGACGAAAATTTAATCTATCAAAATCCCGCAACATGCCTAAGCACACAATTTCGAAATGTGTCTGTTTCCGTAACATTTTCGTCGAAAAATTTATTACCGTTTTCAGGCTTAAAGAAAATGTATCTTGTCAGGCCTGTGGCATGTTTCCCTCCGATCCATCAAACATTTTGTTCAAGATACAACCACATCAATAGAATAGCTGACCCAGATTTTTCCGAAGCTGTCGATATCAAAAACGGTGGAGCGTCACTGATTGGAAATATAGGCATTATGACGTTATCAGCTATCACGTTTATCTACATTTATCATTTCCTTTCGTAGATAGTAGGTAGTATCTAGGTAAAGATGCGTTATGAGCGTTGTGAAAAGCTCGTCACAGAAATATGACATTTTCAGGTTCTTTTTCCATTACAGCCGTAGGACGTCTACTGTTGGAAATACGATTGCTCTATAAATCTCCACTAAAACCGGTTGGAAGCGGCTTGCATACAAGCCTGTCGTCTTGCGTCAAGAGTGCGGTCATTTATTTGTTAAATAAAAAAGTAACTAAACAACCTAGACATTTTAAACGAAATGATGATGATGATCAATTTGTTGATTTTGTTTTAATTTTTTATTTAACTTAGTTTACTGTATGTACTGGCTTTTTTAACATTCCACCGCTGAGTCCTATTCATAAAAAGTGATTCAACTTACGATCCCTAACGAAATCAGGTGTGTGTACATTTTGTATTTCTTTTTTCAGTTCATAAAATTACTAAGATTAGTTCTGCATGTATTACGTACGATATGTTTTTTAGTTTGTTTAAATTTTACTGTACGACTTAACCTACAAATTACTTAATTACTACTGTATTACTTTACCTTTCAAAAGTCCAAATTTGAACATAGGCCTTCCCACTAAGGCAACCACTAACCCATATCCTCCACATTGGTCCAGTGTATGCGTCGCTATAAGAAAATATTTTTTACAAATTAAAAACAAAAAATTCATACAACCTATTACATATTGCGGCCAGCCACTAAATTGATCGAGTTGTTCTATAATTAGAGATTTCGACAATCATGTCTAATGTTATTGTTACTTGCATGAAAATCATTGAATGTTTTTTTTTATTTTTTTGTACTCAGCCTTTTTACTTTCTTAGGTTAAGAACATTTAGTTCTTATTTGTACAACGCGCATCAAGTATTTTAGCGCTATTTCTATCTGGAATATTTGTATTTGAGAAATCAAATGGAATAGAGATGAAACCATTCAATATTCCTAACAACAACAAGATAATTCGAATAAGAAATCCGTATTGAGATAATCGTACAAAAGAATATTTGCTAGAGCGATAAAAGGTATTGACTATTGGAATGGAATGAAGTAAATACTAGAGAAATCTTTTTACCAACGAATTGAATATCTAAGAGATGTATAGTCCTAAGGTTATGATAATAAAGTTCCTAGATTGTCATAACAGGCATGATGACTAAAAACATATAATTAGTCCGTCAGATAGATTATCAAAATATATTAGACACATATTTTTTCTTTTGTAAATTTAACAAAAGTTTATGAAGATATAGCCCGTTAAAAATCCGCGTCACGTCACGAGTGCGCTATAAATGTACCGACTATGTCGCACTAGTGACGTCACGAGCCCCCACTCCCAAACATTGACAAGGTTTATCTTTGTCATTTATTGTTTGATTGACAATAGAAAAAATACGTGTCCAATATTTTTAAGTCACGGCTAATTATAAAAATGATTTTATTACCCAGTCTTCATGCCACATAAGAAGGTATTATTCACAAAATTTGGCGTACAGACGGCCACTGGTCTTATAAGTATGAGGGACTCTATTTAGTTGTTTAAGTCAATAGTTCATCTTTTCTTTATATACTCGTACCTACCAATTGATAATAATAAAAAAAAAATAGTCCTTAGGAAGTTTTCTTCTTCTTTTTATCTTAATCCCATTAAAGTAGCCTTACATAAAACGAGAGGAGAACAGCTATCTTCTAGGTCTGCGTGCTTCATCTTCGACCACAACGTCGCTTACCATCAGGCGAGTTGGTGGTCAAGCGCGGACTTATTCGCGATAAAAAACAAACGAATTAGGAATTGTCAAGTTCTAAATAAAATAGAAATTAAATACAAAAATAATTAGCAAACTAAATTATTAGACCTTTCATCAGTCATATGAATGATACGATGACTATTTTACGATAATTTCGAAACTTTATAATTATCATAAGTATATAAATAATACACGTCAATCAAAAAAAGAATTACGATATTAATATACAGCTACATGTATGAAATCACACGCACCTAACTGTTCGGTATAAAGATACTTAATTTGAAATTGTTACCTAAATTTAAATTTCGAACAAGATGATGAGGTTTTAATAAGGGTTTCTATGTTATATAATAAAAGTCCTTAAAAATAATACAGAATGAAAAATAATTTTAAGTAAGTTTCATACGATTAACCGACTCTGCAACGGATGATAATGATTACAACAACTAAAAAAAATAGACTTTTTCTTATAAGTAGTTTAAATATTTTATCATTTAAGGGATACCAATTTTATATTGATTTTTAATGCAAAAATCAGGCGAAACTATTTATTGTACTGTGAAATATTTACGTATTAGTTTTCACCCCCTCACATGAAAAATTACGCTGATACTATGGCGCCTTAACTCACGACAAAACACTAAATTAAAACAACAAGTGTAATACGCGCAATTTGTATTCTTTTTTCTTTACCCGAAATACTAAATATCCACCCGCTTAAAACAAACGCTGTGTCAACTGGTTCTATTTGCACAGCTTATAATGATTGTATAATTTAGAATATTACATTCACTATGTACAATACCCATGTATAAAATACAGCAAAAAACTTACCTTTAGTTCATTGGTGTGAAGTTTCTAATTTCTTCGTATTTCTTTACGACAGTGTACCAGCGAGTTGTTTTCTTTTCTTCAGTCCATAACAAAACAATATAAATCGCAGTCAATAACTTTACCAAACATACAAAAAACAAAACACGCACAAAACAACACTAAACTTTTTGAAAAGAGGTTAAAACTTTTTGGGTGGCCAGAAAAAAGTTCCCGCCGATTTGTTATCGTTTTCCTTTTTTTATGTTTTTGACCAGTAGTATATTCATTCGGCCAAGTTTAGTTTATCGTAAGTAAGGAGTGAGTCGGGAGCACGGTTGGTGGTACGCTTCGGTCGCGCGCTCAGTTGTAACTGAGCGGCCAAGAACTTTTGCCGGTGGGTGACGCTCTGCCTACGTTCTTTTTTCAAAATCTGCGCCTGAAGTTTCAGTTGTCACAGTCCACGGCTATTCAATAGCATGTTTTATCTACGCAATAAGCTGATATGTTTTCGCTAACAGTGCAAATATGAACGGCTGATACATCTGTAAGAGTGATAAACCTATTTGATAATGTTATGTACATTTCAAGTGCTTGCTTTTTACTCATGGAGAGTTTACGTAGGCGTTTGGGTAAGAGGTTGTATGTCTGTATGTACAGGCATGTATGTACACAATCTTGTACGGCGGTGTTATATTGCTTTTTGATGACAGTGATATTGATTTTTTCGTGATTTCAGTGTCGGTAAGGGCAAAACCCCTACCTGAAATCATTTTCGTAAAAAACTCCTTGTAGAATAGAAATATTTTTAGGTTTTCGTGTTCTGCTTTTTTTACCAGACTTTAATAAAGTCGGTTAGTAACCGATCTCACCTAATTTATTTGTTGCTTAGTATTTTGCTATGAACAATTTATAAAATTATTTTAGGACGGAAATTAGTAAAATTTACGAAATTGGGTTAACTGAAGCAAAACTATTACATACTTTCAGCAGCGTTAACCGATGTAAGCTACAAATGTAGGTACAATGGTATATTAGGTATTTTGATATTTTTATTTAAAAATAAAAAGATAATTGTTTGTGCACACTATAGATATTAGAAAAAAAAATCACACGAAAATTTATAGCTGATGTAGCAAAGGATGGTCTTATTACTAATAACGATATCTTCCAGGCAACCTTTTGCTTAGACTGGAGAAAAACGTACTAGATGAAAAAAACTATTTTCCATGATTTTCCATTCTATTTTTAAAGATTGACGACGTTGGTGCGTAAGCAGGCTTTTTGTAGTGCAATTATATTCTTGATAAAAACATTATTTACTGCTGGAAAAGGGACAGTAGAATTTAAATTAAATAATGGAGTATCTAAAGAACAAATTAGTAATGTTAACTTAGTGCCAAAATTAACAACTAATTTGTTGTCAGTCAGTGCGATGACAAAGAAAGGGTATAAAGTTGTATTTGACATCTCCGAAATGTGCTGTGCTAAATCAACAAGCTGTAATTGCAAAAACTACCATGGGGTTCGATGGGGTTTATAGGTTGGACACATCGACATTCGACACCAGTATGTGACACTTCTCTTTTGCAGAATTCTGTGGCAAATACAGCAACTGTTGGAAGCAGTACCACGCCTGCTTTAGATGAAAAGGTATGGCATCGTCGCCTCGGCCACTTGAACGGGAGAAGTATGGAGCTGTTGAAAAAAGGTAGGTATTGCTTCTGGAATATCTTATGATGATAAATCTTATGAATCTTGTGTTGCATGTGTGTCAGGAAAGCAGAGTAGGTTACCGTTTCCAAAGAAAACTGGAAACAGGGCCACAGATGTAATCGAATTAATTTACAGTGATGTGTGTGGTCCGCTTTCCTGTCCATCGCTTAGCGGTGCTAGATATTTTTACTTTTCATAGATAAACTAAGTTCGTATAGGCCGGGTGGCTAGCCCTAGTGTCAGAGTTTTAGGCCGCCTGAAGGCCTCTTCATAGATGATTACACTAGAAAAACATTTGT
This sequence comes from Hypomecis atomaria, assembly GCA_964007245.1. Taxonomy (NCBI): domain Eukaryota; kingdom Metazoa; phylum Arthropoda; class Insecta; order Lepidoptera; family Geometridae; genus Hypomecis; species Hypomecis atomaria. The sequence continues at coordinate 4,710,410 of OZ023295.1, read as the reverse complement.
GTATTTTTTGAAAAACAAAAAGAAAGTGTTTAGAAAATTTAATGATTTGAAAGTTTAAGCAGAGAAACAAACAGACAAAGTGATCTAAATATTGAGAACTGACAACGGTGGTGAATATGTTAATTCTGAACTCCAGGCGTTCCTGAGAGAGAACGGGATCAGACATCAAACGACTGTTCCAAGCTCTCCGCAGCAAAATGGCGTCTCGGAACGTGCCAACAGGACCGTCATGGAGTCGGCACGTACCATGCTACTGGATGCGAGTCTGCCACAGCAGTATTAGCCAGTGGCTGTCAACACAGCTGGCTACCTGAAAAATCGATATCCGACCAAAGCAGTCCTGGGTTCCACTCCGGAGGAAAAGTGGAGCAATAAAAATGTATCGATTGCTCACTTGCGTATATTTGGTTCTAAAGCCTATGCACTGAATTCAAAACGAACGAAATTGGATTCGAAGTGCAAACAGTACATATTTGTCGGCTTTTGTGATGAAACAAAGGACTATAGACTATTAGACCCTTCGTGCCCGACTAATTTAAAGCTAGGGATTTGAAAATGCTACATGATGATAACCACGAGTCTAGTCAGCAAAATATGTTCATTACAAATAATGACCATGCTGTAGATAGTAAGACTCCTTCTAACCCTCTTTCTGTTCAAACAGAAACACCTATTGTGGAAATGAACGTACCTGATGACATTAATCCAAATAATACATTACAGAGCAATCAGAGAAACAGTTCGTTCACAATAGATGGTTCTGAGAGTTCCTCTGAATACAGTGATCCCGCCAATGAAACTTACGTTCCAGGAGATTCTGAGTACGACGATCCGACAGACGTCATGATGGGGATGCTGGCTGCAGCATGCTCGGAAGACGCACCACACACAGTGGCAGAAGCCCTAAGCAGCCTTGATTCCAAACTTTGGCAAGAAGCTATGACATGTGAGTACAATTAATGAATAGCTAATAAATGCTGGACTCTAACTGAATGACCAACTCCAAAAGCAGTGAAATGTAAATGGGTGTTCAATGTGAAGCGTGGATTAGATGGTGAAGTACTGAGGTACTAGGCACGTCTCGATGCCAAGGGCTGTACCCAACAATATGGTATAGATTATGAGGAAACGTTCTCTCCTGTCGTTAGGCATTCTACTATTCGCACTTTGTTAGCCATAGCAGCAAAGTACGATATGGAGATAGAACATTTAGATGTAAAGGCGACGTTCCTCAATGGAGCCTTCAAGGAGACCACCTACATGGAGCAACCTGAAGGCTTTGTTGTGAAAGGTCAGGAAAACAAAGTTTATAAATTAAGTATAAATTTGCATTAAGCAAACTCTATTTTAATAACCAAAATATCGTTATTAATATCAACACATAAATAATTTAGTGTTCTCCGTTGTGTGCAGTTCAATACAGAAGTTATGAAGATAAGAATAGTTACTGAATTGTTCGTTAAGAATTTTAAAAGTGTTTACGTTATAATCCATTATCTACGGTAATGATTCAAAAACAATTGAAATGAAATAAAAATGAAATTAGAATGATAGTGAAAAACCTCTAAACCTAGATAATACATAGTGGAAATGAACACTAAAGTATTTTTATGTAGATATATAGTATAATTGTACATGTCTATTTTATTATACGGTGCCATACCTTTTTCTTTACAATACTGTTAATTATTTAAGTTTGTGGTTACGTGCTATGTTGACAAGATGTAGACTCAAAATCTACTAATGAGCTTAAGCACTCAGTAAAGTACAAAACGTAATAGGAAAGCCACATGAACGAAGCCATGAACCACTAACCAATGAGAGATAATTATTTTTCGCAAAATAACGCAACACCCATTTCCACCTTGTAAAAATTCGAATAGTTTGCACGATTCGATGTGAAATTCTTGTACGTTATTGTTGATTTATCAAAAAAGTCTCAGCCGATTTCAATAAAATTTAAATAGGAACAATTTCAAAGTATATTCTTTCTAATAAAAAAATAATAATCTAAATCGGACTACTATGTAAAAAGTTATGCGTGGTTATTAAAAATAAATAATATACGCCTCGTATTGAATACCTCCTCCGTTTGGTCGATCAAAAAGTGGTTAGTTTTGATGTACAGAATAAGCCCCTAAAAGGATGCTAATTGATTAGAAATAACCCTGTATATCCAGCGCCATCATTTGTTCTTAATGTCAAGAGATGACCTCATCTATCCACCATGTGAGAGTCCTACGCTGCGATTGCTGGTACGTGGTCTTCACTCGAGACTCTCATACTCTCTGCCACGTTATCCCTGCAGCGAATCAATGATTTGCTTGTACCCGAAGTTATTGGGTATGCTGATAACAGCACAATTGTGGAGAGTTATGCAGCTGGTCGAACCAGTCGGTTAGAAATAGAAACTTTGCGTAAGGCCCTGGTTGAAAGAGTGAACCAGGCACTTTCTATGGTAGCAGAATGGGGCGATAACAATCTTGTTAATTTCAACGCCAATAAAACGCAAGCCTGTTTGTTATCTGCCAAGGAATCCCAACTTTCCACCATCCTACTTTTCAGGATGTACCTGTGGAGATGTCAGACCGCTTAGAGCTTTTGGACCTTACTCTCTCCCCCACGTTGAATTTCGGTGCTTATCTGGAGTCTATAACTAAATTAGCTGAGAAAAAGCTTGACGTCCTCAGTAAGGTGAAAAGGTATTTGACTCCGGGACAGCTTCTTCACGTATCTTTACCAAGCTCAAGTCTGATCTTATTGGCTGCCACCTTTTTGAAGGATTAGCTAAATCTCAGCCTGAAGCTTTGGATTCGATTGAACGTCGTGCCATGCGAATAATCGGGGATAGTAAGTTTGTCACTTCCAAACTGAAAAGCCTGGAACACAGACGTAAAGTACCGTGTTTGGCAATTTTCTATAGGCTCCATTTCGGCAAGTGTGGGCTCGAAATCCACGACCGGATTCCTTCATCTCCTTTCCACAACCAAACAAGCTGGAAGTCGCATAACTACCGTCCCTACATAATTGACGTACCACCAGCTCGTAGTAAGCGATTCGCATATTCCTTCAAAATGCGGTTTACCAGGAGTTATAATGCCCTGCCTCCGTCATTGTTTCCTGACAGTTAAAATATCGTCAAGTCAAGAGTGAATAAGTATCTTCTAGATCTACATACTCCATCTTCGGCTACAAGTTCGCTTTCCATCAGGCGAGTTGGTGGCCAAATATAGCCCAATTATGCCCAAAAATGACCCAATGTTTTCGTTAAACTACAAATATACACGCCATTTGATCACTCATTTTTGTTAGGGTTTAAATACCTAACTGTGTCACCAAAAGGCAACAGAAAAACAGCTTGTCCATAATTTTATAAGCAAAAAGAAAACAAACACTTCAACTCGTAATTATCACTTCTATGCTTAGGGGGAGGCGTAATGAGAAATTCGTAAGCAAATAACACGCTGTGACGTACATCAAACTTCTAGGATATAGCAATAAGACTTTACGATATTAAAGCAAGGAAAACAACAGTTTAGGCATGATATGGTATTATGGTAATGTTAAACAGCTCATACTGTGCTTACAAAATTACCCGTAATAGATCGTTGTTGATTATAAGCTGGTTTAGATGTGTTATTTTACATCGCGCTAACTATGTTGTAGTTCGATCAATATCATTCAATATTCATCATCACTTGCAGCCTATAACCGCCTAATGACCTTTCTTTTTGTCACTTTTATCGGCCCTGTTTTTATCTTGTTCACATGCAACATGCAGTTTCCACAGTATCTTCGACTCACAATAAATCTCAAAACATGGTACATGTGTCTCGATCTAGCAGGAAAAGTTTGCATTAAACTTATGCATGTACCTCTACCTACTCGTATTGCATAAGAGAAGGTTTATGTGGAAACCACACGCTTCGTTTACTATAATGTCCATAATAATAAATAATCATAACCAGACGTCATCAAGTTTCAGGCAATTGGACTTCATTAATTCAGACGTCATCAGGTTTCTCCAGGCGTTATGCAAGTTTATGCGCTTACGTTGTACTGCATTCTGCTATATATTATCGCAAATATGCATCCAGAATAAGTACTTATATAAGTGTATCATTCACGTTGGTACATAGCATACTTTTACTGTCCCAGTACAAAATTATAAACTGCATCTTACGACCACATACAATTTCGCTCTAGCTTGACAAAACTGGCAAAATTTTACGGCTGCTCTTTTAAAAATTTTGGTAGCCTTGTTACTTAACCATACGTTCATAAGAATATATATGTTCCTGTTCATTTATCCAATCGAATAAAAATTATCAATTTTACCTTTTTAAATTATCTCTAACTGGAGTCTTGGACATATGACATGGTACAGATGTGACTCCTTTTGGAGTCATTGGACAGTTAACGTGTTGGTATCTCGTGCGCCGGCCGCTAGACAATAGAAGGCTGCTGTATAGATAGATTGACATTTGACATAATATATAATATACAGTAATACAAAACGTGCAAAATAAAAAATGTTGATATCCTACTACTATGTGTATCTATCATAGAATTCATTGTAACAGCTAAAACCATATTGGGATTACACGGGTAGAGGTATAGAAGTTTATATAAACACATCATAATCAGTCCGTTCGTTTGGAAAATTGCTGCAAGCATGCTGGTCATAATTATTTCCTACTAAACTTACAAGCAAGTAAACATGGACATAATTATATAGTTATTTATTAACCGACTTCCAAAAAGGAGGAGGTTCTATGATCGTGTGTATGTATTTTTTTTTTGTGTATGTTCATCGATAATTTCGCCAATTGTGAACCGAATCGAAAATTCCATTTTAGTTCAAAAGGGAATACTTTCGAGGTGGTCCCATTTAAAATCGGCTGAGCCGTTTTTGAAAAAACCAACAATAATGTAAGCAATTCGAGCGAAATATCCGAATTTTGTACAAGATGAATATCTATAATTTCGCTAATTATGAACCGAATCGAAAAAAATCTTTTTTAGTTCGAAAGGGTATACTGCCGGAATGGTATATTCGAATTTTGTACACGATGGAAGGCGGTTTTGCTATTTTTTGTGAAAAATAATTATTGTGAAACAATTGGTTGTCTCTAAAGTCGGTTTATGTACAAGACGTTATCACGTCAAAAAACAATACTTATCACAACACAATGTACTATACTAGTCTTTTTTTAATAATCGTCATCGAGTTTACTCTTCATACGTATTTTCCTTCACCGAAAAGTCCGTATCCGTCTTGTATCTTTATCCGTCATCCGTAGGTACCAAATTAACTTCAAGCCACGTATTCCTGAACCTGTCGTAAAAAGAAGAGTTGAAACAATCTCTAATCACTGGCACAAAAGTAAGAGAAGTATAAGTGATAAAACTTTACCCATAAAGCTCCTACCGCATTTTAAACCGCCAATTTTACAATTTAGTAGGGTTATCCCGTAATTTTAACGACGTTGATAACAAATTTCATATTTCGCGGAATTAAAAGCGGATCTGGCAGAGCATTTGTCAATTAAATATCGGCGTCTCTAATAAACGTTTATTAAGTTTAATTATGGACTCTCGACACAGAAAGAGGAGTTAGAATTATATCTTTATGCTTATCTGTATTTGTATGTAGGTGTGTAAGAAAGGTAAAGAATTTAAGGCATATGTGTTTAAAACTAAATCTCCTTAATTGAAATTTTGATGGCTAATAGTTGTCAAAAATAAGTTCTTATAATTTGAAATTTTAATAATCGGCCAAGTGCAATTTGGTCTCACGCACGAAGGGTTCCGTACCGTATGGAAACCCCCTAGATATATTTTATTTTAATTTAGTTATTTATTTTTAAAGGGTATATAGAACTTAATATTCTGTGAATATTTCAAGCATCTTGTTGCCGTTTTTAATATCGAGCAAAAAATCACGTTACTTGTATGGGAGCCCCTCTAAAATGTTTAATTTGTTTTAAATTAATAATTTGTTTTTGGAGTGCATATTTAACTAAATATTCTGTAAATATTTCAAGAATTTACCTTTCAAAAATTAAAAATTCTAAAAAAATAAAAATAAGACCAGATTTGTTATTTGGGAGCCCCCCTTTAATTTTTTTTTTATGTTTTTTTAGTATTTGTTGTTAAAGCCACAACAGAAATCATCAAACGTTTTAGCTATCACAGTTCATTAGATACAGCCTGGTGACAGACAGACGGACAGACGGACATCATCTTAGTAATAGGGTCCCGTTTTTACCCTTTGGGTACGAAACCCTAAAAAATGAGACGGTGTACAAAAGGTTAAAGTTACTTAATCAAGATCAAAATATATTATAAAAATGTACTAGCTTGTACCCTCAGCTTTGCCCTAGCCTATGACACTATCTGAGTTCTGACCTACAAACTATATCCATATAAAAAGACTACTTATTCAATTTGTAGCTCTGACCTACAAACTATATCCATATAAAAAGACTACTTATTCAATTTGTAGCTCCCTGCTAACTAATTATCATCCATCTATCCGTGTATCAGCCATATTTATAAAATTAACAAGGATTGCCTTAAAAAACAAACGGCATCATTCTCATGCCGCATCAAGTGCCCGTACTAATTACTCATTCCTATTTAGCATCAATCTTCTACTCCGTCACACACTGCGCTTGTCTCGTAAAACTATTTGAGTTTCAAGTTATGAGGTTAAGTTTCAGTAATATGGGAGAATTCCATGTAAATAGCCGACGTGAATGCGTCCACGATTAGGAAACTGGTGACAAAGCAAATAGTGTGCGGTTATAGAGCTTAAGATTTAATGAAACGGGGTTCAGTGTGAAGCTACCATAATAAGAGAGGTGCAAAATAAGCACAATACCCTTCTGAATTCAGTATTCCCTTTCTGAAACAAAATACTTGCAAAGTTCACGAAAAGTACCTATTGTAAGTTAAGTCATGTTTATTTGTTGTCACAGTCTTTTTTAGGGTTCCGTACCCAAAGGATAAAAACGGGACCCTATTACTAAGAATCTGATGTCCGTCTGTCTGTCTGTCACCAGGCTGTATCTCACGAACCGTGGTAGCTTGACAGTTGAAATGACACAGATGAAATATTTCTATTGCCACTATAACAACAAATACTAAAAACAGAATACATATGTAAGGGGGGCTCCCATACAACAAAGTGTTTTAAGAGTTTTTTTTGCTCGCTATTAGTAATGGCTAGAAGATTCAAGATTATTTATTTGTCAAAAAATTAAGGAAGGAGGAATGGGGCTAAGGGGGCTCCAACTCTGTACGGAACCTTTCGTGCACGAGTCCGACTCGCACATGGCGGATTTTTTAAGTTTTTGATAAGTAGCCCATACCTGTCTAGTAGTGCACAGTGGTGGTCTAGTGGTGGTGACTCCCGCCTTACGATCCACAGTGGTGGTCTAGTGGTAGTGACGCCCGCCATTCAATCGTGAGTTTGTGGGTTCAAATCCCGGCCCCGTACTAATGAGTTCTTCAGAATTTATGTACGGAATTTAACACCACTGGCTTTTCGGTGCAGCAAAATACCTGCAAATGTCCGTAGAAGAAAATCGATGGCGTATGTGAATCCAATCCGCACCAAACCGCACTGGGCCAGTTTGGTGGATATGGCCCAATCACCCTTCGTGGGTAGGTCTACGTCCTGCAGTGGAATATTAAAAAGGCTGGTACAGTAGGTACAGCCCACACCTAAGAATCAATTTAATTCAGGCTACATCTATCGAAAACGAAATATATTTAGAAAACACCAAGGGATGACTACACTGATAAGCCGTGGCCTAGATGCAGTAACATCCGCCATACATTCATGAGGTCGTGGGTTCAAACCCCAATCCTGTACCAATGAGTTCTTTGCAATTTATGTACGGAACTTCACATCACTGGCTTATCGGTGAAGGAAAACATAGTGAGGTAACCTGCATACATCCGTAGAAGAAATTAGATGGCGTTTGTGAATACCCCGACCCGCACTGGGCTAGCGTGGTCGATAAGGCCCAATCACTCTTCGCGAGTGGGCCTACGTCCTGCAGTGGACTATAAAAAAGGCTGCTACAGCTACAGCAAGGGATGACTGAATACTATAAAATCCCAAGTCTTGATATTTTTGTCTACATTGCATGGCTTTTTTGCTTAAAAGAGACGAAAACGGATGATCCAATAAAATATTGTTTGAATTTATTTGAATTGAATAAAAAATAACAGACGAATTATAAGGATTTCTGGTTTTTTTATATAACCCTAAAAAACTTCAATTACATTGTCAAACCGTTGCATAAAACAGAATGCTCTCCATAACTCATACTCAGATGAAAAAGAAAAACAAATTCAAATCTCAAAAGGATTTGTAACAACGTTACACCGCATTTAGATAACAAATAATCCTAATACGTAGATCAGCAACAAAAAGAAATATTTGGGTCAAGTGTATTCGGCCCTTTTTAGATTTGAATATTTTTCAAATTATATTTACAATGATGTTTTCTGTTTCTAAGAAAAGCTTTAAATACACTTTTGTGCTGACATCTTTCTATTAAAATTTTATGGTGTCGTGGTCTTGATGTTAATATTAATTATATTCGAGATTGATGTTAAAACACCTACTGCGTCACATGCGAATTACATATTTGATATATATTCCAAAAAATCCAATCATTGTACTATAAAATATATAGAAACTAATTAAAAATTTGTAGATTGCACATCCGAAAGGAAGACTTTTTAAGAGTGAGCTGAGACGCTGTTTCACTCGGATGTGCCATTTTTGGAAAAAGATAATTATTTAATAAATCTACGACAGTCTTAGTAATAGGTCATTTAAGAATTTGTCAAACTAGTTTGTACTTTTGATTGTAATTTTGCTGTAGTATTGAAAGAATGCAAATGAATGTGTACAACGCTCAGCGAGACAACAAACTATGGAAACCGGTCACAGGGTGCCCAAGATACAGGCTTTGCCTTGTTTGGGGCCCGTTTGCACTACATTTTATTAGTACATTCTTTAATTTTAAATAGATATATTTGAATTTGAATTTACTTGTGTATCCAATCAACTAATTTGATAGAATCCTTTTATATTTTTTTGCACTAACATCTACAACATTTTTTTAAGCCATGAAAAAGGTGTATCAGTGGCAAAATCACTTTTAATTGACTTTTTCCTTCAATAGAAGCTTTTAGCTACAATAAATTTGAAACCATATGACTTGAATCAATATACACAAAGCTTTGAAGATGTTGTTTTCCGAAACAGAATTGTTTTTCGTCTGTAAACATGCCTACGCATTTGACGTTGTTTATTTCATTCTATATTGAGGAAAATTGAAGGGAGTGTTATTAATAACGGACATTGCAATAAACAATAGCCAGATCTAAAAAATCCATATTAATATCTTTTGATTGTTGTTGTTTCCTGTGTCTGACCAAAATGCTTACATTTTCAGAAATCCTCTTCAAAGTCGAAACATTCTCGAGGAAGACTACGTCCTGGCAAGGGCAGTGTAGGACGTCCACCCACGGGGTAGACAGATGACCTCATCAAGACTGCAAAACGCGTTGTAAGTAAGCCGCTCTTCTTCAAGATACATTTTCAGCAGTGAATGCCATGTATAAAACATGGCTGATGGATGGATTAATGGAAAATTGTTTGTCTATAACTCAGGCCAAATAAAAAAAATCAAGACAAAATGTTGTAAACACCAATTGAAGCCGCCAAACTACGCTTTGCCGTGTACTGACACAATTACACACACAAGCACGTACTACGAAACTACGCCTTGGCTCGTCAGTCGAACTAATAAAAAACCGGCCTCACTTGTCTGTTCACGACTTGATTTTTTTATTTGTCTGAGGTCTGCACAGTCGGTTTGCAGACGATAACTTTACGTGATAACGTCATAGTCATTGTTAATCAACATCTGTAACAATCCGAACAATCTGGTCTTATCTCAAGCCTCCATGCTCATTTCAGGTGGAACGTGACACTTTTTAGTGCGTGCAGAAGACGTTAATCGATTAATAATACGTTATCACAACATATAGCAATAGAAATTTTTACAGTCATATTCAAATAAAAATGGAAACAGATTAATCAGTTTGGGGACATCTTACACACGGTCTCTGACCCCAAACTAAGCAAAGCTTGTGATATGGCTGGCAGAGACTGAAATACTACATATACATGTTTTTAAATTCATACTTACATAGATAGTAACTAAATAACACCCAGACATAAAGAAAACACCTATGTTCATCACATAAATACTTACCCTGGGTGGGGATCGAACCCACGCCTCTTTGACCCAGAAGTTAGTGTCACTAACCACTGAGCCCAGAGGCAGTCAAGAATTTCTCTATACTACATTTGATACTGTAGTATAGAGAAACTCTATATAAAATTATCTGCTATGCGTCTAAGACGATGGAGTACATCCTCGTTTTTTGCCTTTTCCATTTACCGAGGAAATTTCTTATCACCGATGTTGCCGGTCTATTACAGAGTTTACGAGCAGGCCTGCATTAAGGGTCTATAATTAAGGCGCGTGCTAAAACGGATCCCTGTGGACCTTATATGAGCGTGATTGCGTATAACACGCCGCTAATTTAGAGTTATAGTTGATCCTAAGTTACGACCTGAGTGATATATTTTGGCTTGATGATTTTTGTGAGCGTGACGTACATAAGTGTTTAGTTTTAATTGAATTAGATAAGCTGTATATATTTTAGGTGGCATTTTAGAGCTGATATGAATGAGATATTGTGTAACGATTGTAGTTTATTTATATTATGAGGGTACTTATTAATCTACCCTCACTATTGTCTATAACAATTAAGTCAGTGTTCAACCAACTTGCGTGTGTTTTACTACATGGTGGCAGCGGTGATAATTGTTTTAGCGGATAAAACAAATCGAAATAGTGAGGGTAGATCAATAAGTACCCTCATAATATAAATATACTACAATGATAAGCTATTACAGCATACGCCCTTCCATTCATCAGCCGGATGCTACTGCTGAACATATACCTCCCATATGAATTTCGAATAAGCCCGGTTTGAAACTGCCTGCATCTATAGGCGGACCGTTTATCTGAGACGTCGCCTGCGCGGGTACAGGGGCGCGCGGGTAGACGACAAAGGGGGACTGAGACCGGTGCGGGCGGCAGGGACCCGCCGCCCGCACCGGTCTCAGTCCCCTGTGTCGTCTCCCCCGGCGCCCCTGTACCGCGCAGGCGACGTCTCAGATAAACGGTCCGCCTATAGCACTGCGGTCTTTATCGTATATCTTTATTATATCATCGGTCCACCTATATGGTCATTCATAGAGTCCATTCAAGTGCTTCACAGCCCGTCTGCCATCCGTTCTTCAAACTATGTACCCTGTTCACTGTAATTTTAAAGGGCCCCTCGCCATCACGCCAAACGGATGATATCCATTCGATTTTACGAGTCTGCGACTTCATCGTTAGAAATGGTGACTTTTCATTAGTTTAACGAGTGCTTTAGCGTCAAAAGTAGTTTTGCAACTTGTTTGATTACCCTCAAATTCTGTGTACATTGTATTTCTGGTTACCTATATAGGTAACCAAAAATATTGTTTGAAGATATCTTCAAACAATGTTTCTGTAAGTAAGTATGTTCGAATAGGTCGGGTGGCTAGCCCTGGTGTCAGAGTTTTTAGGCCGCCTGAAGGCCTCTGACATGGATTAACGGTTAAAACAACCGGGGCCTACAATTTAACGTGTCGTCCGAGCCACGATAGCGCTCGTAGCGTAGTTTGACTAGGTGATTGTCACCGAAATTAAGCAACGTTCCGCACGGTCAGGATTTGGATGGGTGACCGCGGGTGGCATTTTCCAATGTTTCTATAAAAAATGTCTTAACTTAAATACACTAAATTGGCAACATTAGCCACATTCATTTTGGATGTCATCCATTTGCTTTCTAATCCTCTGGGCTAAGTATGCTCGTATACGAATCTTCTTATTCCTAATACGATCGCACAGTGAGACTCCGAGCACTGCTCTGTTGAAAGCACGTTGGGATATTTTGAGCCCAGTCATAAGACTGTAAAAGACTAACGTTGAATATAATCATTACAAACATTTGTATTACAATATGAATATTTCAAAACATTACTTGTTACTTTCAAAGTTTTTAACCGACTTCCAAAAAGGAGGAGGTTCTATGTTCGTTGTTTGTATAATTGTGAACCGAATCGATTTTTTTTATAAAGTAAAGGGTATACTCCCAAGATGGTCCTATTTAAATTTTACAGAAATCGGCGCAACCGTTTTAGAAAAATCAACAATAATGTAAGCAATTCGAGCGAAATATTCGAATTTTGTACACGATGGAAGGCTGTTTTGCCATTTTTTGCGAAAAATAATTATTAATAGATACTATAGCCCAAAAAAAATGAAGAAAAAAAAAATTTGAATACTTCATTTTGAGCTAAGATCCATGCATCCGAAGACTGACCGTACTGAACTTTTTTTGATATCGATGATCGCCAACAAATATCTATCTCTATCTCAAACTATGTTGATGATGATGATGTCTTCTACTCCAATTTCGGCCACGGCGACCATTTACTGATGAGTACTCACATGGCTGATGTACCTAATTTTAGCGGTGAATGTCCTAGGACAGTGGCTACATGTGAGGACTCAATTACAAACTACGTTATGAGTGCTACAATGTTTCTATCATCCACCCAACCAACCCTGGTCGCATCGTAAAGTAAAAATATCCCTGTAAAACTAGGCCCTGATACAGGGTTTACGGTTTTCTTATCCGACCTAGCGTTCCGCAACCGCACATAAACAATCACCTAGAGAATACAGGGAATACCACTGATATGAAAGCTTTTTTCTTCTAAAAGTTCATAAGGCTAAGTGGCTAGTTGATATCGCTGTTTTAAGACAACCTAAGATTTTATGCGAAAAATATGGGTAATATTTTTTTTGTAAATGTTTGTTTGTTATTGTAACTTATAAGCTCTTGCCATTAGTCGAATTTCTGTCGAAATAAAAATGTTAACTACTGGTAAGTTTAACATTAGTTATATAAGAAAAAATAGTAGCTAAATATAACACATTGGTATAAGGAATATTATTTTAGTGTTTTTCTTATCCGACCTAGGTTTCCCCAGCAGCACATAAACAATCACCTAGCGAACACAGATACTTAACACCACTGATATGAAAGCTTTTCACCGACCTCCAAAAAGAAGGAGGTACCATGTTCGTCTGTATGTTTTTTTTTTGTATAATATTGATGGTTGAAAGCCAAAAGGTTGTAACCGCCATGTTGGGTGATATTGAGTTATATACATATTTGAAATCAGCGAACTTTCATAGCTCTACGGCGTACTTTTTGGCGCTTAGGCACGCAGAGGATTTGACCTCTCACGTCTAATTTTTTTGTCATAAGTGACACAAATTTTAACCTTTTTTAGGGTTCCGTACCTCAAAAGGAAAAAACGGAACCCTTATAGGATCACTTTGTTGTCCGTCTGTCCGTCTGTCAAGACCCTTTTTCTCAGGAACGCGTGGAGGTATGAAGCTGAAATTTATATCAATTACTCAGGTCTACTGTCCCTTGAAGCTGTGAAAAAATCAAACTTCTAAGCCAACGCAATCAAAAGATACAGCCGTTTATGCCGCAAATTTTGAAACTCGCAAGTACTCGCAAGGGAATCAAAACCTAAAGGGTACTTCCAGTCGACCTAGAATCTTGAAATTTGGCATGAAGCAACGTTTTATAGCACACATAAAGGAAAAATTCCGAAAACCTTAAATTTTTAGTTACATCACAAAATATATATTTTTTAATAAATATAAACTTATTACTTTTTTTGTCGTAATGAACGAACTTTGTAAACCTTGCAGGTTTGTACGGAACCCTCGGTGCGCGAGTCCGACTCGCACTTGGCCGGTTTTATTGTATATTTGGTAGTTAGACTAAATATCGTTTTTCAAAAAATGTTGCTTATGTAGTAAAAGCCCTTAAAATAATTACCGATATTGAAACTTAAGCTATTTAGGCCGGAAAGCAATTTTTGTAGCTAGTCTTGTATCTAGTTTTGACCTGTTGCCAAAGGTGATGTTCTCAAACCTGGCCCATACCTGGCTCACTTTTATCTTATAGACAAAAATATGACGAATCACGAAAAAATACTGAAAAAAATCCAAACGCTTTAGAAAAAAAGCAAAACATTTATCATTATCGCAGGCCTAGCAACCCACGATTTGAATTTTCCGCCATCTAGTGTACCTAGAGAATGAAAAAGTTAATTTCAGCGTTGCCGCTTTGTGGGAAATCACCCGAATCACGGGGAATTTTAACTCGATTGGTAATTGAATTTAAACGCAGTGATTTTTTTATACTATTTAATCGATCATGAGGCATTATTATTTTAAAATGATAAAGGATCTTCATGCTTAATATGAGTGTCGTAGTATGATTTGATAAATCATTTTGTCGCGAATATCTAAGGAATTTCGCGAAAACACGCATAATTGTTTTGAGATGAGCTACGATATTTTTCAATCTTAGTGATTGCGAAAATACAATGTAGGTATCAAATCATCCTACTACATGCATTATATTTGTTATTGGATAATTTCGCCTCATTTTTCTGGGAACTAAGAAAGTAGAAACTGGTAATACTGTTTACGGTTTGCTATTGTTTTGTCTTATTCGGCTTTAAATGTACGAATGCATTGTGATATCTTTGCCTTTGCGACAATTCAATTCTTATTATTTACGACATGGTTACGATAATGGACTTCGATGTATTACAAACCTGACAGATCTGGCGATGACTTTTTTGGACAACCGTGACATTTAAATCTGCAGATTTTGAATCTTGTTGCCGATTGACTCCTTTCTTACATCCATGATCCACAACATGGTGGATGACTTTAATAGCGGTTGATATGGCAATAATGCAAAGCAAAAAAAAATGTTTGCTTTTTAATTGACTGTTCGATTAAAAAACGGTATGCCTCATCGAATTAAGTTGATTTTTCTCCCTATTATAGTTTAGAGCCCGTCATTGAGCCAAAGTCCCATACAAAAAAGAACATGTCCTTTATTCTGAAAACAGGTACCTAATGACATTTCAACCACATCTCATAACAACATGTTTTTGTGCTTATCATTAATATCCTGCCACGAAATCAGTTACTAGAGGTGCTTAGTATGTTACGCCTCGAAAATCATTTATGCACTTAAGCGTATTTGTTATAGAAAACTTGTCGGTTATCTAGTGCGTCGTTACCAAGATCTATTCGGTTATTCGTTCCCTCGCTCGATTCAAAAAGTCGTAACGTTCCGTGGCGAACGCTCGGTGTGCGAGCATACCAGACGCAGGCGCCACGCGTCTAAGTATTTTTGTTTGCCAAGCAATTTTAACCGCATTCATCCATTTGGATTTTCTTTTTCTTGTATATCGTGTGAAGATAGGTAGCAGTTCCAAGGGATGCCCTCTATAATGCGGTTGGACGCGCTGAGACACTTCTCGGGGGGGCATGTTAGGAGGGTACGAGTACCCAGACGCCCATGAGGGCAAAGGGCTTCTTTCAGTACCCTCGCTGCCAATTCGGTCGCGAAGGCCGTTGTCGGCCAAGCAGAGGGTGTAATATGCTGGCGATGCGTAGATCAGTCTCATTCTTATGTAGGTTTTGTAGATACTGAGTTAGTCAATGGCAGCTTCGATTGGAGAACCAGATTTAGAAGGGCGCGAGCAGCCTACTCCTGGTGATCAGTCTTAAAATTCTCTCCTGTAAAGTAAGTTATGGAAATTTCGCTTAAGACCTTTTGGCTTTCAACTATCGATATATTCATCGATACTTTCGCCAATTGTGATCCGATTTGCAAAATTATTTTTTAGTTCGAAAGGGTTGTAGTCCCGAAGTAGTCCCGTTTAAATTTTATTGAAATCGGTTTAGCCGTTTTTGATAATTCAACAATAATGTACATGGTATATTACGAGTACATCGATCCGTGCAAATTTTTCGAATTCTGTACACGGTGGAAGTCAATGTTTCGATTGTTTTGCGAAAAATAATTATTTCTTCTGAAAGTTAATAAGGCTAAGTGGTTAGCTCTGATGTTTGCGTGCTATTATGGCAACCTAAGGTTTTATGTGTGAAATATGGGTGATATTTTTTGTAACAGACAACCAAACGTTGCTATTGTGACTAAATTTATTGTAGTAAAGTTATTGTACTTTACTACAATAAATTAATTATTTAACGTTGCTATTGTGACTAAATTTATTGTAGTAAAGTACAATAACTTTACTACAATAAATTTAGTCACAATAGCAACGTTAAATAATTAATAAATAAAAAAAACAAATTTAGTTTGTTTGTTATAAATATCCGAATTAAAAACATAATAATTACAAACTACGAGTAAATTCAATGAAAAATAGTGTGTTTGTATACGTTATCTTGCTAAATGTGCTAGTGTGTGTATGTATGTATGTTTGGAATAATGAGGTAATATTTTGCTATCATTACCTACTGTACATTTAAATGCAGGTAGCTGATTTAATTGAAGCAGCAGTTTAATTTTAGACAGCACTTTGATTTAAGACCTTTTTTACAACATTAGAAATAAAATAACAATTTTAGACAAATTTTATTCGGGTCCTTCAAAAGGTACCTATGCAACAATACATCAAGATAATGAGCAAATATTTGAGCTTGTTTGAAAAATATACTTAACTTGAAACACTTTTCAGAAAATGAAAATGCATTTGCCAAGTACATTGATTTACGATGCGATATGCAGTTGGAAGCGGGCCAGAGCTTTTGTAGGCTGGCTTACTCGTATATTGAAGTATACAGATTGGCTTATGCAAAGGCACTGGGCTTAGGGCAAAGGACACACTTAAAAAAACATTGGTTCACTTGTGTGTTCATTGGTGCACGCTCGGTTCAGAAGGAACGTGACGTGACGTGACATGAGTCATGTTATTTCGTTACATGCAGTGGGCGTTCATCGATTTATAACACGTTAAAACGTCAAAAACGTGTGAAATGTTACGGGCTAGGTATGTTACTAGTAAAGTTTCATGATGTCTGATGACAGTACGTATTGTATTATGTGCATTAGTCCCACAACAGTTCATACAAGTCTTGAAATGTAGTTGTAATATATTTTTACAGGAAAGTTCATGTGGTTATTAAAAGAAATACTACTATTTATAAGGGTATCTCGCATCTACTTTCGTTTTGGGCAACATATAAATAAATGTATGAAAGTTGTCCAGGTTATAATTTGTGATCTCCAATTTAATCTCTATTAAAATTAGTCTAATTTCAAACAAATCACAAAGGACATGTTCTTTTTTGTATGGGACTTTGGCTCAATGACGGGCTCTAAACTATAATAGGGAGAAAAATCAACTTAATTCGATGAGGCATAGTATTTCTTAATCGAACAGTCAATTAAAAAGCAAACGATTTTTTTGCTTTGCCATATTAACCGCCATTAAAGTCATCCACCATGTTGTAGATCATGGATGTAAGTAAGGAGTCAATCGGCAACAAGATTAAAAATCTGCAGATTTAAGTGTCACGGTTGTCCAAAAAAGTCATCGCCAGATCTGTCAGGTTTGTAATACATCGAAGTCCATTATCGTAACCATGTCGTAAATAATAGGAATCGAATTGTCGCAAACGCAAAGATATCACAATGCATTCGTACATTTAAAGTCGAATGAGATAAAACAAACCGTAAACAGTATTACCAGTTTCTATTTTCTTAGTTCCCAGAAAAATAAGACGAAATTCTCCAAAAACAAATAGTATTATTATGTACTCGTAGTAGGATGATTTGAAACCTACATTGTGTTTTCGCAATCACTAAGATTGAAAAATATCGTAGCTCGTCTCATCAAGAATTATGCGTGTTTTCGCGAAATTCCTTACTATTTATCAAATCATACTCGACACTCATATTTAGCATGAAGATCCTTTTTCATTTTTAAATAATAATGCCTCATGATCGATAAAATAATATAAAAAAATCCCTGCGTTTAAATTCAATTACCAATAGAGTTAAAAATTCCCCATGATTCGGGTGATTTCCCACAAAGCGGCAACGCTGAAATTAACTTTTTCATTCTCTAGGTACACTAGCGGAAAATTCAAATCATGGGTTGCTAGGCCTGCGATAATGATAAATGTTTTGCTTTTTTTCTAAAGCGTTTGGATTTTTTTCCGTATTTTTTCGTGATTCGTCATATTTTTGTCTATAAGATAAAAGCGAGCCAGGTATGGGCCAGGTTTGAGAACATCACCTTTTATTTTTTCACATGATAACTTATCTTTTAGGGTTCCGTACCAAAAGAGTAAAAACGGGACCCTATTACTAAGACTCAGTTGTCCGTCCGTCTATCTGTATGTCTATCACCAGGCTGTATCAAATGAGCCGTGATAGCCGTTGAAATTTTTACAGTAAAAATCTCTCGGTTTAGTATTTCTATTTCTATACTCCTCTCGGTTTAGTACGTCCTTTATCAATAACCCTGTTACTTATAATTACGTCAAAAAGGTCCCTAAATAAATATTTCTGTAAAAAAAACTGTTCCTAAAATAAGACAATCATTCTAACACAAGATGTAATAGTTCCCAGAGTAGGTTAATATCAACAAAAGTACTTACGTACTTAACCCTAAAATCTTCACTGAAACCCGAAACCAAAGGCCATTTCCCCCGGACATGACGTGTTTACACAAACAATTCCCAAGGCACACTTACATTGAAGGATGACATTAGGATGTGATGAGGCCTCGGCCAGGCTTACCCGTGGGCTGGACCCAAGGGCGCGCTGTGCCGTGCGTACGACATCGACAACCCTAGGTGCGTAGTATACGTAAAATTTCAAACAAATCACTATTTTAAACTGTATATTTTTTGATTGAATCAGGCGTTACTTAGCAGGAAATTCATTTTCAAATCTTTGTTTTGAATTTTTTTTTTTTTTTAAATTAATTATTTTATTGAATACGGCCTTTAAACTTATTTGCCTACAATAACATAGCATAACATGATCGAAGCCACCGAGAATGATGTGCTTTCTGCTATCATGTCGTTCAGGTGTGGCTCTGCCAGTGGTCATGATGGTTTGAGTCCTCAACACCTCAAGGACTTAATAGGAATATCAGGAGATGTCGGGAAGGCCCTCCTTGTCGAACTTACCGGCCTAATAAATCTAATGTTATCAGGTAAAGTACATAATGATATAAAACATCTATTATACGGAGCAAACTTATGTGCTTTTAAAAAAAAAGATGGTGGCATACGCCCAATTGCAGTAGGCTGTACATTTCGGCGAATCAGTTCCAAAATTTGCTGCAGACATATTCTTCCTAGTCTAACTGAAAAGTTCCAACCAACTCAACTCGGTTTTGGAAGCAAAGGAGGATGTGAAGCTGCTGTACACGCTTTGCGAACCTTTTTAGAGAAAGACGGAGGCCAGGTAATTGTGAAAGTCGATGTTAAAAATGCCTTTAACTCTGTTTCAAGATCTACCATGCTTCAAGAAATCAAAAATGCTGTCCCAGAAATTTATGATTACATCTCTCAGTGTTACGGTTCAGACTCATCGTTACTTTATAAACAAAACCGTATTCTTTCATCCACTGGCTGTCACCAAGGTGACCCTCTTGGTCCTGCCATTTTTGGTCTCGCAATTCATCTGATCATCTCAGAACTTTCATCAAAACTAAACATGTGGTATTTAGACGATGGCACCTTAGGCGGTGACTCAGAAACGGTACTTTTGGATCTTGAAAATTTAATTGAAAAATTTAGATCTATTGGTTTAGAGCTGAATTTTTCTAAGTGTGAGCTCTATATTACAGATTCGGTCACTCCATCACTTAAAAGTCACATATTAGAAAGCTTTAAAACCGTGGCACCTAATATCAAAGTTCTAGACAAGTTTTCCCTTCGCTTATTGGGTGCTCCAATATTTAATGAATCTTTTCCTACGTTTATATCTGAGCAAAAAGCAAAATTTGACGAGAATGCAGACCGTCTCTCAGAAATTCATTCACACATGGCTTTCCACATCATTCGGTTTTGTTTGTTTGTCCCTAAATTAACGTATGTTTTGAGATGCAGTCCTTTTTGGAAGTTTAGTGATCTTCTTTCCACTCTAGATACCTCATTGAAAAACCTTTTAGTCAACATACTAAATAGTCCAATATCAGATAGTTCTTGGTGTCAGGCTTCGCTGCCCATTCAGCATGGTGGCCTTGGTATCCGGAAAATTACCAAAATTTCTTTGCCTGCTTTTTTATCATCTGTATATAGCACAAGAGCACTTTTCTCAAAAATCATTGAGAAATCTCTGGGGAATGTAGAAACTGATTCACTTACTGAAGCTACAAATGCATGGTCCACAATGTGTCCAGGTGAAAACTTACCGAAAAAGCCTAGTTTGCAGAGGCTTTGGGACGAGCCGTTAATTAAAATCGCTCAAAACGATCTACTTAATAATTTAACCTCCCCTAAAGATCAAGCGCGTCTTTTAGCATCTGCAAAGCGAGAGTCGGGGTTTTGGCTTCAGGCGCTACCTTCAGCCAATATTGGTACCCTACTTGAAAACAATACTTTTGCTCTCTCTATCAGCCTCAGAATTGGATCTCATACAAACGAGCCCCACATATGCCACTGCGGTGCATCTGTGGACCGACTAGGTCACCACGGGCTTTCTTGTCGCCGAAGCGCTGGTCGACAGTCTCGCCACGCCTCCTTGAACGACGTCATCCGCAGGGCTCTTGCTACTGTCAACGTGCCGGCCATATTAGAGCCGAACGGTATTGCACGTGATGATGGTAAGAGACCCGACGGTATGACGTTAGTTCCATGGAGTCGTGGCAGACCGCTTGTGTGGGATGCTACCTGCGTCGATACGTTGGCAGCATCTCACATACCTTACACCTCTAAATCAGCAGGCGCGGCGGCGGTAACGGCCGAAAACCACAAAAGGCAGAAATATGAATCGCTCGGCAATGGATACATGTTTTTGCCTTTTGGAGTTGAAACTTTAGGTCCGTGGGGTCCTAGCGCCTGGCGCTTGTATAAAGATTTATCAAAAAAATTGATAGAAAGAGCAAATGACCCAAGAGCTGGTGCTTACCTCGGTCAAAGACTTAGCCTTGCTATCCAACGGGGTAATGTCACCAGTCTCTTGGGTACTTTGCCAGCGGACAGCGACCTAAAAGCAGTTTTTTATTTATAATGTAAATTTAATACCTACACCTTATAAAAAGTTATTTATTTATTTTAGATTTAAGATTTGATGTATTTTTATTGTTGAATATGAAATATAATTGCTACTAATATTAACAAACATAATAACATAGCGGAAATACACTAAATATTTATTCAAAACAAAGATTTGGATATTTTTCACTTGAGATTTACTTAGAGATAATGTATGTACTTTTAATTCGCTTGTTAAGTCCCACATACTCCACTCAATGGTTTTAACAGGCCTAAAACTTTGTATATTGCGATTTAGTTTTCGCGCGTCCCAGTACAGGTCGTGGCATATAAGTGTCGCGCTGAGAGAAGTGTGGAGGGGATGGCTGCGCATAGGTTTAGTATGGCGGTCACCATGCGCAGCCATCCCTTCCACACTACCCTCAGCGCTACACTTACGTGCCGCTGCCTGTACCTTCCTAAAAGGACGCGGTAAATGCGAGGTGGAGAGGACGTCCTCCTGCGCTTTTTGAATCGGAGAGTAATTATGTTCAAGGAGTCTAGTAGACTCTATCGGAACATTTGTGTTGCAAATATTAGCGTTATTGCAAGTTTGTCCAGCGGTGAAAATCGTAAAAAAAGGCAGCTTCTCGAAATTCCATCTCAAATCAATCATAGATCAAAAAGTTATTCAACTTTTTCTATCCATCCGGTCTCTGAGACATACAGGTCACAAACGGCGGGTTGAGTACAAATTACACAGACAGTTTTAGATGTAATTTGAAAAAGAAAACACAAGCATGCTATGTACGCCCATTTATACCAAAATGCTCTTTCACAGAGTAAACAAACGAATAATAATAAGTAAATTAATAAGTATACAAAAATTACTCACTGAAAAGGTGTCGTATAAAATAAAAACCTTACGAAGTCTAAATGTTTACCATATACTACATCCGCCGACTGAGCACAAGGCAAATAAATGATTATTTCCAGTCACGTGCCCTATCTTGTGACTTGCAAGTTGTAAATCAATACACGAATCTCCGATGAGTGAATCAATTTTAAGCGAATGCTAAGTGTTTGAGTGAACTTTTCACTTTACATAGATAAGGAGCCCTAGCACGCGACGTGTTAAATTAAACTCATTTATTAGGTTACAAAAGACAGGCTGCATTATTTATGTGCTTGTTTTTAAGAATAAGTTTTATATTAAATTTGTTCAAGAGCGATAAAAATGAAATATGGTTTAGATAGCTGCATTTTGGATAGATCAGTAGACTAGAATTAATAGAAGAAAATACTGAAACAAACCTTTGAATATTTTGTGAGTTTAAATCGTTGTCCCGTAAAAAAGAGTTATCTTTTTTGAAGTTAATTCTGCTTAATTTATTAAAAAGATCAACTACAGGTTTTCATAACACCGGATTTCGTTAAACAATAATTATTTTTCGCAAAAAATGCCGAAACCGACTTCTATCGTGTACAATATTCGAATAATTCGCTCGAATTGATTTATGCAAATTTTCCATTATTGTTGATTTTTCAAAAACGGCTCAGCCCATTTCAACATAATTGAAATGAGACCATCTCGGGAGTATACCCTTTTGAATTAAAAAATATTTTTTGGATTCGGTTCACAATTGGCGTAAATATCGATGAACATACACAAAAACAAAAAAAATACCTACATACGAACATATGCTTCCTCCTTTTTGGAAGTCGGTTAAAAAGAAATATAGCAAATCTGCATAAGTCTGGAAACAAAATATCTATGACGTATGCCTATGCAACTTTCTATGCAACAATCCAACCCGACAGTACTAAGTATGTGTGGTAATGGTGTACCATTATGCCTTTGTATAATAGCAAATTATTACAGTAACTAAATATAAAGTACTCTCAAAACAATTAAATGAGTTAATGAATAGAACATCGTATTGTCGCGAAGGTAAGCGCTTTCAATCTATTTCAATACAAAAGGACTCCTTGACGTCATAGTTAAGTGACGCACAGATTGTGCTGTTCGCGGAAAAATATAATTTCATTTTGTCTCTTTGTTCAAGTGGACGTACTAAGGTAACAAAATAAAAGATTAATATTATCTGACAACATTTTTTTTTATAGTTACAGGCGAAGCTTAATTAACCTTAACAGTTGACCATGACTTGTATACACATGCACACTGTACTGTGCCAGCCTTTTAATAGTCCACGGCTGGACATAGGCCAACCCGCGAAGGGTGATTGAGCCATATCTATCTCGCTGGTCCAGTGTGGGTTCGTGGATTTACATACGCCATCGAATTTCTTCTACGGACGTATGCAGGTCACGTACTTTCCTTCACCGAAAAGCCAGCGGTGTGAAATTCCGTACATAAAACCCATAGAATTAATTGGTACGGGACCGGGATGACCCATGACCTCACGAATGTAAGGCGGGCGTCATTATTACTACTTACTAGACCACCACGGCTTCATGCACTTGCAACTGATGAAGTGTGCAGTTTTTCGGCTATAATCAGCTGTAAGTAAGTTTATTTACCACAACTTAAAACTTAGATGCTTTCACAGCTTACTTTCACTGTTTCAAGTTCAAGTTTCATTTCAAGAAATGAAAAGAGAGTTAATATCTCCACGCGGTTCCGAGATAGAAGATCTTGAAAAACTAATAACTAGGAGTTACATTTTTTTAAACATCTAAAATAAGAACACTAATAGTACAGTGTGGCTGGCTATATAATTACTTCTCTGAGGCACAAAGCCTGTTGCTAAGTTACTATAGTCTTTTTCAAATAGCTAGTCACTTATGACACTTCCGAAATGTCAGCTGTCAAACATACATTAACAATTTTAATGATGTACCGTACCTATATTCGATTTGTAATTACCGATTATTATCGATTTTACGTACTTATCGAAGTTATCGAACAATATACCTAAAACTGTTTTGATGAATTTATCTACAAGTCTTTACTCGTACTTAGACGATAGGTTTAGAGGAATCAAAAAGAAATAAAAAAGTGACAGGGAAAAAAAAGATTTATTTGGGAAATAATGTCCTCGTCACTTCGTCATCGGAGCTATCATCATTATCATCATTTGACGAATCTTCCAGATTTATAATCATTTGATTATCCGTTATATTTTCTATGTGAACATCGGAGGTAAATGGAAACTAAGTTTTTCATACATTTTTGGATCGAATACGCACTATATATTTTATAATTTTTGTACTAGGGGTACAGATTAACGATAACCCTTGCTTAAATCAAGTCGATTATTTATTATGTTTTGTTTTCGATATTCTTCGATTTCAACAATAGTCGATTTCCCAGCCCTCTTATCATGACGTCACGATCGGCAATAGCACGTAACATAACAATTTAACGAAATTAATATTTTATTAAATTTAAAAGTAAATGCGAATATGTTTACGCGAATCAATAACCTTTATTCTATTTCTTGCGTCCTTTGTCGTTTATTTTAGTAGTTTTTCTTGTAAGTTTGCTTAATGTTTTCACTGATAAATAGAAATATTCAACTATTGGTGTGACGTCACATGATGTATTTACGTAATATTTTACGTTCTATGGACCTGTCATAAGTGACTTGCTATTTGAAAAAGACTATAGGTTATAATTGTTAGCTACTTAGTTCATGTTTCAGGCTTTTGAAGGCTATTTTCAGCAAATCGTCTACTTAATTTATTGATAACTTGTACAAAGTTATCCTTTTAACGACCTCAAATAGAACAAGGTTTTAACATAAAGTTACGAAATAAAAGACTAAATCCGCTCGTATAGCCTAACCTTTTATTTCCAGATAGCTCTATAGTTAGGTACTAAATAAAGTTTCTTATTCGTTTTTGAATGAAAAAAATGCCAAGTCAATGATAGAAGTGAGCGACGAGACGATCTGCTATAAACACTTGCCTGATGAAAAGACACGACATATACAAGTAAGTACCTATTTGTAGTTTTCCGAAAAGTAAATCACACATCTATTATACTAAATCTTTGTGAGCCTATGTATAGAAGTAAAAAAAATGCCAAGTCGATGAAAGAAATGAACAACGAGACGATTTGCTATAAACACTCGCCTGATGAAGATTCACTATATTTACTTCTTTTTTATTTTTTTACGAGGGGAAAAAGATTCCCGACCGCTTTGGGGTGCAGTCGGGTTATGTGGGATTGTACCCACTAAAACGCCCTCGGTGGCCAGCCTTTGTGCATCCTTGGGAGCTCCGGGATCTCCAAAAGGAACGCACCGTTGCTCCCGGCACTTTGTGTATCTACTCGCCTCGCTCGCCTGGAACCAGGCTTGTACGGCCGCTTGTACGATAGCGTTGCCACACATTGTCGTCCTCCTCGGGCCCGCTTGAGTGGATGGCCATAGCCCCAACTCTGACCACCATCGAGCCCAGGGAAGACACGATATACACTAGTAGTTTCCCGAACAGTAGTCTCACATCTGTAAACCATAGATGAACAATTGAACATGGTTATGTTATCCTGAATCTTTGTGACCCTAGTAAATTTTGCACGCGGCTTCGCTCGCGTCATGATAATTATGCTATCCAGTGGGAACCTTTTATCCAGGCTAAAAAGTTGAGTTCGATCCGTTTGTTCTGTCACAGCGCAATAGAGTAACAAACCAACAAATATATCTAATTATAATATTAGAATGAAAATAATTGTTTTTCGCAAAAAATGGCAAAATCGCCTTCCTTCGTGTGCAAAATTCGAATAATTCGCTCGAATTGTTAAGATTTTTGCTAATTTATCAAAAACGGCTCAGCTGATTTCTGTAAAATTTAAATGGGACCACTTCGGGAGTAAAACATTTCGAACTAAAAAAACATTTAGATTCGGTTCTCAATTGGCAAAATTGTCGATGAACATACTCAAAATACATACAGACGACCTCCTTTTTGGAAGTCGGTTAAAAAAGGAATAAAGATATACTTCAAAAAACAACGTACGTCAAAATTATTTTAAAACCTTCCTTTTTTAAATCGGTTTTTCAACCGATTGATAACTGAATGCGTCCACACAGAAACACCGGGTTCACTGAACATGACGTCTACTCATGCATGTGTGGCTCCAAAAGGATCTCATAAAATATAATTATGTGATTGCGAAAACAAGACCAGAGTTAATTTTAACATTTTGGCGGAAAATGCTTTAACATTTGGAATAAAATGATTATTTTTCGCAAAAAAATGGCACAACCGACTTCAGTCGTGTACAAAATTCGAATAGTTCGCTCGAATCGATGTATATATTTTACAAACTATTGTTGATTTTTAAAAAACAGCTCAGCTGTTTTCGATAAAAATTTAATGAGACCATGTAGGCTATATAGGCTTTCGAACCAAAACTTTTTTTTTTGGTTCACAAATCACTTAATTGAAACTCTCAAATTGCGGTTCACACTTTGCGAAAATATCGATGAACATACATAAACAATTAGACACGCTATAACGGTTTTAAATTAGAGCTTCATACTCGGTACGTACATGAATAATCGGCCAAGTGCGAGTAGGACTCGCACGCGAAGGGTTCCGGGTTCCGCACCGTATGGAAGCCCCTTTCATATTTATTTTTTTAATTTAAGTAATTGTTTTTGAAGGAAATATACAACTAAATATTCTGTGAATATTTCAAGCATTTTCCTGTTGACGTCATTAATATCGAGCAATAAAATCACGTTTCTTGTATGGGAGCCCCCCATAAATATTTATTTTATTTTAATTTAACTATTTAGTGATAAGAGCTGAAGCCGAAGCTGAAATCGATGCCGAAGCTTGAGCCGAAGCCAATGCCGACGCCGACGCCGAAGTCAAAACCCAAGCTGAGGCCGAAATCGAAAGCGAAATAACTCGCTTATTCATATCACTGGCTCGAATCCCACCCATAAATACAAGATAAATCAAAATGAAAACGACAAGGTCCCTTTGGGTACGGAACCCTAAAAAACAGACATTATTTGATTCATTCAGTTAATTCAAAGGTAGGAATTGGTAGTTAACGATTTGTACTACTACCTGAAACTGGGCGCACAGAACGCGATGATCGCATCAATTCATCAGATCAGTCCAGTGGAGGCCAAATATAGGTAGTTAACTATAGCTGGTTAGTAGTTATTGAGGAAACAAAATGGTACACCTCCTACCTTTGAATTAATTGAATGAGCTCCCAGTTGGAATGAAGCGAAAATTTGATCAAATCATCGCATCGTGTATGGCCACCTTTACACGAACATCAAATAATGTCTGTTTTTTAGGGTTCCGTACCCAAAGGGTAAAAACGGGACCCTATTACTAAGACTCCGCTGTTCGTCTGTCCGTCTGTCTGTCAGCCGTCTCCAGGCTGTATCTCATGAACCGTTATAGCTAGAAAGCTGAAATTTTCACAAAAGATGTATTTCTGTTGCCGCTATAACAAAAAATACTAAAAAAAGAATAAAATTAATAATGAAGGGGGGCTCCCATACAACAAACCTGATTTTTTTGCCGTTTTTCGCTCCATATTAGTAATGGTAACAGGTAGATGCTTGAAACATTCACGGAATATTTAGTTGTATATTCACTTCTATAATAAATAATAAATTTGAAATAAAAAAACATTTAAGGGGGGCTCCCATACAGTACGGAACCCTCCGTGCGCGAGTCCGACTCGTACTTGGCCGATTATTTTTAAGTTTGTGGCACTTGAAATCAAATAGACTATGTAATAATATATATACTTCAAAAACCAGGCTATAGTTACGCGATACTCGGATAAAACAATCGACGCCAAACTTCTATACGCTTTACCCAATGTCCACTAACTTTGTGAAAAAATCACTACCTTTTTACGCTCTCCTTTGACGAAATCAAGATTAAATTGTCTATTCCAAAAGCAAATGTTTGTGAATCAAAAGAGGCCTTGCAAAGGCGGAATTTGGGATATCTACATAATAGGTTAGGAAAAAAGTTTCTTCGCATTTTGAAAGAAAATTCAAAACCTTTTTAATATAGTTTATTTACTCGTACATTTAACTAAAGTATGTAGGTACCATTGTGTTCGATAACTTTTTGCCATCTTGTAGGTAGGGACATGATCCCATTGCTATAGAAATTTTGGGACTTCTGATCAAAATACCGCGATAAGTGGTTTTGGCAGTCCTCTCGTGATGTTAACCTGACACTACCTAAAAAATTCTGAAGAGACCAAAACAGGTGGAAATCTGAAGGTGCAGGTCAGGACCATACGGCGGATGCATTAAAACCTCCCAGCCAAACTCTCTTAATTTTTGCTGAGTGGCTAAAGATGTGTGAGGTCAAATGAGTACACGCGGTTCATTAGGTTTCTTTCAGTGAGTTCGTGAGGTAAGTACCCAAATATCGAGCTTTTTTGTGTCCCCAGGTTTTTCAAATGCGCCAAAACTGTTTTGTGGTCAATTCTCAGTTCTTCAGCTACGTTTTAACTACTGATATGCCGATCTTGCTTCACTTTTTCAAAATGGCATCTATTTTATCCGTAATAGGGCGACCAGAGCGACATGCGTCTTTGACATCAAAATTTCCGGATTGAAAACGCTTTAACCAAGTTTGTGCTACTCTCACAGACACTGCACTAGGTCCATAAACATCGCAATTTTTTTCGCGGCTTGCGTTGCATTTTTACCTTTATAGTAGTAAAATTTAAATTAATTTAAATTAAAAACAGTACGAAAAACAAATGAAAATCACACATTTTTCTAATTTAGATTTGGAATTATGTTCTTTAAAATTTAAACTTTCAATGATACCATAACCAAATAGAGATACAAATATTATAGCCAAAGAGATTTTATTACAAGTTCATACATACTATAATGCGAAAAGTCTTTTTCCCCAACCTAATATAAAAACATCTACTTCAAAGGGTGACTATTGCTGGAAACCACATACGAGTACAGAGACCGCTTGTTAGTAAGGTAGGAAATTTTATACCTCATTGACAGTAAATTAGTAAAGAGAAGAATCTGTCCATGTAACTTTTTGAATTCAGGGGCGTGTTATCAGAAGGACAACTTCATCTATCATATACATATTATCATTTTGGTTTAACCAACCATTATGACGATAATTTTAGAAAATAATTAGTTAATTTAAATAATTTTTATTTAAGAAATAAATTAATTGATTAATAAATTAAACAAACGATAAATTCCCATCCACTTCATTTTTAGGGTTACGGAACCCTAAAAGTCCAAAGGGAAAAACCTATAACTAAGACTTCGATGTCCGTCTGTCCGTCTGTCCGTCTGTCACCGGGCTGTATCTCATGAACCATGATAGCTAGGCAGCTGAAATTTTCAGAGATGATGTATTTCGGTTGCCGCTATAACAACAAATACTAAAAACAAAATACAATAAATATTTAAGGGGGGCTCCCATACAACAAACCAGAATTTTTAGACGTTTTTCGCTCTATGTTAATAATGGTACCAGGTAGATGCTTGAAATTTTCACAGAATATTTAGTTTTATATTCCCTTCGAGAATAAATAATAAAATTAAAATAAAATAAATATTTAAGGGGGGCTCCCATACAGTACGGAACCCTCCGTGCGCGAGTCCGACTCGTACTTGGCCGATTATTTTTGTTTCCTCAATAAATATCCAGAACAAAGCCTTTATATCTATATACCTATGTAAAATCGTTACTCACTGACTACCTATCACGAAATCTCAAAAACTTCAAGTGCTAGGAGTCTCAAATTTTACATGGGGTTTTTTTTAGGATATAGTTGCTCACTAAGAACGGATTTTGCGAAATTCAAACCCTTAGCTATTAATTTTATTTTAATTTAACTATTTATTGTTGATGTGAATATTTAACTAAATATTCTGTGAATATTTCAAGCATCAACCTGTCACCGTTATTAATGTTGAGTGAAAAACGGTAAAAAATCAGTTTTGTTCCCCTTAAATATTTTATTTTCTGTTTTTAGTGTTTGTTGTTATAGCGCCAACAGAAATACATCTGTGAAAATTCAACGTTCTAGCTAGTTATCACGGTTCTGGAGATACAGCCTGGTGACAGACGGACAGACGGATAGATGGACAGACGGACAGCTAAGTCTTAATAATAGGGTTCCGTTTTTACCCTTTGGTTACGGAACTCTAAAAAGTACTGAATATAAACCTATTGCACTTAGTATTGCACTTAGTGCTAAATTAGATTATATCAACCGGGAACGACTCTATATTCGAACTTTGCAGTTATATACAGACATAGATACACTAAATATTAATTGAACACATAAACTTCAACTAGTTACGAATAAAAACAGTGTTGCAATAGATTGTCGGTTTGCTGAAACAAAAGAATTAACATATTACTTTCCACAAAATAGGAAATTAAAAGATACAATATCCAATAAGATAATTTGAAAGTAGGCAGAGTAAGATTAATAGCGCTGTTATTATGCCCGTATCAAAAGAATAAAAATATGCTTATCCAAATATCTATATATCCGTATCCAAAGAATGGCAAAACGCTTTAATGCTCATTAAACAATTTTTTATTTTAATTGTAATTGCATCTATAGATAATCAATGAAAAGGATATTACATAACGTTTTTTTGACTTTATAAACGTGCAGCACTAACCTACTGACATTATAATTTTGTGAGATATCTGTTTCTGCCTGTGTTGCCACAATGTCTCGCATCTCCTTCGTACTTTTAAGTGCAGCTTTCGCTGTTGCAGTGTGCGAAATTCAGCACTGTCAACACATTGGAAAACGTAGGTTAATTTAAATTGAATAATTAATTTAATTTGAAATGGAATTATTTGAAGTTTCATCTGATAATCTCAATAGCCTTTGTAACTGCGTGGAGAATGATTTATTTCTTTTTCCTTTGCCAGCACTTTGTCGAACCTAATGTAGTATTCTAATTCAAATGTGCAAAAACCACGCTGCAACTATCCAAAATCAAATTGACTTTAAACTTATTTCAGATGTGGATGCTCTATTAAGGAAATATGTTAGCCTCAAATTGGAACCTAATCAACCAGAAATCTCGGTTCAAATTTTACCAGAGGACGCACGTGTACGTATAATATAATGATTGTGCATAAAATAGGTGTTGTTTTACAAGTAGGAACTATCAGATATTGTGTATTCGCTTATTACTGAGCAAACAACTTTATTGAGCTTGATTCGGCCTATACGAATCAAATGATGATGGTAGTGCATTTCAAGTCATTTTCTCTCTCTCTCTGCTTAATTTCTTGCTATCGCACATCCGCACCGCAGTTACTTATTGAAGAATAACTTTTGCATCCAAATAATTATGTTATACAACAAAATCAGGCAGAAAAGGTTATGTATGTTGCTGTATCAGCACATGTTGAGCCTTACTTCTAAAACAGTTACATTCTCTAACAATCAATAACATTATTCAAGTATGTTACAACAACACGGTAAAATACCTTGCTAGCAAAAGTTACTAGTAGTTGTGCTACTCAATTCTTGCCGAATGTTCGTTTTAGTAATAGGACGTCCACTGGACATAGGCTTCCCCTAAAGATTTTCAATAAAACCGGTTGGTAGCGGCTTGTCAGCGCGATCCTGCGGTCTTAATGTAGGACGCAGCGTAGGACGTCTACTCAAGTGAGTGGACGTCCTACGCTGCGCTTGCCAGTAAATAGTGATCTCCACTCGAGAACTTTTCGACCCCAATGGCAAATGTTATTTTTGTTATTTTTATTATTGGCTGTATGGACGCGATGAATAGGTAACAATAAAAAATCAGCAACAAGTAGTCACCAAAGTTACTTAATGTTACCATGTTGCAGAGTGTTGCTCTACAAAATTTAACTGGGGTGTAAATTGTAGATGTAAGTACGGTTAGGTTATTTGATGCTGCCTCAACTAGGTCTAGACTCGCACAAAAAAAGTATGGTAATATAGCTGCAAGACTGTATACAAAATTGAATAAGGAATTACATATAAAAAACACAGTAACAATGAAATAAAGAAGGTCCTATTAAATTGGCTAAAAAAATATGATTATGAAGGTATTGAAATTCTACTTGATAGTTTATTTATATAATGTATTTTTTGTTAACACTAGAGTACACGCGCCCACTTTTTATACACCAGTACACGCGTGGCCTACTATAGTAGGCCTTTTTAAAATGACAAAGTAAGTTTTATAGTAAAAATTAATTAAAATTGAATTTAAATCATGTAGTTATTACATTCTAATTATCTACAAATTAGTTTTCTTTTTCATTTAACTGAAAGGAAATCAGAATTATAAACAATTCAGCAAATACATATGAAAATTTAACATAAATGGTACCTTTGATATAAATTATCTGAAATTTGCATTTTTAGTTAGATAACACAGTAGTTTTTTTTTTTACTTTTCGTACAATCAGAACTTAATTAATTTTGGTGATCGCGGCAAATCCACTTGCTTTTCGTTTTGGTATTTGTTTTCAAATCAATACAGGGCTCTCGGACAGTGAAAATCGAACAATCTAGTTCACTTTTGGTATGATATCGTGTTATACAACTGATGAGATGTATTTACTAGCATTACACATCTAAATTCCAGCTGAAAAGTTTTATCATCATCATCATTATTAGCCGTCAGCCATATTTCCAAAAGTGCTATCCCAGATTCATACATACTAAAGTTGGTGATAAATCTACAAAAAAATATGTATAAAAAGAAATATTCCTATTATTCGTTCTATAAACAATCAAACAACGTTGAATAAGGCGTAAAAACTTAGCAAACTGAAAATTAATAAAATACTCTTCTAATTTTGGTACACCAATTCATGTGCGGACTACTATAGTAGGCCCGCGGTTTTGGCGCCAAATTGCACAAATATGTGTACTCACATACGTCATGTGGGTTGCTAATCCGTTGACCAATTTCAAGAAGGAAGCTTTCCTGGAATTTTTAATCTGCAACCCGTAAAACTTAAAAGATACAGCCAATAATATGACCCCGGTCTACTATAGTAGGCCACGCGTGTACTCTAGTGTTAAACATTGGTATGCGTAATGAAATATATTTATGTAAACATTTTTGTTCATTTTTCAAATTATTGTTTAATGTTTTCTTTGTTATATAATCTTTTTTTTGTATTATTTTTTGATGTTAATGTATAAATAAGTATGTTTAATTTATAGCTCAATTCATATGTTTAGATTTAATTTATCAGATTTCGTTTTTGCTTTCTAAATTATTATTTAAGACAAGTCAAGTTTTCTTTATTATATAATCCTTGGTTTGAAATATATATTTTTTCGTCAATGTTCAATGTATAATTTAGTATTTACAATTCATATCTAAATTCAATTTTTTTTTCATTTAAGTTTTTAAGATTACGTTTTTTTTCCAAATTAGTTAAGTCTAATTTTTATTTTGGCATGCTTTTGTATTAATATGGAGAGACACAGTCTTAGGCTATAAGTAGTTCAGGAGCCTAGATCATGTATTATTGTAACATGTTTATTATGTCAAAAATAAATGTTTTTAATTTGATTTGATTTGATTTGATGAGGATCCACCAAGACACAATTACAGAACTGATCAATTTTTTATACCTAACTATATAAAATATTCATATATGATTTTAACCAAATATGTTTTTATTAACAGGGATTGAAAATTACGGGTATGTCGATGGACGTGTGTTTTTATTCTGATAAGGATTCTGGAGTCACAGTTACTATTAAGGACAAAATCCTCAAAGTTACGCGTATTTCCGGAGCCTTGGATGTGTTGGTTGCTGTTGAAGGATTAGTTTACATCGATAATGTCCCACTATCAAGCGAACTTGAGCTAATGGACGACGTGATTGAGGCTGAAGTTCGTTCACCGTCATCATGATGCAACCAATTCACAGCACGAGGATAGAGGTCTAAAAATCCAATCTCAGTAACGATACATATACGAACTATGACAACGGCTTTTTATATTAATTGGGCATCGGAAATCTTATATTGCAAGATTTAATATAACATACGAAAATTAATAAAATATTATGCATAATTGATTGCGATTTTTCTTTACAAAATATGACAAGATAGATATGATAAAATTTATTGTCATCAAGTAAATCTCTTATTACATAATTAAATATAATAACGATTACTCGTCAGTTAATACATTTGAGAAAATACTAAATCTAGTAACTAGAAATGTAGTGTATATATTCCCGTGCATAATTTTATGTTGACCGGGCGAACGAAGTGAGATTGAGTCCCAGATTTGACTTGACAATTTTGTTTTTATCCGTCGGATGTCCACCTGATATCCTTAAAAGGTGTCATTTTTCAACGAATCTTGACAAAATTAGGGAAATACCCTCCAAACAAAATTACCGACAGCAAAAAAAAATAGAACCTATGTATAAATCAAGTTTCACCGAGATTAAGTTAAGAAATGAAACCAGTAACGCAAAATCATTATTCAGATGGACAAAGGCGGATAAAAACGATATTGACCGAACTGACTCGGTCAATATCAAAAAAGAGGAGGTACTATGTTCCTCTGTAAGTATTTTTTATGTACTTTCATCGATAATTCGATTTAAAAAATAAACCTTTTTAGTTTGAAGTCCGAGTTGATCCCATTTTAATGTTTTATTCGTTTAAAAATTGAAGGATCTAATTTAGTCGTAATTACCTTTATTAATGTCAGCATTTTGAAATCGATATTGATAGATGAACTTTTATTGTAAGCACTCATAAAAACTCAAACTAAAGTTAGGACATAAAATTTAAAAATAGTATTGAAACAAATTGACCTTTTGTGGTAACAAGACATAAAGTTTAATATATTACTTACGACAAGATAGAAAGTTAAAATTGAAAGGTAGATAATAATTATAAAAAAGATACCTAAAACAACTAATATCTAATAATATACCCCTGTTAAAAGAATAACAATATATGTTTATCCAATTGATCATCTTAGTGCCATTTCGGCCACTGAATTTTAATGAATGTGCAGATAATTTCAATATTAAAATCCATGGTTGAAATACTCGTAATATCTTGATGGAAATTTTCGAACTTGGAAATTCAAACAAACAATAATTATGATGTTAATTTTTTGATAATTTATTTACGCAATAATTATTACAATAAATGATCAAAGCCCCCACCAATGCCAAGGCCGGAAAACCTACTTACTATACCCGTGTCCAAAAAATGGCGACACGCTTTAATGCTCATATAACCATATTTTGTTCTAATTGTGCATCCATTGAAAATCGATAAAATGGATATTAAAACACATCAAACGGTTCACTAATTTTTACTTTATTTATATAGTGAAGCACTAATCAACTAGTATCATAATTGACACTTATATTGCTGCTTTTGTTGCTACGATGTCTCGTATTTACTTTACGCTTTTAAGTGCAGTTTTTGCTATTGCAGTGTGCGAAATTCCTCTCTGTAACCGTATTATACGTGGTACGTAACTAATTACACTATAGTCTGACCGTTTAACTGAGTCCGCGCCTGCGCAGTACAGAGGCGCGGGGGTAGACGACAAAGGGGACTGAGACAGGTGCGAGCGGCGGGTCCCCGCCAACCCCCTCTTGTCGTCTACCCCCGCGCCTCTGTACTGCGCAGGCGAGGACTCAGTTAAACGGTCAGACTATAGTACTGTACTGTACCAGCATTTTTAATAGTCCACTGCAGGACGTAGGCCTACCCAAGAAGGGTGATTGGGCCATATCCACCACGCTAGCCCAGTGCGGGTTGGTGGATCCACATACGCCATCGAATTTCTTCTACGGACAGGTTGCCTCACGATGTTTTCCTTCACCGAAAAGCCAGTGGTGTGAAATTCCGTACATAAATTTCAAGGAATTCATTGGTACGGGGACCGGGATTTGAACCCACGACCTCACGATTGTAAGGAGGGTGTCATTACCACTAGACCACCACGGCTTATATTAGACTAGTGTGCACCCTGATTCCGGAGTAATAGAAAACGGGATCGGTATCCCCTGGCTGTAGTAAGAGCCTGCTAAAATGGGACCTCTAGTCTCGTGGGTGGTTAGATAAGAGCTCTGGCCGTCCACACGATAAAATTATGTCGTAGTACGTATCTGTTCTGCTGATGCTAGTTTTCATAGTAATCTTACTGTATTTCATTTCAGGAAAAGTTGAATATGCTCCGATAGTTGTAAATGTTACCCTCGAATTAACCCCTTTGCAAGATGAAGCCTCATTTCAACTTTTGCCAAAAGACGCAACCGTACGTATAATAATTATGTTGTAGAAATATAAAGATGTTGCTTTACAAGTGTAGCAACTATCAGATCACTCATTTAAGGGTTCTGTACCTACCCAAAGGGTAAAAACGGGACCCTATTACCTCAGACTCAATAAAATAATCACGGCGGAACGTCGTAAACAGACATGTGAGGCCTATTTTTATACATGTGTGAGTGCGTCGGTGTTGCGCCGCCATATTTCGATCATTTCATCGATTTTCCGGCCTCACTTGTTCACAACATTCTGTCTTGATTTTTTATTTGGTCTGAAGCTATTACTAAGACTCCGATGTCCGTCTGTCCGCCTGTCTGTCTGTCACGAGGCTGTATCTCATGAACCGTAATAGCTAGACAGCTGAAATTTTCACAGAGATCACGTAATTCTCTTGCTGCTATAACAACAAATACGAAAAACAGAATAAAATAAATATTTAAGGGGGGCTCTCATACAACAAACCTAAATTTTTAACAGTTTTTCGCTCGATAATAATGGTAACAGATGCTTGAAATATTCACAGAATGTTTAGTTGTCTGTACAATTCGATAATAAATAATAAAATTAAAATAAAATAAATATTTAAGGAGGGCTCCCATACAGCACGGAACCCTTCGTGCGTGAGTCCTACTCGTACTTGGCCGATAATTATTTGTTAGAGTTGTCCAAAGTAATGCGAAAAAAATGTTTTTCATGAAAAAAAAAATATACAGCTTTTGAAATTTAAAATTCATGCAGATGATTCGTGACTGGATTCGTGTCTACTCGTCCGACATACCTCAGTGCCTCAAGTCGAAAGTTTTCGACCAGTGTGTGTTGCCAGTGATGACTTATGGCACAGAAACGTGGTCTCTCACTATGGGCCTTAAGTATAAGTAAGCTCCAAGTAGCCCAACGAGCTATGGAGAGGGCTATGCTCGGAGTCTCTCTAC
Source organism: Hypomecis atomaria (assembly GCA_964007245.1). Classification (NCBI taxonomy): domain Eukaryota; kingdom Metazoa; phylum Arthropoda; class Insecta; order Lepidoptera; family Geometridae; genus Hypomecis; species Hypomecis atomaria. Next base: position 4,672,911 of record OZ023295.1, on the reverse strand, counting down.
GAGATCGAATCAGAAATGAGGAGATCCGTAGAAAAACCAAAGTTACCGACATAGCCCAACGGATTGGCAAATTGAAATGGCAATGGGCAGGGCACATAGCGCGGAGGACTGATGACCGATGGGGTCGAAAAGTTCTCGAGTGGAGGCCACGTACCGGCAAGCGCAGCGTAGGATGTCCACCCACAAGGTGGACGGATGACCTCATTAAGTCCGCAGGATCGCGCTGGATGCAAGCCGCTTCCAACCGGTCTTATTGGAAATCCATAGGGGAGGCCTATGTCCAGCAGTGGACTTCTTATGGCTGATGGATGGATTCGTGACTGGATATACATACATGCCCTATACTCGTACATACAGTTTTGTTCAACTTTTCTGTGACACGTTGTATAAATATGACAATACTTACCTACTAGAGATACATAACCAAATATTTCTTATTCAACAGGGAGTGGTGATCACGGGCCTAAACTTGCGATTGTGTTCTACATATACAGAGTCTACTGTCAATTTAGGGGTGTCAAATAATGCCCTCTTCGTGAAGAGGCATAGGGAAGGGCTGTGGGGCCCGTGGATCACTCTTGATGGATTAGTTTACATCTATTTATCACCAACAGACCAACTTGAAGTAATGGACGGCGTGATCGAGGCTGAATTTCCCGAACTTAATATATAATTTAACGAAAACGCAATAAGAAGTTGGATGACTTAAAATCCTATTCCCGTAACGTAATACAAAATCTTTTCAAGAAAACATCGTAGGCGTACTAAAAAGCATATTATTATTTATTTTTAACCGATTTCCAAAAAGGAGGAGGTTCTATGTTGTCTGTATGTGGACCGAATCGAAAAATTCTTTTTTAATTTAAAAGGGCGAGGTGGTCCCATTTAAATTTTACAGAAATCGGATGAGCCGTTTTTGATTTTAAATTTGAAAATCAACAATAATGTAAACGATTCGAGCAAAATATTCGAACTTTGTACACGAAGGAAGGCGGTTTTACCATTTTTTGCGAAAAATAATTATTACGTAAGCTCTTTTTCAAGCGGTTTTAGACTTTACCACGCACAATCCTACAAAGTTGAACAACTTTTATAAAAGATGTTTTATCGTAAACGACGATAAAGTCGTTTTCTATCTTAATCATCACTCCAGTGCATCACCTTCAGTTACTAAATGAAATAAATGTCGCTGAAGATTTATGTAAAACCTCTTCTATAGTAAAAAATAGGGAATTTGTCGGCAACGATATATTTTCCGGAAAAGACTCGATATGACAGACGTTTTCATTTTAATTGGACATCGGAAATCTTATCTTGCAGGATGTTATTAACAAAACCAAATAAAATGATATGCATCATTATTTACGATTTTTCATTTAGTAAAGATAACGTAACCGTGGCTTTTTTCATAAATACAACGAACTATAGATATAAGCTACTTATTTTGCGTAAAAAATATTAATTTATAATCGATTTCAAAACAGGAGGTTCTCAATTCGCCTGTAGGTATGTTTTCTTCTGCTGTAAATATTACGCGATTACTCCGGCAATGATGAACCGATTTTGATGATTCTTTTTTTTGTAGATTATGCTTCAGAAGCAGTCTCATTTAAATTTTATGGTAATAAGCTGAATCATTTTTTTTTTAATTAACATTTATGTATAAATACCAACGTCTCTGACACATCGATTCGATCGAACTATTCGAATTCTGTGCACGATTGAAGTTGCTTGGACTCTTTTTGCCGAAAAATTGTTATTTTCTTTACTTTTTTCGTGTTCGAAGAACGGCGCATGAAAATTTAAGCGTCATTCTTTATAAAAGCGCCATCTCTTGTGTGGCATCTGCACTAATTCCTGAAAAGGTCTGTACGGCTCGTCAGCTGCTGTGGTATTAAAACCTTTCAGGCAAGCGGCGCGCGGCATTCAACAGGTGGTCAGCATCTCGTAATTACTTGATAACTTTCGGGAGGTCGCCTTAGCTCATATTATGTGAATTAAGCACAGGAATTAAGCTACAAAATAAGTAGAGATATCTCAATCTAGAATTGTTTTTGGCCAAAAATGGCAAAACCAAAGACCTTGTACTTTTTCAATCGTTGCAATCTACGTCAATCAACCTACAAAATTCGAATAATTCACTCGAGTGGATGGCTGCCACAAAGATGTCTACGATGTTTAGAATATTGTTGATTTTTCAATTTAAATTAAATTTAAATGGGACCACACTTGAAATATAGTTTACCGAACAAAAAAGATTTTTATTAGAATATAAATTATTTGAAATATATTGTTAACTCAGCTATACCTTCAACTAAGCTAAAACACGGTGTCTATAATAAGTATTTCAAAACTTGAGAGATATTTGTGTACTCAAAAAATACTGATATTATGTCACAAACAGACAAGTCTAAATACCACGGAAGAGAAAAAACAGGCTAAAACCATGTTAGGTACATTCTGAGTCCTAGGGTGGGTTTTTACCTGAACGGCTGAACCTGTAGGTATCTATTGAGGTTTTATTACGAATCAAATATAGCTAATAAAAATCCAGTTATCATTTAATTGAATTTTTATTGCGCTCACTTTATCTAAATTTTAGCTTGAGAATAATAATCACAACCGTCTATTTCTACTACTAGTACTCTCGATTTTGTAAAAATACCGGTTGGAACAGGGTTGCTTCCAGTGATTTTTATTGAATACTAATATTGATTGAATACTAATATTATTTGGTGGTATCTCATAATTGCTTAAAAATAGTTTATAGCCTCTTCTCATAGGTTATGCGTTGAATTCTAAGTATGGTCCTGAAAATGTAGCCTAGGTATGGCAAAAATTTGCCTTGCCTTGAATTTTGCCGATAAATAAAACCACGAAAAATGCCGTCCCTATCCAAAACCAATTTCATACAGTCGATCAGAACCAGATCGAATGAACATCGGACAAAATGAGCATTGAGCATTTCTCCTCTGGTCTAAACCGACCTTAATAAGACTGATGACGAAGCGAGAATTTATGATGCCTCATTTCCTGAACTGAGGATGTAACTTTTTCTCCTCTGCGTGTCGGTTATAGCCTCATATGGCTTAAGGGCTGGGTTATGGGTATAGAGATATAGATAGAGGCTATTTCAGAGGCCTTTACTTTACCCGACACGTGAAATAGGTAAGTGTTTATACTATAGAAGGTGAGTAGTGGCTGAAAACCGTGCGGCTGAAAACCTCATACAGCAAATTTTTGATTTAAAAAAAAGTTATGCAATAATGTTTGTTACACAACGACTCTGACCTATATTATTGTCAGAGGAAGACCTAACGAACATACAAAAAAAGAAAAAAAGGTGAGTAGTGGTAACTTATGCACTTACAATCTTAAGGGCGAATTTAGAATGGAATCCACTAATGGAACAACTTTTACTATGGGAAAGAAATAAAGTTGTTATATAGAAGTTCATTGTAAATCTACGAAAAGTAAGGATTTTTTTTTCTCGCGTTTTCAAGATTGTACCTAACCTATAAGTAATTTTAATTGACATTTTTTACTTCAATGAATTTATATGCAAACAATTTCACTGTATTGTAATAGTGAATGTGAGTAACTATTTTACGATGTAATGACTGTTTTAAACGAAATATTTTAATGACTGTTTTAAATTAAATATTATACTTAATGACAATAAAATTCGATTCTGCAATGTACCTATCTAATTTAAACTTTAAATGATGATTCTTTTTAACATTTTTTAGTATACATATTATTCTAACAATGATAATGATGACAAACTATATTTAATTATAAGATGAGAAGTCAAAGGCTTTATTGTTTTTATTTTTTATTTTAACTTATAAGTATCTTTATAAAAGGATAATAATAAACTGGGTGATAAATATCATAGATAGGTGACAATCTAGTGTGTGACTATTTGTCGGGTTTGAGCTGGACTTAAAAGCAATGTATTATGCGTTAATAATATTATTATATACGGTGTCCTGCCTTTTCAAGGAAAATTGTTTGGCCGATTGTCACTTGACCACCGACGATTAGCAAAGGAGATATTGCAAAAATATATAGAAATTGGGCTACCAAAGGGTACAGTATTTCATAATTTGCTTCGTTTCTTCCGGATAATTATTTTCCCGTTATTTTTTACAATAACAGTGTCCATTAAAAGTAATTTCATGTATTCTGATTGAAAATTACATTGACATTGTTTAAAAATAAGGCAGTCATACTCTTCTTCTTTTATGTTTTGGTGGTTTATGCATTTGCTAATGTTACCTATAAGTATTGAACCTTTTTTTTGTATTTCATCAAAATAGTTACAGTCTAAGTCACGTCATAGTCCGAAAAAGTCGCGGTCAAGTTAGACCTCAGTAAAGCATCGGCAAACTAATTATTACTGATAGAAACATATTTCACAAAATAATATGATTCGGCGACATGATTTTTCCCCGTTCCCGCCAAAAACCACCCGGCCATACTCGACTTGAAACATTAATAAAATGTCACAAATAACAAAAATAGGCTAAAGGCCTAAAACCGAAAAAAAGGTTTAAAACCGATTTCTATATTATCCTGGATTCTTATAACAACGAAAAGAACACGTTTCATTGCAATTCGTTGGATAATTTTTTATTGTTAACAACTATTACAGGATTTAAACACCTCGTAGTCAAAATATTTATTCAGCATTCTCCTTAGAAATATATGGCTACAAACATTTTTTTATTGGTTCTTCGCTCCATTTTCACACCATTGATCCTCCTTAGTTTCTTTCCCGCCAAAAAGTAAGTATTCATCCTTCATTCTCCTTAGATCTAACTTGTCCCGTGAGTTTGATTACTAAAGAGGTTTCTATGTGGTACGTGATCTTCATACACTTATGATTTTAAGAATACAGTAATGTGAATGCGGGGCAAGTTACTTCGAAATAATTCACAGTTGTTTAGATCCATTTATACAGAAATATGATATAACATAATACTTTTAAGAGAATATAAACAACATTACACTCATCACACTATTAATGATGGTTTTACAAAATTAATATAACGATCGCGCAGTCTGGAAGGAGGGAAGGGAGGCCTTTACCCAGCAGTGGGACAATACAGGCGCAAAATAATAATAATATAACGACAAAATGTTCTTGATTATTTACGAAAACAGGAAAATAAAAACAAACCTCTTACACGTTTGCTTTCGACTTTCTTGGTGACCCGCGACTTCACCAAGTAACAACTTAATCCTCCTCAGGGCCAGCGCAATGGATATGAGTGGATAGGCCTAGCCTATGTTCAGCAGTATACTTTTAAAAATTACAGATACATGAAAGGTAGATACATACGTATACCGTGTGTCTCTCAGAGATCTAATAATACTGAAACCACTTATATTTGTAGTACCTACGTTTTTATGAACAACTGAAGATTGCTGTTGGCCCCATAATAAAAAAATAAATGAAATAAAAGAAACGTATAAAGTCTTGATCGAAGTATAAAGTACCTATAAACATATCAATTTGATGTATCATTAACGTCCGAGAAGTTTTGCTTACAAAACTAAACTCTTCAGTGCAGGTTATATAAAAAAAGGTTATATGTGACCAAAATGGCAGTAATTCAATAACTGAGAAAAAATCAAATTGGAAAATGTGAAATTACTCATAAATTAAGCATTTAATGCGGTTGTTTTACTCTGCACATTTAATTATCATAGTTTATCGGATTTTTTGAGCTACTGTACCTAGTCTTAGCCCTTTTTGCAATATCACCTTTATGTATAACGTTTCATTTAGTAGAATTATTGTTTATTATAATGACAAAAAAAGTTTGGAACATTTATCATTTGTCAAATCTTTCACTAGGCCAAACAGATATTAGACGAATAAAGTTTCATCGAATATCGTCACATTAAAGATTAAGTGTGACAAAACCGGGGCACGGGTAGAATACGGCATCGGTATCCCCTGCCTGTTGTAAGAGCCTGCTAAAAGGGGACCCCTGGGCTCGTGGATGGTCAGAGTTGGGGCTCTGGCCATCCACTCAAGCTGGCCCGAGTAGGATGGCAGCATGTGTGGCAACGCTGTCGTAAAGGACAGTACAAGCCTAGTTGTATCACCAGTCGAGTAGACGTATAAAGTGCTGGGAGCACCGGTGCGTTCCTTTGGAGATCCCGGAGCTCCCAAGAAGGCACAAAGGCTGGCCACCGAGGGGGTTTTAGTGGTTACAATCCCAAATAACCCGACTGCACCCCAAAGCAATCGGGCATATTAAGAAGATTTTCTCCTCGTAAAAAAAAATGTTTGAACGAAAAATAGGTCAGGTTAGAAAATGACAAACAACGCACGAGCCGATCGAATTTAGTCCGATTTTAAGCCTTCGCTAGACCGAGACGGCATGTTCCTTCTCCTGAGTTCTGTGGTTATGGGTTACGCTTATGCCCTATATGTCTACAGATCGATTCCCGCAAATGGAGTGTTATTCGGTCGCTCATTCGACATGTTATCGAAAACGAGCTTTTTATGTTCTTTTGTAAATGCCAAGTTGTAAAGAAATGTAGATGTGGATGGAATTTAAATTCATCAAATACGGTTATATAAGCAACCATTTTTGATGATCAGAAAAATTTGCTAAAAACCAAAATATGTTTTTGACGTGATGCAACGTGAAGTGACGTGATTTATTGTAAAAAATGGAGTAGCTTAGATTGTGCATTTATTGGTGGTTTCAATTAATTCATGGCATTAAATTATTGGCCATGTCAGAGTTCTTCGAGCGGCTATAAGCTCTGACACCACCCAACCTATATTTTATCCCATATCTTGCTTACTTGCTACAGATCTCTCTATTGTCACCTGTTTCACTCTTACCCCTATCACGTCTAGACCGCAATTTCAAAATAATGTTCTAGAGAATATGCAAACCAATTTTCTTAGTCAAAAAACCCTTTATTTTACCTAATATGCTGTTTAACTCGTTTTAATAGCTTATTACCTACATATTATTGGTTCTTGAAATTATATTGAGCGTACCTACATATTTAAAGGAGTAGGATAGCTTGAGTGACTTGAGAGAATCTAAACAGGAGTAAGTACTTACAAGGGAAGAAGGTAATATTGTTTTCAAATTAGGCAGGATGAGGCGCGTGTACCGCGTATGTTGATTACTTTTGTCATCTTTTGGGCTTAATATAAAAAATGTAAAGTGCTTGTCTTTATATTAGCTTGTAATTGGGTGCATGAACGGTAGGCTAATGGAGCCGTAAATTTCTCGAAAGGACACCACGTACCAGCAAGCGCAGCGTAGCGACGATATAATAAAGACCGTAGGAATGCAATGGATGATGCAGGCCGTTTCCAACTGAACTTATTCAACATTCATACAAGAGGCCTATGTCCAACAGTGGAAGTACTATGGCAAATGGGTGGTTGGTAGTTCATAAGACACAACAAATCAGTACTAACATAAAGAAACACAAACAAAGAAGTGGCCACATAGAGTTCCCTAATTTGTGGATTTAGGTACGTACGGATTATTTTGTAACCCGTGAAGCGTAACGTAGGACGTCCACCGTCTAAACTAGGTGGTACAGTTACCGGGCCAGATGGGATACACTCGTTATTAGGAGTCACGGAATTTAAAAATAAAAAACAGGTTTCTTTACAATTACCAGGGGGGCTCAAACTCGGCTAAGCCTGTAACTTGAGGTCCGGTGTAGAATTGATGCAAATGGACTTTGTTGCGCGCGCTTATCAAGAAATATTCCAAATTATTACAGAAAGGCAAATAAACAAATCACGACATAGTATAAAACAAAGTCGCTTCCCGCTGTCTGTCTGTCTCTACATAAGGTTAGATCTTTAAAATTACGCAACGGATTTTGATGCAGTTTTCTTAATAGATAGAGTGATTCAATAGGAAAGTTTATATGTAAAATACACCTATGTGCAAAGCCGGGGCGGGTTGCTAGTTAAAGT